>CM024568.1:32075816-32675816 GCA_014182515.1 Eucalyptus microcorys | reverse complement strand
ATTACAAAAATGAAGAAAATATGTACACCGGTCAATTGCTACCTTTAACCCTTAGAATATATTTTACAACCTTCTCATTTCTCATAAGGTTCCATCATGGTCTTTTTTAGCTAAGTCCATTAGCAATCATTATGGAAAAATTACAAAAATAAAAATATTAATCTTATTGTATTTGTATCAATTTAGTCATAAATTTTTTAATTCAATAAATTTAATCCTAAATCTTTTTAACAACTTACCAATATAGTTTATCCAATCAATTTTAATTATAAATCACTGATGTAGATGTCGGTTATCCGATATCACATAATCGACACCGACATAAATAAATTTCAATTTTTTAATTAATTACTTATTTATTTATTTTTCTTTTATTGTGGTTAGCGAGGGCATCCTCTCCGACCATGCCACCAACGAAAAGAAAAGAAAAAAATAGAAAAAAAGAAGAGAAATTTTTTATAAAAAAAAATGTATACAACGACACCAATCACGCTAAATGGACAATTAATGTTCATACTTAGACTTGCACGCCCATGCCAGTTAATCGGCGCCAAGTCCTGTCCCTGTGCGCTCGGCCCGAGCCCAGCATCGATAGATCGGGGCGCAGGGGGCCGGGTACCGAAGTCCCCGGACCGCCCTCAATCGAACCAGGCCCGGGAGCCGGGGTCCCGGTCCCGGGCGCTGGGGGTCCTATCGAGGCCCGGGCGTTGTTCGGGGGATGGAAGCAAAGAAAAATCTTCCGGAGGCTGAGAAAAGAAAATTCGGAGAGGATTTCGCTGAGGTATCGATTTTCAGTCATCATCTTTCGGAGGCGGTCGAACGTCGCGGGATTGCCGTCCGGACGAAATCGTCTCGCAGCCACGTTGGACTGCCCTGCTCGGCTTTAGTTCTCGTTCATTGTCCGGTGAACCGCGTGGATGTTCGCCCCTGCCTTCGATCGGGAGAGCCCGGAATGGTGCATTCTCGTTGAAAGCTCCATTGTTGACTTTCCTTGTCCCCAACGACGATCTTCCAGGTTCTCAGCGAGACGGTCCGACTAGTAGATTCCCTTCGGAATTTGCATCTCGGCGAGGTAAGACGCGAATCTCACGTATCGCCTAACTTTCGAGGAAAACAGTCGAGGCATTGTGTCTAGCTAGGATTGAGACTTGCCGGGTCTGGGTTTATTGCCTTGATTGCGGACGTCATGTACTGATCAAAATAGAGTCGGGTTGCAAAGTCGAGCTTGAGATGGCCATGTCTTTGCTCCATAACTGGGTGCACATAATCTGCTCGATGAAATGTCCGTGAGAGTTTAGCGCGGATGACTTTGTTTTTCTGTCTAAAGCTGAAAGCATATCGACCTAGATTTGATAAAGTTAAGTGATTTCAAGGGTCCATGGTTTGAACCCATTTTCCCAATTGACCGACCTGGCTCATCTTCTTTTCCAGTAGTTCGTATTCACGGAATCACAAAGGCTGAAGCTGATGACCCCTCAACAATTAACAGCGAAATGTTTGGGATTTCTTATGGCGAGCTCTTCCTCTTGATTGGAGCAACCGCTGCCCTTATTGGTCTCTCTCCCTCTCTTTTCTCTTACACATCCATATGCGCACAATGCTTTGCATTCGTCCTCTCCTTTTGTGTCGATGATTTGATGGGTTGAGTTTTCAATGGGGAAATGTTGATAGGACCCAAGGACCTTCCTTTCATAGCTAGAACCGCGGGCCGGTTGGCGGGTCGAGCCATCGGGTACGTTCAATTAGCACGTGGGCAGTTTGATTCTATCATGCAGCAGACTCAAGCCCGTCAGGTTGTTTCCTTTTCCTCATTGATATGATTGTCTCCGCACTTGTCCCATTGAAATTTAGTATCAAATTAAGGGTTCACTAGCTAGACGTTCGATTTTTCTCATCCGCAACGTAGTCATAAGGAGGTTTGATAAGGTAGAGATTGTTAATCCATGTTGAGATGAAGATTTGGAAGAGTGGCAATGTACATTGTGCGAAACACTAGGAGTTACAATCTGTTGATGTGAGCAGTGCATGGTCGAGTTATAGAATTTGAATTGAGGCGTCTGGTTTAGCTCAGAGCACATAAACTGGAACTTGTGAAAAATAAATATATCGCTGAG
This sequence comes from Eucalyptus microcorys, assembly GCA_014182515.1. Taxonomy (NCBI): domain Eukaryota; kingdom Viridiplantae; phylum Streptophyta; class Magnoliopsida; order Myrtales; family Myrtaceae; genus Eucalyptus; species Eucalyptus microcorys. The sequence continues at coordinate 32,673,702 of CM024568.1, read as the reverse complement.
AAAACACCATTGTGAAAGATGTCGGATTTTTCAATGGTCGAATAGTTGGGCTGTTACTTAGGCTAGGATGGTTTCACTCGCTTACAACTTTACTTGGACAATCAGGTGCACAAGGAGCTACAGGACACGATGGCCCAGTTGGAAGTCATACGCCATGAAATCAGAAGCATAACTTTCATAAATCCTGGCCCATTTACTCGAAGGCTGGTGGACGATCCAAATAACACCTCTGTCGGCAGCAGTAATTATTGCTGATTGTTTGCTGAAAGATGGTTGTTGTAACTATAAAGCATCTCTGATTCTCATGTTTTCTCTTCTGGTATATAGGTGAGAAATTGCCTGAAGCACCTACTGAAGGAGATGCACAGATAACTAACTTCACAAAGGTTTTGTCTGTCAATATTCTTGTTTTCATCTGTTAAGATCACAGAGTTGAATTGACTGTGAAATGTTAAAACTTTTGGTAGGGTTGTGGTACCACTGGATCCAACCTAACTAATATGCATAGCCAGGCAATCAAATATGCAAAGTTGGCTGAATCACCAGCAATTAGGTCTGGTTCACCACAAAGCACTACTGAGGCAGACAGACTTGATGATGAATCTGGTATTCCTACCATTTTGCCTGTGTCAGCTGAAACTGCCGGTTTATTGCCAAATCGGAAAGGTAGCCCATCTCTTAGGGTCTATCATTATATGATTTTCTATGGCCTTTGTCAAGGTTTTGGTCATTGGGTTTTTGACTGGTCTCCTGGATAAATTGAAGACTTTTTTTAATCAAGAAGTTGTTTCAGTCGTATGCTGTTTAAATTGTGTCTAATAAGTGGATCTTTATATTTGGCAGATGATGTAAAAGGATCTGACATTGTGTTAGAGGCCATGTTGGAGGCAGAGGTGGCTCGCAATGCCAAAGAATTTTTCTCTCAACCCCAGAATCAAATTAAACAAGAGTGAGAAGGTATTTATTCAGGTCTGCTGTTGCTCTTAATTTCTTGAGGAGGAAGAATTACGACTTATAGTGACTCTGATTTTTAGGTGGATTTTGTTCCATACATGCTGCTTATATGCTCGCTCTGGTCTTAACATCCTCCATGCACTCTTATTTCCACAAATCACATAATAATTGGGTAAGGTTGGTATGGCTGTGCACTTGCATATGATAGATACGACTTAATGTAAAAATTGGTTGGTGACGAGAAGGCACTTTGTTATATCGAATCTTCAAAGTTTTTAATGGTGGATAAGTTTAAGCATTTTGACCTTGAGCATTTCCATGTATGGTGATACCTGTAGTTAGTATGTAGATACAGATGCAAACATGCATGCATAAGTTTTTTGTTAGACATTTTTTATTTATTAAAGGGTTTTCGGACTGTCGTATCGGATAAATCTTCTTCTGGAAGATGGTTGCGTTGAAAAAATATATTCGGCATATATTAGTGCTTACCTTCAGTTTTTCTGCGTCCTTGTCCTTTTACATAGTGCACAGCATGATGCTAGACCTTGCTTTGGCTCGGCATGTGACAGGGTGTTAAAATGATGGGTAGTGGGGAAGGAAGGCCATGTCACTTTCGACCATCATGTAGAGTTTTTCTTCCTCACCCATGGGCGAACAATTAAATATATTCAGGGAGCGTCGTCGTCTCCCTCTCTCATAATTGCGGTTCTCACATGGGTGGGAGTGTGGAACACTTTTGAGAGTGCCCTTTTACACCCCTTGGTTACCTACCTGTCCAGGTTGGAGGTCCTCGAGGCCGGAAATGCTGCTAGAGCAACGATATTGAGCAAAGAATGGGGAATTCAATTCCACCATGAAGGACATGAGTCGTTTATTGTATAGGTCAGATAAATTCAATGATTGTTGCAATCCCCGTTTTGTGTATGTACTACTATCTTTAGCTTTTACCCCGTTCGTTAACTATGGCAGTTCTCAATTCTCTCTTGTATATAGTTATTATATGAAATTGCCGAAATTTGAATCAGTCCAAAAAAAAAAAAAAAAAAAAATCAGTCCATTCGCTTTCGCGATTGCATGTTAAAGGCAGACGTATGGGAAGGTGACGCTCTGTGCCATTTGAAAACTAAGATCGAACTTGAAACAACCAGAGACCATCATGATCTCCTTAAGCTACTGGGAAAATAAAGGGGATGGAGCGGGCAAGATTTTGCGCAAAAAAATCTTTGTATTCCCCCCCGTTCTTCTGTAACTTTCGATTGTAGGATCAAACAATTCATAAATTGCGTACTTTTATCCAACACAAAATTACCCATTGTGAATTTGGTTGAACCGAACTCCTCGACATGAAGCATTAAAGATAATCACCGATTAAAGCATGAAGCAGGAGAGTCTAGATCACGAAGGGCCAAAACCCCTTCTCTTTCTTCCCACCTGAGACGTGAAGCACGTCAATCTCGAATTGAGAGGAGTCAGAAATGACGACGTTCCAGAGAAAGGACGTTCGTCTGGTTTTTGCTGGCGTGGCGGCATCGTCTTTTGGAACGTGTGTCACATTAGAACGAAAAATTTAACAGTGGGTCTTTTTATTCCGCGAGTAATAAAGTGAGCCATTTGAGAAGTGGGGTGATCTTTTTCACGATGGTGAAAGCTTCTGGATTTTCTTGTTGGAATTCGGCCTTGGGTCATCCGTCCAAGTGAATGAGTATAAAATGGGTTTTCAAGTTCATAAAATATGATCTGGTCTCTGCAACACTTCACGATAAAACTCAAAGTCACTTTGATCTAACATCGGGGCAACCGGAAAGATAGTCATGAGAAAACAAAGCTAGCGGAAATGCCATGTCAGGTGCACCTATCAGAATCGGAACCAACGAATGACGGCTCTCCATGATGAATATATTTTAAGAACGATGTCTGTTCCGTCCGGCTGGGGGTATGTCAAGACATCCATGTGGTTCCCATGCAGGCATTGAGGAAAGAAAGAATTTTGGCAACACCAGGTAAGACGTCGAAATGAGTCAAAGTACAAGACGGCTTGGTTTTGTTAAAAGGAGGTTGAAGTGAATCATATGACCAAACCAACAATATGGCAGAGGAGGTGAAGCTGTTCAAGACATGGTCGAGCCCGTTTCCTTTGAGGGTCGCTTGGGCGCTGCAGCTCAAGGGCATTCAGTACGAATCCGTCCTGGAAGATCTTGTTGGAAGATATGTAAGTTGCCCGATACGATCTGATCTTAATTGATCATGATTGATCACGATCTTCATGTATATGTAAATTAAATATTAGATCTAGATTTAGATTGATAGTCCAGATCATTTACTTCCTCATTCAAAACAGAGCTTGTATTATATCTTTGCTGAATTGTACATTCAATAGTGATCAATGACAATACAGAGAAATCTCCTCACATCTTCGTCTATTCTTCCTTCACTCTTGCCTTCTTACATGGTATCAGAGCGTCTTGATCTCTGACTCGCTTCCGCTTCAAACAACCGCCGAAGGAAAATTCTCAACTCCGCAAAAGGATCGAGCTTTCGGCATTAGGCATACTCTCGAAGGAAGAAATTTAAATTAACTTACTATGGCCTCTCCGCAGACTCCGGTCCGGCTGCGCGACGACAGGACCACCGAAGAAAGCAGTCCTCAAGTTCCACAGATCCGAATCTCCCTGCATACCAATACCAATGCCAGGCCGACCAGCAATTTTCTCTAACTCAACCCCAGCAGTGGCGACCCACGCAGGCTCAGTTTCAATTGGGGCAACCCACGACGGGTCAACCATACCAGTGGATTCCATATCCACTCTACTTTGATTCCTCATCGCCTTTTCTCGTGGGCCACCGAATCACGATGGAGGTCCGCCAACCACGAATGGGGCAAACCCAACCATCGCGAGAGAGCAGACGGGCGGTTCAAGCGAATCGGGTACGGGGCATAATCCTTACCCGGGATATGTCAATACGGGCATCCGGTCGGGTCGAGCGAATCGGGTCAAGGGACGAATCCCTACCCGAATTTCGCACCGAGCTTTGCTGTTCCAGCGCGGCATTCACCGGCGACCAGAAATAGGCGATCCTCTGTTTGTCTCCACCGCCGACGGACCGGAGCTTCGACTGATAAACCAGCAACTAACCGGACCAGAGACCTATTCGAAGTGGTCACAGGAGCTCCGGCGGGCACTGTTGACAAAAGACAAAGACGGATTTCTCGATGGGACAATTTCCATCCCCTCCGATGAACGCTTAGCCCGACACTGGCGGAAATGCAATCAACTCGTCCGAACGTGGATCGGAAATTGCATATCCCAGTCGTCGCGGCCGGGCTTCCACCCACGAGGGATGCCAAAACCATGTGGGAAAACATTCGAGAAATGTACGGTAAAATGGATCAAGCAAAAGTTTTTAATCTTATGCGAAATCAAAGAAACTCAAACGGGGAAACTCGACGGTCACGGCCGCTTCAACAGCTATCGTCTCTCCCGAATCAACTCGAAGCAGTAGAAGAAAGACTTGAAGGGCCAGAATCTACCCTCAAGCAATATAAAAAGATCAAGGAGAGAGAAAAAGCCACGCGATTCCTGTTGATCTTGAACGAATCGTACCTCACGTTTCGGTCACAGATCCTTGCCATGGATCCCATGCCACCGATCGGACGTATTTTCCAACCGGGCGATGCGGGGAGAGTCGGCGACTCACAATCACGAAGAACGGTGAGAGCATCGCTCAGCTGCGCGGGAGAGGGTTCGTCTCTAACCCTAGCTCGCGAAAAGGAAAAGAAAAGCCCTTTAGGGTTCGGCGAAATCGATTCGCGCGGAGTTAAAAGGGATGGGACGAACGGCCAGGATTACATGCAAGGATCGAGCGGCCTAGATTACGCTCGAAGATCTGACGGCCCAGATTACGCACGGAGATCCGACGGTCATCATGGAATCAACGTTGCGCCTGGATCGGACGGTGGACAGCAAATCGCGATGAAAGGAACGGACGGCCAGATCTTCGCCACGTCATCAAAGAATTTCGCAAAAAATTTTAAAGGAAAGGGTAAATTTTTTTGCGATTATTGCAAGCGTACTAATCATACCATTGACAGTTGTTGGAAATTACACGGGAAGCCGGGAGAAAAGGAGAAAAAAATTTCCACAGCTTATCAGGTCACTGGACCAACTGGTCCAAAAATTGACCAGCAAATTTCATATGGTCAGTATCAGCAACTCATGCAGCAACTACAGAAGATGGAAATATCCAACAAAGGGGCGATTTCTCGGGTATTTCACATTGCCTAATTAACTCCATTTCCGGAAGGCATGGATTATAGATTCTGGGGCAAGTGACCATATTATATGCGACAAGGGATTTTTTTCAACTATAAATGACAGTTCAAATTTTCCTGTCTCTGTACAACTACCCAATGGCAATGTTACTCATGTCAAAGTGACAGAATGGTGAATCTCGGTCCTCGATAATTCTTCAGAATGTGCTATATGTCCCAATTCCAATTCAACCTCATATCTCGTGTCTCAAGTCTGCAAAGAGAACTCATGCCGGGTAATATTCAATGCCGACACATGTTTATTTCAGCCCTTTCGACTGGGAGACTCGATGGGCTTGGGTAATCTTTCCAAGGACTCTATTTCTGGACGAGTTTTCCAAGTAATTTCAATTTTTCATGCAATTCCTTGAATAAGAAATCATTGTGTAATTCAACTGCCAATGATAGAAATTTGACTATGCATATGAGATTGGGTCACAGTGCTTCTTTTCCATATCCTGAATGTCCTGTATGTCCCCTTGCAAAGCAATCACGTACACCATTTTCTTCTAGTACCTCACGAACTAGTCAAATATTTGCATTACTCCATGTGGACATTTGGGGACCTTATCATACAAATCAATCATGATGGCTCCCGTTATTTTCTTACGATAGTAGATGACTATTCTCGGGCAACATGGATCTTCCTAATGCAATCAAAAAGTCGGTCTATTCTCATCTGAAAAATTTCATTCTCGCTATCTAAGAACCAATTCAAGGAAACCATTCAGCGGGTTCGTGCGATAACGGGAGAGAATTCTTCAGTCATGAATGCTCCCACTTATTCAATTCTCATGGTATTCAACACGAAAGTTCCTATGTTTACTCACCACAACAAAATGGAGTGGTTGAAAGAAAGCATCGCCATCTACTGGAGGTTGCTCGTGCATTGAAATTTCAAGCATCAATTCCGGAAAGATATTGGGGTGACTGTGTCACCACAGCAGCTTACCTTATTAATAGAATGCCTACTCGGATTCTCAATGGACAGACGCCATTTGAGCTGCTATTTGGGAAGAAACCGGACTTGAATCATCTCAGGATCCTTGGATGTCTTTGTTATGCTGCAATCATGGGGCCTCGAGATAAAATGAGTCCACGTGCGCGGCGATGCGTCTTTATGGGATATCCCAATCTTCGAAAGGGGTATCGGGTGCTTGAGCTTTCCACGGGAGAATTTATAGTAAGTCGTGATGTCATTTTCCATGAGACTATTTTTCCATTTTCTGCAAGGGATTCTTCACATGGAGATCCGAGATAACCTCCAGCCATCATAATTTTCTCTATGATGAAGCACCTTACCAGGATCTCTCCTATATACCAATAGTACAGCCGAGGAATCCTATTCTCCCTTCCATCCCAGCTCTACAAGATTCTAATGGAACTTCAAATTCGTTAGAACATATTCAGGGAGATATCTTGGAGGAACCCATTGCTGATGCAGAAGTTGATGACACTACAACAACTTCCTTACCAGCGACATCACAACCTACCACCGAAGCTGAGCATCTTAGGAGGTCTCGGACGATCTATAAGACCACCAACCTGGACGAAAGATTATGTCTCGTGCTACTAACAAATCTCCAGTATTCGGTATCCAATCTCTTCATATGTTTCCTTCGATAGATTGTCTCAGGAGCATAGATGTTGTATTAGTCGATTGTTTGAAGGAAATGAGCCGTCCGAGCTTATAAAGAAGCCTCCAAGAACCCAAAATGGCAAGAGGCCATGAAGGCGGGAGAATTGAAGGCTCTTAGGGATCTTGTTCCATTCCCAGCTCATCGTAAACCAATTGGATGCAAATGGGTCTACAAGATTAAATATCGAGCTGATGGCTCCATTGAACGGTACAAGGCAAGATTGGTAGCTAAGGGGTTCACCCAACGAGAAGGTTTTGACTACCATGAGACGTTCTCACCAGTTGCCAAAGATGTTACAGTTCGTTCATTCTTAGTCATCGCCATTGCTTTGTTAATGACCGGCACCTACACCGATGGATGTCCATAATGCATTTCTCCACGGTGATCTAGATGAAGAGATCTACATGGATATTCCTCAAGGCATACGGAGACGGGGGAGAATAAAGTGTGTCGTCTCCGTAAATCCCTTTATGGATTAAAACAAAGGCCCGTAGACAATGGTATGCTAAATTTGCGTCAAGCAATCCAAGCACGATTATGCTCTATTCTCAAAAACTAAAGGTATGTCATCTATCTATTTGATGATTTATGTCGATGACATACTTGTTATGGGAAATGATAGAGCCTCTATAGAGAATTTCAAGGAATATTTGCATGCTACCTTTCATATCAAAGACTTAGGAGCACCAAAATATTTCCTTGGAATCGAAATAAGGGAATTTCCCTTAGTCGGCGGAAGTTCATTCTAGAAATCATATCGAAACGACGGTCTATCGGGATGCAAGCCGGCTGTAATTCCTATAGAGCAAAACACTAAGTTGACCACAAAGCGGACTATGATAAGGGAATATCTCAAAATGATGATTCTTTACTTAGTGATCCGTCAGTATCAAAGACTTGTTGGGAAACTTATATACTCCGACAATGACTAGGCCTCTCATATGCGGTTCGGATACTTAGCGCTTATGCATCAGCCAAAACGTTCTCATTTGGATGCAGCCTTAAAGGTCGTAAAATATCTGAAGAAATGTCCGGGGCTGGGGATACTTCTTTCTAAGGATTGTGACATGAGAATGACAGCATATTGTGATGCAGACTATGCAACATGCCCGATTAGTCGAAGATCTATCACCGGATATTGCATTAAATTGGGAGGATCTCTTCTATCTTGGAAAACCAAGAAACAAGCCACCGTGTCTCGTCCTCGCCCGAAATATCGAGCTATGGCCAAGGCCACTTGTCAAGTAGTTTGGATGCGAGGTTTGCTCAAGGATCTTGGAGTAGAAGTGCAAAGACCCACAAGATTATATTGCGATAATGATGCGGCTCTTAAACTTGCATCTAATCCTATAGTGCATGAAAGAACCAAGCATATAGAAGTAGATTGTCACTTCACACGGGAAAAGATCCAGGAAGGAGTAATTGAGACAAGAGGAATAGGGACAACAGAGCAACCGGCTGACTTGTTCACCAAGCCCCTATGTCAAAGGCAACTTACATATTTATTAAACAAGCTAGGCGTCGGACATTTACAAGCCACCAGCTTGAGGGGGAGTGTTGGAAGATATGTAAGTTGCCCGATACGATCTCATGATTGATCACGATCTTCATGTATATGTAAATTAAATATTAGATCTAGATTTAGATTGATAGTCCGTCCTGGAATATCTTTGCTGAATTGTACATTCAATAGTGATCAATGACAAAACATCTTCGTCAATTCTTCCTTCACTCTTGCCTTCTTCAACAAAAGTATAACCCGATCTATAAGAAGGTACCGGTGCTCCTCCACAACGGAAGACCCATCTCAGAGTCCCTCATAATCCTTGAGTACGTCGACGAGACATGGAAGCAATACCCGCTTCTCCCACAGGATCCTTATGCGAGGGCCATGGCGCGATTCTGGGCCAAATTCGGTGATGACAAGGTAATTTACATTCGTTTCTCTTATGCACCATGCATAAGGGTAAACGTTGATCGGAAGAAAGAGTCATGTCTATTGACTTCATTAGATTATGTGGTTTTAGTCTTTAGAGAAGTCAGAGACAATGTTACAGTGTGTTTATCAGTGGAGCTTCAAGAAGTCTGTTCAAAACCACTCACCAGCATAATGTTTATTCGAAACTAGACTGACCTAAATGTGATTTCATGTTTCTTCGAGATTTAAATGCAAACAGAACACCTGAATGGCGTATCTCTTTGATAATCCGTTCGTTGTTTTTGGTTTTGGGGGGGGTGGGGGTGGTTGGGGGTGGGAATTTTGCAGGTTCTGCCATCAATATATGCTGTTTTTAAAAGTGAAGGCAAAGAGCAAGAAGCAGCTCTTGCAGAGGCAAGTGAGCACCTGCAGAAGCTGGAAGAAGAGCTAAGAGGGAAGAAATTCTTTAGCGGAGACAACATTGGATATCTGGACATCGCACTTGGATGGTTGGCCAATCTAGTTAGGGTCTTTGAGGAAGTATCCGGCCTCAGAGTGCTTGATGTTGAGAGGTTTCCACTTCTATGCGCATGGTTAAAGGAGTTCTCGGATGCTCCAGTAATCAAAGATTGTTGGCCACCCCGTGACATGCTCATCGCCAAGTTCATTGCTCGTCGTCAGGCGCGTCACGGAAAATCATCATCCACTTGACCTATTTCTTTTTGTGGGAGGGTGTTAAGACTCGTGTTACTGTCAATTTTCATCTTCATTTTCCAGAATGATATTCTGTGCTTACTTATTGATCTTTTTAATTAATTTTCCTTTCAACTATGTAGCAGAAAGAACTACATTGGTCATTATTAAAAGGTTTGGGACTAAATTGATACAATTGAAATATTTAGAACTAAATCGGTTATTATACGATAGGTTTAGGACTTTTTGGACAATTTTCCTCACATTAGCAGGTATGGACTAAACATTTAATGGTGCACATTTTGTCTCTAGAATATAAGTTAGTTGGTGTTTTGGGGTCATATGAAAAGTAGGCAAATTTTTATCAGTCCGGTGAAAATTTGTGGGTTTGTCTTTTTTTTTTTTTTTTTTTTTTTTTTTTGGTAATTTGCCTTTTTCGGCTCTGTCAATCCACCTAAGTAAAATAGTATAAAATGGGTCTGCAAGCTTCTATAGTACGATCTCTCTGCAACTTAAATTCAAGGTCATATTAATCTAATACGCATTCAGAAAGATAGTCATAAAAAAAGCAAAGCTAGCAGAGAGGACAAAAAGAGAATCCTCGCAAGACCAGGTAAGACAGAGAATAAGCTTCTATAGTACGATCTCTCTGCAACTTAAATTCAAGGTCATATTAATCTAATACGCATTCAGAAAGATAGTCATAAAAAAGCAAAGCTAGCAGAGAGGACAAAAAGAGAATCATCGCAAGACCAGGTAAGACAGAGAATAAGCATCTGTTCTGTCAAAGATGACTAAGTACAAGAAGGCTTGTTTTATTAAAGGGTCTCTTCAAAGGTTGAGCGAATCATATGATCAAAGCAACGATATGGCAGAGGAGGTGAAACTGCTCAAGACACTGTCGAGCCCATTTGCTTTGAGGGTCGATTGGGCACTGCGGCTCAAGGGCATCCGATACGAATCTGTCCTGGAAGATCTCTCCGACAAAAGCGACCTTCTTCTTCAGTATAACCCGGTTTATAAGAAGGTACCAGTGCTTCTCCACAACGGACGATCAATTTCAGAGTCCCTGATAATTCTTGAGTACATCGAGGAGACATGGAAGCAAGGCCCGCTCCTCCCACAGGATCCTTACGCAAGGGCCATGGCGCGATTCTGGGCCAAATTTGGTGACGACAAGGTAATTGACATGCGCTGTTTAGCATTCGTTTCTCTCAAGTGAGTTAGAGACTGGGTTAGAAATAGTACTTGTTATATGAGCATCGAAAATTCTTTTAGATAAAACTCATCAAAATAATGTATATTCGGAACTCAACTGACCTAAATTGTGATTACATGTTGGCTTGTGGGGCAGGTTCTACCATCATTATGGACTGCTTTTATGAGTGAAGGCAAAGAGCAAGAAGCAGCTCTTGCAGAGACAAGTGAGAACCTGCAGAAGCTGGAAGGAGAGCTTAATGGGAAGAATTTCTTTGGCGGAGACAACATCGGATATCTGGACATAGCACTTGGATGGTTGGCCAATCTAATTAGGGTCTTTGAGGAGATATCTAGCCTCAAACTGGTGGATGGTGAGAGGTTTCCTCTTCTACTTGCATGGATGAAGGAGTTCTCAGATGTTCCATTGATTAAAGATTGTTGGCCACCCCATGACAAGCTCATACCCAGGTTCATTGCTCATCGTCAAGTGTATCACATGAAATCGTCATTGACTTGACCAATTTTCTTTTGTTGGAGGGTGTTAAGGGTCGTCTTGCTGTCAAATTTCATCTTCATTTTCGAGAATGATATGCTGTGCTTTGCTTAATGATTTTTTGCATCAGTTTTCCCTTCAACTATGAAATAGTTCGGAGATGATATACAAAGTAGTTTGCCCTTAGTGTATGCTGGAGACAAATCTGGTTCCAATTCAGTGAACGAAGGAACATTTGCTGGCTTGGAGAGGAAACGATCTAACAGTTCAAAGGGTAATTCTCAAAGCCACTGGCACATGGCTACCGGCCACTTGTTTATCCTGAGCTGTGTCATATATACAAACACATATTATAGTGTACTGACAAAAAAGTAAAATGGCATCACATTGAGCTTTCTAAGAAGTGATGACTTTCGACCCAAAAAAAAAAAAAGAAAGAAAAGAAAAGAAGAAGTGACGATGATAACTTGAAAATCGAAATGATGCCTCAAAAGTGAATTATGGAGCTTGATTTAGTGATTAGTAGGTCGAACATGATAACCTTGCCACATCGTTCATAATACCTCCGACCAAGAAAACCAAGATAAAACGTGCGAATTTTGTAGAGTGAACTGACATCATTGAATAGCAACTAAATCTTGAAAGAGAAGATCAAATTTTACAACTCAGAAAGTGCCACTCCAGCTTTCCACCATCGAAGGGTGGAAAGGTCAACTATTCGGAGAAATCATTTTGATTAGTCTATACAGAGCATGTTGGAAATGCAGCACAACCATAACAAAAGAGAGAACTATGGACAAGCACGGTAAGCCTCATGCAGCAAGTTGTCAAGTCTGCAGAAAAATTTTCAGAACAAAGATGCTCGGCAAACATGATTTCATTTACCGTAAAATTATGCTTTACAACTGATAAATAGTCCAATTTGTAGCCGAAGGGCTCGAAGAGTTTCATCAAACAAAACAGAAGCCTCAACATTGGCCGATCCAATCCAAATAGCTGCACAGAGACCTCCACCGACAATATTAACTGAATCTAAGATGCTATTCTCTCCTCCTGAGACCTTGAAATGTAGAACTCACTTCACAAATGTTGCACCTCGAATTCATCAAGAATAGGAGAATGACACGGCCGTTCTTCCTCCCCAATGACATGGCCTCAAACACAACTAATAATATCGGAGTTTTTATAATTCATCAAAAGAATATTTACAATTTCAACTCAACTAAAGCCAACAAATTTCATTTCAAACATATATATACAACTCTCTCAAACCATACCAAAAATCCAATTCCCAAAATTCCCTATCACGAGTGCTCTAGTACTGTTGGATGCGAGGAACTTGAAAAGATTTAAAAGGAATGGGTTAGCAACCTACAGTACATCTACTCTAAGCAGATCTAGTAATCACTATACACTTTTACGCAAAACTCATATAAATCAAATCCAAAGTAATAACCTATGCACGAGCTCAAAGACGTGTTTTATCTTTTCAACGAAGCTTTACACAACTCAAAAATACTCACTATTATTAAATATTGTATTTTTTTTTTTTTTTTTTGGTGACCCGGGAACCCCGTACAGCCGGCAGTCGGTGAGATAAACCCGGGGTGACGCTAGTGGAGGACCCACCACCCCGACGTCACACTTATATTGTATTTAGTATATAGACAATACCAAAAGTGGGTTATATCTATCCACAAAACTTTAGACTTGAGGACTCTTTCAATCCATAATCACAAATTAAATATCAATAGTCAAGTCCATTGATTAATCTCAAATCACAAATCAGCGATCCATTCTATTGATTAATCTCAAATCACACATCAATAATCAATTTCATGATACTCAAATTCCAACTTTAGGCTTTAGATGTAACTCCCATGAGACTCACATCATTATATAACACTTAGTCCATAACTAGTTTGTGTCATAATGGGTTTCACAAACCAAACATAAAGCCTTCCACAATCAATTCTTTACACGAAATCAATTTAGAATCCGTACCATAAATCAGTTTAACAAATCAAAACATATCATCTTTCGCAAGTTAGTTCATCAAAATTCTCTTTCAAATCTTTTTGGAAGATATCTTATAAATCAAATTCACAAAGTAGTATGCACAATCTTTCTAGAAATGTTTATCAAACCATCTCTCTCGAATCACTGTCATTTCAAGACATGATTTTTACAAAACCAAAAAGGGGATCATCACTGCTCATCCGGTAATGACCCTCGGTTCCATTTGAAAACCTGACCATTATGATTGCTTTGAGCTATTGGGAAAGTATAAGGGAATAGAGCGGCCAAGGTTTCGCTGCAAAAAAATCTTTGTCTTTCCTTTTTTCCCCATTTTTTCGGTCAGCCAACTTCCCAAAAAAAAAAAACTGACTTTTAAAACGATCCACATGGAGCATAAAAATCATCACATTGAAGGGTGAAGAAGATAAGTCTAGATCACAAGGGCCGAAACCCTGCCTCTCTTTTCTCCTGAAATGCGAAGCGAATGAGTCATATATCCAGATGAATTGGAAACGATGAGGTGTGGATTTTGCTGAATCGTCCGTATTGTCTTTTTGCTTTTACTGATGTGCCTTTTTTTAACACATTAGCCTCGTTAGCCACGTCAAAGGTCACATTAGTTTACATGGACTGAAAAATCAATGGTGAATATTTTTGTCCCTCGACTAAAAGTTTACGAATACTTCGGCTCATTCGATAAGCCGTGGAATTTTATCACTCAGGTGAAAATTTGTGGATTTTTTTTTTTTTTGGAATACGGCCTTTTTCGTCTCTATCAATTCATCCAAGTAATGAGTACAAAACGGGTCTTCAAGTTCAAAAATTATGATCTTTCTGCAACATTTCTCGATAAACTCGAGATCACATTAATCTAATGTCAAGGCATCCGGAAAGATAGTGCTAGGCATGCATTTGGTCCCCATGCAGACAATCAGGAAATAAAGAGAATCGCCGCAAGCCCAGGTAAGACCAAGAATAAGCTTCTGTCAAAGATGAGTCAAGTGTAAGAAGGCTTGTTTTGTTAAAGGGTCACTTCCAAGGTTGAAGTGGATCATTTGATCAGATCAGCCATATGGCAGAGGAGGTGAAACTGTTCAGGACATGGTCGAGCCCTTATGCCTTGAGGTCGTTTGGGCACTGCAGCTCAAGGGCATTCAATACGAATCTGTCCTGGAAGATGTCTCCAAGAAAAGCGACCTTGTTCGTCTGTATAACCCGGTTTATAAGAAGGTGCCGGTGCTTCTCCACAATGGAAGACCGATCTCAGAGTCCCTGATAATTCTTGAGTACATCGACGAGACATGGAAGCAACACCCGCTTCTCCCTCCAGATCCTTATGTGAGGACCACGGCGCGATTCTGGGCCAAATTTGGTGACAACAAGGTAACTGATCAGACGTTGTTTAGCGTTTGTTTCTCTCATGCACCATGCACATGGATATATGTTCATCGCTAGAAAGAGTTGTGTCCATTGACTTCATCAGATTATGTGGTTATAGAGATGTCAGAGACAATATTACACACAGTATCCATCATAAGAGCTTAAAAAGTCTATTAGAAACTACTCAGTGAAATAATGTATATTCGAAACTCAACTGACCTAAATTCTGATTACATGTTTGTTTAAGATTTGAATGGAAACAGAGCACCCAATGGCGTATCTATTTGATAATCCGTTTGTTGTTTTGCAGGTTATGCAATCAATATGGACTGCTTTTTTAAGTGAAGGCAAAGAGCAAGAGGCAGCTCTTGCAGAGGCCAGTGAGCACCTGCAAAAGCTGGAAGAAGTACTTAGAGGGAAAAAATTCTTCAGCGGAGACAACATCGGATATCTGGACATTGCACTTGGATGGCTGGCCAATCTAATTAGGGTCTTTGAGGAGATATGCAGCCTCAAAGTGGTCGATTATGAGAGGTTTCCACTTTTATGTGCATGGTTAAAGGAGTTTTCATATGCTCCAGTAATCAAAGATTGTTGGCCACCCCATGACAAGCTCATCCCCAAGTTTATTGCGCTTCGTCAACTGCATCACGCAAAATCGTCATTGACTTGACCTATTTTCTTTTGTTGAAGGGTGTTAAGACTCCCGCTGTGGTCAATTTTCATCTTCATAATCCAGAACGATAAGCTGTGCTTGCTTACTGATCTTTTAAATCAGTTTCCCTTCAAATGTGAAAGAGTTTGCTATCCTGGATGATATGTTTCTGTAAATATAATAGTTTTACCTGAGGGCATACTAGAAACAATATTGGTTTGAATTCAGTGAACAGTGGAATAATTGCTAGTTTAGGGCAGGAAACAATTGAACGTTCAACGTGTATCTTACGAAGCCACTAGCACATGGCTACTGGCTTATTGTTCATCCTGAGCTGTCATGTACATAAACATACAGAATAGCGTGCTGACCAAATAGTGTAAAATGGCATCACACTGAACTTTCTGAGAGGTGACGGGTGACGACAATAGCTTGAAAATTGAAATAACACTTCAACAGAGCAAATTATGGAACTTGATTTAGTGATCCATAGGTCCAATGTGATAACCTTGACACATGGCTCTGTAGGAATAAGCAAGAAAACCAAGAGAAAACTGAACTTTTCATGCTGATAAAAGTTTGTGGGCTTTACCTGTATTTCGGCCTTTCTCCGCTCTGTCTATCCATCCAAGCATATGAGCACAAAATGGGTCTTCAAGTTCATCAATATGCTCTCTGCAGCATTTCTTGATAGACTCGAGGTAACCTTGATCTTATATCAAGGCATCCAGAAAGATGATCATAAGAAACAAAGCTAGTGGAAATGGCATGTCAGGTACACCTATCAGAGTTGGAACAAACGAGTTGATTCGAATGCTGGATTCTCCCATCATAAATGTATCAAAGATTAACATCTGTTTTGTCCGGCTGGGGTAGATGGAGACATCCATGTGATTCCCATGCAGACAATCAGGAAAAAAAGAGAATCTTAGCAAGGCCAGGTAAGACGAAGAATAAGATAACTTGAAGTACAAGAAGGCTTGTTTTGTTGAAGGGTCCCTTGAAAGGCTGAAGTGAAACATATGATCAAACCAATGACATGGCAGAGGAGGTGAAACTGTTCAAGACATGGTTGAGCCCATTCGCTTTGAGGGTCGTTTAGGCACTGCATCTCAATGGCATTCACTAAGACTCCGTCCTAGAAGATCTCTCCGACAAAAGCGACCTTCTTCTACAGAATAACCTCGTTCATAAGAAGGTACTGGTGCTTTTCCGCAATGATTGAAAAGACGGCTAGTTTTTGCCGAGGTGTCCATGTCGTCCTTTTCCTTTAATCGATGTGTCTTTGTTTAATGCTAGGGCCATCAGGTATGACACCTTGAAACTATTAAGAATGAGGTGACACGGCCATCCTTCCACTCAAAAAACACAACTTCAAACCATACCCAATGTCTACTTCCAAAAGTCCCCATTGATAGCTGTTGGAATTGTTCAGCTGCTGTTTTCTGTCATGTTTTCCTCTGTTTTCCTCTGTTTTTTTATTAAAAAACAGCCAAGTGCATTTAGTGTTTTTTTGCTATTTTCTAGGAAGTGAATTAGCACGTTTAGGTGCAGTTATATGCTGCACGTGTGTGTGGTTTGTAAGCAGTTATTGTTCTTGTTTAAGTTGTTCTGTACTTGACAGTTTCCTTAGAAAACTGACGTACGCAAGTTTGTGCTCTGTTTTCTCTGTGCTTCTCTTCCTCTATAGCTTCTAGTTTTCTGTTTTCTTGTTTACTGTTTTTTATCAGTAACAACAGTGGTATCAGAGCGTGAATGATCTTGAGGGACTGTGAAGTGAAGCAAGTATCAAAGTGTAAAGAAGTTAAAGGGTGATGGAGACAGGGGTCGAGTGGTTTCTCTGCGATGGCTTCTCCAAAGTATTTACTTGGAGAGAATTATCAAGCATGGGCTGTTAAGATGACAGCATTTTTGGAGGGTCATGATCTGTGGGAAGCTGTGGAGGATGATTATGAGGTTGCTCCACTTCCAGACAATCCGACCTTGAATCAGATAAAGTACCATAAAGAGAGAATCACAAGGAAGGCCAAGGCAAAGTCATGCCATCAGACTTTATTTCACCCACTATCTTCACAAGGATCATGAGATGTGATTCTGCAAAGGCAATATGGCATTTCTTGAAGGATGAATACGAGGGAGATGAGAAGATAAGAGGCATGAAGGTGTTGAATCTCTTGAGGGAGTTTGAGAGACAGAAGATGAAAGATTTAGAGTCAGTGAAGGAGTACTCTGATAGGTTGGTTGGGATAGCTGAAAAAATCAGAGTTTTAGGGACTGACTTGAAGGATGAAAGGCTTGTTCAGAATATCCTGGTGTCTCTTCCGGAGAAATTCGAAGCCACCATAGCATCTCTGGAAAATACAAGAGACTTAGCCGATATAAAGCTTGCAGAATTGTTAAATGCTCTGCCCCAGCACATGAGCACGAAGACCGATGAGAAGAGAAGAGTTTGTAGAGGGTGCGTTGCAAGCTAGAGTGAAGTCAAATGATGGAGGCAAAGGGAAGAAATGGATTCAGTCCAGAGAAAATGACGATGACTCCAAGTTTGTAGCAAAAGAAGGAAACTCTGGTGGGTCTAGCAAATGGAAGATGAACAAAAAGCCTTGTCAATACTTGTGGTGGAACTAATCATCGAGTTTTTAGATGTTGGAGAAAGCCCGATGCTAGATGCGAAAGATGTCACAAGTTGGGTCACATGGAAGCCATCTCGCAAAGAAAAAATTACCAAAGAAACAGAAAAGCACGGGTAGCATGAATGAAACCGAGGAAGAGCACTTGTTTGTAGCTTCTTTTTCTGAATCTTCTGTTGGGAATGATGCATGGCTGGTGAATACTGGATGTACCAATCATATGACTGGCAATTTGAAGCTGTTTAGGAGTCTAGACAGGTCAGTCAAGTCCAGAGTCAAAATTGGCAACGGACAATATATCGAAGTGCAAGGGAAGGGTATAGTGGCTATTGAAGGAAATCAGGAGGTGAAACTGATCAGTGATGTTCTTTGTGTGCCAAATATTGACCATAATATGTTAAGTGTTGGTCAATTAGTTGAGAAGGGCTATAAAGTGAAGTTCGAAGGGAAGGAATGTCTTATTAAAAATTTTGATAGCAAAGAAGTGCTAAGAATCCCAATGAAGGACAAGAGTTTCATGTTCAAGCCACAAGAGATGCAACAAATGGCTTTAAAGTGCAAAGAAGAAAATGCAGAGTTATGGCATAAAAGACTTGGGCATGTTCACAGGAAGAGCATGTCGTTTATGCGGAGAAATAGCTTGCGGATGACTTGCCAAGTTTGGAGAAGGAATTTCCACGGTGCGAACTTGTCTTCTTGGCAAGCAAGTCGATTTCCTTTCAAAGGAGGAGGCTGGAGAGCATGTGAGAAGCTGCAATTAGTCCACACATATTTATGTGGACCTATGTCCGAGTCTTCTCTCAATGGTAGCGAGGTATTTCATTACCTTCACTGATGATATGACTAGGATGAGTTGGATTTATTTTCTACGAACCAAGTCTGAAGTTGCTGATGTGTTTGTGAAGTTTAAAGCCTTAGTTGAGAATCAGAGTGGGAAGAAAATTAAAATGCTCAGGTCTGATAATGGTTCTGAGTATACTGCTCACAAGTTTAAGTTGAATTGTGAGCAAGCAAGAATTGTGCAGCAATTCACTGCTCCCTATTCACCTCAACGTAATGGGGTCGGTGAGAGGAAAAACAAGTATTATGGAGATGGCCAGATGTATGATGCAGGAGAAGATGTTGCCTAAGAAGTTATGGGCTGAAGCAGCTAATACTGCAGTGTTCCTGTTGAACAGATTGCCCACAAAGGCCTTAGAGAGGTCAACACCTTTTAAAGTCTGGTATGGTGTTAAACCTTCTGTGAAAAATTTGAAGGTTTTTGGGTGTTTGTGTTATACTCATGTTCCTGAGGTCAAGAGGGACAAGTTGGATAAAAGAGCTGAGCTTGGAATCTTCATTGGGTACAGTCTCCAATCAAAGGCTTACAGGATTTTTCACCCTATGACAGGGAAGGTAAGTAAGCAGAGATGTTGTTTTTCTAGAGGAAGATGAGTGGAATTGGATGGAAGGAAAGAGTGCAGAACAGCAGCGGTTCGAAAAACAACCTACAACAGATGTAGAGGTTGATGAAGTTATAGATGGATTGGAAGACAGTATGGATGATTTACCAGTGAGAGGCACAAGGTCACTTGCTGAAATCTATGAAAGAAGCAATGTGGCAATGCTCGAACCATCTAACTTTGTGGAAGCTAAGGAGGATCAGAGGTGGATTGCAGCAATGCAGGAGGAGATTGCAATGATCCAGAAAAACCAAACATGGGAGCTTGTTGACAGACCATTTGATAAGAATGTGATTGGGGTTAAGTGGGTGTTTAGAACAAAACTTAATTCTGATGGTTCTGTTAATAAACACAAAACTAGACTGGTGGTGAAAGGCTATGCACAAATATGGGGAGTAGACTATTCTCAAACATTTGCTCTGTTGCACGACTTGATACAATAAGGCTACCGTTAGCTATTGCGGAGAGAAAGGGTGGCCTATATTTCAGTTAGATGTCAAGTCTGCATTTCTGAATGGAGAGCTTGAGGAGGAGATTTTTGTTGAACAACCTGAAGGCTTCAGTATCAAAGGGCAAGAAAAGAGTGTATACAGGTTGAAGAAAGCTCTATATGGACTGAAGTAGGCTCCAAGAGCTTGGTATGGGAAGATAGATCGATATTTGCAGGATTTTGGCTTTGTAAAAGCTTAAGTGAGTTCACTCTTTATGTCAAGAAGGTGAATCACGGTGTTGTAATTCTGTCACTTTATGTAGATGATCTATTAGTGACGGGAATGATATGGAATTGATAGAGAAGGTGAAGCAAGATCTATTTGCAGTTTTTGAGATGTCAGACTTGGGAAAGATGGCTTATTTTTTGGGTCTAGAAGTCAAACAGGCTTCATATGAGATCTTCATTTGTCAGAAAAAATACATGAAGGAAATTCTAAAGAAGTTTCAGATGGAAGATTGTCGAAGTGTAAGCACTCCTATGGCTGCTAAAGAGAAGCTGCGGAAGAATGATGGAACAGATGCGATAGATGCTTCTATGTATAGAAGTCTAATTGGGTGTCTCATGTATCTTACAAAAACAACCGCACCGGATATTCTATTTGTTTGTGAGTGTTTTATCCGGGTTTATGAGTAGTCCTAGTCAGTTACATTTGATTGCAACAAAAAGGGTATTGAGATATCTCAAAGGAACATTGTTCTTTGGTGTGAAGTTTAAGAAAGGTCAGAAGTTTAATTTGTAAGGATTTTCTGATAGTGACTGGGCTGGTTCGGTAGATGACATGAAGAGTACGTCGGATATTGTTTCGAGTTTTGGTTCTGCTTGTTTCTCCCGGTGTTCTAAAAAGCAAGAGATTGTAGCTCGCCCTCTGCGGAGGCTGAGTTTATAGCGCTCTCTTCGCAGCCGCAAATCAAGCTTTGTGGCTGAAGAAGATAATGAAGGATCTATGGTTGAATTCTAGTGATTGCATTGAAGTTAATGTGGATAATCAAGCTGCTTTAGCAATATCACAGAATCCAGTTTTCCATGGCAAAACCAAGCATTTCAAAGTCAAAATTTTCTTTCTGCGTAAGGTGCAACAAAGTGGCGAAGTTATGTTGGTCTATCGTAGATCTGAAGATCAGCTTGCAAATATGTTCACAAAACCACTTCAGGCTGGAAGATTTGAGCTGTTAAGAGAGAAAATAGGAATCTGCAGCAGCAACTGATCCGAGGAGGAGTTTGTTGGAATTGTTCAGCTACTGTTTTCTGTCATGTTTTCCTCTGTTTTCCTCTGTTTTTTTATTAAAAAACAGCCAAGTGCATTTAGTGTTTTTTTGCTATTTTCTAGGAAGTGAATTAGCACGTTTAGGTGCAGTTATATGCTGCACGTGTGTGTGATTTGTAAGCAGTTATTGTTCTTGTTTAATTTGTTCTGTACTTGACAGTTTCCTTAGAAAACTGACGTACGCAAGTTTGTGCTATGTTTTCTCTGTGCTTCTCTTCCTCTATAGCTTTTGGTTTTCTGTTTTCTTGTTTACCGTTTTTGATCAGTAACAACAATAGCACCCTCGCTCTACTAGTGGCTAACCAAAGAACTTTAAAAGGTTAGGAAAATGGAGGGTAAACAACAACAAGCTCAGTAAATAGTACATATCTCTTCTAAGTTACTATGCATATATATACACACATAAGTATAGAGCACTTTTAAAAACTCATAATCCAACTCATTAAATATACATATTAAATCAAGTACGAGTCATTCAACAAGTCAGAAATATACACTTGAATCCACCATCACGATTCAAATATCAATTGTCAATTCCATTAATTAATGTCTATCAATAACTACATCAATGGTTCATCCATCAACCAATCTTTTGTTCAATACCAACCATAGTCACTACACAATGCCCGGTGATAAGGCGATCAAAATTCCACATTAGCAAAGTCTCTACCTACAAAGCAGCTGGATCAGCCCAAAAGGATGTCCTAAACCGGTATGCATACCCCTTCACCCCTCACCTGGATCAGCCCAAAAGGATGTCCTAAACCAGTATACATACCCCTTAACTCCTCACCAGGTTCACAGTCATATTAAGCATAAAAACCATCTTCCAATACCAAAAATCCAATCCATGAATCAATCCCATAAACCATGTAAATAACTTTTCACAACATAGTCATCCACCAATTCTCAACCATTTCTCAAATCATTTATAAACATTTTCATAAACCAGTTGCAAAATAATTGCATATATGTAAACTTGTCATGACACATTTCATAATATGTTTCTCAAACCGTTCTCATATAACTAAGAGGCAATGAATACTCGATCCCGCTTTGTGTAACAAAAATGCTCTTTTCTCGACTACATAACGCAACGCCCGATAAGTGCCTGCACCTCTCGCTCGTCTATCAAAGTAGTTTTGAATTTAAGGGTTGAAATTTGGAATTATGTGAGATTTGAGCTATGAAGCCTAATTTTTGAATCGTTGAGCTACATATATATACAGAAATGATAGTTTAGAGTGTTGTGGAGTCATAGGATTTTATGAAACTTGATTTGATTGAGCTTATAGTTTGCCCAAAACAAAATTTTGAAGTTTCCTGCGAGTGATAAGTAATGCGCATCTAGCGACTTTGGGGCCGTATTTTGTAATTTATACTATATATAATCCGTAGCATTTTCAGAACATGAGTTTTACAAATTCAAAGAAAATATAATATCATTTATCTTGTCGCCTATGACCAACCAATAAACATTACTCATATGGTTAAACTCATAGTCCTAACAAATAAACAAGAAACAATATTAAAATTGAGTAACACACTACTTCAACTACGAAACAACTATATTGCACTAAAAATTAACAAAACAACTCCTATGCGCCAACAAATCATGTACCTAAAGCGATTATTTAAGTCATTGCAATGCAAATTTGGAGTGCAAAATTTGGTCACGCCATAGCTTTCTCCACCAAACCCCATTCTAAACTTACTTATAGTCAATAGAAAGTCCTTTCAATGTACTACTAGAATTCCAACTTGACCCTCCGAAAATCAAGTCGAAAACCCACGAAATATGGCCCCAAATTTGCTGGACCTAAAGCGATTATTTAAGTCATTTGCAACGCGAATCTGGAGCGCAAAATTTGGTCACACCATAGCTTTCTCCACCGAAAGCCATTCTAAACTTACTTATAATCAATAGAAAGTCCTCTCAACGTACTACTAGAATCCCAACTTGACCCTCCGAAAATCAAGCTGAAAACCCATGAAATATGGCCCCAAATTTGCTGGACGCGCACTGTTCATCATGTGAGGAAACTTCTAAATTTTGTTTCAGGTAAACCGTAAGTTTAAATCAAGTTCCATAAAATACTACGGTTCCACAACACCCTAAATTTTCATTTCCATATATACATAGCTCAACGATTCAAAAATCAGAGCTCGAATCCCATATAATTTCAAATTTCAAACCCTAAATCCGAAACTACTTCGATTGAACGAACGAAAGGTGCGAGCACTTACTGGGCATGTTACATAGTCGAATCAACTTGGTAAGGCATTATTGACGTGCACATGCCAAAGCCCCTTTATCTTCTTCCTTTTTCTTCTTCTTCTTTTTCTTTCTCTCTCTCTCTTCTTTTCTCTCTTTCTCCCGATCTGCTTCGGGCTCTTTTAAAAGAGCTGAGCACCCACTTTATCTCTTTTCCTCCTCTTTTTTACTTTTCAACCTTTTATTTCATTTTTCTTCCTTTTTTTTTTTAAACAAAAGTGGGCCTCATTTGGGGTGAGCATGTTTCGATCCTAAATTCATGAACCCCGATAAAGATTAGTTCCAAAAAATTAGAATCAAGAACCATCCGTTGATTTTATGAATCCACTTAGGAACTAAATCATCGGGCATGTATGATTCTCGATGAGTCCATAGAATCAGTCCTACTAAACTTCACATATTAGCACTATAATATAATAAAAAATTACATAGCAGAATCATCCCACGAAAAACACTCCAAGGTAAAGCCAATAGACCGACAATATTAATATATTAGTAAGTAGCTTATGGATTTAGGATTTTTCATTTTTTTATATTAAAAATTAAATAATATTATATACATTATTGGTCCGATCTAAATGAGTGGTTCCACACTCTAAATGGGGAACCTGATTAGTACCCACCAGTTCCAAATGATTAGAATCGAGAACTAGACCAGGATCCCTTAAGGACCATCGGTTCTTGGGTGGTCCAATCCGATTCCAGTGGTCCAGGCGGTTCCAATTCCTTTACATCCCCCTAGGTCTGACCACTCCTTCGAAAAGTCAAATATTACATTAGCCATGCCACATGCCACATTAGCCTGCATGGACGGAACATTCAGCGGGTATTTTTGCCTCTCGAATGAAAGTTCATGGGTATTTATTTTGGGTAATTTGAAAAGTGGGGGAATTTTTATCACCCTGGTGAAAAATTTGCGGGTCTTCTTTGAAATTTGGCCCCTTTCGCCTTTGTCAATCCATCCGAGTACTCGAGTACAAATGGGTATTCAAGTTTATAAATTACGATCTCTCTGCAACATTTCTCTATAAACGCAAGGTTACATTATTCTTAATATCAAGGAATCCAGGAAGACAGTCGTATAAGGACAAAAGCAAGACGTCCATGTGGTTCCCGTGCAGACAATCCGGACAACATCTCTCGATAAACGCAAGGTTACATTAATCTTCGCGAGACCAGGTAGGACGAAGAATAAAGCATCTGTCCAAGATGACTCGAGTACAAGAAGGCTTGCTGTGTAACAGTGTCCCTATGAAGGTTGATGCGAATCCTATGATCTATAGAGGAAGTGAAACTATTCGAGACATGGTCAAGCGCATTTGCTTTGAGGGTCGTTTGGGCGTTGCAGTTCAATGGCATTAAATACGAATCCGTCCTGGAAGATATCTCCAACAAAAGTGACTTTCATCTTCGGTATAACCCAGTTTATAAGAATGTACTGGTGCTTCTCCACAACAGAAGACCGATCTCAAAGTCTGATTATTCTCGAGTACTTCGACGAGACATGGAAGCAACACCCGCTTCTCCCGCAGGATCCTTACGCAAGGGCCATGGCGTGATTTTAAGCCAAATTTGGCGATGACAAGATAATTGATCATGTGCCATACAGCATTTAACAGAAGTCCAAGATGATGCTACACATATTTGATCACATGAGCTTCGAGAAGTCTATTCAAAACTAGTCACCAAAATAGTGTACACTAGAAACTAAACTGTCGTAAAGTTTGATGACATGTTTGCTTAAGATTTGGATGCAGACATATATAACATCCAATTTTGGGGGGAGGAGAAGAGGAAGCGCAGGCAAAGAGCAAGAGGCAGCTCTTGCTGGGGTAAGTGAGCACCTGCAGAAGGTAAAAGAAGAGCTTAGGGGGAAGAAATTCTTTGCCGGAGACAACATCAGATATCTGGACATCGCACTTGGATGGCTGGCCAATCTTAATAGTCTTGAGGAGATATGCAGCTTCAAAGTGGTTGATGGTGAGAGGTTCCCACTCTAATTGCATGGTTAGAGGAGTTCTAAGATGCTCCAGTAATCAAAGATCGTTGGCCATCCCACGACAAGCTCATCCACAAATATTTTGCTCTTCGTCAAGCACACTGCGCAAAGTCGTTATCTACTTGACCAATTTTCTTTTGTTAGAGGGTGTTTAGATTTGTGTTACTGTCAATTTTCATCTTCATAATCCAGAATGATATGCTGCGCTTACCTATGGATCTGTTGAATAAAGTTTGCCCTTCGACTATGAAGTTTGCTAGCCCAGATAATTGTATCTATATAGAGTAGTGTGCCCTGAGTATATGCCAGAGACAAAAGTTTAAATTCAGTGAACAATGGAATATTTGCTACTTTTTTCCAGGAAACAAATCAAAAGGTCAAAGTGTAATTCACAAAGCCAGTAGCACATGCCTATTGGCTAGTTGTTCATCCTGAGCCGTGTCATATATATAAACACTCAGAATAGCGTGCTAACAAACAGTGTAAAATGGCATCACATTGAGCTCTCAAAGGAATGACGACAACAGCTGGAAACTTGAAATAACACCTTGACATCAAATTATAGAACCCGATTAAGTGATTAGTAGGTCAAACATGATAATCTTGCCAGAGTCCCTACTTCCACCAGAAAAGCAAGAAAACCAAGAGAAAACCGATAAAATAACTTCGCAATATCGTAGAGTCAACTAACATCATTGGACAGAAACAAAATCTTGAACAGAAGATTCAATTTTGGAACTTGGAACATGTACTCTCCACCATCCTACCTTCGGGCAGGGGTTGAAAAGGTCAGTCGTGCAGAAAAACCATTTTGATAAGTCAACACAAAGCATGTTGTACATGCACCACAACCATAACATAGGAGAACTAAGGACAAGCATGATAAGCCTTCGTGTAGCAATTTGTCAAGTCTGCACAAAAATTTCCGATATATACATGCAGAACGAAGATGATTTCATAATTTGTAAAATTGTGCTTCACAACTGATAAATATCCAATCTGTAGCTGGAGCGCTCAAAGAGTTTCATCTCACAAATAGAAGCCTCAACATTGTCCAATCCAATCCAAGCAGCTGTAGAGGGCCTCCATCAGACAATATTGACTGAATTTAGGATGTGACTCTTTCCTGAGACGTTGAGATGTAGAACTCACTTCACAAATGGGACCCCCGAAGGGACATTTTGGGCATATTCCTCATACTCTCGCCCGAAGAATTGTCTTAGGTAAAATTCTTCGTATGGTATTCTTGTCGAGAAGAAGTGCCAAACGACTACTGCAAACGCAATTGTTGACACGGGATTGCACAGCATTATCTGACTCCCGACCGACCAGATGAAAAATCCACAATATCCAGGATGACGAATGAACCGATAGATTCCGTGAGTTATCAGCTTGTGATGATCCTCATGATAGATTTTGATCAAATGCGTGAATGCCCGCCCAGCAGTTATAATCGCCATCTTCCTAATGATTTCCCCAACTACAATCATGGCTAAGCCGAAATTGCTGATCCACCAGCATTCTTTCAAAGCCGGAAATAAAGAAAGTTCAAGAAGATACTCCACCAGCGAAAAGAACATTGCAATAAGATAATTTCGGCTGAATAGGAGAGATTTAAGAGTTACATTCGATCTTCCATGAAAGGCAACTGCAAGGACATACTCAGACCCATGAAAGAAGATGATCGACAAGAGCAATTGGGACAACTGTCTGCAAGCTGTGTAACCAAGTATATCTGCCATTATTTGATCAAACAGGGCGCGTCAAGTTACTGTCTTGAATGTAGTCCTCTGAGACCCAGAGGATTCAGCTATCAAATTGTAGGTTTAGGAAACTCTACAGGATAACTTCACACCTGAAAGTGATGCCAGGCTGAACCTTGAAACTGAAAAATAACATCCAAGATCCTCCGCCAGACATTTTAACAATGACATCTAAAAGGAGATGAGAAAAACAAGCATTAGGTTATAAAGAATCTGATTCTGGCATCTAAACATCCAAAAAACCCTTTCCTTTCTTTACTCGGATATCGACAAAACCCAAGTGCTTTTGAAAGAGTTGCTTGGCATTTGGAGACACACTGCTTGTACGCAAACATTTACGATGCAATAGATCACCTGATACCTCCACTTTATTCAGTGATCGGATCCGTCTAGCAATTCAATTTTTTTAAAACTAGCATTATGTCCCTGAAAATTTTTTCTAGATTACGCCACTTAACATGGAAAGATACAAGCTCCCTTAAAACAGATACATAACATTGGCTAGCTCATAGGAAAAAACTGCGAAAGTTATCTCCCTCAGTAGACAAAACGTAACCTTAATATGGATCCATAGTTTTCACCACGTACCAAGCAGGTGATGAAAACTGTAATTAGCGACACAGTCAATTGAAACTACGATGAAAAATGTCCTACAACATGGTGGAGCTTGGCTTAGCTCTAATTTTCAAAACAGCGAGCCACGGTAGCGTCTAAAGACGACCCGGCGATTTCAACCTCTTCAATCAAAACATACGCTAAAGTTTAGCTATTCAGAGCGATGCATATAGAACCAGACGAGATCAAAAGCACGGCCGGGCAGATTCTCAGTCGAATTCAACAGCAGCCGGCGGGTCATAACTGCGCGAATCAAGTCCGTCTCGACAGTTGGATAAAGATTAGCATCAAAAGATCATACCCCAAACCGGAACGGCAATCAAGCCGTACCCAAAAGAGAAACGGCGGCACGAATCAAGCAAAAACAAAGCAAAATCAGAGCGAAGGGTCCGCACCTCACCAGCGAATGCGAGGAACTTGACGTGACCAGAGCTCGGAGACGCCCAAAAAGGAGTGAACTGCAACGCGACTCGAAGAAATCTCCCACGGCTCGAAGAAGAACAAAGGGGATTTAGGCAAGAAATGCTGATAGAGGTCGGGAGCTGCAATGGAAGAGCAGGATTTGAGACTGCGGAGAGAAGGTGGAGCAGGTGGGGGGGCCTTTAGAAGTTGCCACCGGAAGGACCGGTAGCAGGTTAAAACGTTCTCAAGACTCCAGAGTAAAGTGCTGTGTGGTCAGTTGAATTTCTTTATTATTTTCTCTTCTTTTTTTTTTTTTTTGAATTTTGGTTATGTAATTATAGAAAAAGTGGTCATGCGACAGATTTTCCTACCTGCTGGCTGCAGAACAAAAGGCACAAATGATTCTTTCAAACCACATAATTGAATCATGGAATGACTTAAACGAATAGGAAAAGGATCATCACTTGTCTTCTAAAAGCTAAAAAAATGCAATATTTGTTGCTTTTTTTACAACACAAAGATGACACTCAAAATCAATGTCGCGAGGCCAAAAGCTAGTAATGATGCATTGATGGATAGATAAAGACATTAGAATTGAGAATGTAAGGGTCTATTTGGTAACACTTCTATTTCGGAAAATAATTTTTTTCGAAATAATCTTTTTCTATTTCTATTTTCTAAAACAATTTCTCAAAAGAACAAGTTTAGTAACAAAGACAAAATTTATATTCTCAAAATGGAAAAAGAACGGGAATGCATTTGATACAATCTACAATTTTTTTATAATGTAGAATTTCTTTTAATTTTTTAATAATTTTTAATATTTCTTTCCTTTTTTTTTTTCTTATTCTTCTATGTCGTCGGCCGAGCAGGGGATGACAGCAACAGACAACGGCCGTGACAAGCGATGAGCGACGAGGAAGAAGAAAAGAAAAAAATAACTTATTTTTAGAAATTGTTCTAGGAAAAGAAGTTATTTTTTCCTATTTCTTGTTTCTACTCTAAATTTATTCTCTAGCAACTTTTCTATTCTAGAAAATAGAAAAATTAGTTAACATTATCAAACGGATTTATGTTCTTTTTTTTTTTGTTCCGAGAATAAAAGAATAGAAATTGCGAAAAATAGAAAACATTACCAAATGGAGCCTAAGAGACTAATGAGTGTGGAGAGACGGAGGGAGAGGTAGAGGTATATTAAGAAATTGATGTAGGATTAAGATGTGATTTATGACTAAGTGAAACAGATAATGATTTACTAACTTCAATGTTTTTCATGTTTCGTGTGGAATCGATAGTTCTAAGATAAGAACCAAGATCCTTATGTTTTTCCTGCTTTGTGTGGAATCAATAGTTCTAAGATGAGAACCAAGACCTTACTTGATGTCCATGTCGTGAACCAAGAATCAAATTGAATTCCAAGGTGAATTGACCGATTGGCACGGTGCTAAAAGTGTTAAATGTACCCACCGCGGTCAATCGAGTTTCGTTGCAATTGTTCTTTGGCTTTTACCCATTTGGGGGGCTTCAAATGCAACTCTATCGATGCAATTCATTGTTTCATTTCCATAATTTGGTCCATGTTTTGTGGTGCCCGATCGTTGACTTCACTTTCAGCAAATCAAAAATGATTAATTCCTCTGTGCGGTTATTAATTCTTTGATACCCAAAAATACATATTACTTTAAAACGTTATGCTAATCTAGAAAATTATTTTCAAACTAGCCAAACCCATTGTTTCTTCGGTTGAATATAGTCTAATCCATAGTAGATATTCTTTCACTGAAATTCGACCATCCAAGATTCTCGCGGCTATCGACTCCGCCACGAAAAGAATTGATGATTTTTCGTTGCCGGAGTTCACGCCGTGCAAAGTGTTCTCTACTTCTGTCCATTTTACATGTTTTGTGAGACAACACATTGAATGTAACATTCTCAGAATATGTATTGAAGCACAGACCCAAAAGATTTCATGATGAAGGATAACATATGAGCAGGACGAGGAATGATGATATGCAGATTGCACCAACTCCAAAACTTGACGACTAACTCAGCCAGAAAAAGTTTCTAAACTTAAGAGGGAACACGAGACTTGGCTAAAACCTCAGCTAACCCTTGAAACTAAAATGCTCCCAACTAAAGAGACTGTCTATTATGAATGAGCAGGTTATTTTGATTCAACATCACAGTATGTCTACCATGAAGTAGTAGCAGACCTATGCAGAGGGATTTGATTCAGAGGGTGGTTGTATCAACTATGGCTTCCAGTACTTTCTTCTCTAATTCAGCTTCATCAACCCACACAGAGCTTTTCCGGCGCAACAGCTCACGGGCCTCTTTTTTCTTATCTTCCCTCGATTTCTCTTTCATCCTCCAGTTCTCGAGTTTCTCGACCCTTTCTTTCATCTGTATTCAAGTCATTTCAAAAGGACATCATGATCTAAGTTTCTACCAAAAGGGAAAAAACAAGGAAGAAAGGAAAGAGATTCGATTCTTACCAAAAAAAAACAAGCACATTATTAACTGCACTACAACTTCACGAGCAACAGAGTGTGGGAGAAAGAGCTCAACCATGGCTAAACTTCTTGAGAAGTACAAAAAGAAGAAGCACTGCCATGTCCTAAACTAAACTACCATAACTGAGAGGCTACTTTGATGAACGTTTTAGTATAATAGGTTTTTTGTTTCCACAGTCCACTAATGCATAGTCTAATGTAGTGAATGAAGTGTCATGACACAGTTCAAACGAAAAAACGTACCCTTGTTACCCGACACTACAGTCAACTGCAAGCTCAGCAACATTTCTTAAAGCCTCATTCATGTACCTTATGACCATGTTATCACTGTCCCAAGAAATACTCATGTTTTCATTCTCATTTGTCCTTGCCATGATGGTGGGATTGGCCCCACACATCTCTGAACTAATACTAGGATAAGATCCAAAGTAATACATGCTAAACAGGAATCTGTTGAAAAACACAATGAACTTGATGTCCGATGCATGTTGGTACTTGCAACAAGAGAACATAATGCACTTGAAGGAAGGAAGCTGCCTTCTTCAATCATACAAAGGTTGCCAATGAAAGATTGGACTTTCGATTAAATGTCTGAAGAATCTAATGTCCCCTACTAGGGCAGAAGATTGGTATTTTTTTTTTTTTCCTTCCCTATTTCTATAACTAAAACAGATGCACTAGCAGAAAAGGTTTTGCAGCAACTTATGAACAAAATTTAATCTGGGAATTAAACATTCAAGAAGGGCACTCCCTATTTTAGGTTGAACTCTTATGTGTCAAGCCATTTGTGTGAGCTCAGGGGTCAGAAAGTCTATCTAGTCTGACCTGTAAGATACTGAAAGAAGCGACGGGGGGTAAGGTGCCAACATTCACCGTGCCAACTAACTCACAGAACATAAGAATCAAAGCCCCAAGTCATCATTGCGTATAAAAAATTACGCCTAGGGGGATAGAACTGCATTTCCCTACTCATAATATGCCTTTTCTGGTAGAAGCTATTGACAGGAGCCTTTGCCTTCATAACTTAAAAGCTTTGCCTGCCCTGCCAAAATGTTTATGGAACCGTAAGACTTCCTAAAAAGGCAGGGTGACTGCAACTTCTCAGCTTTGCTTATGCATTTAGCTCCAAAAGGTTATTTTAATACTTCAAAAGCAAAGGAACATTTGAATCACTTAAAAATCTAAATATTTCTACATTAGAGAAAGAGGATTGATAAGCTAAATCAAGACAGCCCGCTCAAATTATAGACTGCCGGCAACTGATAATAATCCATGGTCTGTAAATGCCATTGACTAGGAAGAAAAGAAGACAAAGCCCTTATTAGGACTACTGTCTTTGCACTTCTTTGCTTGTTACAAAAAGTTAATCTTGTTTTTCCACTTACATTGACACCTTGTTTTCTTGAAAATCTGTTCATCCAAGTACTGGGCTTTGGTCAAATGTTAGCAGTTCATACTCTCCAAGAGCCACTATACAGTATATTCCGAAAAATCATTCAATTCCTCCTATCACATCTTTTTCTTCTGAGTCCCCGCTTCTAGCAAGTTTTGAATCCTTTCTCTCCAAGATCACAAAAACATATATGAAACTAGTCGACAAAAGATCAGTTTCTGAGCTAGTGATCATAACAAGGATATCATTTACTCCATTTTCCATTGCCAAGTGACAGAGAGCACTTTCCCGCATTCAGCATTTGCAAATCACACACCATGCTATTCATGATATACTCAGTCAAGCACCTCGATGAACAAAGCATCAAACTAAACAGTTCCATAAGCCATTCAACCTATAGACAACCGAGAGAAAGAGAGGACTCACGAGCATCTGCCGAAACTCTTCCTCGGCGACCATCCTCTCCTCGGCCCTGACCTTCGCCTCGGCGGCCTTCACCTTGTTCCGCTCCTCCCTCGCAACCCTAATCGCCTCCCTCTTGGCCTCGTCCTTCCGCTGCTGCTCCAGCCTCATCAGCTCCACCTCCCGGATGTACTCCTTCCTCAGCTCCTTCACCTGCTTCGCGTACTCCCTCCTCAGCCCCGCCAGCTTCGCCTCGGCCTCCTTCGGGTCCTTCGGCGTCTCCCAGCTCCCGACGTACGGGCTCGGGGCCAGGAACTCATGGTCCTGCGGCGGTTGCCGGTGGCGAGTGGCGGCGGCTGCGGCTGCGGCGGCGCCGGGGGCCGTGGAGGAGCAGAAGCGGCGGAGGGAATCGACGGAGGAGGCGGCGGCCGCGCGGTGGACGGCGCGCCGTGTGGCCATCAGATCGAAGAACGAGTGAGAGGAGGGAGATCGACAGAGGATGGATTTGAGAAAGTGGAGTTGAAGAAATTTGGCTGAATTCTGAATTTGGGGGTTTTGTGGGGGGTTTTTCCTGGGGAATTATTATTTTTTTTTCTATTTCCCCTTTTTAAATCTAACTTTAGAGACAAAAAAATTTGAAGAGCAATAATGTAATTACGTGAGTAAATTATAAGAGAAAAAATGGTTCGCTTGCTTCTTCCCTTTTGGGTAGGATGCATTGATTAGCTTACAAAATGTTTTCGTGGAAATTATCGAGCAATCGGAGATGCAAATTACAGTAGCTTTATTAGAAGAAATGAATCCATGATCTTCAGCTTAGCTTCCAGCCGACTTCTTCCGATCTTAGCGAGATATTTTGTCTTCCGTTGGATATTTGATAATTGCATGCTAGAGTTTGGAATTTGATGCACTAAAGTTTGATTTTCTTTTTTTTTCTTCCAAGTTGGGCTTGGTCTATTTCGGCCCAGCTTGGACCCAAATCCATTCGATTTTGCCCTGCCCAAACATTGATGCTCGGGCCTAAGGACCGGGTCCAAAAAAGTGAAAGGCTCAATCTGTTTGCAGTGAGTGCTGTTATGCATGCGAGAAGAAAGAGTCCAATGACTTGAATCATTATTATGTGGCCTGCATTACCAATCTCTCATGTCATATTACCTTAATGAATCCCCAAGTTCATTTTCCCGATTGGCAAACATTTGGAAGAGCATGAAGGTCGAGTAAGATAATTTTCGAGGTGCCGTTTCAGTCGGCATGAGTTTGCAGATGACTTCCATGATAATCGAAAGCTTCCGAAACTCCATAAGTGGCCTATCCAATCACAAAGGACTAATCGTAATCTGCCGTGGCGTGTATGAATGATTCTTGAAAGCTTTGAGGTGGCCGATATTCGCGAACCATGACCTGTAGCACTCCATATAAGCAAATGATGACAGACACAAGTCCAATCCTCTTAGGTTAACGTTCGATTTGCCACTTCTCTACTTTCTTTGGCATTACAGTCTTTACCGCGCACATTCAAAAGTCAACACTTCTTTTTTCTTGTGTTTTTTCTTTTTTTGGTCGAATTTCTTGTGTTTCATTCATTTGTATGTGTATTCTGTCGGCCAAAACCTTGTGCATACTTAATTTTTGCATGCCATTTATGGAGGAACTGAATTTGATCGAGATTGAAGGACCATATGTGGAAAGCATTGACGGACATAAAGGAGAGATTACTGTTTTCCGCTAAAGGACGGGCTCACTATGAAGCTAGGAATGACAATGGACTCGAACCCTTAAACTAGGGGTGAGCACGGGTCCTAATTCGACTCGTAAATTGGATCGAACCAGCTAATCCTAAGTGGTCCTCACAAGAATTGGTCCTTGGTACCTTGCGCCAAATTGGACCGACAGACCGAGCTGGTAGAACCGACAAGAAGTGAGATTTGCATCATCTCGTCCTTCCCTTGCACGAACGCTCGGCGGAGTCCGAGCGGTGAGGTGATCAAGCGCTGACTCGGAGTTGGGTGGAGTCCAAGTGCTGAACTCGAGGCTAAAATGAGAAAGTGGGGAGGGTTGGAGTTCTCTAATCGGCTATAGATTTGGAGAAATAAGAGAATTCCAACGGGTGGAGTGATTGAAAAGCGAGGGAGGCACACTCATTGAACTTGAGATGATGTTCTAAACGTTTCTTGAGTAGGCATATAGTTATTGTCTTTGAGCGTGAAGATTTCTTTATTAATGATTCTTAATCCAAGCAATGTCACTAAAAAATAAGAACCAGTCAATTCCCAATTCCACATACTAGGAACTGATCGGAAAACAACCTTGACTAGGCAAGTTTCTACATTGAAACCGATCACCCCTACCTTAAAATTTGTCTTGGAACTTTAGAATCAACCTTTTAGTATGGATTCTGCCTAGATTTGCTTCTCATATCATTCAATGACAAAAAACTAGTGCCTAACCTCATGCATGAACCATAAGTATACTGTGTTTACTTGAGAAGGCAGTCGACTCAAGGTGCTTGTTTATTTCACAAAGAACACATCACATGTTGCAAGGAAACTACAGAGGATGCTTCCAATCACGAATTCTTAAATGCTGATTGAATTATGTATGCAGAAATGAAAGCTTATGGATTGACCAGCTACCTCTTTATTTGCCTACGCTAGGCATACTTAATCCGTTTGTTTCGCTGAAATTGAATGCACATTTTGCTTAAAATAATTATTTTTATCACTTAAGAAATTGGTCAGCACAAAATATATTTAGAGCTCATTTGACAACTTGTCAAATAGTGTTTGATTCTATTCTTTTATTCTCGGAAATAGATTTGAAACAAAAATCTATTTGGTAAATTTTTTGTTTCCAGAAACAAATTTGTTCTAGGAATAGATTTGGAACAAAATCAAGGAGTTAAAAAAAGTCAATTATATATTCTCGCAAACAATTCCAAAATCAAGCCAACCCATTTTTTCTCTTTTTTTTTCCTCTTGTTCTCCTTCCTTCTCTCTTCTTCTTCCATTGCTACCGCCATTAACCATCACCGCCCACTACCTCCAGTCACCGACAACCAATTGGGTGAGGTCCAATGAGCCCGTTGGAGGCTCACCAAAATAGGGCAAGGTTCGGCAAGCTTGCCAAAGGCTCACCTAGGCATCGGCGAGGCTCGGCATCGCCAAATCTGGCTAAATGAGCAAGCCTCCCCCAGCCACCAACCAGCCTCGCTTGGCCAAATGAGGCTCGGCCAAGCCATGGCTAGGTGAGACTCGACCTCGCCTAGATCTAGCGAGGCCAAGCTTGCCTAGCTAGTTGCCAATGGGGCTCAACCTCGTAGGCCACTACTACGTTGAGCCCCGTCAGTGGCTAGGTGAGGCTACTTGGCCAACAAGGCGTAGCCTCACCAAGGACTGACAACGCTTCAAAGAGGTCCCTGGTCCTCGTTCGATCACCAATCATCCCAAGGTCGGCAACTAGCCAAAGCTTGAAGAAGAAGAAGATAAAGAAAAGAAAAGAAGAAAAAAGTAATAAAATTATAAAAAATTATAACAAAGTGATTTGGATTGGAAATTTTAAGAACGGTACCAAATGCAATTCTATTCTAAGAATAGAAATTTTGGACAATTACCAAATACCTTAAAATAGTTAGAAATTATTTCCAAGAACAGAATTAGAGAGAATAATTTCTAATAAAAAATTATTCTCATGAACAAAATGATTATCAAACACACCCTTTTTATGAACAACAATTCATGCCTATATATTTTTATTGAGGATGACATTATTCTTCATTCCTTTGTTTTTAAAGGTGATATAAGCCGTTTGTTATGAAAAAATACTTTCTAAATTAATGATTTTCCAATCAATAATTTCTGCGTATTGCTTCCCACCCTATGCAAGAACTATCAAGACAGTTTCTCATTGATGATCCACCATTGCCTACACCAAAAACAAGGAAGCAAGAGAAGAATTTATTACATTTAGTGTGTACGTATATGTTGCTATGGAGTCAACTCAATTCAGACACGATTGGAGATTTAATAATCAAATACTAAAAGACCTTAGATCCGAGCCAACTCACTTAATCCTATCAAGATCAGTCAATTTTACATAGGGTCATTCAATATTATGCATCATAAAATATTTGTTGAATTGAGCCCAAGAAAAGTACAATGGAAAGGAAAAGGCAAAAGTGCGTCATTAAGAGTGCGTTTGGTAACGATTCTGTTTCCAGAAACATTTTTATCATAAATGATTTTTTTTTTTTATTCCCAAGAACAATTTCTGAGCAAAAAAACGCGCTTGGTAGCTATCCGAAATTTCTATTTCTTGGATAGAAATGCGGTCGGTAGGATTCTTAAATTTTTTTTATTATTTCTTTTAGTTTTTTAATACTTTTATTATATTTTTCTTTTGTTCTTTTTCTTTTTCTTTTTCTTTTTCTCTTCTTCTTCCTCCTTCTTTGCAGCCAGTCGCCGGCCACCGACAAGCTCGCTAGAGGCTCGATTGGTCAAGGCAAGCCTTAGCCTCGCCAAATTTGGGCAAGGCCAAGCCTCAACGATGGCCAAGCGAGCCTCGCTAGGCCACCGGCGAGACTCGACCTCGCCCAAGCAGCATGAGGTCGGTCTCGCCCTGGCTTTGCAAGGCCGAGCCTCGCGCCTCACCAATGGATGTGCGAGGCTCGTCCTCGCCGAGCCACTACCAAGTGACACTGAGCTAGAGGTAGCCTGGCGAGGCCTAGCCTCACTAGTGGCTGGGCGAGCTTAGCCTTGCTAGATTTAGACAAGGCCAGTGACCAGCCAAAAGGAAGAAGAAGAAAAGGAAAGAGAAGAGAAAAGAAAATAGAAAAATTAGAATTGATTTTAGGAATTGTTCTCGGGAACAAGAAGTAACTTTTTTTCTACTTCTTAATTTTATTCTGAATCTATTCCCAGAAACCAAAAAATTGATTTTTGTTTCTGAAAACAAAAAATTTACCAAATATATTTCTATTCTTTTTTAACTCCCTGGAATAGAATAACATAATCAATTGTTCTTGAGAGTGTTACCAAATAGGCCTTAAGAGTCCGATTCCTAGATCTATTATTATGTGGCATGCATTATCAAACTCATATAACCTTTATGAATCCCGGGTCCCTTCTCCATTCCGACAACATTTTGGATGGGTATAAAATGCAAGTACTTCATTGTCAAGGTTCCGTTCGTTCGTCCAGGTTTGTAGACGACTTCAATCATTGGAAGCTCCTGAACTCCGTAAGTGGCCTATCCTATTGTTAGGGACAAATCGCAATCTCCTTTGACACGTATAATTGATTCTGAAAAGCATGAGGTAGCCAATATTCGCGAGTTGTGACTCATGGATATCCAAATAAGCACGTGACGATGGACAAAAGTTCAGGTCTCTCGGCTTCAATTTCTGACTTGCCACTTGGTTCATGAGGCTCAACCAAAACATTACCAAGTACCAAACGCACCAGAGCAAAGCCATGCCTCATGAGTGAACTAGTCGACGACTCGGCACTGGTCGCAGTACGCGGATCTGGATTTGGATCTGAAAACTTCCTCCTCCACCATGTCCAGGCACACAGCCGCCGGCGACAAATTGGCGCCCTCCATCACTGCGTCCCCCAACCCTAAACAGCACTTGCCGCGTTGGCAAGTGAGAGGAATAGCAGAGATGGCGGCGGTGGAATCGCGTGCCTGGATAGGAACTCCTTGTGCATGCCTTTTGTATCCGTATGCCGTTTATGTTCAATTATCTTTGTTCTTACGCCCTATCGGTGAGTATGCGATCGATTTAGAGTTTCATCTGAGAGCTACACTACAAAAATTCGTGATAAAATGGATCACTATTTCCGTGGAACAGTTCGGAGGTGGCAGCGGTCGATCGTGACTCTCGTGACCTAAGAATAATTCAGAAAGTACACGTCGTTTCTTTTATTTATGTTAATTTGTTTTATTTGATTTGTAAAGTGTACTGATGCCATTAGAACTCCTTGCTTTGCTAATTTCAGTAGATCACGCATAGTTTTTAGTGGGGGGGTTTTTGACATTTTGTTCTTTGCGGTATTGAATCACGAGGGCTTTGGTTCGGCGGGATCTAGTTGGTGCATGGGAACGACTTTTGGCCCCCCTTTGCCAAAGCTCGTTCTCCATGTTTTAAATTAAAGTCAGGCGGAGTCGAATTCTGAAGGGGATGGCTTAGGACTTTTGCCTTCCTACTCAAACAGAAAGCGGGAAAAGGACGGAATCGAGACGTGTACAGTCTAGGTTCACTTAACACTATGCAATTATATATAGCATGACTAAGCGAAGAGTTAATAGACAGGATCAATCACGCGTGGCGAGCAAACTACACGGGATGCTTCCCCTCGCTATCCGATTGAATGATATATGCTGAAAAGAAAGCTTACTGTGTCTGACCAATTACCTCTTTCCTTGGCTGAGCATTCTGGGCCTTTTGTTTTGCTGAAATTGGATAATTTGATAAATATTTTTTAAAAGGTAATTATTTGTATTATTTAGAAAAATTAGTCAACTAAAAATATTTTGATCATAAAAAATAATTGATGCTTAACATTTTCGTTGATAACATTTTTCGTTCGCTCATTTTTATAAACAGTATAAGCCATCATTTTTGAAAAAGAAAATCCACATCAATGAATTTTCATGGAATAAACACACCAGGAGGATCGCCTTTCGTGAATTTGATTAGATCAATGCAAGCATTTATGCTCACTCTTTGCTACTCTGAATTGACATCTCACCTGGTAGGCCGTCATTCTTGGCCTTGAATTTGGTATCGTTGAGCAGAAGAAGGTAAATAACTACTTGTAGAAATCACATCCTTAATTGGTGTGAATGCCAATTTTTTTTTTTTTAATTAAGTTATCAACAAATTTCGCATTACCAAAGCTCATTTGAAAGAATGACGACATTTATTTGATTATTTTAAATCACCAACTTCATTTATTTCTGATAAGGAAATTATCTTGTCGTATAGAAATTTTTAATTACATTCTAATAACTTAAATTTACTAACTATTGTATAGAACTATCAGCCTTTATCTGTGTGAGTTACAAGCTCTCCTCTGAATAAATTTTCCAATAGTTTTAGGTTATCTACATTCTTCTTTCTCTTAAATTTAGTCAGTTTCCATCGAGTTATTTTTTTTGGTCGGAAGTCACTACTTTTATTTGCCTTGCTGCTTATCGACTTTTAAATTTGAGTACTTTTTCTATAGAAATTATTAATCTCAATTAAAGCAATTATCAACTTTTCTTCAATCAAGTTATTAACTAGTTCTGCATAACCAACTCTTATTTGAGTTAGTTACCAAAAGTTGTTTGGTTTTTTTATTTTATTTGAAGTTACCAACTTCTCTCATCTCTGACAAAGCAAACTCTATTTTCTTTTATTGACTTTTATTTACCTTCTTAGCAGCGACTTAAAATTATTGACTACTACAAGAAATTACCAACCTTTTTGCGTAACTTACTAATTTTTCTCAAATTAAGTTGCCAACTTGTTATAAAGATTATTTTATGAACTAATTTTTCATCACCAAATGTTGTTAGAATTAGTTATCGACGCTCATTTTTTCTAACTAACTACTTCTCTTATCTTTGAAAAAAAGAAAATAACTTCTCGCATTAGTTACCAATTTTGTTTTACTTTCTTACACTTTAGAGTTATATGAAATTACCAATATCTATGTTGTAATTTTATTACTTTATTCATGATTAAGTAACTCGATGAAAGAGTTGATAAATTAAACAAAAAATATTGATAACTAACTCAAATGAGATTTGGTAACTCAAAATTAGTTGATAACTTGATCAAAGAAAAGTTGATAATTTTCTAAAAATTAGATTTAGTAATTTCATATGAAAGTTGTTAAACTTATGGTATAATAAAGAAAGGTAAATAACAGTTGATCAAAGATGAGAAAAGTAAGTAATTGAAAGAGAAATAAACTTGATAAGTAATTCAGTGAAAGTTGGTAATTCAAAATTAGTTGGTTATTGAGTTAAAGAAAAATTGGCAAGTAACTCTAATTAATGTTAGTCATTTCTAAAAAATTTGATAAATTCAAGGCATTGCTAACAAATGTAAATAGAAACTTGCACATGATGACAAAAGTTGGTAAATTGAAAAAGAAAGAAAAAACAAATTGATAATATCAATATTTAACTCAAATGAGAATTAATAAGCCAATTCTTAATTTTAATTTAATGAAGGTTGGTAAGTTATGCTAATTTAGATTAGTAATCACTCAAAGATAGTTAATAAATGTAACAGGTTGCTAATTAAGACAAATCAAAATTGGTGACTCAAAAGAAAAGTCATTAAGACTCTGTTTGTTTCGTTAAAAATGTTTTATTTGGAAAATATTTTTCTATATAGCTTGAAATAATTAGTAATTAAAAAAATGTTTTCATTATCACGAACAATGTTTTCATATAAATTCAATGTCATAAATATGTATTTGAGCCAACATGTCCACAAATATATTTCCTCCATCAGCATAAACACCCCAGAATTGAACCTCCATGTCTCGTACCAACAACAATCATATGGCCTATGATCAAATTATTATTAAACCAAAGGCAGGTACAAATATAAAGTAAAAAAATATGTACATGGGTCGGTAACTATCTTAACCCTCCTAAATATTATTTTACAAACTTCTTATTGCTGATAAGAATCCTATTATAATATTTTGGGTTAATACTACAAAAAATCTCAAATTTGTATATCGGTCATAAATTTATCACAAACTAATATTTTGACTATAAAAAAAACCCCAAACTAGTACATATGCGATAAATTTAACCTCCATTAATTTCCATTAAATTGGATTTATACCATGAAAAACTATAAATTGGTACATTTGTGATAAACAAAGGATAAAAAATCAAAACTAGCACATTCATTATTACCACAAGTCATCAAATTCAATAATTTGATAGTAATATTTAACGGAAGATAGAATTTGTCATAAATATAGCAGTTTGAGATTTTTGGTGCTATTAATTCTAATATTTCTTGTTTCTCATTTCAATCTTTGATCTTTAGCTAAGTCCAGTAGCAAGCACACAGTCCACCAAAAGATGCTATAAATATCTCAACAAACACAAACGTTAGCTCACAAGAAAACCTTACTCCTCCAGCAGTCTCTCTTCTTCCACAGACAATCCAAACTTAAACTCCATCGTCACTCTCCGTCTCTCTTAGCAAACCCTATGGCCTTCATAGCAACACCATATTCTCTCTCTCCTCCCGCCATAAAAACGCGAATTCTTCCCATTCGTGTCCATAAAAAACACAAACTCAGCTATCGAAACTCCATCGCCTCTCGCTCTCTATCTCTCCCTCTCAATCAGACGAACCGTGCTGCGGCCTCCACAGCAACACCAAAATCTCTCTCTCCTCCTGCCACCACCGACCTCCAAAGCCTCCTCGAAGCTGCGCGACCATTCATCCGTGGCGAGCTCGAGCTCATCGACCCACGCCTCCCCTCCCTTGTGGCCACCCTCCGCTCGGTCGGTGCCGGGGAGTGCTGGCATAAGCACGGCAGCTTCCTTGAGCACCTCGTCGACACCTACCGCGTCCTCCGTCTCTGGCGGGCCCCTGATGCCGTCTGCCTCTGCGGCCTTTTCCACTCCGCCTACTCCAACTCCTACGTCAACCTGGCCATCTTTGACCCCAACACCGGCCGTGAA
The DNA here is from genome assembly GCA_014182515.1 of Eucalyptus microcorys. Taxonomy (NCBI): domain Eukaryota; kingdom Viridiplantae; phylum Streptophyta; class Magnoliopsida; order Myrtales; family Myrtaceae; genus Eucalyptus; species Eucalyptus microcorys. Next base: position 32,631,539 of record CM024568.1, on the reverse strand, counting down.
GTCGTCCGTAGCCACGTTGGCGATGCCGCCGAGCGCCTGATCCACCTCTTCTGTATCGTCCCGAGGCAGACCCTTATCCACGACGACCTGCTCTTCCACTACGACGACTCGGAGCTCATCGAGCACCTGAAGCTGTCAGAGATGTCCCTCCGGAGCGCCAAAGAGAAGGGAGTATTCAAAGGCGACGAAGCGTGGCGGAAGAAGGTCCAGTCGCTGTTGCCAGCAGAGGGGATAAAAGTGAAGCACATAAAGACTGGAGTGGACATGCTCGTTTCGAGGAGGGTGGTTGCGGTTTTTCTGATGATTACCATGGCCGATTTTAGCGATCAGTTCTTCGGGTTTCAGGTAATGCCATGTCATCGTACCCAGACCCGTAATTCATTACTATTGCTGTTGATTTGGTCTGGTATGTTGGACATATCACCACCACTATAAACAAATGAGTCAATCTGTTATATTCGAGTTTCTCTCTGCAAGTTCGCACCTCGATCGAGTCTTGTTGTGTTGAGAAATTGACACAATTTACTTTTCAGGACATGCTGTTCAAGAACAGCGACGGGCGGATGGAGTTTACTGGGAACAATTTCTGGGCATTGTGGCCCGGGGACGGGAAGCCCGGGCTCTGGATGAACTCGATATCGAGGATGGGTGCGGTCTACATGCTCGTAGCGAGAGAGGAAGAGATCTTCATGCTCGAAAAGAATAAGAACAAAACCAATGCCAAGTCCAAGGCACCGTCGAAAGAGCGAGATGAGGACATCGAGCTCGTGATGCCACCAGTGTTCGAGTCCTGCACGCGGGTCCTCAGCGCAAGGGACCAGATTGAGGCGAGGGACGAGTACTGGGAAGCAGTTTGCAATGTCAGCAAGTTGGGAGGAGCCGAGAATTACGACGCGGTGGAACAGAGGCTGAGGGAAAGCATCGAGAAGAACCCGTTCATTGGGGAGCCTCGGGTGGTGCTGGGGCAGCTATGTCTGGGGAAAGGGCGGTACGAGGAGGCGGAGGCTGAGGCCGAGGCCGGGCTGAGGCTGCTGCTGGAGTGGGGGAGTCCCTGGGACAAGAGGATGTCTTGGGAAGGGTGGGTGGCCTGGGCCAGGGTTTTGCTCATGAAGGCCAGAGAGAGGTCTTGGCCTAGCACTGCTTGGGGGATTCTCAATTTAGGGCTTGTAAGGTGATTTGATTAGGTTGTGATGCGGTTGATTTGACTCTAGTAATGCAAGATATTCAAAATGAATGTTGAGACGCGATATGGAGAAGCTCTATGGGTCCGTGTGCATCTATTATTTGTTATTATCGCAAATTGTGCCGCTTCTTAGTATATATGATGTAAGATGATATGGATAGTTCATAGCTTTTTCCACGTTATGTATGCATGGCCTTACTTTCTCAATATTCATCTTTGGATATTCACTATTTTGTAGTGCTGCTTATATATGTGAATGAAACGAAATAAAATCTTTTTTTAGCTTTCAATGAAAGTAAATCCCCCTTTCGGCAATGCATAGATGATTCTCCTTTTCTTTTCCTTAAGTCGACTAATTAGCAGGCCATGAGCAAATTGAGACATCATTTTTGGAGAACTTGATAAATGCATTGCACATGTGCAATTGGGCCCCAAACGGACTAAAACATCATCATTGTCAATGTCAATCCAAAATCCTGCTTCTCTTTCAATTTCTCTGGAACAATTGTTGCATGTGGGCCAAACCTCTAGAAAAAGTCTTTCCAATAAACTACATGAAATGATAATCTTATAGAGAGCCACTCTCAACCGATATAGGACTTGGGATGATTATTTCGTCAATGATGGCTCATTAGAAACCTAATAGGAAGCAAACCTTGTCCGAGCACTCTCACCCCGACACTCACTCCCCACCCTTGTCTAATTGGATATGGTTCTTGTCCATCCATGAACCAAACATCACTGGATCAATTCAAAACCTTTTTTGAAGACCGGTTCGGTTACACTGAATCAATCATGAAGTTCTACCCAATTCAACTATCTCTAGAGAGACCATTTCGATTGTGGAAAGTAGTAGGATATTTAAGATTATAATGAACACCCTCATACTCAGACTACAGAATATTTACTAGTTCGTTCTCCGTGTCTTTGTTTCTATTTCATCATAAGGCGGTGGGTTTAAAGATGGAAAGGAAAAGATGAAATAAAATAAAAAAAGAATGAAGAATTCAACCTCCTACTTCTCCTTCTCTCCTCTGCAAGACAAGTAGGGAAGTCTTAGGCATTCATGCTCCTTTTTTAGTAAGACCTACATAGAAATATGCTTCCGATCAATAGAACAGGAAGAGGAGCCAAAAATCGGCTTGGTTGCAGGAACCGATGGTGATGAAGGTTACCAGTGATCTTGTTTGATCGATTCCCCACAAGAGAAGAATAGAATGAATCATATTTTTATACAATATGTTCCCGCGCGTGAAAAGCAACATGCAATGTTGCCTATCCTCTATTCAAAGAGGAGAAATCTAAAGCAAATTTGTTAGTCTGATAGATAGAGGCCTTTCTCCACAAAGTCATAAGACCATGTATGGGAGCTAACGCCTGTTATCCGGGTCATTCCACATAAGCCAAGCACCCAAAAAATGAATAGTTTGAATAACCACATAAGATGATGAATCGATAATCATTTGAAGATGTGCATTGACTTACAAATCACTCAAAAAGATCTCTCCTTATGACTTGGGATTTGGACTCTCTCTCTCTCTCTCTCTCAAAGATCTCTCCCTATCACGTACTCTTTATGAAATACATAAAAGTATGTGGATATAATTATTCTATTTCACAATATTTTTATAGCTACACGATGATGCTTAAATGTTGAGTGTGCCAAGTGCGATGTACACCTAGTGCACACCTCTTTTTGTTATTGAATTTTTTTCTTTAAACTCCAATTGATTTCTCATACGTTAGATTAAGTTTGATAGGATGTTAAAGATAATTAGGATATTTCCCTTTATGAAGGAGATATTCCATGTTCCCCTTTCATTGTGCATACTTTTGATTTTAAAAGAGTCTTGCCAATTCAATAGATGTTCTACTTTCGTACACACGTCCGACCCGTCTGCATGTTGATTCTTCTTATTTCCGCTCATGTACTTGTCATGCCAGTAAAAATCGACTACATCATATTTTGCTCTTAATAAATGAAGTTAGTATCTAGACCTTCAAATATGTACCATTTCTTAATCATGTAGATATATAAGGTTAATTGTGCGGTGAAATTGCTCGATTAGTCCTAGATTTCAGAAAGGGACGGCCTAGGCATTTATATATTTTTAGCAAGGGAATACACCACAAGGAATATATATATATATATACCTGCGGATGTCTACTTGATAAGACCGAACACCTCTAGTAATAAATTTACTTTATTTTTGGAGGAGACTGAAAGAAAAATGCACATTCATAAAGATAAAATTTTCAACTACAAATCGTTGAGGTCAAAGTATTTCCATCAAGTTAGTTTAGAATTTATTAAGGATTCGGTAATCAGTAGGCTCATTGTAAATTGAGATATAGTATGGGGAAAATTGTCCAAAAATCCTAAATCTATTATATGGCGGCTAATTCAGTTATAACTTTTTCAATTATACCAATTTAGTCATAAATTCTTTTAAGTGAATGGTATCTACATTTTCTGACCAAAAAAAATATTCTAAATCTAACAATATGTCCCAAGAAGTAATTCATAATCTTATTCCCCATATGAAATTCAATGATATGATCTAAGTGCATTGCAAACTCTAGCAAGAAATCTTAGCACCTGCACGTAAGAGTTGGGACCGATTCCATTTGACGAAAATGATCTACCCGCCATTGATAGGAATTTGGACGCACAACCAGCGAGTTTTGCGTTACCTTATCAATAATGAAATCAAAATCCTTAGCCGAAGTAGAGGAACTTAAAGAAATTCAAGGTACAAACCGAGATTGTTCGTTCTACGAATGGCAAGGATTTTCAAGATAAACTTGAGTGTCTTCTGAAGTATTCTTAGAGGAGAACAGTTTCAGACTTATTGAGATCCCCCTTTTGCCCAGCAATGCTGCAAAGAAAGATCTAAGTGGCAACTATGGACCTGCAGGCATTAGCATCAGCCTAACCAGAAAGAAACGAGTCGTCACCAAAACAAACACGGGAAGAAGCCGAAACATGAGAGGTTGAGTTTAATAGGTTTCTAATTCCCGATATCGCGTCGCTCTTCAATCAAACTATTCAAGAACTCGAGACACAGAGAGAGAGAGGGTCTCCTTGGCCAAAACCGCGAGAAGGTTTGATCTCCCTTCCATCATACCACCATTTAGAAGAACAGAATAGGATGATGTGGAAATGCAATTCACTATAAGGTTCCCCCAGATAGATTTCCAATTTTCCATCCAAACCTCCATGAGCACATTAGCGACCGTGCCCCTTAAGTTCTCATCTGGGTGGAAACAAGGGTTGACGCAAATAGAGCTGCTCATCAGCGACCATGCCGCCGTTTTGCCATCGACTTGTTACTTGAGGCTTTTCTTGTCACCCATTTTGTTAAGCTGATTATGTCATTGCTGGGTGTTCTCCGCTATCTACCTGCTCAATCTCGGTTTGAAGTTTGAACCTTACTATTGCCAGGATAGGGAGCTTTTCTGTTTTCGTTTAGGGGATCTTCCATATATTCCCTTTAATTATCAGCACATCAACCACTTGAAATTTATGACTAAACGAGCTATTAGGGTTACCTGTTACTCCAGTTGGAATCATGCCAGACAGGCGAATCTTGTTATCTTGGATGAAAAATTTATCAATTTTTAAAAGTAATTTAATGTCGAATATTCGATCATTGCATGCTAGAGTTGGATATTTGGTATTCTTAGGGTGTATTTGATAACATTCCATTTCGAATAACAATTTCTTTCTGGAAATAGTTTTTTTCTAATTCTATTCTTTGAAACAATTTCTGAGTAAAATAATGCGTTTAATAACCACACAAAATTTCTATTCCAGAAAATGAAAAAAGAACATGAATGTGTTTGGTACGACCCACAAATTTTTTTGTACTGTAAAATTTCTTCTAATTTTTTAATTTTCTTTTTAGATTTTCTTTTTTTCTTTTCTCTTTTTCCTCTCTTCTTTTTCCTACTCTAGCCAACGGCAACGGCAACCGGTGATTGGCAACTAGCATTGGCAGCTAGCATTGATGGCTAGTGACAAGTCTCCATCGGCCTATTAGAAGAGGAAGAAGAAGAAAAAAAAAAGAAAAGACTTATTTTCGGAAATTGTTCTTGAGAATAAGAAACTAATTTTTTCTGCTTCTCATTTTTATTCCAAATCTACTCCTTGACCACTTTTTTATTCCGGGAAATAAAATGAAAAAAATAATTGAAGTTACCAAACAAATTTCTGTTCTTTTCATATTTCGAGAAATAAAAGAACAAAAGAATAGAGAAATAAGAATGTTACCATGCAGCCTCTTATCTTCCGTCTATTATAACACAGCTCAGACCAAACTAATTCAATTTTGTTCTGCCTAAATAACGATGCTCAGGCCTATGGACCGAGTACAAAAGAGTCGAGGCTCAGTCTATTCGAAGACCCTCGAGACAGACTTGGTCTACTTATGCTCCTGAGCATGAATTTCACCTTGACACATCAAGGAAGATTCTTATATACTTGGAGGAGAAGAATTAGAACTCATTACAGTTGCAATGCTTGCGCTCAGGGGCGACCGAGGGTTCACGCCGGTGCTGCGACGCTCGTGATCTTCGATCCAAATCCAGACTTCATCCAAAATGCGCCCTATAAATATGGCCCTTAGCTTGCAGCAGGGCCAACGTGGGATCGGCATCCCCTCAAGTCAACATCTAGCGAAGATGATAGTAACTTGCAGTGCTGTAATGTATGCGAGAATGGAGAAGTCCAACGACTGGATTTTCATTATAATGCGGCCTGCATTATCAAGCTCGTAACGCCTTCATCGATCCCTGAGTTCCTTCTCCATTCCGAAAACATTTATGTGAGTGTACAAGGCAAGTAGTTGATTTTCAAGGTTTCATTCTGAAAGAAGTCGAAGGAGAGGAAAACGAGAGGGAAGAAAGGGGGAAATTTTCTCTATATTTCTGTGTATTTACTCAATGTACAGAATCGATATTATAGTACAAAGTATGTGTAAAGAAAAGGCAATAAAATAATCTACAGATCAGATCCGATATTGATTGATCTTGGTTGATTCAATAATATCTAGATGATTTGATTCTTGCATACCTTCCAATATTCCTGCGTATCTTCCAACACTCCCCCTCAAGCTGGTGGCTTGTAGATATCCAAGACGCCTAGCTTGCTCAAAAGATACGCATGTTGTCTTTGACATAAAGGTTTGGTGAAGACATTCGCTGGTTGTTCTTCTATTCCAATCCCTTGTGTCTCGATCATTCCTTGTTGGATTTTCTCTCGAGTGAAATGACAGTCCACTTCTATATGCTTTGTTCTTTCATGCACAATGGGGTTTGACGCAAGTTTGAGGGCTACATCATTGTCATAGAATAACTTGGTTGGTCCTTTAACCTGTACCCCAAGATCCCGAAGTAATCCTCGTAACCACACTATTTCACATGTGGTTTTTGCCATGGCTCGATAATCTGCCTCTGCTGAGTATAATGAAACAGTTGGTTGCTTCTTCGTCTTCCACGAAAGTAAAGAATCCCCCAATTTAATACAGAAACCGATTATGGATCTTCTGCTCATTAGACAGGTTGCACAATCCGCGTCACAATACGCAATCATCCTCATATCACATTTCCTGGAAAGAAGAATCCCAAGTCCTGGACATTTCTTCAAGTACTTCAGCACTTTTAGCGCAGCATTATGAGATTGCTTTGGTTTGTGCATAAACTGACTGAGTGTCTGCATCGCATAACTTATATCTGGCCTGGTCATAGTCAAATATATGAGCTTCCCAACAAGTTTCTAATAACCCAATGGATCTCTGAGTACGGGATCAGCTTCTTGAGATAGTCCAGCATCATAATCTACTATAGTCAGCTTGACATTTTGCTCAATTGGAATTACAGCTAGCTTACATCCCAATAAACCCATTTCTGAAATAATTTCCAGTGCAAATTTCCTCTGGCTGAGAGAGATTCCTTGGTCTGATCGCGCAATTTCAATTCCAAGAAAATACTTTGGCGAACCTAGATCTTTAATGTGGAAGGTGGAATGCAAATATTTCTTGAAACCCTTGATAGCTACTTCATCATTGCCCATAATAAGTATATCATCTACATATATCATCAAGTAGATAGATGACGTACCTTTAGTCCATGTAAAAACAACATAATCAAATCCGGACTGTTGAAAACCGACAACTATCAGTGACTTAGCAAATTTTGTGTACCACTGTCTGGAAGCTTGCTTAAGTCCATATAAGGATTTGCAAAGACGACATATTTTAATCTCCCCCCGTCTCCATAAACCTTGTGGTACTTCCATATAGATCTCCTCGTCTAAATCTCCATGTAGGAAAGCATTGTGAACATCCATCTAATGCAATGACCAGTCCCGAAAGGCCGCTACCGAAAGCAATGAGTGGACTGTGATGTCTTTGGCTACCGGGGAAAAGGTTTCGTGATAGTCAAAACCTTCCCGCTATGTGAAACCCTTAGCCACTAATCAAGCTTTGTACCTTTCAATCGATCCATCTGCCCGATATTTGATCTTATATACCATTTGCATCCGATTGCCTTGTGATGCGAAGGTAGGGTAACAAGATCCCAAGTGTGATTATCCATTAAGGCCTTCAATTATGCTTCCATAGCTTTTTGCCATCGCGAATCAGTGCTTTCTTCATCAAAATTGGATGGCTCTCGCTCTTCGGAGATGCGAGTGATGCAACATCTATGTTCCAAAGATAATTGATCGAAGGAAATATAAGAAGAAATGAGGAAAAGAATACCTGGTGAATTCCTAACACCACATATATAGTTTTTGGTCCAGGTAGGTGGACGCATGGCGCGTTCGGAACGTCTTGGTGGATCATTCTCTGGAGGTAAATGAGTATCTGGTTTTTCCACAGGAGGCAAATCTTGAGGAACAACATCATCCTAGCTTTGATCTATCACTTCCATTAAGGGTGTCAGGTCGGTAGTTGATGTAGAAGAGTTCCTTGTATCTGTTGATGAAGGAAGTAAGACATATCCGGGATCTTCGATGGTTTCCTCGATATGAGAAGTATGAGAATATCCTTTACTATCTGTGCCGGATTCCTGAGTAGCAAACGAAAATACATTTTCCTAGAATAAAACGTCTCTGCTGACGGAAAATTCCCCTGTAGATGGATCAAATACCCGGTATCCCTTTTATAAGTTGGGCTATCCCATAAATATGCAACGGCGAGCACGGGGACCCATCTTATCCCTAGGTCCTACGATTTTGGCATAGCATAGACAACCGAATATTTGCAGATGATCCAGGTCTGGCTTCTTCCCAAAAAGCAACTCAAAAGGAGTTTGCCCGTCAAGTATCTTAGTCGGCATACGATTTATCAAATAAGTTGCAGTCAATACACAATCCCCCCCAAAAAATTGTCTGGAATAGAGGCTTGAAATTTCAAAGTCCTTGCAACTTCCAACAGGTGACGATGCTTCCGTTTCACCACTCCATTTTGTTGTGGTGTATATTTACATGAGCTCTCATGTAATATCCCTTGTGATGAAAATCGGGCAGCACATTCATGATTGAAAATTTCTCTTCCATTATTTGTCCTTATTTTTTGGACAGTTTTCCCAAATTGGGTTTTTGACAGAGAAATGAAGGTCCTTAAATTGGACATAACTTGACCCTTAAACTGCATGAGAAAAATCCATGTGGCTCTAGAATGATCATCCACAATGGTAAGAAAGAACTGAGACCCATCATGGTTCGGTGTATGATAAGGTCCCCAGACATCAATATGTAGCAATGAAAAAATATTGTTTGAGCAACTTTTGCTCAAAGGAAATGGACTACGCGACTATTTTGCAAGCGGACAAACATGACACTGAGGATAGGGAAATGAAAAACTATAGCCCAATCTGGAATGTAAAAGGAATTTTCATTGGTAGTCAAATTAGACAATGATTGTTTATTACAAGGAAAATGATCAAGATTTTTGGGTAAGCTTTTCCAGAAAAATAATCCTTTAGAGGGATTACCTCAACCCATTAGTTTCCCAATCGAAATGGCCTGAAATAAATAGGTATCAGCATTGAAAAATACTCGACATGAATTTTTCTTACAAGCTCTAGACATAGAAATAAGATTAAATTGGAAGTCCAGAATATAAAGGACATTAGTGAGAACAATCTGGGAGTTAAGAGTGACTGTCCCTGTTGTAGTAACATGAGTAATGTTCCCATTTGGCAATTGCACAGTAATAGGATTATCTAATTCTTCATAAATAATAGAAAATAATCCATTATCACATGATATATGATCACTGGCTCCCGAATCAATAATCCAAGCATTTCTTGATATAATATTTATCAGGCAATAAGAAATACCTGTAAAAATGCTTCCCTTTTTTGGAATGTCTAATTTGTGTAATGCCTGCATTAATTGTTGATATTCCCCATGTGTGATAAACTGATCTGCCGATCCTGTAAATTGATAGGCTACTACTGATATTTCCTTTCCCTTTCTTTCTTTTTCTCCAAGTCTGCCATGTAATTTCCAACAATTTTCAATTGTATGGTAGGGCTACTTGCAAAAATCACAAAATAATTTCCCCTTATTCTTAAAATTCTGCCCATATGTTTTCGAAAAATGGGCACCATTGGATCCCTTGGATCCAAAGCCATCTCTACCGTCCAGATCAGTCGGATACCATGCGCCCTTAGAGTCGTCAGATCACTGCACTCAATCCTGGCCGTCCATCGCAGAACCTTTAAAGCTTCACTGGTCAACAAAACCTAACGACGGATCTCTCTTTTTTTTCTAGGGTTTTCTGCCCTCTCTCGCTTCTTGCCACTAGCGCCAGGGTTTCGGTGGCCTTGCTGTCCGACAAGGTAAGTCGCTGGTTCTCCTCTTGCACCGCAAGCTAGAAGATCCGCCCGAGAGTAGGTGCTGGCTCCATAGCCAAGATTTGTGACCTGAAGGTGAGGTAAGATTCGTTAAGAATCAGCAAAAAAACGAGTAGCCTTCTCTCCGTCCTTCATCGCTTTGAAAGCTTGTTGAAGCATGCCGTTACGAACATGTTTCCCTGCTTCAGTTCGCTAAGAGCTTGATGTAGCGAAAAAAATTTCGCCCAATCCAATTTCCTGTTCATTTCTCTAATGTTGTCCCAAATAATTTTCAAATCTTCTGTGGGAGGCAAATCGACAGCGATTTCTGGGCTAATGCAATTCCCTATCCATGTTCTAACCAACTTATTGCATTTTTTCCACTGTCACCCCATTTTTTCGTCAGTCGGGATCGGAATAATCCCGTCAACAAAACCTTCTTTGTCCTTCGTGACGAGGGCTCACCGAAACTCCCGCGCCCAACTCGAATAATTTTCCGGTCCTGTGAGAGGGTGGCTGATGAGCCGCGACTCCGACCCATCAGCGGTGGAGACGTAGAGCATGTCGCCAGGTTCTGGGCGACCCATGGCAGCCGTGAAGGGAAATGGCAGAATCCCGAGTGGGATTCCCGGGTAGGGATTTGCAGGTTGACCTGGATTGAACCCACCCGAAACTCCCACATTCAAATCACCTGACCCGTTAGGTTTTCGCCCGCACGAGAGGATCCGGTTGTTTCTAAAGGGCCCGCCCTGGTTATGGCTGGTGGGCCGTCATGAACCTGAATGTCGTCTCTTCGAATCTAGCCTCCTGAAAAAGAAACATTTGGGCTTGGCCCATAAAACATAGGAAATGGCACCCACTGGTACGAAGGCCCCGAAGTGGGCTGCCCCAAATTGGGTTGCCATGGAAAAAAGGGCCCTACAGTGGGGTGATCTACTCGATCGGTTGTGTTCCACACAGAATCTTGTGCTCCTGAGGTACTTGTTTCTACAAGAATTTAATCGTCGGCCATGGTGGTAAAACCCTCTTTTCCTTCCTTCATCTGATTTTTAAAAATCTTCAAGGTACTGATTCCTACACCGGAGTGCTAGCGCTTTTTTTTTAGGTTAGCTTGTTTCTTCCGGTAGGCAATCAAAAAACCAGAAGAGAAGACCAAGCAGAAGAGATGAAAAAAAAAAACAGGCATGCGACCTGTTCTGATACCATGAAAGAAGTCGAATGAGAGGAACACGAGAGGAAGAAAGGGGGAAATTTTTTCTGTATTTTTGTGTGTATTTACTCAATGTACAGAATCGATATTATAATACAAAGTATGTGTAAAGAAAAAGCAATAAAATAATCTACAGATCAGATCCGATATTGATTGATGTTGGTTTATTCAATAATATCCAGTTTTGATTCTTGCATATCTTCCAATATTCCTACATATCTTCCAACACATTCGCGATCTGAACAATCACATGAGGTCCATAGTTGACTTTAGGGATCATCGGAAGCTCCCGAACTCCATGTGCCTATCCAATCGTTTGGGACTAATTGCAATCTCCAGTGGCACGGATTCTCAAAAGCTCGAAGCAGACAATATTTACGAACGTGATGACAGACAAAATGTCCGGTCTCTCAGCTCTAGGTTCTATATACCACTTCTTTACTTTCGTCGGCAGTACAATTTGGACTGCACAAATTCCAAAAATTAACACGTTTTCCTTTTGTGCTTCACCTGTTTTATGCGTGCGTGCGAGCTTAGTATCCATATTCCATGTGTGTTCAGTTATTTTTATCCTTACACATTACACTCTATTGGTGATTATGTGATCTAAGTTTAGGGTTTCATCAAGTGGCCAAGGTTCCATTTGGTAATGTTTTTCTGTTCTTTTGTTCTGCAAAATAGAAAAAAAAAATTTCATTTGGTAACACTAGTTAATTTTTTATTTCTCAAAATAAAAAAAGATAGGGAATAAATTTTGAACGGAAACAAAAAGTAGAAAAACATACTTTTTTGTTTCTAGAAATAATTTTTAAAATACGTCATTTTCTTTTGTTGTTCTCTTTCTTCCTTCTTTATCTTTGGAAAAAAGAAAATTCAAAATTAAAAAAAAAATAGAAAAGTCTTAGAAAATTATTTAAAAAGTTAAAAATATATATTATCTTTATATTCCGAAAATGAAATTTCTGTGCGGTTACTAAACGCGTTCGAATATTTAAAATTTGTACAGAAAATAAAATTAAAAAAATTATTTTTAAATAGAAATTATTTGTAGAAATAAAAATGTTACCAAATACTTTCACACCGTTGAAAATTGGCTATAAAAGGGGTGAATTTCCCGAGAATGGTTGAGTAGTTGATCGTGAACACATGGCCTCACTTTTTACTTTTTTTTTTTTTTTTTTTTGAGTGATTTTCCGTCTCATACTATGCTACATGTGAATCTTTTGGGGGGCCCTCGTGCCAAAGCACGTTTTACTTCTTTCATAGATATTTTGAGGGAACGGACTAGAATTACTACATCCCTCCAGACAAAAAGGACGGAATTCTGGTTTAGGGTCACCAAGCACGATGCCAATATACTACGAATAAGCGAAAAGATTTCAAATTAATATACTTATGATAAACTTTACTCTAGATTAATTTTTTAACTATCAAAAACTCCAAATCGATATACTTATGATCTATAAAGCACGGACACGTTCGAGAACCTTCCGTGTCATGTTGGGCGTATCAGACACGCTCAAACACGTGGTCAACTCTTCTCGACACGTTCCGATTCGCGTGTCTAAAATCGAAAGAGGCTGGGTTTCTAGAGCGGGTCTGCAAGCGTGAAGGGAGAGTGAATCATTGTAGAAGGCGATGGAGGGTGGAGACGAGGGCGAGGGAGAGGAAGTGAGGCCGCAGAAGCGAGGCCATGACGATGAGGCCGCGACGGTGAGAGAGGGCTGGAGGAAGAGAGAACCAAGCAATCAAGATGGCCGCGACAGAGGACCGGAGACAAGGCTACGACCGCAAAAGAGGGAGGAACAAAGGCAAGACAGCGAGCGACTGCAATGAGGCGACCAAGAGAGAGTACAGTTTGAGAGGAAGAGGATCGTGCAATGAAGGAGGAGGGAGCGGCCAGCCTTTTACGAGAGTTTTCAAGGTTGCTTTTTTTGTTTTAGGAAGAATGGTAGAAAAAAGATAAAGAATGGGGATGCCGTGCGAAGAGGAGGAGCATAGAAGGAGGAGGAGGAAGCCATGGTTTAGGTTTCCAAGGAAGGGTGGAAAAAAAAAATGGGGGGTGCCGTGGAGGAGAAGGCAACTAGGTTCGCGTTTCCAAGGAGGGCAAAAAAAAAAAAATTGAGGTGCCATGCAAGGAGGAGGCGCCTAGGAGGGTAGGCAGCTGGTGTTTGGGTTTATAAGGAAGAGCAGGAAAAAAAAATTAAAAATAATGGTACCATGAAGAGCAAAAAGAATTTAAAATGGGATGCCCATCCAATTGGGCCGGGATTTGTCTTTTTTTCTTTTCTTCTTTTTATGAGGGAGAGGGTGGAGGGTGATTTCAAGAAAGATAAAAGATGAAAAATGTTAAATAATAATAAATTATGATCACCATAAAAGATTATAAATTTATTTAAATAAATTGACTCTACTCTTTATTTTTGAAATAATCATATGTATATATAAAAATATTTATTTATTATATAACGTGTCCCAACATATCGGAATTCTTTATTTTGTGAGAAATAACGTATCAACGTGTCGTGTCGTGTCGTGTCGTGTCGCGTGTCACGTGTCCGTGTCAATGCTACATAACTTATGATAAGCTTACTAGACCATCAAAAACTTCAAACTAGATATATTTATTACAAATTTACTTTTCATTAATTTCTATTAAATTAAATTTAATAGCACAAAAAATTACACACATGTACATTCGTCAATTATCATATGTCATCAAACTCACCAATTTATTAGTAAAATTTAAAAGAACTAGTTTCTGGTTAGCTTTTTTTTTTTTTTTTTTTTTGTTGCTTCCTAAATTTATTTATTTTTTTAAGTTAATTTTCCTTGTTGCTCAACAACTTTTATATTTGTGTACTTTTTTTTTTTAAGAAACTAATCTCAATTAGAGTGGTTCCCAACTTTTATAAATCAATCTAACTTAGATTGGTAAATTCAATAAGAACATATAAGAACTTGTAAATGCAAAGCATTGGTAAATTTTAAGAATAAAATCTGATAATATAATTAAAAAAATTGATAACCCGCAAACTATCATAAAAATTGATAATTTCATAAAAATGTTGGTAATTTACTGGTGGTTATCTAGATGATAAGTTACCTATCTTTTTTTTTTTTTTTTTAACCAACGGTTTTTTTACACTTGCTAGCATTTGTTGGGATTTACCTGCAAGGAAAGAACCCTTTTTTTTTTTTTTTTTTGCACGAAACCTCATAATTCCATACCAAAACTGATATTGTTAAAAACTAGTAGAGTTCGCATTGAGTCCACACAAAAATACAAACTCTTCACATATCGTCAACACTGCTGTTGATTTTGTACCTCATATCTCCGCTAGTCTATTTAAGATATTTTATCCTAAATCTACAATAAAGAAAAAGAAAAAAAAAATCTTATACTCATGTATGTGACACGGAGAAAATTAGATTAATGCGGGTACTCGAAAAATATAATCACTACCATCAATATAAATGATTATTTTACACCAACACTATTTTTCTAATCATAGCAAGTATAAAAATAAATTCAATAATTAAAACTAATTTATTCTTCATGTACTTTGAGATTAACTGTGCTTGCATAATAATTTTTTGTGCTATCAATTAGAGTATAAATTCAATGTAGTATTTATGTAATTGAGTTATCGAACTATGTGTCCACAAATATATTTCCTCCATCAACATAAACACCCGAGAAATGAATCTTTATGTCTCATACCGGTAACAAGCGTATGGCCTGTGATCAAATTACTAGTGAACCAAAGCAGATACAAAAGCAAACTAAACTATCCTTCAAATTATTATTTTACAAACTTCTTATTACTGATAAGGATCCCATTAAAACTTTTTTTTTTTCTTATTTCGATCTTTGATCTTTAGCTAAGTCCAGTAGCAACCACACACTCCTCCAAAAAATGATATAAATAACTCAACAAACACAAACTCTTGCTCACAAGAAACCTTATTACCCCATCAGTCTCTCTTCTTCCACAAACAATCCAAACTTAAACTCCATCACCTCTCTCTCTCGACAAACCCTATGGCCTCCACAGCACCACCACAATCTGTCTCTCCTCCTGCCACCGCGGACCTCCAAGCCCTCCTCAATGCCGCACGACCCTTCCTGCGCGGCGAGCTCGAGGTCGTTGATCCACGCCTCCCCTCACTTGTGGCCACCCTCCGCTCGGTCGGTGCCGGGGAGTGCTGGCACAAAAATGCCAGCTTCCTTGAGCATCTGGTCGACATTTATCGTATCCTCCATCTCTGGCAGGCCCCTGAAGCCGTCTGCCTCTTGGGTCTCTACCACTCTGCCTACTCCAACTCCTCCGTCAACCTGGCCATCTTCAAACCCAACACCAGCGGTGACGTCGTCCGCAGCTTCGTCGGCAATGCTGCTGAGCGCCTCATCCACCTCTACTGCATCGTCCCGAGGCAGGTTATCCACAATGACCTGCTCTCCCACTATGACGACTCAGAGCTCGTTGAGCACCTGAAGCTCTCGGAGATGTCCCTCCAGAACGCCAAGGAGAATGGAGCTTTCAAAGGTGACGAGACATGGCGGAAGAAAGTCCAGTCGCTGTTGCCGGCCAAGGGGATAAAGGTGAAGCACAGAAAGACCGGAGAGGACGTGCTCGTCTCAAGGAGGGTGGTCGCAGTTTTCTTGATGATGACCATGGCCGATTTCAGCGACCAGTTTTTTGGGTTTCAGGTAACGGTTGTCTTGTCATTGTACTTGGATCTGTCTCTCGTTGCAGTTGCTGATGAGAAATATTACTACTATAAACAAATGAGCCAATCGGTTATTTCGAGCTTCTCTGTGTGAATTCTCACCTCGTTCGAGCCTTCTTGTGGTGAGAAACTGACACCATTTACTTTCCAGGACATGCTGTTCGAGAATGGCGACGGACGGTTGGAGTTCACCAGGAACAATTTCTGGGCATTGTGGCCTGGGGATGGGAAGCCCGGGCTCTGGATGAACTCGATATCGAGGATGGGTGCGGTCTACATGCTCGTAGCGAGAGAGGAAGAGCTCTTCACGCGCGAGAAGAAGAAGAGCAAAAGCCATGCGGACTCCGAGCTGCCATTAGAAGAGCGGGACGAGGACATCGAGCTGGTGGTGCCACCGGTGTTCGACTCCTGCACACGGGTCCTTGGCACGGGGGACCAGATCGAGGCGAGGGACAAGTACTGGGAAGCGGTGTGCGAGGCGAGCAAGTTCGGAGGGGCCGAGCACTACGACGCGGTGGAGCGCAAGCTGAGGGAGAGCATCAAGAAGAACCCGTTCGTCGGGGAGCCGCGGGTGGTGCTGGGGCAGCTGTGCCTGGGGAAAGGGCGGTACGAGGAGGCGGAGAGGGAGGCTGAGGCCGGGCTGCGGCTGCTGCTGGGGTGGGGGAGCCCCTGGGACAAGAGGATGTCCTGGGAAGCGTGGGTGGCCTGGGCTAGGGTTTTGCTCATGAAGGCCAGAGAGAGGTCTTGGCCTGACACTTCCGAGGGTATTCAAAATCTGGGGCTCGTGTGGCGTTTTGAATAATTTCCTCTGTTTTGTTAAATTCTTCATTCTATTTTGGTCTTATTGCTTTCATGCACTCGGTTTTATGTATTAAGTGACTGTCGTTTTATGTATTAAGTGATTGTACGAATTGGGTTATTTACGTCCAAATGGAAATCTCTCACGAGCTTTGTCTACTCCTATTATTAACAACATATGAATCCAACAGAGTATGCATGAGATTTTAGATAACGCTGCCTTTTGAACCAAAAATTTCTTTTCCTATCGAACGCCGATATGCCACTCTCTTTTGTCTCTCCTCTGGCGTTTTTCCAAAAAGAATTCATCTTTAGCAAATGACTCTTGCTCTTGAGCAAGGCCCTCACCAGTGCCAGCTCATCATCAACCTCAGTCATAAGCTCCACTCCCGAACGCCTCCAATGCCAGCTCATCATCATCCTCCGCCACATCGTCATCCTCATCAGGCCTCACGAAATCCAGTATGGCCCCTTGATGCACGCCCCCACCATGCCAAGTGTCGGCACCACCATCGTCCTCCGTCGCTCGCCATGCCATTTGATCCTGCCTCTACCATCGCCCGCTCGTCCATCACCACCTTGCCCTCTCCAGCCGACACTGAGGCTGTCAATGCGGCACAAGAGGACGGTGGAGATTGTGGCTAGTGGTGGGGTACGCGTCAAGGGGCCTATGCTGGATTTCGTGAGGTCTGACGAGGATGACAATGTGGCGGAGGATGATGATGAGCTGGGACTTGCGAGGGCTTTGCTCGAGAGCAGGATTTGTTCGCTGGAGATGAATTCTTTCTGAAAAAACACCAAGAGGAGAGATAAAAGAGAGTGGCATTATCACGTCTGATAGCAAAAGAAATGAGAAATGATTGCATGATAATTTTTTGGGCGCGTTACCAAACGATTTTGTTTCTGAGAATATTTTTTTATTAGAAATAATTTTTTTCTGATTCTATTTCCGGAAACAATTACTGAACAAAAGAACACGCTTGATAACTGTACAAAATTTCTATTCTCGGGATAGAAATGCATTTAGTAGGATTCTTAAAATTTTTTTCTTTTAATTTTTTAATACTTTTATTGCATTTTTCTCCTTTTTTTTTCCTTTTCTTTTTTTCTTTTTCTTTTTCTTTTTCCTTTTTCATTTTCCTTTTCTCTTCTTCTTCCCCCTTCGTTGTGACCGATCACCAGCCACGATGGTGGCCGACAACCAGCAGGGCGAGGTTTGGCAAGCTTGCCGGAGCCTTACTAGGCTAGGGCGAGGACCAGCGAGATCATGGAAGGCTCATGGCGGCCAGGTTGGCGAGGTCAAGCCCTGTAATGGCCAAGCGAGCCTCGCCATACAACTAGCCTAGGCAGCGTGAGGTTGACCTCACGTTGGCCTAATGAGGCCCAATCTCATGCTAGCTGGCAAGGGCGAGTCTTGCGTGGCTCAGCGTCACCAGGGGTCAACAATGCTCTAGCAAGGTCACCGACCCTCGTTGGCTAGTCGCCGACCATGACCAAAGTCGGCAACCGGTCAAAAGGAAGGAGAAGAAAAGGAAAGAGAAGAGAAAAGAAAAAAATTAGACTTGATTCTAGGAATTACTCCTAAGAGCAAGAAATTACCTTTTTTTTTATTTATTTATTGATTATGTTCCAAATCTATTCTTGAGAACAAAAAAATGGATTTTTATTTCCGAAAACAAAAAATTCATCAAACGAATTTCTATTTGTTTTTTGTTCCGAGGAACAAAAGAACATAACAAGTTATTTCCGAGAATGTTACCAAACAGACTCTTACTAGATCACAAAAAATCAAATCACAAATAATTATAAATTGCCGTGAGACCCAGTTCTTCGAAAATTTGTGACTCGTGATAGACTATTATTCTTACAGTACCCCCAAAGACTATTATGCTAGCAAAGTCCCAAAAGAAATTTGTAGTTCAAAAGGCACCGTTGTTCTGCCATTATCTTAGCATCACCTATTGCTAAATAGAATGACATCGATGCTTTGACAAAAGAAATCAATTAATGCCGTTGTACTTTGATTTTACCGCATCTTTATGCAACATGATAATACGATACGATAAGATTATCGATAGGTCCGAGTGGAAGAACCGAACGTAGAAAGCGCTCGAGCTCCTTCCGTTTCAGTTCAATGGTTCTTTCTGAAAGCGATACCCACCGAGTGACCAGCTCCAGAATTCTCTCGGTAATTAGCTTGTTGATGGTGATACGCGTTCTCCTTTTTGTAGGTTCGGCTTCAGATGCTGGAATAGAACCGTGCACTTGTCCGGAAGGAATGCAGGTTAGTTCCGAAAGCCATGGCGAGCTTGAGTGCCCGAACCGAACCCGCCCTTCGTTAATGGTTTTGGAATTTGGTGCTCTTCGGCCTTTCTTCTTCCTTATTTGCTCCTTCGTCAGGTGATTTTCAATTTTCATCAGCTTCCCAGACTTCACTTTTCCATATGTGGAATGGAACTGAATGTAGAAGTGCTGTGTATAAGTGTTCTGGTATTTGAACATTGATCTTTATTATTGAAATAATTAAATATTAAATCAAGCATTCATCTAACAATTTAAGCTTTTAGAATAATTAATAGTAGTCTTACAAAAGTTTCACATAATATCAAAGCTGAAAGTTCTGAATTCAAACCTTTTTCAGACCCCATTTGCCTCATCAATTAAATATGTCCACGCTTAGTACTAAGCAAAAAAATCAGATTAAATATGAGGGGGTGTTGGAATAATTATATATTAAATCACGCATTCATCTAACAGCTTAAACTTTTAGAATAATTAGTTGGTAATTTCAAGAAAACCTCACATTTCCCTCCAGCAGAGAATTCTTAGTTCCTGCCTGAGCCCGCCATTTGAGGCAATCACCCCAGGCGGCCAGACATCATTTCAAAAGAAAAATCACGAAGTTCACAAAATTAAGGACACGCCATGGGCTTTCAGGTGCGCAGGGGACTTCATGCTCCTGAAGCACCTGAAAGTTATCTCTTCCTATCTGGTCCGTGAACACATTTGCTAGTTTAGTGTTAGTGCTCGACGTCCCGTGTGTTCTAGCGTTGAGGACCCCGTTTAGCATCACATTCCATGCTTTACATCTAGGACGAACGCCGGTCTGATCATGGGGAGAAGCATTACATTGTATAACTAGCGAGCTCATGCTTGCATGCACCAGCAATAGGGTTTATATAGACCGAGAATGGTAGTATATAATCTTACAACAAGTGCGTCCTCGGCAGCTTGATGTCAAAAGATGTTGAGAAAATTTGAGAAATCGTGTATGGCATGACAAAATGCGGCATCTCTGCAGTCTCAATTTCTAGAGTGCAAAGTTATATGTGCATTCAGTTTGACGGTCGAAATGTGCTTCAGATATGTTTCTGGGTGCTTTCAATCTTTCGCCGATGTCTTCTATAATTTTATTCATGTGACCCGAGTAGTTTTTATCAGAGAATTCGCCGAAAAAGTGAGGGATGCTCTTCGCAATTACCTTGATGAATTTGGGGGTGAATGAGAGTCTCTTCCCACTCCTTCAAGCCCGGCTTTATGTCGACAATCATAGGAGTCCAATGCGTCGGTTCAAATCAGCGGAGATAAGTCTGCACGAGATTCTTAAGTTCAACGAGGACTTCTATTGAGAGAAGGCATCCATCTATGGAAAATGCTGGTTTTTGCTGCGTTCTCTTCCATAGCTTATTAACGAGGAAAGTTCCATAGGCCGCAGAAAGCTTGGTGATAAAGCTGCTACTCTTTGGTGGTTATGCAAACTGCTTGGAAAAGTTAAAATTCGGCATCGTCTATTCGACCCAGCATGGATCAAACCGACTCGATTTTGTCCTGCCCAAATTGTTAAAATCGGCTTTTTCTCTTCGACTCATGCTGTTGCTGTGAAACTCACGATCTTCAAACTCAATCCAGAATGTGCCATCCAGCACAAAACGTGATCAATATCCCTCACTTCAACATCTCGCGAAGACGATAGTGATCTGCAGTGGTTGTCATGTTTGGGAGAAGGAAAAAGGTCCGATGGCTGAATCTATCACTAGGTGGCCTGCATTATTGTCGTGACCCGATCTCGCCGCCCTCGAAAAGTCCAAGGTGGGAAAGGTCGGGTTTAGAGGTACTTGATCACGAAAGTTCCCTCACGAGATCGCGAGCTCTCCCAAGCTCGTACCCCACGTGACATCGAGTTTATTTATGCGGTCTAATTGTTTAACAACCTAAGAATATACAGGAGTCGCCACTAGACTAATTCTTTGGGGGTTGGCTAGAAAACCCAATCGAGGGTCGGGAGAGTTTCATCGATTCCTACGCAACCAGATATCTAGGTTCGGGGACTTGGGTTACGCTAATATTTCTATTAGCGCCATTTCGGTACCTAGACAGTATGTTGTGTCTTTCCTAACATGTCCATGCATTTTTTTTTACATTTTTGGGATCATCAGTTCTATACTAAGTGACCATGCATGATGGATTACTTTCATTCTATTCTATTCCTAAAAAAAAGGAAAACAATCAATGAAATTGAAATTGCAAGACATGAAGTAAACAATCAAGAAAAGTAGTAAACCTAATCATGCAATTCTAAAAATATAAAAGAGAAAACAATTGGGAAAGAAAGGAAACCCGCAACTCGTCGGGTTTTATACAATGCATAGAACCCGAGACATATGTCGGGAAAAAACGAATATTACATAATAAAGGTCGGAGTGGACAACGACCTCCACCATCTTCACACATTCTCTATCTTCGGGATCTAATCTAAACCTAATCTAAAAAACATGGATTCCTTGCCTCATCTTATATGTGACTAAGATAACGCATAGAAATCGTTATTATATCGAATGGACATAGACATCAGACATGAACATGAGCCCAACAAATTCAAGTCACAAACAGCAATTATAACTTGGCGAAAGCATAGTATGAATATACAAGACATTCATATCCAAAAATATAACATGTTCAGCAAGAACAACAATGAATCCAGTAAACTTGAGCCATGTATGGTAAGAGTGGACATGTTCAACGAGCTCACAATGCAACAGGTGTACAAATTCAACAAATAGCACATGCCGAGATGAAGATTATCCAAGCTAATAGTGACTATGTACTTGCACATAAAACCCAAGCAAGATGCACAATAAACTTGCTATATGTAGTTCAAGTGTCGAGAAGGCACTAACATGAATTTTGGCCTCTAAGAGACCCAACAAGTATGAAAAGATGGGCATATCTCAAGGCTTCAATTCTGTAACAAGAGTTGAGAGCATGCATGATTTCGCTCACTAAGAGATAGGCATGAATCTAACCAAAAATGTGTCATATAGAATAAAGGATGACAAACATTTTTCATTGAGAACTCAAAACCTAGTTGTGATCACATGGATGATGTGGACGAAATTTTATTGAGGGCTCAACTTCATAATCATCATGCATAAGACTACACAAGAATGGTAAATAGTCAGATTCATAGGGACAAGACAGCATTGCAGTTCAAGACAAATTCCAAATTTCAAAGCTCGATTTAAAAAAATGGAAAGGCAGGGCAAATGATGACTAAATCGCACATATAATATGTCTATGAGAAGTCTATTACAAATCTCCAGAAGACATTAAATCCTAATAACATCATCTACCAGCTCAATCCATCTAAAACAGAACATCAGTAAGTCAGAACAGCAAATCAATCTAAAACTGCTGCAGAATTGACAGATTTCAAAAGTGTTTTTCAGCGACCAAACAACATCCACTATGGGCGTGCGACATATCAAATCGAAGCTCTAGAAGTGTATTTTTATGTCTAGAAGGGCTCAAGATCAACAAACCTCATCTAGCACCTCGTTTCAGCCAAAATAGAGAATGACATATCAGGTATAAGAAATTGCAGATCAAGGCAAATTACGTTCAATCAACCTCAAGTTCATGATCATTGATCATCAATCCACAGAGAATCATCCAATAACATTGTATAAAAGCAATCAATCAAAGGAAACACTCATAAGAGGAGCAAAGTCAGCAAACAGAACCTCCTCTCATTCTCTACTCGGACTAGTACCTTAAATCAAGGTTTATAAGGTACACCTGCACGAAAACGAGGTCTGGAAACTATGCGCGAAAGTCCCCATATCTGAATCGAAAACAAGTCTACTTTAACCATGATAAGAACAAAATCCAGCAAATCCCGTCCCATAGAATTTCAACACCAGTTTCCACCCCGTGCAAGATACAAAGAATCGTTCATCTTGACTACACAGCATGGAACACGGCTCAATCAAATATCTACTCAACTCAATACCAAATCCGAACCAGAGCTTAAACGGATTCTCTAAATCCATCAATCAACAACGAAGACAACAACGACAGCACCTAAACAAACGACATTTATCAGGAAAATCTTGATAAACTTGTTCTTCCTCACCTGATCGAGCCAGAGACAGAGAGCTGAGCCGAGGCTTCCAACTCGACGCAGACCCGAACCCCTGTATCTCGAACTCCGGAAGGGCGCGATTCACAACGAGGGCGTCAGATCCAACCGAGAGAGCGATTATCAGAGAAAACGAACGAGAGAGGGGAAGGTCAAAATCCAAGACCCGAACGGATTGAGAGAGAGAACGGAAATCAAAACTCTAACATATCGAGAGGGATAGAAAGAAAGCTCACCGATCGAGCAAGCCCGATCCAGAGAGAAAATCGGCCAAGCGTCGTTGTCGTCGCAACTGTCGCCGATCCTTACCGGGCGGTTTCGGATCAAGTTAAATCCGGCGAACGGAACCGCGGGCGTCGTCGCCGATGTCACCAATCCTCGACGGTCGGCTTCGGATCGAGCCTCACACCTTGCGCTCCTTGGCCGGTGATTGTTCGAGACGATTGAATGAGCGAATGTCTGATCTTTGAGAGCGATCCGCCATCGTCGTTGTCGTCACCGTCGCCGCCACCGTCTCCGCCGATCCTCGTCAATCGGTTATGATCGATCGAAATCCTTTGAACCGAACAAATTTGTGGAGAGATTCCGATCGAGAGAGTCCGTTCGGCCGTTTAGCAGAGAGAGCCGAGAGAGTTTTCGAGCGAGCACGGGAGAGAGAGAGAAACGGTTGTCCAAAGAGTGAAAATGGATCTGTCGAATGGCCCCCCTCCCTCTTTTGTTTTTTTTTTCCTTCTCTTTATATATTTTCAGGCCAGATCAAATCTCAGCCCTTGGATTGAACTAAGGGTTAGGATTTGATCTTCCTAGTTTAAGAGTTCCCCTAATTGAGCACATGTCTATTTCAACGGCCATGATGCATTATTGATGAACGGCGACGATTAATTGCGAACTAATTGGGGTTTTCTCTCTATTTTTTATTTTTTATTTTTTATCGAGTAAAAATCAAGTGTCAACAATTATCAAAAGTTCACATTGCCTTTGTAAATCCCTGAGTTTCTTCTTCGTTCCGGAAACGCATGAACAAGTATGAAAGTTAAGTTGCTAATTCTCGAGGTTCCATTCAGTTAACAGGCGATTTGAAACATCAAAAACGAAGTTCGTGGACAATTTTTATGATCATGGGAAGCTCCTGTAAGAATTTTCCTGATGTGAGCTACATTAATTGAGATTGTAATTAAGCGTTTTTACGGAGTTGATCTAATAAGGTAGGATATAAAGTTTCTTAACAGTCGAATATAGGCCTGGCTTGTGTGAGCCGAGTTGAGCCTGGCTCGTGATGAGAGGGCCCATCCAAAACTCTATAAATAAGCTAAGGACCCTCCTCTAGCCCTCACTTTTTGCGGTTCAAAACCCGTACACACCCACTTTCTCACATAAGGAACACTCGTGAGGGGCAGTCTCATCGAGCCAGGGTACCGAGGGTCATAGAGGAGAAGATCTTCAGCATCAAAGGTTCGGATTGCTGTTGTTTTACTCCAAGAACCATGGATTCAAAATCAGGTACGCAAATCTTTGTCTTCTCCTTTAAGACATTTGAGTTTCTAGCTATGTCGAACTTGGGAAGCCATTTCGACGGCCTACAGCTCCTTGTTGAAAATATGGCTGCATGCGGAAACATGGTTTTGATATTGATAGTTTGAAGTTTGATGTTGTGTGCAAGTGTATATATGCATGACACGTTTGGTAGAGGATGGACAAGGTAGGATAATTCAAGGACATAGGTCACGGGACATATAAGTTTATCAAGTTGATGGAAATAGGAGATACAAGAAGCGTTGGTGGAGAAGTATTTCTAAAAATGTAAGCTTTCTATGGTCTGCTACCCACTCGCTTTCTATGGTCTGCTACCCACTCGCACGAATGAACGATTACAAAGCCTTTATATAGGCTTAATAACCGACTTAGACATGAATTATATCTCTGCTCTGTCAGAGATTTTCCTTTTTTTGGCTTTCATTCTAGGCCGCGGGCTCCAACTATCATTAGTAGACTGGAGTTTTGTCAGCATTTCTAGAGGAGTCTAGGCTTTTTATAAAATATATCAACATCTAAATTCTAGATTTTTGTAGAAATTGAATCATGAATTCCAACACTCCTGAACAACTCTGTAAGTGGTCTACCTATCGTTATGGACTAATTGCAATCTGTAGTAGTGCATATAAATGATTCTCAAAAGCTTGAAGCAGCCTATATACACAAATTGTAACTTAGAACCCCTACTAAGTACATGACGACAGAAAAAAGCTCTAGTAAAATGGGAAACCTTTTCTGTGAAAACCTTTTCTGTGAAACGATTCAAAGGTAGTAGTAGTTAATCGTGAATCTATTGATTAGCGATTAGACGTGATTTGTAAAGTCCAGGGCCTTTTTTTTTCTTTATACTATGCTACTTAGGTTAGATCACACATCGGACAGTTGTTGGGATAGTTGGTGGTTTTGACATGTTTCTTCATTCTAAGATGTACTAATGCGGCTTGGTGGTTTTGACATGTTTCTTCATTCTAGGATGTACGGTTTTGACATGTTTTCTTCATTCTAGGATGTAATAATGTGGCTCGGTGGTTTTGACATGTTTCTTCATTCTAGGATGTAATAATGCGGCTTGGTTTGATGGGATTAGTAGGGGCATGTAAACCTTTTTGGGTACCCTTCTCCTGAAGCGCGTAGCTTAATAAATAAAATTAGTTGGACTCGTTGATTAGATAAACATTAGATCTATCAACTATCATTGAAATTACCAATCTCTATTTGGTGATTATGTATCTTTGTTCTCAATTAAGTAACTCGATAAAAAAAAAAAGTTAGCCTTTCATACCGTTTGCATATAATAAATGGAAAGTCAAAGCATTCATGCCATGTTGGTATTGCATATAGATTAGGGAAAAAGTTACTAAAAACCCTAAACTTTGCCTATTGTAATAAATTTATCCTAAATTTTTTTTGTGACACAAAAAATCCTTAAACTTTATCAATTGTAACACATTTATCTCAAATTTTTTTATGACATTAAAAACCCCAAACTTGTACCCACGTGACACATTTACCCCAAATTATAAGGCATTTTCGTCTTTAATTTTTAAAATTATTTCTTTTTCTTTTCTTTTTATGTTTTTTCTTTTTCTTTTTTTTTTCTTTTTTTTCTTCTCTCTTCCCTCCACCATGGCCAGCGGAGGGAAGCCAAACTCAGGTGAGGGCCACCCTAATCGGCATCGGGCGTGGGTCGCCCTCCCCAGATCCGGGGAGGGCCGCCCTCACCCAACACAGGCGAAAGTGGTCGTTGCCAACCCTCATCAACATCGAACGAGGGCATTCTTTGCTAAATCCAACCTAGGCGAGGGCTACCCTCACTTGCATCGGCAAGGGTCACCCTCACCAAATCACCCTCGCTAGATCCGGCGAGGGCTAGCGAGGGCAACCCTCGCTTGACGCCAGCAAGGGCAGCCCTCGCCTAAGTCTGGCTTCCCTCAGCCATGGTTGGCGGAGGGAAGAAAGAAGAAGAAAAAAGGACCAAAAAAAAAGGAAAAGAAAAAGAAAAATATTTAAAAATTAAGAGACGAAAATAGCCTTTAGCCATAGAGTTTGGGGTAGATATGTCACAATTGGCAAAGTTTAGAATCTTTTATGTTGTAAAAAAAAAAGTTCAAAGTAAATTTGTCATACTAGGTAAAGTTTAGGATTTTTAGTGGTTTTTTCCCTATAGATTATCATAAAATAGTATCGTGCCATTTAGGATTTTATACTAGTTCATTAGTGCACGTTAGATTAGGACACATAAAACAATAGCAGTCAATTCAAGTCATGTCTATGTTGAGTTCAGGGATTTAATTTCATAAATAAGAAAACCCAAAAAGAAAGAATCGGCATTGCATAATATGTGTTAATCTAAGTTACGTCATATAACTTAAATTAAGTGAAAGCAGTTAAAAAATAAAGTGATATGTACACGGGTCGCTAGCTACTTTAACCCTGCACATATTATTTTAGAAACTCCTTTTCATATCATAAGGACCTAAATTATGACATTTTTTTTCTCATTTCGATCTTTGATCTTTAGCTAAGTCCAGCAGCAATCACGCACTCCTCCAAAAGACTCTACAAATATCTCAACAAACACAAACTCTTGTTCACAAGAAAACCTTGATCTTAAACTACATCTCCTCCCGACTATGGCCTCCACAGCACCACCACAATCTCTCTCGCCTCGCACCACCACCACCGACCTCCAGGCCCTCCTCGATGACGCGCGGCCCTTCCTGCGTGGGGAGCTTGAGGTCATCGACCCGCGCCTCCCCTCCCTTGTGGCCACTCTCCGCTCGACCGGTGCCGGGGAGTGCTGGCACAAGAACAACAGCTTCCTTGAGCACCACGTTAACACATACCGCATCCTCCGTCTCTGGGGGGCCCCTGACGCCGTCTGCCTCGCCGGCATGTTCCACTCCGCCTACTCCGCCTACCCCACCGTTGACCTGGCCATCTTCGAACCCAACACCAGCCGTGACGTCGTCCGCAGCCATGTGGGCGATGCTGCCGAGCGCCTCGTCTACCTCTACTGCGTTCTCCCGAAGGTGAATTTTATCCACGACGAGCTGCTCTTCCGCTACGACGACTTGGAGCTTGTCGAGCATCTGAAGTTCTCAGAGATGTCCCTCCAGAATGCCAAGAAGAAGGGAGAGTTCAAAGGCGATGAGGCCTGGCGGAAGAAGGTCCAGTCTCTGCTGCCTGCCGAGGGGGTATTGATGAAGGACGGAAAGACCGGAGAGGACGTGCTCGTTTCGAGGAGGTTGGTCGCCATTCTCTTGATGATGATCATTGCCGATTTCAGCGATTACTTCTTTGGATTTCAGGTAATGGTTGCCGTGTCATCATACCCAGATCCGTTATTCATTACCATTGCTGTTGATTTGGTCTGGTATGTCGGACATATCACCACTATAAACAAATGAGTCAATCTGTTATATTCGAGTTTTCTCTCTAAATTCTCACCTCGTTCTGAGTCTTGTTGTGTCGAGAGATTGACCCGATTAACTTTTCAGGACACGCTGTTCGAGAACAGCGACGGGCGGTTGGAGTTAACCGGGAACAATATCTGGGCATTGTGGCCCGGGGATGGAAAGCCCGGGCTCTGGATGAACTCGATGTCGAGGATGGCCGCAGTCTACATGCTCATAGCGAGAGAGGAAGAGATCTCCATGCTCGAGAAGAAGATCGACACAAGCAACGCCGACTCCGAGCCACCATCCAAAGAGCGGGATGAGGACATCCAACTCGTGGTGCCGCCGGTGTTCAAGTCGTGCTCGAGGGTCCTTGGCACAAGGGACCAGATCGAGGCGAGGGACAAGTACTGGGAAGCGGTGTGCCAGGCAAGCAAGTCGGGAGGAGCTGAGCATTACGACGCGGTGGAAAGGAGGCTAAGGGAAAGCATCGAGAAGAACCCGTTCATCGGGGAGCCGCGGGTGGTGCTGGGGCAGCTGTGCCTGGGGAAAGGGCGGTACGAGGAGGCGGAGACGGAGGCCGAGGCCGGGCTGAAGCTGCTGCTGGAGTGGGGGACTCCCTGGGACAAGAGGATGTCCTGGGAAGCGTGGGTATCCTGGGCTAGGGTTTTGCTCATGAAGGCCAGAAAGAGGTCCTGGCCTAACAACTCTCGGGAAATTCTCCTTCTGGGGATGGTGGTGAGGTGATCAGAAGCTTTATGTGTTCGAGCTTATATATCGTTTGTTGCGAATCGCGAGCCGTAATGTTTCTTAATAAATGGATGAATATGTTAGAGATATTCATCTGGCCATTCACATCTGTGTAGTGCTGCTCATGTAATAATGAATCGAAATAAAACACCCTTGCTTTAGCTTCTAATCCGAGTAAATCCTCCTTCCGGCAATGCATTGACGATTTTCCTCCTCTCCTGTTCGTTCCCTAAGCATAAGCAAAGTGAGAGATGCAACTTTTTGGAGCATTTGATAAGGAAGACAAGGAGGAATAAGCCTCGTCACCTAAGAGAACCGGCGTTCAGGTCCTCTTTGATTATAGATAACTGTATTTCATCACATCCATTTATCTCGAATGTCATTCAGATTATGTCAATCCCCAACTCAAAATTCTAATCTTCTCCAAAATATCTTTATAGTGAATGACGATGGTCATTTAAGAGATCTCTCCCAACCAATGTGAGACTTGAGATGTCACAAACTCCTTCACTTAAAGAACTAATATCCTCATCATTGTTGGCCTATACAGTCAAGCGATACATTCCAACTCGGTATAGTCTATTACCATCCATCTCCGCTGTTCTAGAACAGTTCCAGCTCTAGTTTTTATCTATGCACTCGTCTATGGATCCAACCTTTGGCCATTGACTTCCCTTTATACCATGAGAAATCAGTGCCGAATGAAATGCCAGAAACAAAAACATTTGTGGTAATTGAGATTGTAAATACTTTACAAATACCACTGCAATGTAACTTTCCATTAATAACGAAGAGGTAAAAGTAATGTACACCCAAAAATTAAAAAGAAAAATAGTCCGTGGGCGGTTCAATTCCTTCTTGCGTTTTACATGTAATTTCGTATAGGAGAAGAAGCCCACGTTCAAGGGCTCATATGAAAAGAGAATCCCTTGTTGACCCACCCGCCCAGTAGGATCCAAACCCGGTTCGATCAGGGAGGATATCAACATATGGATGAGATCGGAACCCAGGTTTGCTTATGCATAAGATTTTATTCTATTGCTACATAGAACAACGAATAAAAATTAATATTTGAGATAAGTGCATTGAAAATCTTAACATTGATCACGGAAATACAATTGAATCACAGCATTTTCAAAATATGCAATCAAATCTTTTCATTAATTCCATCTAACTTAATCAACGAAAAATGCTTACGTGATATTTTTTTTATTTTTTTTATTTTAATTAGATTAAATAAATTAAAAAGGATAATTTTTAAGAACTAAGTAAAAAAAGGCAGGAACAAATATTATCGGTGACCGCCGCCGTCATCCCTTTCGGACGATGGTTAGTGATGGTGGCCACTGTAAAAGCCTACAATTGATTTAGTTTGTGCTTTTTTATTTGCAGTTTTTATTTTTAACTTTTAGTTTGTCTTTCTCTTTAATTTTTGAATACTTTTTTCACGTGACGCTTGATAGATGCCATATCATCACTACATATTTTAATAAAGTAATAAAATAAGGCACGTTAGCATTTTTTGTTAATTTAAATGGATGGAGTTAACGGAAAAATTTGATTATATTTTTGGAAAATCTTAAAATTCAATTGCACTAAATCAATCAATGCCCTTATACTATGATTTTATTGCATCTCTATACAATGCGATTGTACGATATGATGAGTTTATTTTGTGGAACATGCACTATCGGAGATTAGTTGGTTTTTAAGCACACTATTTTCTTTCATCGTCCTTATATTTGAGAAACATAGGCTGTAAAATGGCATTGCTTCCTGTTAAAAACAAAATAGAAAAGAAAAAAGAGGGAGGAAAATATTACATTGCTAAATTATATATTTAGGAAAAAGAAAAACCATAGCTATTACTTACTTCGGACAATAATGAAATTCGGCAGTCTCTCTCTCTCCCTCTCTGGCTGAAGAAGAAGCGATAGAAAGTGTCATCCTGTGTCCGAGTGGATGAGCTGAAAGTGGAAAGCGCGCAAGCTCCTTCCTTTTCGCTTCCATGGTTCTCCTCTGAGAGCAAACCCATCCACCCACCAGTCACCAGCTCCAGAATTCTTCCCTCGCGATGCTCCCTCTCTCTCCTTCGCTTTCCAATCCACTCTGCCTCAGGTTCTCTCTCTCTCTCTCTCTCTCTCTCTCTCTCTCTCTCTCGCAGTACTTGACTTGTCGATGGTGATGTGAGTGCGTTTTCCTTTCGTGGGTTCGGCTTCAGATGGCGAAACAGAGCCGTGCTCGTACGGAAGGAATGCGGGTTCATTCCGAAAGCCGTGGCGAGTTCGTGTGCCGGAGCCGGAGCCGGAGCCGGAGCCGGACCCGCCTTCTTTAATGGTTTTGGAAGAAGGGATTTGGTGCTGCTTGGGCTTTCTTCTTCCTTATTTGTCGTCGCTCCTTCTCCAGGTAATTCTCTTCAGCTGCCCAAAATTTCGCTTTTTTGCAATTGTGGAAAGGACCCGACTGTAGAGGTGCTGCGTGCGAGTTATTATAGTATTTAAACATCGACCTTTACATCTAAAAGTGAACTTTTAGCTACTTCCCGAGCCCGCCTTTCCGAGGCAAATACCGCACGGCGAGATATCATTTCAAAAGAAAAAAATTAGGATATTCGCAGCACTCGGGACACAATACGGGTTTTTCAGGTGTGCAGGGACTTTGTGTTGCTGGAGCACCTAAAAGATTTCTCCCCCTATCCGGGCCCCTGTGCCCATATTCTTGTACAGTGTTGGTGCAAGGAGCCCGTGTGTTGTAGTGCTGGGCTCCCCGTTTAGCATAAGTTCATGCTTTATGATTTTTTAGGATGAACGCCGGTCTGCTCGTGGGGAGAAGTATTCAATTATTTGACTAGCAAGCTCGTGCTTGTATGCACCAGCTCTAGTGCTTAGCGAGACTGAAAATGGTACCGTATAACCTTACAAATAGTACATCCTCATTCCTACGGAGTCCTCGGCCAAATGGGGGCTCAGAAGGAATGCAAAAGGTCCGGTAACTTGCAGTGGAAGAAGTGATGAATTGGATATGTTCCTTGTTTGAGTCATACTATTTGGAATTAGTTTTCAGGCCATGATTCGGGATTAGTTATGTTACCCTGCAGGGTCGTTGGCCGAGGAAGAGTTGAAAATGATTTCAGTAGTTGATGACATAAATGCTTATTCCTACTTGTATCCGGTGGGCCTTCCGTCAAAGAATTTCATATTCAAATGGTATGTTGATTTCCATTAAGTTTTCATCTTGAACAAGAAGTTTATCTCTGCCTTAGTAGCCTATTATTACCAAAATATTTAATTGGATAAGGGGTCAATTCCAGATGTATGAGAGGGATGTGTTTATCTGTTACTAAGTATATGGGACAACATCGAGGTTGTCTCATTGCTTTCTAGCCTATATTTGACCCTAAAGCCACATTTTGAAGACATAATTATCACAATGATTTGAATGATCACTTGCAATAAAAAATGAAAATGTTGTGCAGTGTCTTTGAGGGTTTGAAGTGCATGAAAAGGTTCATTATTGAGAACATATGTGAGGATTGTGTGACTCATAAGCCTCATTTCTGACTCCACAGTTGCTAAAATTGGTCCTTACTGAATTGGTGTGCCAGGCTCTGAAATTCCATTGCCTGATAATCATGTGTTTTTTTAAGGGGGTTTTGCCAATACTCATATGTAATGAGTTTTTTTTTTTTTTAAATTGTAATTAATCAAAAAAAAATTCTCTTGCTGTTTTGCCTTATGAAATTTCTTCGTACATGGGCAGTATAAGCTACATAATGATTTTTTTTATTGTAACTCGTGATTTTGTAAAATCCTGATGCATTATTAGACTGCTAATTACCAAGACCTCATTATGCATTTCCATGGGGCCTTCTAGTTTGTGGAATTTTTGGGCTTTTGGTGGCCAGATTGCATGAGACATTCATCTTGAGTGATTTGCAGACCTAAAGAAAGCTTACATCTATAGTATTGGAGTTTTTGTGTTGTCATGTCACAAACTTTATTTATTTGAAGGGTGGAATCCAGAAAGCCTGAGCGCTATTCTTCAGCTGCACCACTGTCCCGTAAGTTAGTCTATCTCCCCCTTCAGCATTGCACAGACAGAAATACAACACCTCTCTTTAGAATAGTTTAACCCTTTTTCCTTTGAAAGGTGTAAATCATGGGTTTAAAGCTCAGGATAATTATATCTAGATAGTGAGATTGCTGCTGGATGCCTCAAATTATGCATTTCAAATTTTGTCAATACACTCTCTTGAAAAATGCTAATTTCCTATATACGTATATTCTTCTTTAAAAAAGAAAGAAAATTACTGGGCCTTATGATTTTGTTACAGCATCAGTATTATACAACTGCTGTGAGTAATTATATGCAAACGGTGACATGCCGTTGAACTTGTATTGAATTGGTTTCTGTTTGATTGTCATTCAGCTGATGCACGTTTGCGCATTGTGTCTGAGCGAGTTGACATTATTGATAACCTCATCGTCTCTGTCTCGGTAACGACCAATCACTACCATCTCCTTTTACACGATGCACAATTTTCAACATCTTTTATCTTATCCCTTTATTGCAGATAGGTCCTCCAAATTTTCAGATTTTAAAATCAAAGGAAAAGAGTTCATGGTCAGCAAAAAATGTTGCCGATTCTGTTTTATCAGATAAATCTGCCTTGGTAAGGTGACTCCTTTCTAGGAATGAGCTTTAACTGCATAAAAAGTTAAAGCGATGGTCATTTGATGGGCTGTCTTATAGACAGTCTATCAACTTATCCTTTTAATTACCAAGATACAATTGTAATGACTGGAATATAATGTAACAGTTGTGTAGATGCAAGATGTTATCTTAATATGATGATTCCAGGAATGTTAAAATCCAAACAAATGTGGCTAACTGTTTTCCTTAGAGTGTAATGCAGTACTAAAATGTGTAAATGTTAATGCAGCGAGTCACTTCAACCCAGCGCTTGGCTGAGAGTTCTGTCCTCGATGCTCATTCTAGTGATGTATGTTCTCTATCTATGTACTTGATGAACTAATTTCAATTCTCTGTGGTGCTGATTAAGCAGCTTTTCAACATCATGCCTTGTTCAAATAATCATGGATTCTGTTTCCACCTCACCTTTTCGTTTTCAGATTAATGGTGAGCCATACTGGTATTATGAATACCTTGTTCGCAAATCTCCAACGAAAAACGTAGGTCATATCTTTCTCGATAGTGAATTCTTAGTATTGGGTACAGGCCAATGAGGCAACTGCTTACATGCGACATGGAATACTGCAGGCTCAAGAATCAAATCTTTACAGACATTATGTTGCCTCAACAGCAGAGCGAGATGGTAGGAACCAAAACTCACATTTTCTCAAAATTTCTTCCACATCTTTCAAATGTTATAATGAGGTTGAAGCCTCTGTGTTTTCTTTC
The DNA here is from genome assembly GCA_014182515.1 of Eucalyptus microcorys. NCBI lineage: Eukaryota > Viridiplantae > Streptophyta > Magnoliopsida > Myrtales > Myrtaceae > Eucalyptus > Eucalyptus microcorys. The sequence goes on along the minus strand of CM024568.1, from coordinate 32,597,250 downwards.
TTTTCTTGTGTTTTTAGTGAGGGTTGAAACTTCTCAATATCGATATTGTGGGAACTTTTGCTCCAACTCATTTACTACATCTGATGTTACTCAACTGCTCTTCAGAGATCTCGTCTAACTTCTGCTTTCAGGTTATCTGTACACACTGAATGCTTCGACGCTCGGCAAGCAGTGGACAAAGGTTCTCTCTCTCTCTCTCTCTCACACACACACACACACAGTTTGTAGCAGTTCCTCTCTGGAAAGTGTAAATCAATTGAACCTAAATTGAGATCTTCATTGTCTCAATGCAGATGGGACCATTCCTCGAAAAAACTGTGTCTTCATTTCGTCTCCTACCACCAACAGAGAATTATGTCCCTCCATATAAAGATCCATGGAGATTTTGGTGACATCAATTTGATGATTCTTTCCTTGATTTCTCCTTTCAGAATTAGTGGAGAGGTCTGTATTCTTGTCGACAAATTTTGATCTTTTACTTTGTATTTTTACCTTTCCTCAATGATGAAAACAATCACCCTCCATATCATATCAGAGGCAAAGAGCATGGCTGTGTTTCTATGAAAACTTGCGTGGCTGACAAGAACATGTGAGTCGAGAGACCATTCACCTCTCTTGTTTTTTGAACTTTGCGGGTCGGAGGGTGAGAGAACGAGTTAGCCGATGCGCAGCGACTAATGTTGCCTCACGCGCGGAATCATCCCTTTTTGATCAATTTATACGTTTGTTTTTTTTCCTGAGCAAAGTATGTGAGCATTCGCCCAGCGGCATCTCAGGCCGGCGGATTTTTCTCGCGCCATTTGGAGGGGTGGATTGAGAGATAAAGCTCATGTACAGGAGACCTTAAAAGAGACCCCAAATTATGGGGAGAATCTATGAATTTTCCTCGAAAGATTGTAACTTGAAAGTTATCATGCGGAGAATCGAAGCCAACTTTCTTAACACGCCAATGTCCTTGCAATCTAAGCAAAGCGATTGATCACATGATTGGAGAAAAAATCCATGAAGACCTTGCTTTTTGGAGACAATCTCAAAAGAACTTGAGTATAAAATTGACCAATCAAACCACTTTCGAGAGTTGCTCGATTAAGTTACATGTTCACTTCTTTTCCAATTTTCTTGTTGATTAATCACCGTGAGAATTCAAGAAACTCTTTCCCTCTATCCACTAAACAAGCTTATTTTAGCGAATTAGTAAGCATCACAAATGCCATCGAACACGATTGTATATTATTAAAAGAATCAAGTCTCCTTCACGGGGTCACAAATGTGAACAACTGTAGATGCGGTGATGTTGCATCATCACGAAGTCGAGTAACTTGAAATGGTTCAAATCAAATTATTTGTCAATAGCTAGAGACATTATAGAAATTATACAATGGCCTGAAAAGAAGGAAGAATAAGAAGAAATGGCCATCATGATTCACATAATTCACGAGCATCCATGTGCTTCGCCTGAACGCAGAAATTGACCGAGCGAATCGCGCAGCCCCCCTTTAAATTCAGAAAAGACGAACGACAACTCGCGTTATCCATTCAAAGTCTATTTCTTTATCCAAAAGAGAACGCCGGTGGCGGCGGATGAATATAAAGTAGGAAGCTTTTCATGATTGGACTTTGGATAAGGGATTGAAACCCCCCATGATTGAAGCGTACCCAGAGACAAGATAAAATGGAAAATTCATTTCTTCTTTTATTACTAGTTTATTTCTGTCTTTTCTTCGGATTGGCCCATCTCCTTTGACTGTGGCATTGGACTTCGCCAAGAACAGAAAGTTGGCGACTTTGACCGATCTTCTTGGGCTCCCCCGACCGAGAAGAAGAAGAAGGAAGGTGATTTTCACAGACCCAAATCGTTTTTCAGATTGTTTTTGCTAGCTTGGAACTTGGGATGGGAAGAAAATTACTGGAAATCCGCTGCCTCTTTGTTGGTTGGTAAATTTCTGATACTCTGTATTTTCGGATGTTAATGGGCTTTCTCCTGTTTCTTGTTTTTTACGAAGAGAAGATATTAATGGGTGTTGGTCGATTCCAGATTTTTAGCGTTTTGGTTTGGGTTGAGGCTTTCTGGTTCGACGTTGTTGGATCAATAGGCAGTAGCTTTTTTTGGGGATGGGGACCAATCTCGTCCCATCGTCTTGCTCTGCCCTTTTTTAGTTTGTATTGCTGTGCAAGTGGTACCCATCCTCATCCTGTGTCCGTTGCGTAATTTACTACTTTTTAGGACTATTTCTCGACCACGTTTTTGTTATTCTTTCATTGTTGTATGCTGGATATATCTGGATTGAGGAATGAATGGTTTGTTCTGTAAGGTCAACACTTGTTTTGGAAGTCTTGAGCTATTTTCTTTTATTGCTTCGGCAACTGACCGACTCCAAGATGTGTACGAGTAAGATTTGATCACTGTCACGGGTTAGATTTTTGCATTGCTTGGTTAATTTAACTGTTCTTTAATGCTCTTGAACTGTCAGAATCTTGGTGCTTAGTAAGTGGTAGTTCTGAGCTGTTTTAGGTGATATCCAATTTCTTACAGTACTTAAATTAGGACAAGGAAGAATCTCAGGAGGATCCTGCTTTCTTATTTAACCATAAAGCTGGTTGGTTGAGCAATTAAATGAATTCTGTGGTTTCCGGTCTTTTGTCTTTCAAAAAATCACTACTGGGGGATTCATCTGTGATTCCTGTTTTCTTTAATTAAGTGCATCTGCATTGATGCTATGCAATCTCATATGTTGTACTCTTCCATTCCCATATCTCTCAATAGGATCTAGGGTTTTTGATTTGTCTAGAAATATCAATTACTCTCTAGGGCCTTTAGTGCCACTTTAATTGGAAAGTTTTACCATTTGTATACCTGCACGAGAAACAAAATATGGAGGCAAAAGCATGTGCTGTAAACCAGTTGTTGGTGTTGCAGTGCAACAGGTGTAAATTGCTGTGGGCCTGTGTTTGTTCTTATCAGTGGGCAAGTGGTTGGCCAGAATTTTTTTCCCCTGATTTGTTAGAAAAGTTTGAAGCAACAGATGAAAATGTTGGAATTCATTGCAGACTCCTGGCTTTGTTCTTTTTTGTTTGTCTTTTTCTTGGTCACTTTCAAGACTCACAATCAAAAGAACCCAACTTACCATTCTCCATAATTCACCGTGACAATGATGACTATACTCATTACGTGTTTGGTAGTCAGATATTTCTCATGGGTGAAATTGACTCAATAAGGCGGTTGCCTTTTCGTTTGCCCAACAGGTCATCAATTCACAGGATTCAAGTTTGCAAATAGGGGGGCTAGATACAATTCATTTCTTCACATAATCCTCTCTGGGGTTTTCTGATATTTCTTGGGGGTGATCTCGAGTTCAGCTTTATTGGCATTATCTGTGCCTGTCTGTTTCTCTCTAGGCTCAACTCTTAAGCTTCGGCCAGGCTGTTTCAGAGTCATGTTTTTGTTATATCAACTCCACCTACAGTTGTTACTGGCTCGTTAAACCAAATACATACCCGTCTGAATCCTACAGGCTGTTTTCGACTAACTGTAGTCCGTCAATCAACGATCTGTTCTGGTAGCTGACGCAGCTTAAGCTATATGACCGTGGACGAAACGACAAGCGACTGCTCCTGGAGTAGAGAGCAGGATAAAGCGTTTGAGAATGCACTCGCGACTTACCCAGAAGATTCGGCTGATCGATGGGAGAAGATAGCCGCCGATGTGCCAGGGAAAACTGTAGAAGAGATTAAACATCACTATGAAATTCTGGTCAATGATGTCAATAGCATCGAGTCAGGTTGTGTGGAACTGCCTCCTTACAGTTGTTCTTCAGAGGGTTCAACAAGCCATGGCGGCAATGAGATGAGTAGTAAGAAGGGTGGTCATGTTGGGAATCTCCATGGCGATTTGAATCACGGGGGGAAGGCATCGAGGTCGGACCAAGAACGTCGGAAGGGAATTGCTTGGACAGAAGAAGAACACAGGTAATTTGTTTTTTTTTTTTAAAAGACTCAAGTAACCAACATCGATTAGTTTAAACAAACTCTAGCTCAAATCGTCATGACAATATCGAGATTTAGTCATGATGAATATAAAATTGACAGATTTTTGGAAGATTAAAAAAAATTGTTAAAAGTACTAGAGCCCGCTGGACAAAATTTCACAGAGCATGGAACCATGACACTTTTGCGGCTTTTGAACCACCATATATGTACTTCTATTATGCTTGCCTGTGTATGTGCATTCCTGCCTTTGTGCTTATATGCGTGTAACTCCTCTACTTTGGCTTATTTTCATGATGTTACTTATGGTTTTTTCATTTGTGTCAGATTAAGCTTTCATTTTAGGGCAGTCTGTCACCATCCTGAGTTTAAGACAGTTTTCAGGTGATAGATCTTCAGGTGGTCTCTTATCATTTCTTTTGCCCTTAGGGTTAATTAGATTATGTAGTTGGTTGGCTGATACTCAAGTCTGTCGATTGTGATGCAAAGTATAGATCTAGAATTTCTAGAAAGAAGTAACCAAGAGCATGGATTGCATGCCTGTCCCCTTGAGTTTTCTCATCTTGTATTCAAAAAGAAAGCTGAAGAAGGTAACGTACTTTGCCATTTTGCTGGACAGGGAAGTTGGCCTTGTTTGGCTCTTCAGCATCGAAATTATGACTGATGCTTAACACATTTACCTTTCTCAGATCAGGCATCATTTTGTTTAGCAAGTTTGAGGCCTAACCAACTTAGATTTTTTCATGTAAAAGCTTGCTTTGGGATTGCTCAGAGACTCCCTACTTTCTATTGCATCTGATGTAGGTGGAGTACATGATTGATTTCCCTTTTGGTTTTGACTAGGTTTTGCATTAAACTAATCACCTCACTATTAGCATTAGAAAAACTCTCTCTCTCTCTCTCTCTCTCTCTCTCTCTCAAACAGGAGAGTTCATACTTCTAGAGAACTTGGGATTGTATATGGTTGTGGCAAGCAGATCAAAGTTTCAATAAATGGATTTGCTGCCTTGCCGGGCCTTTAGATTAGGGATTGTGAAAAGGGTTCCTGTGGTCTGCAGAGATGACAATGGTCAGCTCAATCTTTTAGTAGAAGAGGAAAACCAGGTAGGAGAAATAAAAAGTGGAGGTGAAGTCAAAATCCAAAGTTTAATTGATATCTGAATTGTAGTCTTCTTATCATTTGAAAGAGATTATGTTGCTCCATGGATTTGGTATTACTAGTCTCAGGAGGACTCAAGGCTGTAAATAGGCAAACTGAAGATTCGCAGTCAGTCCAAACTTTAAATAAATCATAGAAACCTGGCTTATATATATAACAAAAATAATAGAAACCTTGGCCTAAACATGGGCATCCCATTGGCTAACAAGTTTGATTTGCATCAATCAGCTGAAGAAAAAGGGAAACGTGGAATATGACGATATCAATAGCCTTGGCATGAATTGATGTGACTATGGGTAAAAGCTTCATTGTGCACCTGAGTCTGAAATGGCAGTCTTGTGCCTAAGAAATCAAGCTTTCTGAACAACAGATGAGTGGCTTATGTATCAGCCAATTAATTGCCCACTTCCCAACAGTAGACTTTGTCGTGAATGTCCTTCATCGTTCATTTGTCTACTGAAATTCCTTTCAGCTCTTTGGTTTTCATACTAGCATGATTACGTTGATGTGTTATATAAGCTTTTTGACTGATTTCTTGTTTCTGGAAAGCAGATTATTCCTACTTGGCTTGGAAAAATATGGGAAGGGAGATTGGCGAAGCATCTCCCGAAACTTTGTAGTGACAAGAACACCTACACAAGTGGCTAGCCACGCCCAGAAGTACTTCATCCGGTTGAACTCAATGAACAAAGATAGGAGGCGTTCTAGCATTCACGATATTACCAGTGTTAACAACGGAGAAGTCTTGACACCCCAAGGACCAATCACTGGTCAAACAAGCAGTTCTGTGGCAGGTGTTTCGTCCAGCAAACCTAGTAAACAGCCCTTTCAACCACCAACTGGGCCTGCCAGTATCGGTGTTTATGGTGCTCCAATGATCGGGCAACCGATAGGTGGGCCGCTTGTTTCTGCTGTGGGGACTCCAGTGAACCTCCCCGGTCCATCACATATGGCATACGGTGTAGCCCCGGTGCCAGGGGCCATGGTTCCTGGTGCACCCATGAGCGTAGGGCACGTAACATATCCGATGCCGCATGCATCAGCTCAGAGGTGATTGTATAGGAGATGTAAATGAAAGACTGAAAGGCATATTGGTTGTGCTTTGTGATATACCAAGGATCACTTCGTAGAGTCCTCTGTGGGTCTATTGTCTCGATTCTCTGGTGGCCTTCTTTTGGCCTTGCGTCTATTTTCTGATAGTCTCTTCTATGCTTAAGAGTAGTGCTTGTGAGATGAGAATATATTATGCTTAGAAATTCAAACCAATTAGAATTTTACGATTGTTAGCGGATCTTCGAAGTGCTGATGATTCTTACTTGAAATTCTAGTGTCAATCTCATGTAATTCCAATATGACCTATTTGGCTATGTCAGTCTGCAACCATGAGAAAACTTTCCTATGGAGGCCAGTTGGGAACGTTAGCCCCTAAAGCAAGACTGAGCTTGATTCAACTTATTCTCCAATTCCAGTGACCTGGTTTGAGAACCCAACCTTTGGTGCATGTTGACGTTGCTTTTTAGGGAGGTGATTAGCATCAAGTAAAGGACTCAATTGAGAAGAAACTGGAGAACTTTAGCATCTGATGATGGGAAATTTTGAGCACTAAAATAGAGCACAATTTCTGGCCTACCCACTAGGTCTACTCAATCCAGTCATATAGGAGCTGATGTACATCAAATTAATCTTTTCTAGCCAAAAGATAGTTTCGCGATTGCCTAACACTCTTTCCTGTACGATGTCCTCCTAGAGTGCGATTGAGATGAGGGCGATGTGTCATTCGAACTTGTTCATGCCTTGAATGAAAAAGACCAAATGCTTTCGTTGAGTGTTTGAACTCAAAATTTCTCATGACCTCAATTTCAAGGTATTTCAAATAATAGAGCTTGATATTAAACTGAAGTCGACGTGAGATTCAAGTATTAAGATGGACATGCCAACAGATTATGTTAGTCTGTCCCGTCTCGACCCACCAAACTCACGTAATTAGAGGCTGCAGCGAGGAGTTTTCCTCTCCGAAGTTTCACTGCCGAGTTTCTCTCGTACTATTCTGAGGTGTATCTCCTAATAGCCTGTATTGTGATTTTCTCAGTCTCAGAATCTAATGATCCGTTATCTATTTATAATATTGAAGCACATAACTGAACTGGAATATTGTGTCTATATCATTTTACTTCGACTTGAGAGTGCGTATACACCTTTTTTAACACATCGTGTCCTATAGCCATCTTTCCACTTCTGGGTGCTTGTCAATCAGAGGCTCAACTATTCCAATGGATTAGCTTGGACAAGGTCGTAAAATTTTGTGGGGTTGCTGCTCTTTCCTTGATTGGAAGATGATTGCCTTTTTGTACATCTTTTCTCTCAGTCAATCCAATGTTCTTCTTTAAAAGAAGTCCTCGGCTGCATGTGATGTCGTAAACCATCCGATGTTACAACATCCCGATCATGTCACTTGGGAAAAGATGCAGACATGTGAAAGGAATAGCAATCCCAAGATTCCTCATCATCTGCTTATCTTATCATTTCTTGGGAAGCCAGAGAAATGACAGTTGACCAGGACTTATCAGAATTTGCAGTTGCCTTATGAGCCAAGATATCGTATGAGATGAGACATGGAAGATCACCCTTTATCAAATGCTTGACACTCCTGGCTCATAAGCTTATGAGCCAGGAGTTATTTTCACTTTCCCGCCTTTTTCTTTATCTTTTCGCAATGCCTTTTAAGAACCTTAAGGCTTAAGGACCATAAATGACCCATCAACTCATGTGGGTGACAAGGCCGATGTGGCCGTGACATGGCGATCCTCCTCAGAAGAAGAAAAAGTAAAAGAGTGCCCGTCTCTTGCGGCGGCTCAATTTTCATTCGTCTAGTCTCGACTGAGTGGTATGCTGAGATAGGCGTGAACAGTAGCTAAGAGGCATGTGCAGCTCAGCATGGCCTATTGCCCACTCAACCACACCTCAGCACCATGGGTTTAATAAAGAAAAAGAAAGGGTTAGGTCGTGTGAAAGAGATTCATGCAACATGCACATGGGCTCCTATAACTTGTGGCTTTGTGTTGTCTCTTACCAGTCTTTTTTAATCTTTTCTTTTTCTTTCTTTCTTTCTTTTCTGTCATCTGGTGTCAGCCTTTGAACTCTGCATGACGAGAACAGAGGTGTGATATGAATTTCTCCCCAACTTCTCTTGAGAACAATGAGGTTGAGCTTACTGCTGCTTCATTGCTCGTTCAGATAGATGAGTTATTGCTTCGCCAGCAAAAAGCCTTTTGATTTCGTTTTTCCAAACCTTCAGCACGCCATGATACTTGGGAACGTGTTCAGTTGTCATATCCTCGGATATCGCCTAACCGCAACACTGCAAAAACCGCACAAAATGGCGAAAGAGGGAAATTCTAAACATGGTGACGTGGGTCATATACTCACGTTTGCAGAACATGGGAAAGATTCATGCACGATCTCACATATCTTTTTTGGGCCAAAATAGTCGCTTCCCCTGGTGATAAGATTGTGGTGAATTCTTTATTGACCCTTCTTCTCGTGCTATCCAAATAAGGACTGGCGTCAGAAAGTTGCAATTCCAGCTCAAAAGCAAAATACGTTTGACGCATCCGAAGCCTGCTCAGAAAAAGGGATAGATCATCACCCCATCAGCATGTTTTGTTTACCCTTTATTGAATATATTATCTTTCTCAGAATGGCTTTTGGAAACCGGTATAACTGATGGAAGCAAACCCCATATCCCCCCAATCAAACAGGAGAAACATGGGAAAGAAATAAAATAGAACAAAAAGCATATACACAGATTCATTTCACATACTTACAAACAAAGAAAGTATAGGAGTTGTATTCTTTTTCTTTGAAAGTTGATCATCTATTCCTAGAATTTCTGTCAAAATCTATTGCAACTACTGCTAGGCTAATCCATGGACATTTCAAATCTCTACTAAGATTCAAATTAAATGATGACCACAGAACCTAAAATTCATGGAGTTTATCAATGAGAAGAAGAGACCCCGTGCCATCTACAGGGAAAATAAATACAAAAGTAAAACACAGATCCACTGTCTTCACAATGTCTCGATGAAAATCTAGATTCTGCCAGAGTCCTCTTTCGGAAAGCACAAGGGGGGTCACACGTTATCCTACTTAAAAAATGCCGACAAGAGTCTGCCTTTATGATGTTGATGATCAACAGGGAGTCATGCAGCCAAAAGTAGGTAGTCACCAGCCATTTTATAACCTCTTTATATAGACCTGAAGATAACCAACTTCAGCAGGCAACAATCTTTCTTCTTCCTTGACAGTTCTGAAACTTCTAGGCAGTACTTCGAGAGAGAAAAGCACAACAACTTCCCATTGAAGATGGCAACTAAACTTCAAGATCGCATAATGGGAATTCCAGTCATTGCTGCGACATACGCAGTTCGGAAGTCATCAAGAGCCATTTCATCCAAACCGTACAACCATAGTCAATCTCAAGTGCGTTCTCCAGCAAGTGTGTCTTCCAAGCGCAATTCAGTGCTCAAAAGAATGAACAAGTTAGGGAAGAAAGCTGACGTTTTTGCGCACGGCATCCGAGAGCATGGTAATTACACTTTTAATGTCTGAAAAGATTGCGAATCTAATGCAGAGTTGATCAAAATATATGAAATTTGTAGGGAAAGTAAAGTGAGTTTTGCCCTCACAAAAAATTTGTTACTGACTCCATATTTCAGTAGTTTACAACTCACAGATTGAGTCCAACCAACTAGCTCCTTATAGCGACTTAAACTCATCTTATTAGTTACATGAACTGAATCAGCATCAAAGACCTGTATTAAATAGAAATAAGGCATGCCATCTAATGAAAAAACCAAGGATAGCGTTATAATTTTTGCGAAGTTCCATTTCATAGTGATTCCATTGCCATTCTGGTTCCATCTTGAAATCAACTAATCATTCTATTTGTTGACTCTGCAGTGAGATTAAGTCCAAAGATCTCTGAAACTGTGAAGGGGAAGCTGAGTTTGGGGGCGAGAATTCTCCAAGTAGGGGGGATGGAGAAAGTTTTCAGGCATCTGTTTAGTGTCAGAGAAGGGGAGAGACTCGCAAAGGCTTCTCAGTGTTATCTATCAACGACAGCAGGTCCTATAGCAGGTCTCCTCTTCATCTCTACGGAAAAAGTCGCCTTCTGCAGCGAGAGGTCGATAAAATTGCCGTCCCCGAATGGTGAATCTGTCCGAATCCATTACAAGGTAATTGGCAAATCGAACGTGAAAGTATTCTTCTCTATGCTGCTTTAACCTTTTTTTTCCCCTCCTCATAGCCAAAGACTCATTCATGACGAACTTCTTGCTTATCTGTACAGGTGTCGATCCCACTTTCCAAGATAGAGGAAGCAAACCGAAGTGAAAATGTAGAGAGGCCGTCAGAGAAGTACATACAGATGGTCACGGTGGACAATTTTGATTTCTGGTTCATGGGTTTCTTAAATCATCAGAAGACATTCAAGCACCTTCAACAGGCAATCTCTCAAGCATAACAAGTACAGCAAGTACGGTCACTCATAATTGACAAAAGAGCTGCTCACTCAACAGCCCACCGCGACAATTTTATCACTTGAATTGTGGAAACTACACAATTGTTGAAATTGTACAGAATTTTGCCAGTAATGCAGTGCTGCTAAACTTCGAGTTAATCTGAATCTTGCTTTCCCAACAACAAATTAACTCCAGCTTCACAAGCCTGATTTCATGATTTGAGACATGTTCATCCTTTTAACTGAAGAAAACTATCCATGAGGACATATATTGAGCGCAGAGAGAATTTTCCTAGGTGTTTTATCCTTCTTCAGGACCCTCTAGAGTACGAGTCTAATCAACCTATTGAAGCTGGAAGCAAATGACAATCGGCAAATGTAAATAGTTTAAGGATGCTTAAAATTGAGGAATGGACCTATTTGCCAAAAAAATACGAGGCTTTTGAGATACATGTCATCACACATCACATGTTACCTCAAAAATACTGTCTCAGTTCCAATAAGATTCCATTCCCTCTCACTCCCTCAAGGATAACCTACAATGCGTAGCATCCGCATCCTTTCTTCTAATCTTCAGGGGAATGAAAATTTAAGTCAAGACAGAATCCCATGATCGTTCAAATTAAAGCACTTGGATTAGTCAAATAAGCTTGAGCATGTCCAGGCAATAGCAGAATAGAAAGTATTTATAACGTCACTTGTCACAACAACCGAAAAGGCCATCACTTCCTCTGATAGGTCAATTAAACTCTCTTTCAAGATAATGCAAACCAAACATTGAGGATTTTCACAAATTTTGTAAGGTAATTTGCTCATGGAGTATTTGCCGAAATCAAACTTCCAGCCACAGACCAAAACAGAGAATACTCATGTTAATCTAAGTGCAACTTGTCCCAACATCCTCTTCTGCGTAATACTCTGTCTAATCCATAATCTGTTGAAGAGAATTTGGTGAAGACATACAGATAAGGCACTGCATTAGTATGCCAACGCCCAGCATATGCTGCAGATAGAAGAAGGAGCATTGAAGAGTAATACAATTGTAAGAATTTCAGGAAAGAAAGTGAGTTTGCTGCAATTTTTATATATAAACTTCTGGTTACATATAACACAAAGCAAACGACTATCCATCCCATATCCATCACAAAATGCACAAGCACTAGGAACAGATAGATACCCCTTAGGGTCGTATAGCATCCCGAACAGATGTACACAGTAAGTCTTGCGAGGAAAATCCATAGCTGAAACTTTTTTTGATCTCCCATAGCTGAAACTTCAACAGTTTCTTTTTGCACTTGAAAATTGGGCGACAAGGCTTGATGTACCAATTCAAGCGGCTAAAGTTTCATATCAGGCTCGGACAACCGGCCAACATAGTTGACCTTACAACAGTCAGGAAATTGCAACCTGGCCTCATCACAAGCTGCCTTTGAAATATGTGGACATGATCTCACGTCAAGATATTCCAGGGAGCGGCATTTGTCCAAAATAATGCCTAATCCTGTCACTGTTATGTTAGGACAGTTGCTGATTTTCAAAATCTTCAAACTCAATTCATCTTCCACACTAGCCAGACCTTGGAAGGCAGCATCAGTCACCTCTTCACAACACCCAACGTCAAGAGCCTCCAGATATCTGCATTGAGCAAGGATGCTGCTCAGAGACAAGTCAGATACGTTCAAACACCAATTCATTCCCAGGGTCTTGAGACTATTTCCACATGCAGCAGCCAGAGATTTCAAAGACTCGTCAGAAATATCACGGCAACCACTAACAACAAGGGTTTCAAGACACGTGCAAAAGCTGGCCAAGGATAAAACGGACTGATCTCCCACTTTACAGCAATCCAACAACTTAAGGGTCCTAAGAGAAGAAGAACAGGACTTCGCAACATTGGAGATCCCAACGTCTCCTACATTGCTACATTTACTAACATCTAACAGCTTGATCTTTTGACACCCACCAACAAGGTCCGTGATTCCTTGATCGGTTATATTGGCGCATCCTTCCAGCACCAATTCTTCTAGGTGGGGACAATTCCGTGAAAGACCCAATAACAATACATCACTGACAGCTCTGCAAGAGGCGAGATGCAGCGTGCGCATATCATGACAACCCCTAGCAACCCCCTCCAAGCCCTGGTCCGTCAGCTTTCTGCAGAAGGATACATCTAATGATTGCAAGGACGAAAGACCATCTCCAATTTCCAGCATTCCTTTATCAGTTATTCCTGCAACACAGAAAAAAAAAATCGTCTTTGAAAAGGTAATTCACAATGTACCTGTAAAGTGATTAGTTTCAGTATCACAGCAGAATGAGATAGGCCAACATGGTTCTTGCGTAAAACATTTTTGGGGGTAGTACAAAAAAAAGAAATTGATCAATCCGGGACGAACAAAGGATACACAGCAGCCAGCAGAAAGTCAAATTCTATCCCAAAAGAAGCAACAAAACAGTTTAGGGAAGGAAAGGGAAAAAAAAAAACCGCACCTTTACAGTGACTCAGATTGAGCACCTTCAAGCGCTTGAACTTGCTGGCGACGACGGCGAGGTCGGCGTCGGTGACGCCCGGGTAGAACGAGCGCGACACGGACTGCGAGAGGTCCAGCTCGACGACCCGGCCGAACCGGGCGGCGAGCATGGCGAGCATGTGGGGGCCGGCGCGGGCGGCGAGCCTCCGGCGCTCGGCGCTCTGGAGGGCGAGCCACCGCTTGCACACCAGGCCGAAGATCTCCCTGTCCTTCTCGGACTCCAGCCTCGCCAGGACCGACCGCAGCTCGTCGTCGGTGAGGACATCGTTTATGCAGACCCCCGGCGGTCCGGCCTCGCCGCCGTCGACGATCGGGGCGGACATGGTCGGAGAATGAGGGCGGAGGGAGGCGATCGGCGAAACCCTAAACGCCGGGCACCTCCGGGAAGGGAATTGGGAGAGAATTGGGGGGGTTCGAGGCGACGGGAGCAAGCAAAGTGGGCATAAAAATGCGAACTTTGAGAAGGAGAAGGAGAGAGACAGGACAACCTGTGCCGGACTTATTTTATAGTTCGGCCAGTGCGGCAGTGGCTTCTTCTTCTTCTGTCGTCCGACTCTCCTTTGGGTCAGAGGTTGTTGTTGTTGTTCATGTTGTTGTTGCGCGGCCTCTTTCGCAAATTATCGAATATTTTTATAATTTGCAAAACATTGACTTTAATGTGAAATAACTCACCTGAAGAAGAGTGATTTACCAATTCTTATCGAACTGTTACTAATTAGTTCTTGGGCGATTAACTTTTATCGAATCAATATCGAATTTTTATTTTTATTTTTACTTATAAGCTCGTTCCGTTGAATTACTCTTATTTGATCTTATGATCTTCTAGATTATTAATTATTTTTATTGAATAATAATGTAAATCAGCACGGCTCGCTAACTTTTTTTCCTGTTAGGTTGCTGCCCAATAATGTGTTACAAACTTTCGTTTGGGTCCATTTATTTATTTAATCTTTTATTCACTCTGTTGTTGATTTTTATTTCTCTTCATTAGTGACCTCTTGAATTTTTAATTATATTTAGATATTGTCGACATAAATTAGCGTGAGTCGGTAACTTTTGCTCCATTAAATTACCATTCATTATTGAGTTACTAAATCCATTTGGAGAGAGGATGTAGATCTCTTAAGGCCACACTATCCACCGAACGCTGTACCAACCGCACGTTTGCAACAAAAGAAATAATGTGGCCCTACTGGTTCTTTATCTTTTTCTTTTTATGGCTGTGCTTAATTGCCACTCAAACTGACAAATTAGAGAGATATAAAGAGGTCGTTCACGATGACATGCTTTGACAACATAGTGGGTGGGATGACATCCAATGAACACTTTCATTTTTCAATTGGAGCTAAAAATGGGTAGTTGAGATCAATACCCTTTATCGACCAAAAAAAAAAAAAAGATCAATACCCTTTGAACCTTTCTCAGCCATAAAAAAGAATTAAAAAATAAAATAAAAAATAAAAACCTTTCTCAGCTCCAAGAACATTCCCTAGAAAGGACAGAATTAAAAAATAAAATAAAAATAAAAAATAAAAACCTTTCTCAGCTCCAAGAACATTCCTTAGAAAGGACAGATTTATTGACCGTGTGGTATAATTAACTGAAATTTAGCCAACTGATCTCTTAATTATACAAATAACTTAATTAAACTATTGAGAACTGATTGTAAAAACTGAATATCTTTTAATTATAAGAATCCCTTAATTAAACTATTGATAACTAATTGTAAAAACTGAATAAAAGTGATAGAAGGATGTCCAAATAGTTCGGGCAAACTTTCTCAGACGACGTCGTATATAGCCATTAAAATTTGAACCTAAATTAGCTAAATCTACTTCATACAAATCATATACGGGATGAAAATCATAAAACTTTTCTCGCTTTTGAATTTAGTAGAATGGGCGTGAATAATGCTTTGAAATAACAATTCCTCGTAAAAGCTCTGTTTTTTCATGACTCCATAGCAGATATAGATTCAGCCTGTATATGTTCCCCCGAGAACAAGGAATGGCACATGTTATCTTTCTATTTCAGATAACACATGGGCGGCCACAAAAGGGTATCTTGCGAACGGATGAAGAAATATCAATGCACAAACTTTAAGGCAATTTCAGATAACGGTGCTCAATCTCACATACAAGAAAAGTTAGTACGAGAGAGTCACATGGTAAAAAATTTGTATTGCGGTCGAGTAAAATTTACAAATGTTCATATCTCTGTCTCTTCCCAGCATGATGATTACACCTCTCAAACTAAGAAATTTTTTTTGGTAATTCTCCCTATACGAATCACTTAATTCAATTATTAAGAACTGATTGTAAAAACTGAATAGAAAAAACTGAATAGAAGTGAATGTCCAAATAGTTCACTTTCTCATACGATGTCGTATATAGCCATTAAAATTTGAACCTAAATTAGCTGGATCTATATCATCATATACAGGATGAAAATCATAAAACTTTTCTCGCTTTTGAATTTAGTAGGACGGGCGCAAATAATGCTTCGAAATAACAATTCCTCGTGAAAGCTCTGTCTTATCATGACTCCATATCAGATATAGATTCAGCTTGTAAATGTTCCCCCGACAACAAGGAATGGCACATGTTATCTTTCTATTTCAGATAACACATGGGTGGCCACAAGAGGGTATCTTGCGAACGGATGAAGAAATATCAATGCACAAACTTTAAGGCAATTCAAGAAAACGGTGCTCAATCTCACATGCAAGAAAAGATAGCACGAGAGAGTCAAATGGTAAAAAATTTGTATTGCGGTCGAGTAAAATTTACAAATGTTCAGATCTCTGTCTCTTCCCAACATGATGATTACACCTTTCAAACTAAGAAATTTTAAACAGAAAGAATAATTTAATCATTTGTAGATGAGAATTAAGTCAAGAAAGAGGAAAAGAATAGAGACAAAAACCAGTTATTCTATGCCCCTTCTGGGTGGTTACTAACTTACTACTCATGAAGGTCTTCTGCAGCAAGTAAGGACGCAGTCCTCCAAGAAATGGGTAAGCTGAGTGGTATACAATTGTGGGTTACTTCTAAAATGATCGACGTGAGGCGTCGAGACAAAATCGCAAGATCTGACCTCGAGACCCATCCTCCGCTGCTCCTCTATAAACGACTCCACGGACCCTGAAGGAATGACTCTGTCTGCCGAGCTATAAATGTATAGCTGTGGACAACTCGGCGGTCGAGATGACAACACATCCAGCACGTTGTTAAGCCTCCTGGATTAATAGGGAATAAGATAAAAAACGACATCAATTGATATGCACAATTTTTGCAGCTTTTCAGATAAGTATGATCTCTACGCTCCTGAGCACGAGCCTTTGCATGGCACAATGCGACAATAATAATTGCAGGGAGAATACTTAAAACAATTACGAAATCTTGTGATGCATTGTTTATGTGAATGCAAAAGATATGTACAATGGGAGCAACCTACCTGTTCACAGAAGGAAGATTCAAAATAACCTGGAAGAACTTCTCCAGAATCAGCAACAAAGCTGCTTCGGTCACTGCAGGTTTTGGGTCCAAGCCCACTGCAGGTTTTGGGTTCGAGTCCACTGCATGGCTGCCCACCACCCCCGTACCTAACTCATTTGAGCTTAAGGATCCTTTTGTCGCCACACTACCCTTTTTCAGGAATGCTGCAGAGAAACCAGATGCCCACACCTAAACACCCAAAAGAAAGGAAGAATTATGGTATTGATAAAGGAACCAAAGATCACTCAACAGAAACGCCAAGTTCCCAACAGCTTTTCACCTTGCCAATGCTCATACGATCATCAAAAAAAGCAAAGATTCCACAAAAGAACAACCAGTAGTAGAAACTAAATAAGAGATTAGTGATAAGAGACATAGAAGAGACTACAGAAGAGCACCAACAAAGAGACAAGGTGAGGCAAGCTTTGGAGAATCATTTACTGGTAGAATATAAGTCATCAAACTGAGAAGAACTTGGATAGCCATGGCGAAATTTAATGGTATGTGTCGAAAGTGACCTTCCAGATGATTATGTTCTAACACCGTGCTATTACTAGAACACAAGAGTCTATTACCTGAGCATCTGGTGCCGCGACAGGAGCAGAATCTACGATGCAACCCCTTATTTTTCCCATCAGAGAAGAATCCTGCTCCTGAAACTTCTCCAAAATAGCTCCATATCTGAAGTTAGAAGATCAGCTAACATGTCAGGCAAATTTTACAAAACAAAAAAAAACATGGTCAGACAAGGCAATGAATAGATTAACTCAGAGAGAGAGCACTTACGTTAACCATCCAGTATTGCTAAAAGTGTGAAAAACAATGTTCTTCCCATGCTCATCCTCTAACCAATCAGCCAGATGCTTCACAAGTGACTCTATATCCTGCTCTGCTTTGCCTCCAACCTGGTAAGTCATAATCTTGGCCATTGGAAAAGTGAAGGTGATAGCATGAAATCCCATTGAAGTGTACCACTCCGCATATTTCTTCAAATGCTTCTGCTTTGCTCCCAACCAGCCCAATAGCACCACAACTGTCTTTCGCTTTTCAGAAGAACAATTTGAAGACCCTGAAATGTCTAGAGATTGCAGTTCAGGTAAATGCCATCTATATACAACATCAGAAGCCGACGCCGAAGCCGAGGTAGGGAGTGCTCTTGCAGATGTATCAGGCTTCGGACCTTTCACCAACTCCGCAGATTGATACAAATTTACTAAGGTCGGAGAAGCCGCAACAAAAGAGCACGAGTAATTTGCATTAAGATTGTGACCCAAATGAGGAAATCGATCCTTAGTGTTGGGAAGAGGTATTCGGATTCTGCTCACAAATGAAAAACTCGAAAGCTTCGAGACTGATATTTGCGAAACCCACGAAGGATCTGAGTCGTGCAGTGCATTAGATGTACATGAAGAGTCGAGCTGTTCCGAATTGGAGTGAGTGACCGATGATTTCGAAGGTGATAATTTCTCAGGTAGGTCAGCTGTGATGGAAGCTGCGGCAACTGCAGCAGCTGCCACAAGAGGGCGTTGAAAGCTCCCAGACAACGATCCCATCAGGTAAATGTAGCTCAAATTCTATAATGCCAATCCAAAGGTACCCTCATCACACAAGCAAAATAATTTTAGCAACAATGCTAAAACAGTCAGGTTGCTCTGAACCAAGAAAGCCCAGAATTAAGATTCACCTGCAAGAATCAAGGCAAAGGAAATAAGAAACCACCGGTCGAGAACAAAGGGTCCTGAATCCAAAGACGAGAACCCAACAACAAATCAAGATACAAAATGGGAAGCTTTTATTTGACCTGGCAACAATTCAAACTCTCCCCTGCTTATATTATGTATGCTGCTCCGGGTTGGTGCTGTTCAAGAAATAACGGGCTGTCAAACGTGGATCGTTGACAGCCCGATCATCAACTGGCAAGACAACACCGACCAGGAAGCTTCTTTGACGGTCAAAGCCTCTCTCCCGATAAGAGAAGGGTAGCTGCCACGAACAAGAACACGGCAAGGTCAACCAAATAGAAGAGGAGGTCAAATTTGATTCAGCCCACACAAGATTTAAGAATAATTAAAGTAGCCATCTAAATTGGACTCGCCAATGAAAAAAGAGATCGAATTTTGCCATGCGAGTAATTACCAACGCGTCATAAAGGACAAGAAAGCGATTGAGTCAGTAATCACGCTCCGATAATACAGGAGCCCATCCGCATCGGAACCGACGGGGCGTAATGAAAAAGACAAATCGGGACCCCGTGAAAGGTCGAAAGGGTGTAAAAACCGGAGGGGAAAGGGCGATGGACGGGTCGGTGACGCGTGACGAATGTACGTCACGTCGACCGCTAGATTTGACGGGCGAAGAGGAAGCGAGCAGGCGCGTCCAAATTACCTCCCTGCCCCCACCGGAGTCCAAACGAGTCGCCCAAGACGCGCAAGGACTCCTCAGATCGCAAGGCACACAATTCCCTACTCCCTTCCTAATCAAATTTTCTTTCACCGCCCGAAATTCTAGAACCGAAAACTCCCCCATCGCAAGTAATTCGAACTCGACTGCGAGGCCGAAATCAAGAAACCGCATTGCAGCTTTCAAGGCCTTTGTCTCGCAAAACCCATTGTTTGAAATTGTACGGGGAGCTCGAAATTATCATCGCATTCATATGAGGGAAGAAGAAAGTTTCACTTTTGGTTCAAAATGGCCATTGCCCACGACCCGAAGCCCGTCAAGATTCGATTTTTAACAGGCGAAGAAACCGATGCGCGCGCGACCCGTCTTCAAAGGGGGAAAAAGGGGAGGCGAGAGGAAGCTTCGGCAAATTGGAAACGGGCGGAAACACGGAACGAACCCAAAAGGCTCCGAAACCAAGAACCGAACGCACCTGAACGAAGGGCGGAGAGGGGAGGGGACGACCGACGAGCAGGGGCGCGACTCCGCCGCCGGCTCTCCGTCTTCGGCCCGAAACGACGGCGGCGAACGGAGGAGAGAGGCGACGGAGGCGAGGGGGGGCGGTGAATCTCCTTGGTTTCGGGGGAAAGAGAGGACCTTTGGGTTCTTTTCTTTCTTCTATTTTTCCTCGTCTGTCTGGGGAATCCGAAAACGCTCGCGCGTTTAAATCCATGTTTTTTTCCTCCTTTTTCTTTTCTTTTTTTGGGGTTTTTCCATTCTTTTTTTTTTTTCTTCTCGAGTGCGAGGCGGCCTGCTTGCTTCGCGTGCCTCTCATGCAATCCCCTAAATATTCGCACGAAATCCTCCTGGCCTGACGTCGATCTGCACTAAATAGACTTGTTTTCCTCTCTTTCTTTTTTCGGGTTGAAAAACGTGTCTTCTCGAAATTCTACCTAATCTATCGCCCAATCTGAATACTTAGGTGATAATCATTTCCTTTTTATTGAATTTGTATTTTCCTTCATAGGACGAGATGTTTCTTTAATGCACCCGTGCACGCGTAAGTAATAAAAAAAGGCAGGCGAAATTCATTTTCGAATCATTAGCAGTATGGCTTTGTTGAGGATTTACTTTTGCTGATTGTACATGCACCATCGGATAAAACTCCCAACCACAGTACAAATTCATCGATTCACACGGATGGGAGAGAAACTAATTGAGAATCACTATAAATAAGGAATATTTACCGTGTGAACTAAAAAAAACTTCCTATTTATAATTCTTTTAAAAGTGAATACCCGAAAAGTTTAAATTGATAAATTTGAACTTCAAACTGGTACACTTACATAAATTTATCTTCAGTTAATTCCGTTAAATTTTACCATTAAATTATTGATTTAGACAATACATTGCATTAATTTAGGGTTTACCCTCCATTTGTCATATACAAATTGATTTGTGATTTTTTGCCTTTCTTATTATTTTTGTGATCAAAACTTTAATTTTGAGTAAATTTATTAGGGATGAATCCGTTCATGGTGCTATCCATTCTTCTGATCACTTAAATTTCTGTGGTGACCATCGATCTTGCGAGCAGATAAAGAAATACGGATACCTCCTTTAAGATAGGCGCAACAATCTTAATAATTGAATGGGTGATGAACGTATCGCTTTTAGCATCCCAAGATAACGTAAAACAAGCACCAATACCAACGCGGAACGCGAGAGAGTCAATAATGCGTCGATGCTTTGAGGAGCCTTTTTAACTCGTTTTTCCTCTCGTGATATGGAGTCGGCCGATGCAAGTTACGCGAATATTCTTCGGACATCCCCGTGGAAGAAGGAAAAACGACACGCTCGAATTCAAAGGTGGTTGGGGGCCCCCGAGAGTCTGTCCATGCTGCGTAGCATTTGCCCATGATTCCTTCCATGTCGCTTTCTGGAAATTTGGCCAGGACCCGGTGGCAGCGTGGCCACCAAGCTTTCCATCTGGAAGCGCTTGCCACGGTTTCCAGAATATACCCAAAGCATCAATGCCCATGCACAGCTTGTCCTCATCTTTCCTCTTCAATTGGAAAAAAAAGATGGAATTATACTTCCTGACACAGAGATGTGATAACTGGGAATACCAAACTGCATCTCTTTAACCCACCTGAAGTGACTCTAGGGAGATTAAAGTAATGGAGGCGTTCGACTGACGATTAAAAGCTGCGGACAATTACCAAATTCTGTCCTGCCACAACTTGGTCGATCCGGAAAAAGAAATGAGAACCCACACCCAGCTTTTCCTAATTCGCTGAAAAGGACATTTGCGCAGAAGTGCCCACAAAGAGACCATATCTCATCCTCAGGTATTTTTATTGTCGACATGTTTAATATGAGAATCCTGGGGGTCCAATGTCGCCTGCGCTGCCACGCAGATTAATGCCATGCTTGCAATGCAATGGCATTCAGAAAACATGAGAGAGAGAGAGAAGACAGAAATCTCATCTTTTGAAGAAAGGAAAACAAAACAGAAAACGTAGTTCCTTGAATTACAGGACTTCATCGGGTCTAAAAGAAAATCTAGAAAGTTCCCATCCTTGTAGTGATAATATGATTTGGTAAAAGGCAAGTAGCCAGTTTCATCTAACATTTTGCAAGAGGAAGAAGAATTTGCATAGTTCCAGCTAAAACAACAAACCATTTGTGGAATCTAAAGGTCGAATCAATGAGGTTGACGTAGCCTGACACGCCAAACTTGGTTTAGCCATCTCTACATCACACTTGAATGTGCACACTTTGCTTTTTGCTGGTCAACCTGGTTAACAAGTAAAGAACTGTCAAACGGTGCATTTCAAAGAACTTTTCTCAAGATTAAATTTGCTAAACGACCCTTTGAAGCCAAATATGTCAAGAGGACGCCTTCACCTACATGGTGTCTTAAAAAGTCAAAGGCCAAGCCCCTATTTTATAGACTGCAAAATAAGTTTATCAAACTAACATTAAGGGATCACAATCGCCAAACGCTAATTAAAAACCAATTGATGTCTCTTATGGCAAAGCATCTGAAGAGAAAACTGTGACCAAAGCACATTCACTAACTCAGGCAAGACTAATAAAATGACTGAATGAGTAGTGCAAGACAGAAACAAAAATGAGCAAGTTTACCGACGGAAGTAGACCAATGCTATAAAGTAGAATCATTAAACACTAAGCTTAGGGACAAATTGAAATGAATTTAGAAAGAACAAGCAAATTGTAGATCACTCACCGATTCTCTTGAGGGTCATATCCACTGTCGACATTTTTGCTGAATCCAAATGCGTGCACATTGAAGGAGATATTACTCCATCAAATGGCATATGTTCACTCTGATGATGAAGGTACATATTTCGTGAGGTCAGATTAATGTAGTAAAGAGACAGATCATGTTTGACCCTTAAACCACGAGCAGCCCTTCATAGCTTTAATGTCTATAAAGAGAGAATCACCACCGAACATGAATGAACACTAAAACTTTACTATAAAGAGAGAATCACCAGCCATATATTATACGCATAGTCAGACTCTTGAATCACCAAATTCAATACGCAAGAGCTGAAAGTCACGAGCACCAAAATCACTACACAAACCTGTTTCATCCATTTGCACATGGATAGCTGTTGAGTCTATTACTACTCTACACGGTACTAAGTTTTCCTGACCAATGACAACGAAACAATTATCATATATTCCATCCTTTGGGGCCAGATTTAATAAACAGGATTTGGGAGCCGAAATACTATGTTTTTGGCCACCAAAACCTTCTTGACCCTTGGTCTCTATAACAAGACGATGACGGCGACCCAAGAGCTCAGACACATAGTTCATCTCTCCTGCAGCAAGTGCATGCCGTACACGAGTGGATGAGACTTGTCCTCTCTCTTTTAAATCGCTGTCATCCATATGGCTGAATTCTTGGTTCTCGTCCATTACAGACTTTATTATATAAGCACCCATACCACATTCCTGACACAGCCTTGCTAATTCCAATGCATCACCAGCAGCTTTATATCCAAACCGGTAATTTTCACCTGGCATCAGCACCAAAGTAAACTCAACTGAAACTGAAATGACAAGAAACCTACATGACCTTGCAAGGTCTGAAATCTGGAGTCTCTTGACACCAAAACAAAAAAAGGGATAGAAGCTATCCTCTGGAGTCGCAAAATATATGATACCTGCCACAACTCCTCGCACACCTAGCTCTTTAGATAGCTTCTCAACAAACTGTTCAGGGCTGAGATATCGGACAATTGAAAATTGTATTTGAAACTCTATAGGGACGACATTGCCACAGTATGATGCCCACGATGACAAAACCCGCTGCCGATCAGACTTGGCAACTATAGGTACCCTATTTGAGAAACATATATATCATGTGAAATCTTCATTTACAAGTCACATTTGTATTTATAGCCATATCAACGGTGAGCAGACACTAAAAACACTTGGTCTACAAAGTATCACTAGGCTTGAAATTTGACAACGAGAAGCAGTGAGAAATTAAAATGAAATGAAGATGCAAAGAAGGTCACATAAATTGCAAAGTTCAAGAAGTTTTAGAAAGTAAGCAAACATGATTATTCAAGCGAAAGCAGAATTCAAGGAAACAATAATGACTATTAGCCACGATTGTTCAAAATTCAATTACAATTAGCAATTCAGAGAGCCTCCTCTTAGTTCATCTATAACGATGATGGTTCACAAAATTCACCAGAAAAAGGCATGGTGTATGTCTAAAAATTTCCGTGCCATTCCTAAGCCAGAAAGTATACTCCCAGAGCATAAAGTGCTAGGTTAGTCTACTCAGATGACCAAAGTCCATAAAGTGTATTCATTTCATTTCATGGCAGTGACAGCTGCCTTTCAACATATACAAATGTATTTAACATATATGCTCAAGTGTAAATTGTGCAGGAGGACTATGAGATCAACATACATGAATCACCTAGTAAACTGATAACTTCCCAACAAGCTGACCAAATTGTTCCTTAGAAAAAGAAAATTAATCTAGTAAAAAGGTAACGGGTGAAGAAGAAGAAGAAGAAGAAAATAATCACATCCAGTCATATTTACACAAAATTTTCCTTTCTTGGGTATGTGCTAATATTCTAAGTACCATAAGCTCATAAAAGATAGGCCAGTGAGAAAAAATAGAGCAATATATTATGAAGAGAAGAGACGACAGAAAATTGGGACATGCATAGTTTCCCACCTAGGTTCCCAACCAAGTACCTCAGCCATTCCTACAAAGGACAAAAGGAATGGCGTTCCAACTTTTGATGCTTGAACAGCGAGTTCTCTGTGACCGATGTGGAGCGCATCAAACTTTCCAAGAGCCACTATACCTCCTTTTACAATGATAGACAACAAAACCAATGCACTATATGAATTCCGAGTGAATAAATCAAGAAGAATCAAAGATAACTTAAAAATCCTAATGTAAAAGGTAAGGAACGAGCAAAATGAAGATGATGGCACTTGCAAATGTTTATGGTTGTAAAATATCAAGAAAGCTAACCAGAGGTGGCTTCACTGACAACTTCCCGATAAAACATAAGGATGAGAAGTGACATACATGATGCTCAAAATGAGCTAATATCAACATTTTTCCTTTTTGCTTCTCCTTTAACTAGCATTTCAGCTAAAAGAGTCTAACTCGCCATAAATATTTGCAGAATATTAATCATGTCGCACAAAGAGGTGAAAATTTTAGAAATCAGAAGAACTCAGAAGGCTCCATGTGCAGTCGAAAAAGTTCTTGGTTTGAAGTTTGGATGGTACACTTGGTCCGGCAACATTTGCTGTGATATTTACATGAAATTAAGGCAAAAATTAGAATGCCAATGCCAATTCACCAACACCAATGAACAAGAAGCAGATGGAGCCATGCAGTCTTCTATGGTACCTCAGGCAAAGAACATACTGACTTAAAGCATTCTTCTTTCTTCCTTTTATCCGAAAAAGGGAAGTAGATGAATTGGCAGCCAAAGTACATTAACTAGAGGTGTTTGTGGTTCAATTTGGCTTGGTTTTTAGGTATTTTCAGCCCAAAGTTTGGCAGAATCTTTACCCAAACCAAAACCAAACCAATAGAATAACATCTCACAGCAAACTAATAATAACTTTGGCTTGTCATCGGTTGGATTTGGTTTCAAAATGTCACCATCAAGGTGATTTACGGGTAAAAAGTTTAAAATGCATCTTTTGACTATCTAACTTCAACATCCCATGGAAGTTAATGGAAAAACTTATTTCTACACACTTATTTAAACAAAGGAATTTCTCAATTAAATCAGATTAAATTATCGGACAAACACAAAAGATAATAAGGAAACTCTTGAGTAAGTACTATTTAAAATTTTAAAAAATCAACAGTGGCCAAAAGAAGTACAAATCTTTCGTTTAATAGTATAAGGGAATCTTAGTTAGGAAGACCTTGGTTAGACTAAACCACAAATTTTACTAGTCAAAAGAAAATAAATTTATGCATTAAATTTATAGGTTTGATTCAGTTTTATCCTGAAGTTATAAACCAAAACGAAACCAAGAAACCAATTAAAAAAAAAAATATTCCAAACCTGAACCGAACCGATAAACCACACTTATCGGTTGGGTTCAGTTTGGTTTTCAGTTTTTTATGAACACTCTTAACATTAACCAGTACTAGTTGTTGTCATCTTTTAATCTAGCAGCCAAGAGAAATGCGGAAAAAAAAAAATGAACATTCGCAGTTGCCCAGGTTAGCTAGTAATTTAAATGGAGGCGTGTCTTCAAAGAATGGCAAGCTGGAGAATGACACCAGTCCAACTGCTGACACAATAGAGAGAGGTACAGAAGACATAGAATCGAAAGAACCTGGCTGACAAGACGATACTGATAGCAATGTTCTTCAGTAAAAGGCATTAACATCCAAGCAGTGTGCAGTAACAAAACACAGGACGACTCATTAAAATGAACCGCAGAAAAGCAAGAAATTGATGGGAGCCCAAAAAGGAAACCTGCCACCAAGGACGACCCTTCAGAGACAGGCTCGCGAGCATTTTCCTGTTGGCTGCGCAAAGGGAGGCAAAGGAAAGAAAATTCCAACCTCAGCCCAACAAGCAATACTAACATAAAGCTCCACAAGCAAGTACACGCGCTCCAGAGCAAGTAAAGCAGATAAAAAAAGAAAGAAAATTTAACTCCGCGCAGCTAATCAGGGAACACGTTCGAGCGAGTCTCCGGACCTGAAACAATCGGAGAGAATGGGGACGCCGCCGCCGCCGCGCGATTGGGAGGGAACGCTGGAGCAGGAGGAGGAGGAAGAGCCCGATCGGTTCCGCGACCGCCGGCGGCCGCCGCCGTCTGCGGAGGCGCCGGGGGGCTTGCGCATGAGGGACGAGAGCTGGACGATCCTGGCGCCGCAGAGCCCTAGCCCGAGCCCGAGCCCGAGGCCCAAGCAGCGGCGGCGGCGGTGGGGATCGCACTCCCGGAGGTGGTGCGAGGCGCGGCAGCCGCTCGCCAGCATCGTCGGCGCTTTAAGAAGCGAAGCACGGGAGCTGTTGAATGACGTGCGCCCTTCGAAATGCCACCCGAGCTGCGCTTCACCCTTTTTTTTTTTTTTTCTTTTTTTTTCTGTTGGCCGTTTTCCGGTTTGGGCTCGATCTCGTGTTCCGGGCGCTGTTGAGCCACGTCATCGCTCAGGCTTTGCCTCGTGAGAAATTGAGTGGAAAAACCCTTGAAGTGAAAACCTCGGACGACAGGACGTCATGGGACTTGCACCTTTGCCCGAAATCGTAGCGAAAAACCTTAATGCGAAACCTCATACGAGAGGACATCATGGGACTTTCGTCTTTGCTCGAAATTGTAATGAACTCTGCCCATCACGTTCTGAATAACGATAGAACGAGGTTCGATTGAATCCAACCCGGCTCAATCATCAAGCTCGACTTATGGACCGCCTTGGGCTCGTCAAAGAGGAGTCTTGGCAGCAGAGATGTGTCGTCGTCGTCGTCCCATCCGCTCCGGTCGCTTGTGCTATTATCATATTGATTTGCTTATCTCAGTTATCGTTCTCTCCCAGTTGGGTCAAAACCGCAATCAGCTCTCATCCAGTCCCAAGTATCACGACAGCTGAAACGCTAAAGAGAAGGATTAAAAGAGCAACATTGTTCAAACAACGTGACAAGTTCAGTATACATTAATTGACTGCATCACCACCGTAGCATAAGCTTCAACTCCACTACTTCCAAAAGGCACTCTTGACAGAATCAAAATGGATTCAACATCATTTGCACATCAAACTTTCAATAGTTACGCCGTTGGAAATCTCAAGAGAGATTGGCTTACAATATAAACTCGCTTGATCGCCTTGATGATATACAGGATCCGCAGTCGAAACTAATTTACTCACATCTACCAAATTGTTTAGAAATGATGTACATCTTGGTTTCACAGCGCTCTCCCAAGCAGCTCGCAAAAAACATTCTCACAATCTCTATGCATCGATCTGATCTCGATTCACATATGTAAGGGAAGTGAACAATATTAAATGAAATAAACAAAAAGATACTAGTTGATTCTGGAACTGTTTCTTCTTCCCCACCATTTCTTCTTTGCCCTGTCAGCAGCACCTTCATCACTTCCAAGCTTATGCAAAATCACCTTTGTTTCCCGCAATCTCGCCCCATAATCCTTCTTCCAAGCTTCAAACATCTGCTTAAGCCTTCTAAGCTCCCTGTCAGGGTTCAAACTCGCGTCAACTTGACCTGACTTTACCTCCACAAGGAACTTCGCATCATCACCAAACACTTGACTCCGCTGCTCAAATTCTTCAGCCAACCG
Organism: Eucalyptus microcorys; assembly: GCA_014182515.1. Classification (NCBI taxonomy): domain Eukaryota; kingdom Viridiplantae; phylum Streptophyta; class Magnoliopsida; order Myrtales; family Myrtaceae; genus Eucalyptus; species Eucalyptus microcorys. Next base: position 32,569,329 of record CM024568.1, on the reverse strand, counting down.
GCTTATGACACTAAGGCCAGCGTTCATCGGTCTCATGCCGTTACTGTCTTGGCCCTTGTAACTGCTTCCAGTATCCCAATTGGAGTCTCTATCATCGCTATTATTGACTGAAGCGTCTGAGTTTCTCGCAGAATCATCAATGGCCAGGCTTTTCTTAGCAATTGAAAGGCTGGATTGCAGAGATCGCATTTGTTTCTGCCACACTTCTTCCATGGACTTCATTTTCAACTCGTATTCAGACCAGCGGCTTTCATATTGTTGTAGACGTTGATGGAGGATGTCGTTTTCTTCCTCCTTTTCTCTCAGAGCAGCCTCAGCTCTAAGGACACGACGCTGTAACTCAGCAAGGTAAGATGCCTTCACAAGCACGTCTTCTGGTTCACCACCCTGTTTAAAAGCTCGAGGTTATTTACCAGCTGAAAGAGTTACTTTTTGAGAGCTAGACAGGGAAAAGAGCAAATATGAAAGTAACATATACTTTAGATGCAGCAGCAAAACTTTATTGTTCATGTCAATTTTGATTGCAGAATCCAAAACAAGAGAACAAGAAAAGTAATAATCAAGGATATTAATTCACTCTTCTTGAGGAGCTTTTTTGGTACTCCTAACCTACAATTAGACCATAATGATCTAACAGCTCATGGAAAGTGGGCAACATAGGCCAAGATTACCTATAATTTTCCCTACTATGTGACACTCTTTTTTCTGGTATGTATACTTGGACGCTTCCTCATGATGAATACATTTGGCAAGCTTTTCTTACGGCAAGATCCCTATTTCCTTTCTTTTTCTCTCTTGGTTATTCACATCCATAAAAAATTGAGGATAAATAACTACAACGGAACACTTCAGAAAGAAAGGGACATGCAAAAGGACTTGGCAAATCACTAAACTGGCTAAATCAGAAGAGCAGCTTAAGATCAATAAACCTTGCATTAAGGCTGATTATGTTAAACAAGAAAAAATAGTATTGGGCAAAAAATCTCATATAACATTGTGAATCAATCGTCAAGACCAAAATAAAATTCAATGACAAAATACCTTCATCCCAGATTTCAGGAATCCTATGTCTCCTGAACATCTTCTGACCAACCAGCCACGGATACCTATAGAAACAAGATATGTAGATAGTAAGTGGGAACTTGATTTCTAAGCAGCCCAAATTTGTAGGACTCTTGATTAGGCAGGCCCATTTTACTGGAATATTTGGACACATGCAGGAGACTTGATACAAAAATGACTTTTTCCTCTAGTCAAATAGGGAAACAGAAAATGAGAAAAGAAAAGGGAAAAGGTGAAAAAAAAAAGAACTGGGATAGACATGACCAAGCTCAAGTCATTTCCCCCATCCAGCCAAGTTCAAGATGCGTATATCAACCTCAAAGCAGGTGTTTGGATTATACCTGATTGTACCATGACCGAAGCATCACAAAGTTTATGGTATTTTTTCATGGATATCCTGCCTTTAACCCTTTTTTGTATAGTAACTGCAGCTCTATGCCTCTTTATTAAGACAGCATATTCCTTTCGAGCTTTCTGCCCACGAACAACTGCATTTACAGTGCAAATCAGATACCAAGCGCAGTAACACCAGTGACTTCCTTCAAAAAATAAAAATGCGATCTAATATTTTCAGAAAAGGAGGGAGAAATACATGATTGAAGAGTCACAATCCCCTTCTTAAGCTTCCTCAGGTGAAGACGAGCTTGATGCCCTCTAAAGCAACTCTGAACACGTAAAATTCCATGCAGGGTACGGTTTCTTGTATCCTCAAGGACCCCAACCTGTGTCAACAACTCATATTTCACATGTTAATGACAAGTCATTGAGACGCCGAAACATTGCAGAGCTGCTGAAACCAGCCAAAGCATAAATTGGACAGTTATGGAATTTCCGCCAATGTTAATAGAGAATGAACATGAAAGTATGGGAGATATGTATGAAGACAAGAAATAGGCAAAGCTAAGAGGAGATGCAAACTCAAAACTCATTGGTCATGTTACATAGATGTCTATTAAACTACTAGTCAAAAGATTTTAATTGAGATATCAAGATTTCCACTTCATCAACATCTCCTATGTGTATGGTTCAAGAGAAACATGAAACCTATAAATGACTGGCTACCCACATTACAAGTCAGTTGCACTTAAAACACAAGCAACTAAAAAAAGTTGAGGTATAGAGACTAACAATTAAACATTTCAGAACTTATATGATTCAAAGCCATAAGGCATTGTTAGGTATCATAGGGCAGTCGCTCTAAAAGATCTTGGGGTGAAATAGAATGAATAACATTTTCAGGGGATAGTAACAATCTATCCAAGCCCGGATCTTGACATTAAATAGTCACTCTAAAAGATCTGGCTTCTAACAGCATATTTTTGCATGTTCAGTATATGCATACTTTAATTCACATTAAGATAAACCAAAGAGCTTTCAGAAGCAAATTTATCTGCCCATCGTACTGTAATTGAGGGAGAGAATAATTAAACTGAGAGACAGAGGGAAGAGTACTCTTCTGACCTGGCCAGTTCGGAAAAATAATTTCGTATAGCCAACTTGGTACATCTCAGGCAAAATGTTGAATTGATGAAGAATGGCAACTGAAACACTGAGTGAATCCTGAGAAGCCACATCATCCAAAAGGAGGAAACCATATCTGCAAAAGGATAACCAAAACCATCGAACATGAAAAATATTGATGAAAAACAAAAACAAAGATGATTGGCAGATGAGAATTGTCAACAAGTTCGGTGTGCATCAAACCCAAAAATATTACCTCCTTGCAAATTTTTGGTGAGACATTCTGGTAGGAAAGCCGGACCTGGAAATTCGAACAACTTCTAGGACTCCACAACATCTTAACTGCTGCAGTACAAGACCTTGCTCGTATTTTCCAGGAGACTGGAAATTATTGGGCTTAATACAACGAATGAAGTGTGGAGTGGTGCTCTCAAGGCGTTTCATTAATTGAAAAAGTTGACTCTGTGAAGAAGGGTGAAGAAGGGATCAGCACATTAAATTATCAAAAATGGATGAATATAACCTTAAGTACTCAGATCACCAATCTCTAAGCATGAGGTCTAATGACTCGTACTTCTTAGTCATAACATCCTTCTTTGCATGTCACATTGTACACTTTTTCCTTTACATTAGTACAAATCATATCAAGAAATGAATAATACAGACTTTAACAGAGAATAACGGAGGATAAAACACAGCTGAATAGGGAAAACAATAATGGCATAGCTTTAGTTATAGTTTACTTCAATGGTGGCTCAGTTTTTTCTCCTGAAAATTCTATTGAAGCTCAACCCTCAAAGACGCACATTGACCCTATTATACGTTCTCATCAGAACTGGAAAGAATCGGACATGTTTCACCATTTTCCCAGTTTTAATAACTGCAGTCTGTTATTCCTATCTGAAGCAATTATTTTGTAAAGCATGACATTCCAACCGTTACAGCTGAATTAGCTATTGAAAGAATTAAGCTTGCCTATAATTAATTATACCTACTAAACAAACTCTTTTGTCCATGCTTAGCAGTGGAATGGCATAAGGTTTTGGGAATAAGCTAGGAAAGCAAATCGATTCTCAAAGAATCAACAGTGCTTCAGGAGCTTCCTGCAATTATCTGTTTGAATCTACTAAAACACTTTAAGAAATCAACATCGCCTACATGATCTCCACATCTTAAGATTTTCTTCCATAAGCTTGTGAAGCTCAGCACAATAGTTTATCTTGTTTCAGTCGCAACAAAGCACAGGGAGGCAAAGGAAGTAGAAGTTTTGATGAATCTGACAAGTAATGCTGAGCCAGATACAGAAAGCAGTACTTCAAAATTTCTCCAGAGAAAACAAAGAAAAGCACTTGATGTACCCTTGATCTCACTTAGGTTTAGCATAACTTGCGGAGTGTTTTTTTTTGTTCATGGCTAGCCATAGGTTAGTGAGTTAAAAGGCATATCAGAGTTTCAAAAGATACCAAGCGAGCGATCAGAAGAACAAAACCACTTCGAAAAATGTAGTGTCAATTTACTTTCCTTGACCAGTTATTAACAGCATACGCATTTATAACACCACATCTAGAAGCAGAGCTTTTTCCTCGCTAGACATATAGAAGTGTAGGTCTATACACTAAAGGCAATGGCCAACCGTACATTGGAGACCACCATCACTAGATGCAGCTTCCAGTCAAAATCCCAGCTGAAGAAATCTTCAAGAAACAGTCAATTGCGTACCTTAAATTTCGTAGCAACACTCAGCTTCTGAGATTCTGCACCACCTGCTTTGAACAGGGGGCCAGTGACATTCTTCTCAGATTGAGTCAACATGTTTGATGCAAATATCTGAGGTAGTTGACAAGAGCATGAAGAAAGAAGTTCGATCGAGTCCAAGTGCAGCAAATCCCTGTTTTTCTCTAGGAATCCTGTGGTGTCATATGTAACCTGAGATTTGAACAAGAAGAATTAATCAATTAGCTGGCCAGCAGCGTTCAGAGAAATGAACCTGAGAACTGTAGCCTTCAGAATCTAAGACAAAAATCCTGACTGACTCATTTAAGACTAAATGATCAGATAATTACCTTATTCACTTAATCCCCATCATAGACCTTAGGTTTTAATAGTTAGAACCAATAACACAGATAACTGTATGTAGCAAATAATAAAGTGATCTTCACTAATGCCCGAGGATGATACTTTTCTGACCAGGCATTTCAGTATGTCAACAGCAGTAACGAAGCTATCATTGAGAGAATTGTGCTTGGCCCATATTCTCATTTAGTGCTCATCGTGGTCTGACAGTAATATCTTTAGGAATACCAGAAAGAATTAGTTTGTAAGATGTCAAATACCTCCCCAGCATAATGACAGACGGTAAATGCTTTGCCTCTGTCCCCTCTGAAATAGGAATTAGAATGCAGATGCTGCTTCAGTTTATTGGCAAATGTCAAATCAGTCCCATTTGGAAAGGTGGACTCCTCATCTAGAAGGGACAACAAACCTAATGGTTTCTGCATAAAGAATAGAGAAACCACATTTAAGAGAGTTCAGTTAATACATTTAGTATGAAGAAAATAGCCTAAGAGAGTATAAATGATCGTGCTTTCAAACAAAAAGGCAATAGGAGACATGTGATGAGTACTTTTAGACATAGTGCAATGTCAAGAATCAATTATGATGCTGTCATAGCATGAACGATTAAACACAGCTTTACTTTTAAGAGGGACAATAACAGCGGTTGAGGATTTCAGCTTAGAGAAATGTTAGGCATACTAAGATGTAGACTAGTTTACTAAATTAAGCTACTAAGTGATGTGGTAGACTGTAATTGGGCCTTTGAACAAGTGGTTTATAGTCACCATCCACCATAGTAAACCAATTTAGTAGATGAGTTTTAGTATACCAAGCATTATTCTCCTTTTATCATTAAGTATCATGAGTATAGCTCTTCCTACCAAAAAAGCAAAAAACAAAAAATAAGCTATAACTGCTCTTCTGCACCCAACATACTATAATTTACAGTTGATAATTGCAAGATAACTATGGCTTAGATTACTGCAAATCCCACATAGTTAGATAAGAAAACACATTGCAACATACCTTCTCAAAAAGATTGAGGCAATCTTGGTTATCTTCAAAGTCAACTTTCGCCCAGTCAATGCCATCTTGAATATACTCCTGGTAAAGGTGAGACAAAAATATGAATCTGTGGTCAAGAAATTGATTGGCAAGTGTTTATATTTAGAAGCAAAAGAATAATTGTAGATTTCAAACTTTTTTAGTGCACACACAAGAAGCTTAATTCAGTGCTCTAATGCATTCAGAAAAAAGTGCGTCTTCTTGAAAAGCTATTACAAACCATAGCTACCAAGATGAAATCAGGACTATATGCAGAATATTGGATGTACTGCTGAGTGCTGACTGAAGTTAAATAGCACCTAGATGGGCACTGGAAATTTTGTTACCCAACAATGACTTCACTTCATGGTAAGTTCATGGAAACATTCAGTCCAATTTTCCAATCAAAGAAAATAAAGGATTTTTTTTCTTACTACAATGGAGATACAATTTACAGTGACTGCAAGTGGAAATGTTTACTCCAAGCAATATTGACTGCATTTAGAGGATATTGCAAAAGTCTTCAAGATACACAAATAAATGTATGACTAATGATCCTATTGAAGTCATTGTATTTGTCTGGTTTGTACAGAAAGAGAGAGGCAAAGAGAGTTGTTGAAGAACAGAGCATTGAGAAGAATGATCCGCTGGTGTTACCCTAGGTATGTATCACCTTTTATTACCAAATAACATGTTACAAAAGTAACCTTCAACTTATTACTCTCTCAACAATGTTGATGGGGACAATTCAGCATATCAGGTGCTAGTTAACGTGTTATTTTGGAAGTCCATCAATGATTTCTGTACCTAGAACCTCATTCACTTGCAATGAGAAGGCATAGACAGATGTGTGAAAGTTGATAGCTGATTTCAAGTTACTATTTTGCCCAAATTGAAGAAACAAAAATGTACAACCCACCTCCTGCTCTAACTTGAATAAATGCCGATTGAAATGTTGCTGCAGCCTTTCATTTGCATAATTTATGCAAAACTGCTCAAAACTATTTCTCTGCAACAACAAATGATATAGCATAAGACACAGAAACACTGAAAAGAACTGATAATTAATCAAAGAGAAAGTTCAATACATACATCAAACGATTCAAAACCATAGATATCAAGAATACTGATGGATCTCCCAGAACGCCGTTTGCCAACTGCCAGGGACTTGTTAATTTGTTCCACCAACCAGTCGAACAAACAAGAATAAATTGATTTGGCCAGGGCATCTCTTGTGACAATAGCCTGAAAGAAGAAAGCCATTACAGAGCAGCAAAAAAGTTCGACCACTTTTAATTCTGGAAACAAAGGGATCTCAAGTTGGAGGGCAAGGGAAACAACAAACTCTAATGATCACAATGATAAGAAAACTGGTTAAAGAGACTTTTCATTACCTAGCGATCGATGAAATCAGGTATTGCATTTGTCTGTCTTCGTTTTATTCTTTTCTTTTGGACAAAAACTAGTGATTAAATCATGATATTTGAACGTTCTTTAACTGATGAAATAAGATACAGAACAATACACAGCAGTGGTAGAAAGAGTGCTAACTATATATCAACAGATAAGAACATAAGATTGTTCCTACATCAAAGAATTCACGTAGCAACCATCTATGGATTTCTCACCTGTGAGAGAGTGAGTTTTTGGACAATTGTATCATTCCCAACTCTCATTTTCCGAGTCGACAGGGCTAAATTGAGTTCTCCACAATTACAACCCATCAGCTTAGCTACAGTACTAAGACCTGCAATATGACATAGAAGAAAGCCAAATTAAATAATCTGTTGGCAATGCTATGAATTTGGATAAACAGAAATTCTGACATAACCCATGTCACCTAACATTAGAAATGATCATGGCTATGTAGAAGCTGGTGGGGAAAATGCAGATACAGAGAAATTTCAAGAAGTTAACATTTGTTTAAGTACAGAATTAAATCAATGGTTGTTTACAAAAAAGAAGTCCAGGTCCTATGCAGTTAAACTTCCCACTGAAGTTAAAAAAACGGGTTGATTAATTCAAAATTGTTCAAGTCTATTAACTCTTCAAAAAAGAAGCTTTTCTCCAGGAAACAGAATACTAAAAGGAATCTAAAGAAAATATCCAACATAAAAAACTGGAGATTTCTTACCCTCATCTTCCATGGCCTCCACATGGTTTTCATTGTCGATCACTGTAAACGAGACATTTCCTAACCACAATACTGCAGCAAGCATTGCAAACACACTCTCTTGGTCTTCCTTGCTTATATGGACAACATCCAGAGCTTCCTGCCTCAGTAGAAGCGACAGTTAGGTTTATGTGACCCACTTCCTACTGCACAAGGTCAATATACAGATGTCTGTGAAAGAGAGAAGAAGACATACCATAACAATGTGGAATTGTTCAGCATCATCAACTCCAGGGATTGAAAAGCAGTTGCTCTGCCTCAAATAGTTATATTCATCGACACTTCTGAGATTTAATTTTTCTATGCCACAAGAATAATAAAGCAAATGATCAGGTAAATTCTCAGTGTAGACCTATATAATATCAAGGAATCAGCTCGCTGCATGAGTTCTTGCTATGCCACAAATTGTCGTGAGGCCAGAACTGCTTTAAAAGATAATTAGTGAACACCAAAATGTACTATAACATATAACTATTAGGTCCAGGGAAAGGGTACAAGAAAGAGGTACACCATGGGCTATGCACTACAGTAATACAGTATCCTTAATTTTGTCTTTCTGGATATCGTCTTGGATGGATTGCCTCGGCTTCTGCTCTTAAAAAGGCAATTCCCCAAACATTTTTCAAGATGAAAATATTACCACATTCTTCGGTTATGAATAAATAGATCCCACATTTCTGTCATAGTATATACTTTAAATCAGCCTCGTACTTCAACGACAGAATGATTTTAGGCAAATATCAAGGAAATTTATCAGCAAGAGGGTCAAATTCAAGCACCATGCCAACAAAAGGACATTTCAGACAATCCTTCTAAAGGCTTTGGCTGTTTTAGAAGAAAAGTAAGAGGACAATTTTCTATATTCCAAAGAGGCAATTTGCAAAAATTGGGGATTATTGGCATTTTACACTGAATCCTTCTAATACACCTTCAGCAAGTCTTGTTGTAATGTCATTCTAGTTCTTCTGGACTCTTTTTCCCATATCTGATCTTGTAGATATAGCAAACATCAAGTTCTTCAGAACAAGAGATTGAGAAAATGAAGATGTCAAGTACAGTATATCTCAGTTCGCTTGTGCAATGGGTCACGGGCGCTTCCTAGAGTATTCTCTTCTAAGGTGGACATGGTAATATAGCACACCCATATTCTTTTGTAGATTACCATTGTCATCATGATATTCTTTTGAGTAATATCAAGCTTTTTACCAGGGAGAGAGTGGTAAAGTTCCTATTTCTTCATTTTTGCAATGCTGATCCATCAGTATCCTAGAATATGCTAAATGAAGGATTCAAACAAAACTCATACCTCTCAGGGAGCGAGAAGCTCCAGCACAAAGCTGATAGAAAACGTGGTAAGACCTTTCTCCTTCTGCACATTGGACTACTCTAGACTGTTCATAGAATAAGTATTTAATCAAAATAAAATACTAGCAGCACCTAATTATCAACAGCTGAGCAAAGATCATACCTTCTCAAGTAGAACTGCATCATAACAGAAGAAAAACAAGAAAGAGAAACAAAACTTTAGTTGGATGTGACATATAGAAAGCCTAAAGGCAACAGAAATGAGAAAGCAAATACAATCATCTTACAGGTCTGAATCTTGGCTCCAGAGATTTTTCCAGTTTCGCTGAACTGTATTTCAATCAACTTCCCCTGTCATATGAATAACTCAAGTTAACACAACATAACATGCGAAAGATCCCCTCTCAAGAATGTGAAACTGCTTCCAAGCAACACAAGCACGTCAAACAAAAGGAGGCAAGAAGCGTTGAAGGCGAGAAAGCTTACAAAGCGGCTAGAGTTGTCATTTCTTAAGGTTTTTGCATTACCAAAGGCTTCCAATATTGGATTAGTCTTCAGTATTTCATATTCAATTCCACTCCCACCACCAAGGGCAGCCAAATATTGCATTGCTATCTTCGCAGTCTCAGTTTTGCCCGCTCCACTTTCACCGCTGGAGGAATAAAGAGATGAAACCATAACTACAGGATTGAACAAATGACATATAAGCCAATGGCTGATACCTGAAAGGCCAAGAACTAAAGCTGTTCCACAGAAGGTAAAGATTTCCAAAGGGATCTTAATTTTATTGTCAAGGTACTTTCTCACTCTTTATCACCATACAGCCTATTCTCTGGCTACCTCGATATTCTGCAGTGCACTCACTGCATCATTGTCTCTAGTGCACATTTAATAATCTTGGACATGAAGAGACAAACCAACAGACCACAATTGCACAATCCCCTCAGAGGTGAAAACAACAAGATTACTTCAAAGAGGATTATACATCCTAAGCTCTTTGGCAAATATATTCAAGTTAGTTAACACCAAACCACAATGTAAACTAGTATTTAAAAGAGAAACAAATCCAGTCTGTCCTATTCTAGCTTATTGTTTAACAGCATAGAACTAGCCTTTTATAGGTGATAAAGGATGTTGTAATTCAAGTACACCATAAATGTACAAGGAAAGAAACAAAGGGGGAAAAAAAGCAAAAAATAGAAAGAAACATCACAAAACTATGCGAAGTCAAACAAGAGTACAACAAAAAAGCAACCAAAGATTCTAAACCCTCAAACAATCTCTTGTTGTGTTCCTTCCGAGTGCACCACATAAGCCAAAGTGGTGCAGCATTCCAAGACTTCTAACAAATTGAGCCACTTCCATAAGCATTCCAACAGGAAAAAGCTGGATGGCATGACTTGGCATAACCCATGCCACCTTAGATAAGCTAAGAAAATGTTTTCTTAAGAGCAAAGTCACAGTGAAGAAAGATGATCAACAGATTCCCTTGAATGCTTACAAATACAACACCAATTTGTGACAGTACAAAGGCAGGTGCTCAACCAAAGGATGGGTCATCATTAGGTCGTCACAAGAAACCAATACCTCAGATATCTAGGATGAGATAATCACCATAAATCAACATATATCATAATAAAATAAGTTCAAGAATCCAAAAGAAAGATGCAAAACAAAAGTTCTGTAAATTCATCCCAAGAAGCTGTGATGGCATGTTTGGTATCTCGATGAGTAGTGTTCAAGTCTATTATACACACTGTAAATCAAAGAAAAGTGAAAGGGAGATAATGCTACAATGCTAACCTTATGATGATGGACTGGTTAACTTCATCTGAAAGAAAGAAAACTCATATAAGAACTTGTGCACAATTGCCAGAGGTTGTATTCAAATAAGAAATTGACTCAAATCGAAAAACACCTCGTATCATTTCCCTTATTGCAGTGTCTGTGATAGCATAGACGTGAGGACTCTCCATACGCTTATTCTTATATGCCTCGATGTACTTATTGCCATATAAAGGAACTTTCTTGAAGGGATTTATTGCTACCAACACTGGCCCTGCTTTGGTCTTAAATGCATAATTTTACAAGGAAAATGGAGTCAGAAAGAACAGAATCCTCCTCTTAAAGAAAACTGCAAATTAAAACATTAGAAGATACTTACATAGATCATGTCTTGATTATACCGATACTGAAGATTGTACAACACTGAGGGTTCATTCAAATAACTTAACTGCATGAGATCAACCACTCCATCCAGGATATCGGGATTTGCTGGGACCAAACTTTCCTCTTTTACTTTAAAAACCTACACTCAGGATAATAAATAAATAAATAAACATCAATCTTCCAACACTAATGCAGTGGTTTGCAGTTTCCTTGAGACTCACTTTCCCCTCAGGAAGTGAAACTAGGGTCTCCACCCCTGAAGTTGATAATATCTTCACCAGCTCCCAATCCCCATTTGGAGTCTGAAACCAAGACTGGAGTTTCTGGAACAAACAAATTTACAAAGTAATTGTGATTAATTAAATAGCACGTGATTTTTATTATCACTCAACCGCTTCATGAGTTACTAAAACTTAGTCAACAAAACAATATCTCGATAGCTTAAGCAAGGCAGTTGCACTTTCTAAACACAAGGATGAGGGATAGGATGATTAAGAAACGTGCTTTAGTAAGTTATCTGAACTGCACTATATTTACAGCTCTCTAAAACAATTGTAAAGAAAATGAATAAAGAAAACCGAACAGATGAACTTCCTCCCAAATACTAATTAAGTCCTTGCAAAACAGACAAATGCGGGCATGCACATAAACGAGACCTTAGATTTATCCTTCTCTGAAGTAAGGTGAATGTGCTGAACTATGATCCCCAATGCAACAGTTCAACAGCAGGATGGTTTAGTAATCACATCCAAGATCCAAAAGTAGTACAGATTCACAGTAGAAGTAAAGCTGATATTATTTGTTACACAAAAATAAATCGCGGAAAAGTAGCATGTAATTGTATCATATGTTTGCTAACTAAACAGAAATCGATATAAACAAAGAAAAAAAACAGGTACCCAATAGCAAAAAGATTCACAAAAATCTACTTGAAATGCAGGACATTCTGTCAAAAAGTGATGGTTGAGAAAATAACTGACTTCACCAATTGAAGTGTTCTTTTTTTTTTCCAGGTTGAAGTTCAAATCCAGTGGAAAGCAGCAAAATCAAAGCAAGAAGCAAATAGGTACCTTCTTGGAGGCATAAGGAGTCATGTCACCCCATATTCGGTCACTACGAGATGCAGAGGTTGAGGGCAAGGGCGAAGCCACTGCCTCGGAGTCTTCACCAATAGATGGCCTTTCTTGACCTGACACAAGACTTCCACCATAGGGAGAATCGTCATTGGCTGTATCCACATTAGGATTACTCCTTTCAGCGCTGCCTTCAGCTACCCCGTCCCCAAGAGTCCCGTTTCCCAGAGTACGGGGCGACATCGCATCACCGCTACCCAGCCGCGAATCCTCGCTCATTGCAAGGCGATCAGATGCTTGCGTCTCCATGAACTTGAACTGACCAGGCAAGGATTTAATCGACTGAAGGGAAGGCGAGACTTGGGGCCTCCCCAACATATCTTTCACTTGAACTTCGTCCGGAATCGCCTACAATCCAATACAGGGTATAAAGACTTAAATCAGAGAGCTCGCTTTACACCAGGACATTTCAACAAACCTTTTAAAAAAGGACCCACTCGATGGCTTATCAACTTGGTATTGGTGGGGACCATAATTCGACAGAGAGAGCTCAATGCTCTTCGACCTAAAACCTCCAAGAGACAGTGAGAGCAAAACAACCCAAAATGTCGGAGTCGCTAACTAATCGCGCATACGTTAACGGTTCACACGAGAATTCAACTCCCCAAATCGGACCAAAATCTCGAATTTTTCGCACGGACCGAACTGCAGCAACTCCCCCAAACTAAAACGCGGACGAACTCCAAGAGCACCGTTCCCGAGTAACATCAGTAAGGCGAGAACGAGGTGCTAAACAGTATCTCGCCGAACAAGCACAGTACGGCCACAGCCCACCGCGGGCAAACGAATCTCGACCCGATCCGCCAGCGCGAACGGATCATCGGCACCTCGAGCTCGGACCGAAATCGGCAATGGCGAACGGGAGGAAATTGAAAAAGAAAATAGAAAAAGAGGAACTTGGAAAATGCGAGAGCTCTCGGCACACCTGCAGAGAAAACTGAACACCGGCTCGCGGGAGGCAGCTTCGATCTGTCCGCCGGAACCGCCGCCGGACACGCAATCACTCCACACTGAGCTCCGGCGGCCGGGAAGACTCGACCGACGGCGAGCGGCAAAGAGACGCCGAAGCGAGAGCCCGCGCGAACCGGAGAAGCTCTCCGGCAGCAGCAGCCGCCGGCGAGAAGCAGAGAGCGGCTCGGCTCGGCTCGGCTTCTCCGCAGGAACGCCACGGGAGACGGAGAGAGAATTCGAAGGAATGAGATCGTCGGGAATGGAGGAAAATCCGAGGCGTGTGGAGAAGAAGAACCGGAGAGGCCTTTTTGCTCCTGTGCTTCGTGCTTTTTTCTTTCCTTCCTTCCTTCTTCTTCTTTTTTTTTTCTTTTTTCTTTTTTTTCCTGCTCCTCTTTCGAATTTAATTTTAAAAAAATGTGGTCCTACAGTCCAAAAAAATAAAAATATAATAAAAATGTGGTTCTCTGTGGAATTTTTCTTTCTTTTTTTGAATTATTCGTGGTTGGAATGGACCGACCAAATTTTGAAAAGGTTCTTTGACGCATTGCCATGTTTGAGTGGTGTGACGGTTTTGGCCCTGCCTTTTCTGGAGAATCACGGCGGGAAGCATTTCCGAATATGTGGGGGCGCCATAAATGGAGAACATAAATACGGAGGAAGAAAGATACCCACATCTTGTCCCCATGAAACCTTATCCTACAAAATGGTTCAAATCCCACTGCTAAAATATACTGTTGCCAAAAATAATTTTTGCTCGTGAATAATTTTTTATTCTATTCCTATAAATAATTTTTTTGTTTTTTAAGGTACTTGGTAAATGTCCAAAATTTATATTCTCGAAATAAAAATACATTTTGTATAATTTTTAAATTCTTTTATTTCTTTTAATTTTTTAATACTTTTATTAATTTTTCTTCTTCTTTTTTCATTTTCTTTTCTTCTTCCTCTTTTTCCTCCTTCTTTATGGGTGGTCACCAGTCAAGCAGTGGTTAGCGAACGGCTAGGCAAGATCTAGCAAGCTCATGAGATCTCTCCCTAATCCGGTGAGGCTCAACCTCGCCCAAGCGACGCAAGATTGGCCTCACTCTAGCTTGGGGGTCAACCTAGGGGTGGCCTAATGAAAGTGGCAAGGCAAGCCCAACCTTGCCAAATCTAGGCAAGTCAACCTTGCCCAACCAAGGCGAGGCTGAGTCTCACTTAGCCATGACGAGGCTCGGGTTGATGAGCTTCACAGTGGCTTAGCGACACTCTGGCAACCAACCAAAAGGAAGAAGAAAGAGAAAGAGAAGAGTTAAACTTTATTATATTGTTCCACTTATTGATTACGTTCTAAATATATTATCGAAAAAAAAAAAAAGAGAGAGATTTTAATTCATAGGAACAAAAATTTATCAAACGAATTTCTGTTTTTCTTTTTTCTGGGAATAAAAGAACAGAATTAGTTGTTTTCAATAATATTACCAAACAGGGCCTAACTCTGCTTAATTCTTTCTGATTTTTTTTTTCATTTATTGTAGACTCTCAATAAGTGAATCAAGTAAAGCAACGATGAAACTCTTTTATTTGTTCCTTTTATTCATCACCTAAACAATTCATTAATGTGTACAAATTTCAATTCGCTTAGTTAGATGAAATTTGAAAGACGAAGTCATGAATTTATTCGACATTATGCTTTCTCAATTTTAATTTACCGGATCCTTGACATTAAATGAATTATTTCATCCGGTGACCAAATTTTGTATTTAGAAAGAGATAGAGATATCATTACTTTCTCAAAAATTGCGTTCACCACAGATATATGCAATCTATAATTAATGCTCTGGAAGCTAGTGTGCCCCTAAGAATGGAAAGATTATTTTCAAATGTGAATCGAAGTTAATGCGGGTTTGGAATAGATTGTGATTTCTTAGGCCCTGTTTGTTAACGTTATTTATTTATGTTTAAGAACAAAATTTCTGTTTTTTTGTTATAGGGAACAAAAAAAGAACAGAAACACGTTTGTTTGCGTTTTTGTTCCAAATCTATTTTTTTGTTCTTAGAACACATTTGGAATGTAAAAAAAATAAAAAAACGTGTTTATTGTTTCTTAACAATTTTTAAGAACAAATTTTATCTCTCCTCTTTTTTTTCTCTTTTTTTTTCTTCTTTTATTTTTCTTTTTCTTTGGGCGATTCTTGGCCTTAGCCATGGCCGGCGACCGGCCACCGAGGGCCGGTGACCTTGCCGGAGCGTCGCCGACCCCCGGTGAGGCCGAGCGTTGTCGACCCCTAGCGAGGCTCGGCCTCGCCTTGGCTAGGCGAGCTCGGGCTCGCCCGCATTCAACGAGCCCGAGCTCGCCCGACCATCGACGAGGCTCGCCGCCCGGTGGTGGTGGCCTGGCGAGGCCGAGCCTCGCCAATGGCTGGGTGAGGCCGGTGAGCCTCGCCGTGGCTGGGCGAGGCCATTGGCCCTCGTCGGCCGGTCACTAATGATCGGCGAAAAAAAAAATTTTAAAAAAGTTTAAAAAATTTAAAAAAAAAAAAAAAAATTAAAAAATTAAAAAATTAAAAAATTAAAAGAAACAAAAAAGAACACAAATTTACCAAGCGTATTTCTGTTAATTTTTTATTCCTATAATAAGTTTTTACCAAACGTGTTTTTTTATTCAAAAATTATTCTCCATAATGTAAAACACTTTTTTCTATTTCTATTTTCTGGAATAATTTTTAAACAAAAATGTACCAAACGCGTCCTTAATCTGCTTGGTTTGAAACCGTGGACGGTGAGGATTACATCGCCGAGTTAGGCTCATAATCGGACACGCCCGTGGAAAGAAAAAAAGTATCACAATTAATAAATGCGCGAAGAAAAAGAGACGGAAAAGGGCGTTTTCGTCAATTCCGCCCGTGCCGGTGCGAGAGAGAGCGTGAGCGTGACGCGTGGTGCGAAACCTGGTCGCCTGAAATTTTGTGGGCGGGAGGGAGGGAGTCCCAAGTTAAAAAATGTCGTGGACGTGGCGCGGTTCCGGCCCGTCGGATTGGGGTGGGGGCGATCGTGCGGTCGAATCCGCGGCGCGCGCACGTGGAGGCAGGATCACGTGATCACGGCACTCGAGCGTGTTCCAGTCCAGAAAGCCGGCAAACCGCAGAGGGCGTGGTGAGCGCGCGCGATTCAAGTTTGCTGTCGCGATCGCCAACCGATTCTGGGGGCGGGAGGAATCGGCTGCTTCGCGCCTACCGCGAGTCCGTCCGCCGGCGGCCAATCGCGGAGCTGCATTATTCTCTCAGCTTCGCGTCTCGTGAATCCAACCGTCAATGTGCGGGAGGATTGTTTGCGCGAACGGCGTCGTTTGGGAGTCCCGTTTTTCGGAATTCCAAGACTCGCTTCGGTTTGGATTTCAAATGGGGCACGGGCGATTGATTCCCGACCGTCAAGTTCTCTAAGGGTATCAAAAATCGAACCGAACCAAAAAATTCAATTTTTTAGGTTCAATTTTCATTTGATTCGATTCTTATTAAAAATTGAAATTTTTGTTATCGGTTCAGTTTTTATTGGTTAACCGAACCGAATCGAATCACAAAACCAACAAGAGCTTATTTATTGAAAATGAAAAATATATATAACAGGAAAAAAAATGCAAAAACCAAAAGCTAAATCAAACCAAACTCAAATTTCGGTTCAGTTTGGGTTTCATTCATTCGATTCCGAAATTTTTCCTAACAGTTCGATTTTTTTTCTAAAACCAAACCGTTGATACCCCTAAAGTTCTCCATCAAGGATTGAAAATCCAACCAAGTGGGACCGTTCCCATTCTTTAAAATTGAGAATCGAACTGATTCGATTTTCGAGTGGATGAATGGAACCGGTGCTCTCGTCACATATTTCTTCCTTATTTTTTCCTATGCAATATGGCTTTGGACTTCACCCGTACCGGGATGAAGTGAAGGTTCTCGGCTAGAGTTTCCAACGGTGGGCCTTACCGCGCTCCAACTCCGTCTGCTGCCTGTCGAGACGGCTGCCCTCCGCCTCGGGAGCTCATAAAAAAATAAGTTGGTTGATGAAAGGAGATTGGACGCCACAAATTTTGGGAAGAGAACGAACAAACGTCAAAGATTGAGTGGACGAAGGCCAAATATTTGGTGGGAGAATGAAAATAAGAAAAAAATGATTACCCAAATTTCTAATCATAATAGGATTGAATAGAATATGATATGAAATTCAGGTATTTTATTATATCATATTTACCATTTGGTGAATCATAATAATGAAGTCATATATTGATATCATACTACGTGTCCTTTTTTGTATAAACGGAATATTAAAGTAAATGAACCCAAAAGTTCACAAATGGATATGATAAAAATTTCCGGCAACACTATTGCTTTTTTTTTTTTTTTGGGGGTAAAGCACTATTGCTTAATTTGTTTTTATTTTATTTTTCCTCTTTTTTTTAATTAATTTCTTTTGTATTTCTTTTAACTCTTCCGTCATTCTAATGAAATTTTATCAAATAGTAAATTGTACTAATATACCTAAAATACAAAAATACTTTAAAAATATAATAAATATATTTATATCTATATATTGAATTTATATTATAAGATAGAATTAAAGTCGAGTATATTAATAAAAATAAAACCAACAAAAAAGTAAATTTTTACTTTTTGTTATTTCAAATTCTCATGTTAATTTAAAAAGTAAATTGTACTAATTCACGTATTATTTATATTGAAATATGATTTCAATTATGTTAACTTAATAAGTTTGTTATGCAATAAAATAATTTTTTTATCATGGATATTATGAATCTTATCCACCTTCACATCACCTCTCTTATGAAATAATTATATTCGGTCTATATCTTTCTTATATATGGACTTATCATGTCTTGAATAAGCATCAGGTGTAAAATATGATAAATTTTATCATGTCCTGACCAAACATAATCTAAAATAATTGGCCGTGAATTCGCGAAGATGGCGAGCAATTCTAGGGAAGATATCAATGGGATTTGCCGATTACTTGGCAATATGGATGGAAAGAATGTTCCATGAGCACAATTAATGCTTGGTCAGCCGAGTTTGGCCGTTTGAAGAGGCAGGTGCATCCAAAAGTACAGCAAAGAGAGACATGGCGACTGCAAATCACGCCAAAATGAGGGAGACTAAAAAAATCCTAGAATACGAGTGATAGAAAGAAAGAAAAATCCTCGCAATCAACGGAGAATCTATGTGTCCAAATTTTCCGCGAGAGAAAAGTCAATATACTAATCACGACGTTTTCTCCGAGTAACATGATGATCACTCGTTCCATCAACATCACCACTTTCATTAAGAAATAATAATGACAATAACTGCTGTGGTCCGGGTGGGCAATTCCACCCATGAAATCAAGACTTCGATTGAAATTCACTGGTTCCTATTTTAATAAATCGGGAGCCGCCCAAATGCAACTGGTCCGATCTAGTCCAAGCTATTCCTTTGATTGACCCCTAGAATGGGATGGACATGATCGCGTTTATTAATTTTAAGAAATCCGAAAGAATTAATTTTTAATATAGTTTAGATACCTCATAGAATCGAGTCTCCCTCTTATTCAGAATAAATATGTTTTCGAACCCTCTCTCATCGTGGTTTAGTCATTATGTTAACAAGATTCAACAAACATTCAAAACAAGATACATGGAATCTACGGCTCCACGCGGTGACTGCGAAAGGGCTAAATAGCCCTCCACTACAAAGACCACATAAAAAGATTGCAAAACCTTCTCCACCCCACAACCGGAAAGAGATTGTTCCACCCATGCGAAAAACACGACCCTTATCATCGCTTCGGTTATGGATAAGGGCTTACTCCTAAGTGATTCTCCCTCCGATGGCTAGAGGTCCGGACCCCGTGAGTTCCGGAGTCGAAATCCGAGCCCACACGAATATAAGCTCGCATCTAACTGGCTCTTTGGTGGGGTCATAGTGACGGGTCGACTTACGTTATAGACCGAATTTGTCGGCAAAACTATACCTTTAATACTGTACATGGCAAGCCCAGGCTCTGTTCTATTATCGATCAAAACTAAAAACAGCAAGATCAGATGGAACTCGCAACATTATCATTGCCTGGGATTTTCCTTTTCCTTTCTTTTCCTAAGTCTGTACGACCAAGAAAAAGTTGTCCCCCCAACAGAAATCCAACACCTAAAAAGGAAAATGTTGGGTTTTCCCACCAAACTTAGGATATATCCTCAAAACGACCACGTATCCTCAAAACGATGGGACTAATCATGCGAATTGATGGATCCATCCAAACCTCTAAAACGACTCCTCATCTTAAATCCTCTCTCTCTCTCTTCCCACGACATGATATGTCTAGCAAAATTAGCAAAAAAATCAAGCCCTCTTCCTTATTTTCTCAGGGACCAAAAAGCAAAAAAAAATAAATAAATAAATAAATGAAGAAGGTCAAAAGTAAATCAACCTAGAGAAGTACTTTTGTCAATTGTGAATTGGAACGTTTTATGTGGTAATTCGTACTTACAAGCCTCGCCTCTTTATACTTTGGTACGTATTCAATCAATTAGTTTTATCGATAGAAAAATAAATTGGATGGTGTATTGTATAGTCGCCGTCCTTGAATGATTGAACTTTCCTTTTTCTTTTCCTAGTTCTTTATTTTTTTTTGGCTATGAGTATAAATGAAGTTCGTTTTTAATTGGTCAAACGTGTGAAGGACAACTTATGGACGATGGGTCCAACCACGAGGGTTTTGGATGAAGCTTTCCCTTTCTTTTTTTGGGCACGCCCCTTTGGAAACAAGCTGGACATGAGCGTGCACTAAATTTGATCTTTTATAATTCAAGGATACAGTCGTAATTAGCGGATCACCAGAAATTACTACGACGCCCACCTAAGTCTGAGTTCCCAAAGTAGGAATCGAGCCCACGATCATCGATTATGAAGCCGAAGGCATTGAGTCGACATTGGGATGGTTGGTTATATAAGGGGAGAAAAAAGAAATCGAAATGAGAGTTTTCAAGAGTCGTTGGCTCGGAAAATCAAGGGACTAGAAGAGGATGAAGAAACGAATAATTCTGAAGATTTGGTCCAATATATAATGTCGCCCTTGAACACCTAATTTGTTTAATGTGATATTTGAACTTTAGCTTAATGTGTAATGTCATCTCATGTGATCCATTAATTTTTTTTATAAATGTTCAATCTAATTCTTAGACCATATGATCATCCTTTCATTAATTCACGTTTAGGAATAACATTGAACATTTTTCATATAGTCGAAGGATAAATTGAACATGCATCAAAAGTTTATAGATTGTATTGAAAAAGTTAAAAGTTTAGGGATAAAATTACACATTAAGCTACATTCAAGGATCACATTGAACGGATTAAAAATTTAGGAACATCGTTATACATTAGGTTAGAGTTTAGGGATTGCATTGAACAAATTAAAAACTCAGAGACGACATTGTGTATTGGACCAAAGTTGAAAAATCATATGTGTCATCTTCTTAAAAAAAAAAAAGAAAAGAAAGAAAAACCATAGAATAACAAGATTTGAATGCCCCACATTGATAAGCAAAAGCACCGAACTTAATGTGACCATCATTGGCAGCATGTATAATTAAACAGTGAAGACTATATATATATCTCAATTTATATTTTATCATGCATGTGATAAATCCATGTATATTTCCATTTTTTTAAGGTGAAAGGAGACAAAACACGTGATGATGGATTCCTGAAGTTACTTTTTTCTGGCCTGTTTTGTTTACAGTTTCACTCACATTCAAGCTCTTCTTCTTTATTCCGCCCACGGGGAAAAAGAAGAAGGGGTTAAATTTGAGCTCGTTCTTGGCGCCTCAGCTTCCAATTTCAGACAAAATAAAGATAAAAATGAAGAACTTAGGCTCTTTGCAGCACAGCATTTAAAAGTGAAAGTTTCCTTCTAAACTTTAATTATGAAAGTTTAAAAAAGCCCGAACTCAAAATCCCAAAAGTGAAAAATCATTACCACTTGCGACACTCCCGGATCGTGACGTAGAAGATCCAAAAACCAACCGGAAAGCTGGAACCGTCTTCGAAGAGTACATTTTTTTTGTGTAACGAGAAAGTTATTTAAGTGGCGTGGAACCAAGAATTGCATTTTAAGGAAGCACTTGATCGTGACATGAATAATTTGATTTTGATTATCAAAACTCACGACATCCTCGACCATATCAAAGACGAGCTACGTGAGATGCTACGTTACTTTCCCGAAGGCAAAGTGGAATGGAATTGTCAATTGAGAGGCTTCAAGGAACTGTCCCGGTCAAGATGATGATGATGACAGCACGGAGGACCAGATCTTGGTAAAGAGGGCGTTCCATTGGATTGCAACTAGAGAAGTTGGATGGTGAAAGCAGATACAAAGGAGGAGTCAGCTGGGGAGGAACATGTGAATGGGGATGTGCAGTTGCAATGGCACATGAAAGCAACAGCAAAAAGAGAGGTGGTGATGGTAGTCTGGTAGACCCAACCCCCCACCCTTCAATTATTAAAGCTTTCTTCACTCATGATTCGCTTCAATCCTCATTGCCTTTTCATTTTTGGGGGGGATTTCCAAATCTCGTCCAGACCCTTACACATGGCTCTCACCCATTTTTCCATCTCTAGTTCATCGATGTACGTTCGAGTTAAAGTTGGACCAAACAACATCGCCTTTCGACAGTTACGGATCGAGACTCGTCCTCATCGATTAGTACAAAATAAGTTTTGGTCACCGTCTCATAATGTCTGATGCGATAGTCCATTTAGACATAACACGACGAGAGTACGTGCGGTTTGCCCTCTACGTGTGAAATGCATACTTTTGCATCTTGTCAATGCATAATGTGAATTGAGATTCTTGCCGTGTTTATCCTACTTAATTTTTCCTGGATTGATATTTGCCGCCCCTGGATTTCTTTTTCCTGTGCATTATTATATAAATGCTTCTGAAGAAGCCACTCAGAAGAGACTCAAAAAGCAAGAGCGTGGGCTTTATGGGCAGGAGACATGATCACAAACCCCACACAGGTTCTGACCTAAGCTTGTGAGCAAAAGAAGAAAGTTGGCTTTAGGCTTAAATGCCTTTTCAGTGATGGCCTCGTCCACTACTTACAGCTGTTGCATTATTTATCTCCACCTGACCCTTCAACCAATTTAACTAATTTCAGGCTGGGTCTACTCCGGCACATTAATAAGGAGATTGAATACTTTGCTGCTATGACTTGGTCATCTGGAGTGATAATTTCTAATGTGTTGACTTCCCAAAGTATTCTAGTTTTTGTCCCAACGTTTATATCTCATTCCTAAGCAAGAGGTGACCACTTTGTATGATTACCCAGATTTAGAAACAAATCCAGAGATTGTTTCTATTCTGAAGCCCAAGAGTTGTTACTTGTTAATTGCCCTTCTTTTTCTACAATGGGATCTTTTCCTCAAGACTGACCCATGACCCCATCGTAATTAAATAGGAACTGTGCTTAGACCCATGCTTGTTGTTTTCTACATGGGGGTATCCTCCATGACAAAACAGTGCATGTGATGGTACAAACACGGTGCACGTGTCTAAGACCTTTTGGAGCCAACGTGCTGGGTCATGTGCCGAGGCTTTTGGAACTGGCGTGTTGGGCTCTATATGTGGGCTTCTCTCTCTTGCCATTGCCTCGTCGAGATGATAAAGCCAAACAAGAAAAACACAACAATATCAGTAGGCAAGACTCTGCTGGGTACTTTGGAAAGATTTGCCCTTGCTTCTCCGAACTGGGTATTCATAATGCATGCCGAATCTCATCTCAATCTGCACTTCACAAATCTTGCTAAAACGACATGTCGGTATCGTATCCAGCGAAACTCATCTTTTTGTGCTTGATCTCTATACTTCATTATACTGACATAACACACCATCTTAATGAACGGGCCCATGACTGAGCTCAGTCAGGTCTGGCTATAAGCATTAACCAAAAACAAGCACACACAAATTTAGAACAACGAAAAATGGGGCGGCAAGTTTCTAATTTTTAATCTCTGCCTCAGCTATGATCACAAATTGATACAGCACAGCCGCTTGCGTGTTTATCAGACATACAAGATTATGCATTGAGAAATCTAGAGCATCTAAATTTTCTACTTGAACATGTTATATAGAAAAAAGAAAAAAGAAAAGAGAGAGAGAGAGAGAGAGGAAAATTCGGGGGAAAAGAATTTAACTAAATCCTGTTCTGTGTCCTTAAAAAACTCATCCATGATCTACGTCTATATCCCGCAAGACTACATAAACAGCAGCTCCTTGAAGTTGAAGTGTATCATGCAACGGGGATATTGGGTTCGCCTAAATTAACAAAGGCCTCTGCACGGATAATCCGGGCTGTCACGACATGCCAAGACACGAGGTGATTCATGAATGCATTAACATATTTCCCTCGATCATTCTGTACGGCAGAATCCAAGATTCAGTAGAGACATATGTCGATTATGAGAAAAGATACTGAGGAATGGTTTTGTACCTTGTAATCTTGGTAATAAGCATGCTGCAAAGGGAAACAAAGGATTTAGGAAAATCAATAACCATTCACACACATGAGAGAGAGAGAGAGAGAGAGAGAGAGAGAGAGAGCTTACTTCCCACACATCCAAGCTGATTAACGGCTGCAGGAGGAGGATGCAGATTAACAACATCTAATAAGAAGAATGTCTCAGAAAACAAATGGGAAATGCTGACTTACAATGTCGTCCCACACGATCGGGTTGACAGCATTTGATGTCTTCACTACTTCAAGTCGCTTTTCTCGTCTCTTCACTGAACAGAAAAGAAAATGAATAAATATATCACCAGAAAATTACAATTCGTCAACTTTCATGCTTTGGTGACAGTTTCAAACTCTTAAGAACAGAACCATCCAAAAAAGGTAAATTAACCATCATCTTTTCAGAATGCATTTTGCTACACTCAGTACTCTATGTGCTCGTTGGCATTATGGAGTTGCTATTCTGTAATCAAAATTGGATTTTGGATTAAGAGAATGGTTGACTTCTTGGTTATTATTGGTGCTGTAGTCGGTATACTACCAGATGGATATTAAAGCAACAATTAAACGAGCATCGAATGGGAAAAGAAGCAGGCTTAATTTCAGAAATTAACTTACAGACAAGCCAAACCCAGCCTGATCCAAACAGTGACAGAGCAGCTTCGATGAACTTCTCCTTGAAATTGGTAAATGAGCCAAAGTCCTTTTCAATCTGCTGAAGAAGACCCAGTTCTGGCATGCCTCCACCTCCAGGTTGCATTGATTCCCAAAAGAAGTCGTGATTCCAAACCTGAAAATTTCTGTTTAGTTTGGAGTTCGCAAAACAATTCAAAACACCATGCATGAACATACAAGGACATCCTAAGGTATGGCGGAACGCTCAAATTGCTCACAAGACAAGCAAAACTAGAATATTATTCTCTGTATAACTGTAACATTCTAAACTTTGTGTAAACATAACTCGAATCATATCCAACTACTTGCTAAAAGTTCTGGGCTAGTGTTAGATGTTGACAGTCGGCAATTGGTTAGGTCTGGCTAGACATGCTCAATCCTGCCTAATATTCCAATTCTTTTGGTTATATCTTCCTGTATTCACATCAATATCCATACAAGCAATGCTTGCATCAAGCATGGCGGTCATAAGTAACATTTCCATCACTCTGCCCAAGGCTCTAGCAGTTGAACCCTTTTGGGTACAAAGACCCGCCCTTCAAGCAAAAGAGGCAAGGTACAAGGCTTGTCCAACATGATGGTTACAAAGTTGCCAAGCTGCAATCTTGTGTGAATGCATCATAATGTGGAACTAGTCCAGAAGATTGAGGGATCTCACCGAGATTATAAATAGCTTTTCTGATACATGTAAATGGTCTCTTGCACACACATATACTAATATGGACGCGCTTCCAGCTGCAATTGTATGGTCTAAAAGAGGCTGTCCATCGAATGATTATAGCAAATGATTACTTGCTAGAAATGCTAATCAGAAGTCAAAAAACTACTTTAATCTTTTCCAACCATGTAATTCTTATTTATTGCTCAAGATGAATTGTGATGATGAAAAGTTCTCTCCTATAGTCCAGAAAGTTCCTCACAAGCACATGCATGCGTGTGCATCACATGAATGTCAGATATAAGACGAATACATAAACTGCTAAGATATGCACATGATATCTTTTAGCCCACGAACCATTTACTCAGGGTCAAGGGACAAGCTATGCATAAGAACATGTTAGATCCTCACGCTTGCTCACATTTTGGGTGAACTCCTTCCTTGAAATTTAAAAGACCCATGGAATGCTACTGAACAAAAACTACGCCATATCAAAAAGGCCAACTATGCAAGCTGTTAAACAGCTAAATATCCAATAGTACTTTAACATGGTCCACTGAAATTCAAAGCTCCCTTTTTGTATGATAAGCACAATAATTTTGCATACCAGCTTCCTTTAATTAGATCCCTCATAGACAGAAATTGGAAAATACACTAAAGGATGTGTGAGTAAAGCAAAAGGGCCAATCGACGAAGCATCATAAATGAATGTGCTCATGGCTGCTCTGGAAGAAAGGTTTACGTTCAGATTTCCTCAGAAAGAAGCTTTCATCAGCTGCATAAGCTGTGAAGATGATACAGTACAACCAGTAAGTGAACTTGCTGAAGAAAAGATGGCATGCCTGTGCAGCATTATTGAACTCTGGTAGTGGGTTCCCATTGTTGTAAGTTACTTTGACAAGTTCGTCAAAAGTGTAGCCGTATAATATATCATTCTTCTCAAGTTCTTTGTTCAAACCTTCCACGTAACCACGCTGATGTTCTCCCCAGTGTGTTTCCAGAAGCCTCTTGCTCATGTATGGTTCAAGGGCATCCTACATATTCGGACACAATTACTAGTAAGAATACTGAAACTTCAAATGTCAGAATGAAAATGTTCTAACATTGAAATAACTGGCACTGACAATTTCAAGAGTGGAGAAATCTCCAAATTACTGGAGTAGGTTTTTCCAGCAGTAGACCTCAGTTAAAGAACTACCCATAATTATAGATAGACGACAAAATAGTTTCTTCTTTTCCATTATTGGTAAGAAAGCCTACTTTTACACCGTCTATCAGAAAGCCTCAACTTTTTATGGTTTGCCAGCAAAGTACCAAACTAAATTCCTGTAATGATTTTTCGCAGCACTTGTCTCACATTCTTGTGAAATAGAGCAGATGCCAGCAACATGTAGGAGTCTTGAACAAGCTCGGATCATGGCATAAAGCCACTCCATGGCTTAAGCCAAACACTCAGCATTGGCCACTTTAGAACTTCATTTGTCATGGATGTTCACGGGAGGAAACTTCACACAGTTGAAGTAACTTCAAAACTCAATTGTCAGATCTCAACTTTATGCCACGACGCTTATCTCTAGTTTGAGTGATAAGCACCAGTGGCTGAAAAAACCTAGCTTGGCTGAAATAATTATGTTGGCCATGGCAATAATAATTACACGTATAATTATCCTTGTATGTCTTACTCGTTTTGGATAAAATTGTCAGATTGAAAACATGTACAGAAAACTATCGACTGACAACTTACAAGTTTATACGGAGGACTCTTCAACCCATAGAAAGCAAGAACTTTTGAAGCTTTGCGTGAGTGAAAATTGGGTCTTCTCTGCTGCTTTAAAACAACAGTTTGATTGAGATGTAAGCCATTAAATGAGAAAGCATATGGAGAACACTAGTAGAAATTAATGTAGAACAGTAACACAACTGAAAACGGAATTGGTGAAAAATGGATAAATAAACATCTTCTCCTGAACTGAATCATTTGAATGATGATGTCTATCCTATTCGTGCATCACAAGAAGTAAACGGACCTTTCCTGTCACTTTGGCATAACATGTCTCCCATGTATCACACTTCTAAAGTATTGTCACAGGTGATCAGAAGAAGCTTATCGGTGATAAAAATTTAATCAAACTTGAACGGATTTTTCATATTTATGCTCAAAGCACAGCTCACAAGAAAAGCAAAGCAAATAATATTAGATCCAGAAACTCCAAAAGCACAAGAAATGTCAGTTTCGCAACCTAGAACTAACAGAGACTCTCTTCAAATACTGCATATGCACCTAGAGATATGCCTGTTATCGCTTGAATCGCACCTAAACCCAATCTCAAAATCTTCTACCCTTGAACCCTAAAGCCTAGGATTTCTTGAGTACTCTAGAATATTCTTGAGGACAATATAGTAAATGTAAACTGTTCCAGCGTGTTCTTGGTAGATGGTAAGATGGAAAATCCACCCATAGATCAAGAGGAATGTACGATTGTGATAAAAGGGTTCTTGTTTAAATAAAGTCCCCTCCCTCAATTGTATTATCTCACAAGTAATAGAACTTTAGAACTTCTTTTTATGAGTCTCTAATTTCTCTCTAGTTTCTCTCTAGAATCCAGGGCGCACAACAACACTAAACCAACCAGTCTTGACAATGTTCTATATGCTCGATTCCACTATGATGGAAGAAAAGAACAAAACCCTAGGACCAACCCCAAAGAGAAAAAATAAAAGTAAAAAACAAAGTAAGAACTAAGAACTGTACCAGAGCAGGAAGCTTGAGACTGTTCAGGTTCTGAAAGCAGTCATTACTCCATCGGAGCGTAGGCTTTGCCAAGCAAGAAGCCTGAACAGAAAAAGACCCCATCTTTACCAGCCAATCAAACAGCCACCATCTGCAACAAGAAAAGAAAAGCCACCCACTTTGCTGAATCCAAGCGAAAAGGAAGATACCCAAAATCACGTTTTCGAGACACGCAAATGGGGCGCGCTTTTACCACGCAAGCAAACGAGCGCAAATGATTCTGCCTAAAACACGCAAGAGTTGATTGTGGAGAAAGCGCAAACGGGCAGAAAACAAGATAGAGGAAAGGGAAAATAAAATTCAACCTTGAAATGTCGGAGTTTCGTGGGAAAGATAGTTACTCCGCTGCAGTGGATAAGGGGACAGCGAACTTCTTGCTTTCAAGAAGTGGCGAGAGAGTAGTCTATAACTAATGAACGTCAAAAGGGAATTTAAGGAATATATCTCTTTCTTGTTGGGACACTCAAATCATCGAACGGGTTCGCAATTACGGCATATAATTAGGATAAATGCCAAACGAATCATGTGTGCCGCAAGTTTAGTTTAGTTTTTTTTTTTTTCAAAGTCTAAGTTTGAGCAATGTATAAAGTTTAATATTCAACTTATTAAAATTGTCTCTGAAATTTAAAATATTCACAAAGAAAATATCTCGTTTTATAACAATTCCATGGAAAATTTTTAAATATAAATTTGAAGTGAATTTTGTTTCAAATTAAAACTTATGTAAGAGTCTTAAATGATAATATCAGTTTTCAAAGGATGGCCTAACTCATCAACTAATTAGGGATATTTTGTCCTTTTCTTTTTCCTTTTTTTTCTATGTTAGATTAAAAAAAAAAAAACGGAAGAGGAAGGAAAAATGACGAGGATTTAGCAGGCCCTCGTTGCCGTTACCCCACCATCACTGAGATTGGCAATGGCAAGGGATGGATGGTCAAGGGTCAATGAGGATTGCCAAGTCTCGGCTAGTGGCTAGGTGATGACTTACAAGCTCTCACCAACCCTTGGCTAGCTATCCCCTGCCATTGCTAGGCCTTCTCGGCGATGGAGGGGTGATAGTGGCATGATGGCGGCAGGAACTCAAGCCCTTACCATTTTCCCTTCTTCTTCATTTTTTTAAAAAAATTTCATCTAATATAGAAAAAAGGAAAAAAATAAAGGATGAAAATGTCTATATCAACCGGTGAATTAAGCTATTCTTTCAATTGATATGGCCACTTTCGGTTTTTATTTAAGAAATTGGTGGCACTCCATACTCTTATTTAAAATTTATTTCAAGTCCTTATTCAAGAAAATAAACACATTCTTGCTCATATCTGAAATTTTTCCTAATTCCATATCATTGTTTTCTTAGGCATCCAAATGTTCAAAAAAGAAAAGAAAAAAACAAATATATATAGCCAAAAAAAAAAAAAAAAAGAAGCCTAGGAAGCCGAAGCATATGCTCCAGGCATATATTTTGCTTGGGAACGCCGTCTCGTGTCGCCCCCGGTTGACTTACGGGCAAGCATTCGGCACATCGCCGTAGCTCCTCCTCCTCCCCACGAAACAAGAACGTCAAGTAAGTCCCCCATCTCTCGTTTCCAATTCGCTCGTATCGTCCAATTCAGCAACTACCGTCATTCGTCCGATCGGCGACGCGCATGCGTTCCTCCGCGTGCTGAAATTTGCGCTCTTTATGTTCCATACTCGAGTCCTCCGAGGGGGCACGGATTCGGTTTCGGCATCTTTTCGGGTGTTGGGTTCGATTGATCCGCAAGTGTTTGATCTATTGCCCGGCGCGGGAGGAGAAGATTACGTAGGGACATGATATCTTTTCTTCTTGAAATCCTGCGGTGCCTCCTTTGTTGCGAGGAGAGGCGAGAAGAGGACGACGACTCATCCTACGTGGACCCTCTTCGGTAATCGGTCGTCCGAGCCGACCACGGCGAGGTCCGCGGCCGGCCGGTCGGGCGGCGCGCGTGAATTTGTTGTGAAGCCGATGAGGCGGCGGGGCGACAATTCGTTGGCGTGGGCTCCAAAATCTTGGAGTTGCCGCTTGAATTGTATCGACTGTTTCTCTGCTGCTTCATGATATGATGATCGGTTCGTAACTGAGGATGCCGCGGATTCAGGAAATGGGAGAACATCGTTTGCTGATAAGAGCGTGTTCTTGACTTGCTGCTGAAGGTGTTCTCCTGTTTGTGAAATTCCCTCCATTTCGATCGAATGGAGCAACTGGTGTCTTGTTGCCGCCTCAAGCTACTTGCTGCTGCTGTAAGTACAATTCGTGAATAATGATGCCTCTTTTTTCCTTGGTGGCCTACGTTCATAGCTTGTGCCAATCGAGGCGCTCAATTCACCACCTGCGGCACCGCAATCCGGGCATATCCCTGAACCATGTCGCCCTTACTCTGAGCCACGCACATTCATACGGTGGCCAGTGGTGGAATTCTTGTAAATTTTATTCCTTGAGAAACCCCGAAAATAAAACGCTGTTATTGTGTAAATGACTATTTATGATTCCTCATTTCGGGGGGGGGGAAGAAAGAATGAAAATCTCTTTGCCAACTTATTGGTTGGCAGAATTCTTGCTGAACTAGCTAGCTTATTTGATAGTATAGTCTCAATAGCAACATTCCTGTTTATGCGCTGCTGTTGTGCGGATTTGATTGTATAGTCTCAATAGTAACATTCCTTTTTATGCGCTGCTGTTGTGCTGGAAAAGTGAGGGCTGCACGGCTCAAGCGAGTGATGAGTTATTGACTGTGATTGCTGTTGTGTTTTTGGCCCCTCCTGGTATCATTTAAGTGTCACTTGGTAGCTTTGGACAAATTAAAGAGTTGATCAGGAGAATCGCTGTGGCTGATTGTTTGAGCTGCTCTGTTTGGTAAAGCGTACTTCATTGCTGTATCACGGTGTAGAGAGTCTGGAGTAACTTGGGTTTTGCTTAGAAAGTTGTGGTTTAGGCAATCATCTGTCTCTCGAGGGAGTTGCAGCCACGCTGATGAGCCATAAGTAGCTGAGCTGTTTGCAAGCTAATGCTGCCCAAGCCTCAATCGAATCTAGGTCGACCCCTCAACACATTATATCAGAAGTCACCTGTGGCTAATGCCTTTGGAAACAAAGAAAAGGTGCTCTTTACTTTTTCTTGGTCATTCTTGGTCCTCTGTGGAGTTGCATATGACAGGTCTTTGAGGGAAACCTGTAAGCATTGTGAGATGCAGTTTTCCGAGACTGCTCGGAATGTTAAACTTTTGTCCACCAAGTTGTCAATGTTTATTTTTCAGGATGAATGAACAGATGCCAGAAATGAGCATGACCCGTGATTTTTCTTGCTTTCATTTCTGTCGACTGCTTCAGCTACTGACAAGTTCGCCCAGTAATGAAGGTTACATGGGCCATTGCCCATGTTCACGAGACGTGGGCAAAGTGATTCTTCGCACTGATTAGAAAGGCCATTCCATGGTTATATCGAATTCGACCGAGCCCGGTCACAATATCTTTTTTTGCTTCAACTGCCTATAACATCTTCTGCTTCACTTCGTCATTGATCTGGTCTTGACTCTGGCGGGGTCTTATCTCAACACTTGAAAGAAGGTATTTACTTCAACAGAAATTATTGTTCTAGTTTCTACTTTGTCGTGAGATTTCACAGAGTCTTGGTTGAATGTTCTTGATGGGATGAATCTCTGTTCTGCTGAGAAAGAAATAATCATGCCTTGACTTATCGGGAATTGGTCTTGCTTATGTAGCGATGAGTTCTTGACGTATACAGTCGTCCGATTTTCAACGTTTTAAGTAGCACTGAAATTGGATTTGGATTGAGTGGTCCAGTCGCCCGTATCGCTTGTCTTTCTTCTTGCTGACGACCATCATTTTGGCGAATTACATACCTTGACATCCGGTGGCCAGATGTATCTTATCCCCCTTGACGCCCGGAAACTAGGGCAAATGGGAGAATCGAAAATTTTCATGTCAAAAATTTTCTTAAGTATGGAAAGAGAAAAATGTAAAATTGGGTGCACCCTGTGAATAAAGAAATTAATGAAGAAATGAAACTACACAAGAACCAGATCAACAAAAAACCTCATCACCATAGCCATTTCTTCTTACTCTGTAAAAATTCATCTGAAAGCCCATCATCTCTATTTTCTCGCTCTATTTATACCATCATGTAAGATCTAAAACAACCAATGGCTAATTTACAGCTCATACTCAAAAAATAAAAAGGAAATTAGAAGAACCATATGGTGATCTTACGCCTTCATCATCGCAAATATTCGTCATCCTTCAGTGCATCGAAATGGTTGGAGAATGAGCAAATCTTGTCTTGACACGTGCCACTAAAAGAAACTTTTTAAGATTCTTTGAGTACTATAAAATAGCTTTTGGTGTCAACCACGGCAACACCGTTCTCAGTAGGGGTGAGCGGTTTCAGATTCCGGTTCGGTTTCGTCTGGAACCCTAACCTACTCTTTCGCGTACGCTTCTCAAAATGAGAACCCTAACCTACCCGTGGGAATGAGAACTGGAACCTACCCCGTCACGGGTTCCGGGTCGGTTCCCTGTGTTCCAACAGTTCCTTTTTTTTTTTTTTTTTTTTTTTTTTCAGATTTGAACTATAACATATGCGCACGTTACCCAAAAATATAACGTACGCGCAC
This sequence comes from Eucalyptus microcorys, assembly GCA_014182515.1. Taxonomy (NCBI): domain Eukaryota; kingdom Viridiplantae; phylum Streptophyta; class Magnoliopsida; order Myrtales; family Myrtaceae; genus Eucalyptus; species Eucalyptus microcorys. Next base: position 32,536,669 of record CM024568.1, on the reverse strand, counting down.
GTTACCAAAAAAACTATAACGTACGCGCATGTTACCAAAAAAAAAAAAAAACTATAACATATGCGCACGTTACCAAAAAAAATATAACGTATGTGCACGTTACCCAAAAAAAACTATAACGTGCACGCACGTTACAAAAAAAAAAATAAACGTATGCGCACGTTACCAAAAAAACTATAATGTACGCGTATACTACACGGTAACTTCCCATTGACATGTTATCTTGATACATTAACTTCGCACTACACAACAATAATAGAATATAATTAGAAATTTTAAAACAAATAGCAAACTAGAAAGTAGAAATAAAACACCACTAGAACAAGAATGTCTAGAGGTACAAGTTTTGAAAAAATTTCGATTAAACCCTTAAATGAACTCAGAAAATTCTGAAATTTGGACACGTTGTATTTAAGACCTAGAGGTACAAGTTTCATGAAGAAATCGTAGTCCAATTCGTTATGGATTAAAAGATAAAATCGATTTACTTTTCCTATTCTCTACTTGCACAGTTTTTGAAACATTTTTGGTTAAATAGGCAAATGAACTACAAAAATTACGAAATTTAAATATGTTGTAGGAAGACATGAAGAGAGATATTTCATGCAGAACACATTTCCAAAAGAACCTCATACAAAATGATATAGTCCACGCATTGCAACTTACAAGATCCGAACACATCAGATTGCACAGTTTTAGAAACATTTCCGATTAAATACCCAAATGACCTTAAAAATTATGAAATTCGACTATGTGATAGCCAAGACCATAAGGTAGATACTTAATGAAAACATCGAAGTCAAATTCGTCCTAGATAATTAAATATGGACGGTTAAAATCCCTGTTCGTAGTACCGTAATTCCAGATCTAACCATCTCCAAAGGACCACAATTTCACCTACCTATTCTTGTTTGTTTTCTCTAAAGTTTTGATATGTTGTACCTCGGGATGTCCTTTACAACTTTTGTTAAGAAACCGAAGTGAAATTTCGACAAAAAGGTTGCCTTACAGTCCATGCATTCATCAAGGGTCGGTCCCAAAATCTCCAGATCCAGTCTTTCCAAAGAATAACGATTTCACCCACTTATACTTGTTTGTTTTGTCCCAAATTTGAGTATGTTATACTCCAAGAAGTCCTTTACAACTTTCATTTAGAGGCCGAAGCCAAACTTCAACTAGAACATCACATACAAGTCACTAGAACATCCAAGGTCGAGCTTTTTCTGCCCTAAGTTACCGGAACCGGAACTCCCGATTCCCAGAAAAAAGGAACCGGAACCGGAACCGGTCCCCCTTGGAACCGGGAACCGAACCGAACCCTCCTCTGGTTCGGTTCCGGTTCCCGGGTAACCCGGGAACCGCGCTCAGCCCTAGTTCTCAGGACTTATTTTCCTTTTCTATATTTCATTTCAGCCGACCTTCTCTTTTAAATGAAGATTTTGCAACAGTTTGATACTTCAAACACTTGTTTTCAATCAGAGTTCACTACTTTAGAGAGGCCAATTTTGTTACAAACTGAGTAGCCAAAGCCCAAAAAAAAAAATTACTTATCTCTGAATTGGGTCTTGTCCTCTCCTCAAACTTTGTTGGACCTCTTACGTAATGATGTCTATTTACCGGGCCTCTTATCTTTACTTACTTAATGAAATGTTTCCATTTCTGACAAAAAAAAAAAATACTTGTTTTCAATCAAAGTCTCCAATTGTCTTATTCACTTCACCGTCTTGATCCAAAGCCAAATTTTCAACGGACCTTCAGTCTCGACACACCTTTCTCTCTCTACTTCCCACTCTCCCAAATATAGTATGGAAATCATGAGTTTGATTCAAATTACATTAGGGGGAATTTTCATAATAAAGCCGCATTTTCTCTTTATTGGGTGGTATAAAGTTATATGGTCTACAAATTCCAGTCTTAGGTACAAATCATTGAAAAGTCGGAAGAATTGCTTGTGAAGATTCGTTGACGAATGACGTGAACGGTCGACCACCGTACGCGTGGCATGTACGTGGGCATCAATGTCCGGAGATGGAGAACAGACCCGAACCTCTTTTTTCCTTTCAATGTCCTGAAGAAAATTGCTAATTTTCCTCGGAAAGGTCCAAGGCAATTTTTGAAAGTTCAAATTTTCTTATCCTCGATGATGTTTTGACAAATTCCTTGAAAATGCGGCGGACTTTCAGATGTGACAACTAATTGAAAACACACTGTAATATTTAAATGATTCAAAATAGCCATAATGGATCAATCAATTTAATTATTTTTGTCGATTTTTCTTGAATCGATTCCCTTTCTTTCGCGTTCAAATTAGAGTAGTTCACTAGTTCTTTGGGTTTTTACGAGAATCATCTAAAGTGCAAGTATTTTAATAGACCTAATGATTGAGATTCTGATTTAAAAGAATATTAACAAAGTACGTTTATTTACAATGTCTCTCAAAGTTCAATCTAGAATAACTCCTCGTAGTATAAAATTCTTTAGTTTTTCTAGAAAAATTATTTAGTTAAAGTTATGAATTCCTCATAATTGTTATTTTTCTTTAAATATGTCAATAACAAAAGTCACCAGTAAGGTTCAGACTCATTAGAAAAAATATCTTTTGTAGAAATCAGCTTGAGCACATTAATCGATAAAAGATAGGGAATGAAGTGTGTATAAAAAGCAAATGGAAAACAAAATGAGATAGTGTTTAAAACATCAATTTTTTTATTAACATAGAAGGTCGTGTATTTTCACGCGTGGCTTTTGCATTTTCAATAAATAACAACTTTTACCATTATCATCTGTGATATTGATTAATCAACCCTAAAGAGGTTATTTTTAATCAACTCAATAAGTTAAGGAGTGTTATAATAATGTTAGTGCGTGGAAATAGTGTGAGGATCTTCACCACCCTCCTAAGTCCTAGTAAACTAATCATTTAGCTAACTTCAGACTTCCCACTTAGGGTGTTTTGGATCCACTTTTCTGGGAATGTCTTTAGAAAAAAATATGTAGAGGCCTTTAGGTTAAAGCGAATTTTCCAAAATGCAAGTAGTATTGCAAAGCACTTTTGAGTCAACCTCGAGTTAAAGTGCCTTTAGAAATGCAATTGCCCCAAGGACTTTACAGCACCAAATGGCTTTGTAAATGCTGAACTAAGCACATCCCTAATCGACCGCCTTTATCTTTTTTTAAATTTCTTTTACTGGGCAAGTGAAATGCTGGATCTGCCTTTACGTGTACGCGGAATTAGGTATTAGAGCAAGATCGGACGATCATTCCAAGAAATCACGTACGTCCTCTCGTAGATCGATTATCCTGGGATCCAACGATCGAAGAAATTGGTTCCCCGAGAAATTCTAGAACAGCCCCTTTGAACAAGAGCTTATTCAAATCCTAACATTGAAGGACCCCACTTAACAGCACAGTGCTGAATACGAGGAAAAGCGATAATCGTGGGCAAATTGATTGGGAAAGGGAAGGAAGACGCTGGCTCATCCGATGACCAACACCTTCATCTGCAACTTGCCCGATGTGGAAAGCGAGAGGTCGCCTGCAACCGCGACTGGTCGTACCCTCTCTTTCTGCAATCTGTAAAGCCCTCAGCAAGACTCTGAGAGAGAGAGAGAGAGAGAGAGAGTCTGCAGGGGTCCATTAACTCGGCTTGGTAACAGACTGCACATGGCGAGCGCAGTACAGTTGGATCTTTCAATGTGCATGGTATCGAGATAAAGTCGTTGGGATTTTGAGAGCTAGGCCCTCTACTTCAAGATCAGATTTTACTGCGTACCAATAGCTACCACTCTTGTTAGTTTTGTCTCCTGCTTTTCCTTTTTGACAACGGAAGGACAAGTATTCACATTGCAGACACAGAGCATCTGTACAGCCCGAAAACACCCCCATTGGGTCATCCAGTGGCTAAAAACGAAGTAGACCCAGATGCCGGAATTCGGATAGAATCCGCGGCTCGGTCCGCGAAGGCCCCGGCGGCGAAGAAGATTGACACGCGGGGGGAGCGCGATTCATGCGCATGGTGCAGCAGTTAGGCAGAGTCGAGAGCCGAAGAGCAATATAGAACAGAGGATGAACCGAGAAAGATTATTTGGGTCTTTTTCATTTTTCTTTTTTATTCACACAAGCAGCACCCAGAAGAAACAATCCAGTTACATACATGAAAAAGCACATTATTTTCCACGCTGATGAATCTAATACAGGAATGCATAAGAATTACAGACAAAATTATCAAAAGCGAGAAAAAGCAGAGGCCTTACGGAGGGATAATAGTCTCCTCTTTCCTATCTCTTCGTTTCGTACTATCGCCTCCGAGGGGCATTGGACGAGAGAGTACAACCAACAGAGCTGAACCGGCAGGAACCTCCTGAATTCTCCTCGAAGACTGAAGGCGCCTGATTTGAAGCTGAAGCACCCACATGCATCTTCACGATTTCGAGAGGCAGAGGAGGCCCGGACAACGTGGCGCAGAGAACTTCAAGAACTCGGCCCCCTTGGCACGGCAATTTGAGCGAAGATGCAACAAATCGAAGCTTTTCTCACTGAATTACGCAGCAAATGGGGCCACCGCACGAGCAGCGAATCGAGGAGTTTAGAGTAGAAAAAGGTGAACATACCCCCCATGGGCATGCAAATGCCATTAGTCTTCAAGACATGTGACAGAACAGTGTCAACATGCGCAAGAATCCGCCTTAATCCTTGCGCAAAGTACGTTGAATTAACCAACCTGATGTCCTTTATGGGCAACATCATCACAAGACACTTCTAGGATTTTGCGCAAAAACCCCCCATTTCTTTTTTTTCCTTCGAACAGCAGACCCTCGGAATTCCAAACAAGAGCCCGAATTCCCGCAAGCCCCCGTGTCTTGTCGAAGAAAGACTTCCCACCAAGGAAGAAGAAACCTAAGAATGACCCTAAAGAAACGCTACAACCAGAAAGAGTTAAAAGGAAACGCCCTAAATTGAATCATGCATTGAGCGGAACTCCTACTTCTTCCTCCACCCAAAGAACTAAATAGCCTAAGCCCCTAAAAACTTCACCTAAAAATTCCTTCTTGTCCATCTTCACACAACACGCACATACACACTGACTGACTGAGAAACGACAGGACTTGCACATATTTATATTATATACCAACGCAACGCAGTAAACTGCTGGGTGCCACCGGAGCAGCCCACACCCCCCCCAAACCAACCCCCACGGGATCAGCGCGTGTCGTCGTCCCTCCGGCCGGAGTTCCCGGACCCGCCCGACAAGGAGGCGAGCAAGTTCAGGTGGCCCGGGATGTAATTCCCGACCCGGGCTGCCGACGCTTCCCCGATCCCCTGCTGCTGCTGATGCAAGAAGAAGGACGGCGCCTGCTGCGACACCGCACCGCCCTGTTGCACCACCATCTCCGGCGGCGCCGCTGCGGCGGCCGCCGCCGCCGCGAAGCTCCAGAAGTCGGGCCGCGCCGGCAGCGCCCAGAAGCCGCCCGGGGCCCTGCCGGCGCCGACCATCCCCTCCACGGTGGGGCCCACGACGGAGACCTCGTCCTTGCCGTTCCCGCCGTCGTCCTCCGCCCTCACGCGCTTCCCGAGGATGAACGGCGGCCCGAGGAGGGGCTTGTGCTCCATCGACGAGGCGTTGGGGGACATGGAGATCGAGCAGGAGAGGCCGCCGGAGCTGGACCCGCCGCCGCCGCGGACGGAGGCGGAGACGGTGGAGAAGCTGGCGGGGGTGGTCCCCGTCCCGGTGGCGGCGATGATGGAGGGCTCGGCCTGGCGGAGGAGCCACTCGATGGTCTGGCCGTCGGACTTGTGCCCGAGCTCGCGGGTGAGCTGGAAGACGCGGGCGGCGCATATGATCGGCATCCGTATCCGGCGGCCGCGTCCGTCGACCTTGCTGTGCCGGTCCTTGGAGGGGGGCTTCTTGACGGCGAGGGCGCCGTTGGCCCCCTGCTGGTGCGGCTGCCGCTGGGGATCGATGATCGCCCCGTTGGCCGCGGCGGCGTTGCTCCCCACGTCGGAATTCGACATGGCGCTCTCGAGACCAAACCCTCCTCGGCCGCCCCTCCCCCCAACCTCCGCCTCCGTCGTAAAAGGTCCGCTGCTTTCCCCTCGCTCTCTCTCTCTCCGGCGACGATCCGCAGCTACAGGACGGGCACTTCGCTGTCGCGAGCTTCGAGCTTGCCGGAGCTGAGCTGAGCTGAGCTGAGCTGAGCTGAGATGGAGGAAGGTGGTTGAGTAGTGTCTGCGTCGGGCGTGGCTCGTCGTCGTCCGCGAGCTTTAGAGAGAGAAAGAGGAGAGAGAGTGAGGAGGTTTTTAGGGTTTGGAGAGGGAGAGAGAGAAGCTAATGATTGAGAGGCAGGAGCTGGTGGAGACAGGAAGGAGGGCACATGGGGAGTGGGGCCCATCGGGAACATCCCCACAGCTCACGCCCCTTGGGCGGGTAAAAATCTCCATCCCCCGCACCTCCCACGCGCCGCCCCCCCCCCCCCACGCGCCTCGCACGTGCCGCGCGCGCCAATCGCAGATAATGGGGAGGGGAGGGAGAGAGGGGAAGGGAATTTATTTTTCTTTTTTTTTTGGTCGTGAGGAAGGGAATTTAATAAGCGTCTGGATGAGTTGTCAGATCGTGGGCCCCACCCCCCTCGCTCTCTCTCTCCCTTCTCCGGTGATGAGATGAAAGCGAAACCCGACCGAAGGTTCGGGTGTTAATGCCCATCCCAGCTCAGCCGAACCTCGCCGCCGATTCCGGTTCCGCCGCCCGTGAACTCAGTCGCACAATTCGGATGCGACGTCGTTCGCCGGTCGTGTACTTACTTACAACGTCACGCCGCGCTTCGATGTTCCCACTTTCCGAACGAGGGAAATTTCAAAATTTTAAGACCGCACTCAGTTCGATATTCTCCTTCCTCCTCCGTTGATGCAAAAAAATATATATATATATGTGTGTGTGTGTGTGTGTGTGTGTGTATGTATGCGTGTGTACGAGAGTGTGGACGCATTCAACAAATAAACCAACCGAAAAATGGATTGATATGTAGGAGGAATATAAAACGATTGTTAGGCCGATTATGTTTGTGGCATTTTGACGACACTCTTTCTTCCACACAAGATCTTTGTTCATGATGTGCTGACTCGTTACCTTTTCTTAACCGATACCCTGGAAAAACGAGGGATTAACACCCAAGAACAAATATGGAGAAATAGATTAATGGTCATGAGTTACTCTAGTTATATAACGCACTGACTTTTTATTCTCTCAATTTTTCTATGAGATGCAACTTTCTAGTTAATTCAAGTTTGGATCAAAATAATGTGTTGATTTAATGTTATTGACTCTGAGTAACAGTTAAAGAGAAAGGCATGTAATCAATTGATTACGTGCATCTTTCGGCTTTTTTCAGCTTCTACATATTTAGTCAACTTGTCAAGGATTGATCGGGCAACTCAATCAATCGATCGCGAATCTCACGTTGCATAGTAATTTTATGCGCCGAGTAAAGTGCCACGGTTGCACTACATAGATGTCGGCGGCTCCTTGACCACCGATTCAATAACTCCCCAGTCGCTCATTGATCTTAAGAAGCCTCGATTCTTCTATGACGTTTGATCGTGCCATGGCATAGGATTATTTCAGCTCTAACACACGAGCACCATGTCGCAACAATGATTAGGAGCTTACTTAGATAAGGGGGAGTTGCAATTCAAAACGAACATTCCGTCACGTGCGTAGAATTTCAATAATAACACCCAAGTGCAGCCACTCACGAGCGGCCATCTATGCTCACATTTGGAAGAATACATTAATTTTTAATTTTTCATGATTTTAACTAAGTGATTATCCGTATGGAGGTGACGTGGTGAAAATCGGAACCGGCCCACAAAAGGAAGGGTCTCCGCGAGCCACGTCATCCATCGCAACAAATTTGGAAAGTAATAAATGGCTAACGCCCGCGAATCGTTGTCCCCATGCGTAGTACACGGCATTATTGCAAACGTAGCCCTGACCAAGAAGAACATCGGGCGCTGGTGGAGTCAGAAAGATTATCTCATTTCCCCCTTTTTCAGCTGGGGGAGTCGCTCGAAACGGCGTCGTTTCGGGCCACGCACGCGGAAGATTTCTTTTGTAAATAACCCGCAGGTACGCCGATCCATCGTCCTTTAATTTTGTGGGTTTTTTTATATGGTGGTCCGGCGATGTAACTGGAAATTAAAACGACCAGGGCTCCAAAACCCGCCACGTGTTAATAGGGACTGTCTCGGCTCCCGCCCAAAAAATAGATGCTCGTTTTGAAGAACTCTTGACGGTTGCATGCTTCTATGAGCAAGAGAATAATTAAGGTTTCATTTATTTAGTGGAAAGTGATTTGTTTTTAAAATATTTTTCAAAAAATAATCGTTTATATCACTTAAAAAAAAGAATAGCCAAAAAAATATTTTCATCGTTCACACATATATTCAAATATAAATTGTCCGTCGATAATAAAAATATTTTTTATTAATTAATTATTTTAAAGATACAAGTGATTCGTTGCGAAACAAAAATAACCTAAATATGGAGAGATCGAGTGATACCTTCTAGAGATAATAATTCATATGTTTGTACAATATATGGATATCTGTAATTATCTTTTTTGCTCCATTAAAGCGAGGGCACTGGTAGTCCCACCTAACGTATTTTGCTCGATCTGTTGCCTGGTGGACACCTGAGATTCTACGTGTTGCCAAGCAATTTATCTACCAACGTCACATAAACGAGGCAAGACCGAATTAAAAAAGAAAATAGTACGACAGAAGAGGGCCGGTTTGATCTCCCGACCAATGTTACCAGAAAAAGACATAAAAAAATAAAATAAAAAAGAAATAGAGAAGTCGGAGCATGAAAAACGGGGCGTTGCGGGCACGCGCTCGTGCATCGCGTGGGGGCGACCGGTCTCAGCATTCAAGAAGTCAAGTCAGTGAGTTTTTGTCAGTGAGCCCAAATGGACGTCCCGCCCGGCCGGTATTTACGAAACTGCCACTCCGAGTTCCAGCTCCAGCGCTCGCCCTCCTCCTTTTCTCCCAGCTGTATATCCATTTTAGCAACAGTCGGGCCGTTGTTTCCGGAACGCGGGCAACCTCCTTCCGCGGCGTCCGATCCGTCACGCGTCGCCAGAGCCCCGGGGGGGCGATCCGACTGATCGGACCGGCGTGCGGTTTTGCGGTCCCCATTACGAGCACGTAGACCATGACATAGAAGTGAGTTCATTAGTAGTCGCTCATAAATAGACTTATTAAACAAATGAGTCGAATCTAAAGATCCTTTCGTTTTGCGGAAAATAGATAATTTTCAGAAAATATTTTTTTATAAGTCATTTTTCAGGAAAATGACAATATTTTATGGTGTTTAGCTAAAACCTGAAAATGTTTTGGAAAATATTTTTTGCCGTTCGGTAATGAAAATATTTTCTGCTTACTAGATTGGCAAGCGCAAGTGTCAAGCTCGAGACTCGCCATATCGATGAGTGCGAGCTTGAGATCGACGAGTTTGAGGTTCACCTGATAATGCCCGACGACTAGCCAAGAAAAAGAAAAATATGGGAAACAGAGAAAAAAAAAGAAAAAGGAAAGGAAATTAAAATAATTCAAATTAAAAAAGAAAAATACAATTTTAAAATAATTCAAATAAAAAAAGAAAATAATAAGAATAAAGAGGAGAAGAAAGTGGGGATTTGTAAAGGTATGAGATAGGAGAAATCAAGCAAGAAAGATATTTTTCACTTTTCAAAAGTGGAAAACATTTTTCCTTGATTTAGAAGACTTTTTCCCCTTCATGGAAAACATTTCCCCCATAATTCATTTTCCGTGAAAACGAACACCGAAAAATCCGGAAAACGTTTTCCTAAAACATTTTCCATGAAACGAACGGAGCTGGGTTGCATAAAAAATAATTCAACTTGGATTGACCAATTTTCCATGTGATAATGAAAAATATTTTTATTACCACCAGAGATCTATGTCTAAATAGTTTATTGGGTGATGGAAATATTTTTTATAAAATCAATTTTTACGAGCAATGAAAATAATTATTTTTACAAAGATATTTTTCGAGATATTCATCATTCGCACAATATATGGAACCTTAATCGTTGCTCGAAATTCTTTATTGGACACCAAAACAAAGATTATATGGTCACCGTGAAATTGATGACGAGTGAATGTAGAAATTAGTTACGTCACCTATACGCACTGGCTGATTGTGACTATCGATTGCAATGTAATTTGAAAAGCTCAACCGTCGTTAGAGTTCGAAAAAAGACATTTCCACTTAAGGAAGTGTTGCTATTTCAAAGCGGATGGACTAATCTTAATCTAGCTCTTCGAGCTAATTTAAGAAACTCATGGAGCATCTCAATAAGTCGTTCAGTATTTGCGACCTTCTGTGTGGCCAAAAGGTAATTGGAAACTTTAGTGCCGATTTACAAGGTGGAAATTTAAGTTATCTGACAAAATTCACCAACGCCCTAAAGACTACAGTAAAAACTAGATTAGTAGCTTAAAAAAATAATGGACCATTATTGAATCAATTTTATAAGGCAGCCAGGAAGTTTTTGCATTTCTTTTTTTCCCTACCTTATCCAATCGCATCATTGAAATCCGACACGTAAACAAATTCTCCCCATTATTCTAATCGACCAGCTGCCACAAAATCTCCGCTAATCATCCGTGTTTCTAATTATTTTAAAATTCCAAACTTTATCAGGCAACGGTCAACACACGATGGATTATTTTCCCGGGGAGTCAATTTTCGGGGCCCAAAGCCGGATTTACCAAGTAGACATTTCCGACACCCCAAAAAAGAAGAAAAAAAACAAAACAAAACAAAACTGCATAAAAGTCCTCGTCGCGAATACTTTTTGCAACGTGGGGCCTCCAAAGTCTTAAAGTTGGTTCGTGTGGGGTCCCTGCAAAAACCACTAATTAATTATTCGGCCAAAAAAGAGAGAGAGAGCAGGACAGAGTATCTCACCGCCACGCGATCGCACCGAGGTTATTAGCGGCGCGAAAATCATGTTCACCTTTCTAATTTCGACGCCAAAAGATGCGCAAGCTAATCCCACCACACCGCACCTTTATAAAATATCATTCACGCCTTGACCCGTGCGACTTATCTTCTTGATCGGGCTGCCCCCGTAACGCGGTTTTCGCGACGTAAAAGACAAATTACACGGCGCGGGAAATGAGATGTAATTACTAATTAGGCACACGAGGGGCACATATTCCGCTCTACTGATGACGCGTCGATTACCCTGCTCCTGTGATTTGTTTAAATCGCCGATTTAATTGGATGAATAATTATCGCGTTCTATGTCCTTCGCCTAACCACTACCGTAGGATATAATAATAATAATGATAATCGTCATTATTATCGTACAAAACGGCAGTGCATAATTGCGCCACGGATTTGATGTACTTATAATACTCGATCGCGTCCGATTTGTTTAAGCGACTACGTGGTGGAACATTCCATGTTGCGCGCTATTAGAATAATTGAGTTTTCGATCGTGATCTTAGTTTAATATTTTAAAAATAATTTTGGGTTTTGGTGATGATTATGGTATTGACCCCAATGGACCCCCGCGAGAAGAGTCTCTCGACATGTATTCCTCGGATCGGGGGTTGTGTGCGGTTTGGGGCATGGATGGTCCCTTCCTTTACGTAAGACTTTGGTTCGAAACGAAAAAAAGCTTTCTAGATTTAGTGAGGGCTTTTATGCAATTTCTAATGTCGTGGGGCACGGCATAAAAGGTGTAAAATCACAGACTCGAATAGTTTATGAATTTCGATTAAATATGTAATGCAGTTTATAAACTACAAACCGATATGTAATGTCGTCCTTAAACTTTTAATTAGTTCAATGTTGTCCATTGACATTCGGTACATCTTCAATTTAGTCAACGGTTCGTATATTATTCCCGAACTCAAATTGATGAAATGACGTCATCGAACATTTTTATGCAATTTAAAAACTGAATTGAACATGTACCAATAGCTTACGGACAAAGTTGAACAAATTAAAAATTCAGGAACGACATTATACCTTGAGCTAAAGTTCTCAAATCACATTGAACAAATTTATAGTTTATAGATCATTTGCATCATTATCCTAAATCATTTCTATGCAACAAGACCTAACCATTTGTGCCATTTTGGAGATTATTCAATGGAAAATGAAGGCCCGTGATGGTATTTCGATGGGTTCATTTAATATGTTATTGGATTATGGGCAGATGACATGAGCGTTCAGTGTGACTTTTGCTTCGACTGATGCCGTTGTTCTTGAAAACTTTGAAATATTGGAAATGTATTTTTACTTAAGCTTTGTTTGTTTGTTTTGAATAAAATAAATGATTTGAAAAATGTTTTCCAATAAATGATTATCTGCATGGCTTAAAATAATTAGTCAATAGAAAATATTCTCATTATCGATAATAATTGCATAAATAATTTCATAGATGATAAAAATATTTGTTATCCGTTCATTTTCATAAGTGATAAAAGTGATTATTTTTAGAACAATATTTTGAAATTATCAATTTTCTGCGAATTAAACGGATTCTTAATATTGATTGAACATTAGAAAAACCGGCGAATGCATTGTCGACGGTCATCTTAATGTTTCTTAATTTTTTTTAAAAAATTATTTCGAAGCCCACATTTCTTGAGGCGTAGCAACTGTTTGGTTTGCCTTTTTTTTTAAAAAAAAAAAAAATTACTTATAAAAGGAGAAATTTATATTCCGAGAAAAACTAGGTTAATGATGCAAACGTAAAACGAGACGGGCCGTGTATGCTTTTTTATCTCCCGCACGTGGGGATCAGTGTCGGGTCCATTCATAGACATCATCACGTCCTCTTCTGTGCATGGGGAGATTACAACGGACACGCGCCATGTCACTCCAACCACAAAAAAAGGGGGATCAGATAGAATTCGAGTCGCGAGTTTTTGTGTCGCGGTGTGCCGTCGATCTCGTAACGATGCTTTTGAACTTCCTTTCGTAGTCATCTTATGCCTAGGCGCAAGCGGGCGACCCTCGCGTGGCCTCCGATCAGAGCCTCATTCGCTCTAGTCTGACCCCACATCAAGTTAGGCTAATTATAGCTATGAATGAACGATTTCAAATTTCGTACTATTTCACATTGAATTTACCAATTGGAACATGCTCCACGTATTGTGAAACCTAAAAGACTAGATACTTAGAACCTAGAACTTATGTTTTAAAATCGATTTCAAGGTCTATTAAGATTTTGCTTATATTATTAATGAAGCGATTGTAATGGACCGTTACTTTCAACAATTATCATTTATTGTCACAATTCATTAATCACGACTTATATTTAGATAGCGAATAATATGAAATATTAATAAAGTAAATATATCAATCATTAAATTGAAGTTTAGACTAGTGATTTTAAGTTATATGCTTATTATCGGACATCATGGAATAAGTATGATTATGCGAAAATGTAAATTAAGAAAAACATCAAAACTTAATTCAAGTTGTAGAAGGTTTTACCTACCTAAAATTTAGAATCCATCATTCGAATTACATATATTATAATTTAAAACTAAATAGATTCTTCGGTTTGGAATTCTATTATGGAACTGTGCTTATCCTTAACTGTGGCTTTGTAGCCTGAATCTGATCGACCCGAATCGCAAGGACCCGAAGCATGTCATGACCCGACAGGATTATGTTATTTCTTGGAGGCGGGGGATGCGATTAATTTCGGAGGGGGAAAATTCGCCCAGACCGGAACTACAATTGTCAACCTGTCATCACAGCTGGAGCCCATCTCTCTCTCTCTCCCAGCTTTTGGAGTTATTGTAAAGAAAATGACACGACCCCGAAATATTTAAAAAAAAAAAAAAAACAAATCATTTATTGGGTGTGCTCTGCTCCATTATTCAACCCGAGCTCAATTATTATCATTATTATTTTTTCCCATTATAATATTTATTTATTTCTTGTTCTCTTGCGATATCCTGGAGTGTCCCGCTCGACGCAATGTGAAAGCGGAGACCTTTCATGCGACGTTTTCCACTTCTGAATTTTCACCTTTCCGTTGACGAATCGTTCGAATTGAGTGTACGCGAAGGTCGCGGGGGCGTGGATTTTTCTCTCGCCGAGTCTCCCCATGGATTTTTGCCTAATTTCGACGTGTATAATAATGTCGCGCTACGACACTGTGCGCTCGTGGATTAGGTTTCGCTCGATCACATCACTAATTGAAAAATAGAGAAAAAACCAAGAACAGAATGTCCAATCCTCTAAAAGTCAATTGTAACTATTTCCAGGCTTTTTTTTCACTTGCCTTGTACTTCAAGGTGGCCGGCGAGATGCCCCATCGAAGTGGATCTGAAAATCCTTTCATAGACGCGTTTGGGGACCGTGATCACGAGGAGTTAAGTTTTCCGATGGAATTGGAACGGTCTGGGTGGCTGGGTTTCGAAATGGGAATCATTTCAAACCCGTTTCTATGGTACGATCCAGTAGTATTTGTCCGAACCAATAAAGTCGTGCGATCGATCTTTTTCCAATCTTTTGCCTGTTGAGCCTTTGGGGGACCTAATATGCCGTTCTTGACTAAAAAGCCTGACTACTATCAAAGGAAAGATTTTGAGAGCTTTCATTTGATTCCCAGCCTTACAGTGATGTGACGTGCGAACCCGACGGGCCCACTCCTTTTGGGCCGAAAGCGATCGGGTCGGGTCTGACGATCTGCGATTGGGCCGGCCCGCAGAGGTCAAATCCGTCCACGCAAGCGACGTGACCCGTACGACGGGGGCCTGCGTCCTCTGGGCTTGGCCCACTTCCGCTCACCGAATCCTCCGCACCGTCCTCCTATCTCGCGCCCACCCACCCGGCACGCTCGTGCGCCCAGCTCCATCTCCGCCGTTAGATCGAGCAGGTCCGGCGCGGGGGTCGAGCCATCCAACGCGCGAGATTCGGCGGACTTACGGTGGTCCGGGGATACGGAGTTCCTCCACACGCACACACACTTAAAAAAATCGACACGCCTACGAAAAAGCTCCTCTGCCTCTCCACAAGTTCAAAAGCCCCACCCGGTCATCATCGCTTTTTCTCTCGCTTCACAATCGAAGTCGTGCTCGAACGACATCTTTCTTCTCCTTCAAATTCTCGCGTGCGCCTCCGATTCTCCCCGATCGCCCCACCGGCGCCGTACATCTCCGACCTTCCGTACCGATTTCGATCCCCGTCTCCCCGGTTTCTCGAATCGGTTTCCTGATGGCGGACGTCGGCGAGCAAGTGGCCAAGATCGACCGCGACGAGGCGGCCCGCGAGGAGCCGCAGGAGGGCCCCGCGGCCGCCGTCGTCGACGGGCCGCCCCCGTCGCGCCCGATGGCCTCGGCGCCGCCGGCGATGGCGGCGGCGGCGGCGATGGCTCCGGGCGGTCGCGGGAGGGGGCGATGGGGACGCGGGGGAGGCGGCGGCGGCGGCGGCGGCGGAGGAGGAGCCGCCGCAGCCGCAGGCGAATCAGCCGTCCGCCAGCAGGACTCCGTTCACCGTCTTGAGTCAGGTCGATGCCGACTTTGCTCTCGCCCGTAGGCTGCAGGAGCAGGTACTCCGTCTCCGTCTCTGTCCGCCTGTCTCTGTCTCTGTCTCTGCATCCGTTGGCTTAAAGATTGTGTTTCGTCGTTCCGGTGGATGAAAATTCGGCTACTCGGTAATTCTCAAAGTTAGTTGCGATGGTGTTTTTGGAGGACTCTAGATTGTCGCAGTGTTTTGGTCTTCTCGAGACCGTGTCGTTGAAATTTAGACTTTGAAGACCTGATCTCGTCTTGTTATTGTTGGAACATGGATTTGTCCCTCGTCGTTGAATTGACTCGCGTTCAAGTTTTCGTACTTCGGTTTAGTAGAATGGCTGTTTAGCTTGGACCTTAAAGTCCCTACCCGCGTTGTTGTGCTTTTAGATATTGCTGCTTCCCTTTTCTCTGCATAGGGTTTCATACAAGTCGAATTGCTCGATTCAAATCTTTACTCGCCAATGGATTTTTAAGCTGCGCTGATTCATTTTCAAATTGCAAATTTCTGATCCAAAAGCGCCCTTGTTTTTGACTGTTTACAACGACTGACAATATATGTTTCCGGAATAGGAAAGGGCCTACATGATGCTTAGACTGAATAATGACGGCAGCGATTATGGAAGTTGGGAAGGTGGGAGCTACATACCAGACGAGGATGATGATTTTGAGGATCTTGATGATGAAACTGATGACGAGGACGATGAGGTTGAGGGCTCGCCCGATGGCACTGATATGGATGCTGGAGATGCCTTCGATGTGCATGCTGCTGAAGATGCTCATGGAGGTAGCAACCAAGCTGTTGAACTTGAGCCAGAAAACTTCTCGAGTGATGAGGCTTATGCCCGAGCTTTACAGGATGCTGAGGAGAGAGAAATGGCAGCTCGAATGCTGGCCCTTGCTGGGCTAAATGATCGTGAGTGTTTCTCATGATACGCTCGTCTATCCTTATATTACTGCTTTGACAGTGCTGGAATTTTAAAAAACTGTTTGTGTTTGCAGGGCTTGGTGAAGAAGAAGAAGAAGAAGATGAAGAAGAAGAGGATCATCATGATAATCATCAGGTATCTGTGATGTCTCTCTCTGTGTCTCTTTCTCAGCCATAAGATGCTGGATTGGTTTATATCTCATCTAGTCCTTTCTAGAGTACAAGCATACTCAAAGCTTGGTGACATGCTATGATTTTAATAATGGGAAGAATGTCTCATGTGAGCTCTCTCTATCTTGCGGTTAATAATCCTGTTGACTAGGTTTGAGTTGCTCAAGCAGCTCTTGCACTAATCTTGGTTGGTAGTCCACAATTTTCTCCGTTTTCTTCTCTTTCTCCGTTATTATACTATAATCAGGCCAGAGAGCCTTTGCCTTCATGGCTGTATTATTCTCTGGGTTTATTTTACCTGGATTATTGTGTATGTGGAGAGTTTCTTGATGGGAACGATTATGGAGTTTTTATGCACAATGTGCTGAGGAAATGAGGACAAGATGAGATTGGTTCACGGGAGATAAATGACATCTAGAGTATCCTTTAACGATTGAAGGAAAACATATACAATGGATGCCATGCACGATTCTGCTATGTTTAATGTTGGATATAGAGAAAGGTAAAGGTTAAAACATATTGAAAAAGATGTGCTAACCCTCTCTAACTTGGTGGATGACTAATGTTGCCTTGCCTCACTAGGAAGTTGTGTGGAGTGCTAGCAGGTTAATATTTTAACATACATGCGATATTAAAGCTTTTCTTATTCTTTTGAGTTGCAAAAATAGTTGAGACTTCTTCTTAATATTCTAGCTGGTTCTTCATGTGGTAGAATGTTGTAATGCCTCTGGGTAACTTGTTGAGAGTCCCTTATAACTCAAGAGATGCTGCATTCCTATCACTCAGCCCTACTAAATTATCGATGAAAGTTGAGACGGCTTAGCTGCTCTAATTGTTGCCTTTTCTGTTTAAGTGGGTAATCATTATATCAGCTTTAGCAGTTGAGAGCCTGATAAATGTGGACTCTGTGTTGGTGGGAAGTGGAATTAATGGCGATCAAGTTTTTAATCTAGACCTACTTAGACAGAAAAAGGGCAATTTATGCCACCTCTTCATGCTTAAGATTCTGGTGGGTTAAGGAATCACTAATAGGAAGTGCGCCATTGATATAACAAATGCGCAGGGTATTGGTCATTCAATTAAAGAATCAGAGGCCTTATTGTCTTTTCAATAGGTTTTTGGAAGTTATTAGCTCTTGCCTCCCACAGCTTGAACTCTTAGATTTTATTGTACAACATATTTTCTATTTATTATAAAGTCTTTAAAAATTTCTTCCAAAGTTTAACTTACCCTATGTACAAAAGATAGTAAGTAAAGCTCTAGGTAAAAATATGCTTAGCATGCTTTGATTTTACACCCCTGACAGTGTTTTGAGTGCCCGGGATATAGTCAAGCTCGAAAGTTTTAGGTGCCGTGTGTACATTCATGCATTTGTGCAAGCATGAATAATCATTCTGCTTTCTTTATAAACTAGCTAATCAACAATACTAAAGCAGTTAGTAAGCCATCTGCCCATAGTAGCCTAGGAGGCTAGGTCAAATAATTCAGGACTGTTATATGCACTTTCTTGTAGATTGTTGTGGCCACTTTTTTATTTTTTTAAGTGAAGACTGAATTCTTTCTTCTAATGTGTGGATGGGATTGCAGGGCGTGTGGGAGGATGTTGATGAGCTCTTATATGAAGTAAGAATATAAGCCAGCTTGTCGTCCTTCTTTTTGGTGGATCTCCTGCTTTCATCATGTTAAGCATTGATCTCGTTCTGCAGGAGTTGCTGGCCCTAGGTGAGGTGGTTGGAACTGAGAGTAGAGGGCTTTCAGCTGACACAATTGCTTCTCTGTCTTCTGTTAGCTATAAGACAGGCAGCAGTCAGCATGGCACCAATGATTCGTAAGTGCCTAGATTTGCTATTATTCCATGTCACCAAACATATAGTTCAGTTTTGGGTGCCATGATAGCTCAATGAAAATTTTTGTTTTTCCAGGTGTGTCATTTGCCGGTTGGATTATGAGGATGGTGAGAAGCTAACTGTGCTATCTTGCAAACATTCATACCATTCAGACTGCATAAATAATTGGCTGAAAATAAACAAGGTATGATTATTTCTTGAATCATCTAAGGTCGTGGCTCTCTAGTTTATTACGTTGTTATCTCCATTAATGCAGTATAAATTCTTTCATCGCAAACCTGTTTTTCTTTGAAACTTGTGTTTAAGCGAAAGATATGGATCTTATCAAAAATGATTCATGGATTATTCGTTTTCTTTATCCAACAAGGAGCACTTCGTTTTGGTTGGCCCATCCCCGTACTTTTCTTTTTGATAGGTGGCACATCCGTATACATAGTCATGAATAAAGTGGTCATAAATTTCTAATTGGTGTATTGCATCACTCGCTTGTGAATTTAACCAAAGACAGTGGGGGAATAATATTTGCGTATGGAAGACAAGACAGGCCTTCTCCATTGCTGTATATCCATGCTTTTACGGTGTGTGGCTGAGGCAAACGGTTCAATTTATCTATGGCCTTTTTTTTTTTTGGCTTGGCAGGTCTGTCCTGTTTGCAGTGCCGAAGTCTCTGGATCTGCGAACAGCTAGTGAAGTATTGTCGAGTCTACATGCTATAGCTCAAATAATAGACGTAGGAGTTCAGTTCTTTACAATGGCTAGCGACCCGATTCATACTCATGCTCCTTCTTCGAGAAAGATTACATTGTCTTTGTATCCTTCTGATCCGTGGCATGGACTTGATCGTTCTCTTCTGGTTATATGATAGTATATGAAACGATATGAAGTTCTTTCTTCCTTCCTTTTCTCTTGGAGGTTTTGGATCATGAAACCACCTCCTGCAGAGAGTCCTTTTAAAGATGGATTTCAGGGGAAGCCAATACGTGAAATGTCGCGCAGGTTCCGGCACATGATAGAACATTGGCTGATGCTTTGCGTCATCGCATCGAAGCCATCCTCGTCATTCGTAAGTGTCGGAGTTGAAGGGACTTTTAGGGTCATGTCTGGGTAGGCGGTTATAGACCGAAGGCCTTGCTACCGTTGTCTTTCTGCGGCCGTGACCGTGAGTGAGTAACGAGGGAATTGCAATCAAATAGCTCTGATGCTCGATCGCGAAAAATTCTATGGGTTGTGGTACTAGATCAGAGTATGCCTTGGGCCGACATGAGTCAAAATCGTGAACGCATTGCGTGTCGGTTTTGCCAAAAATCATTCCTTTGGAAATTAATTTCTTAAAATTGATTATTTGTGTCTACTTTTTAATAATAAATAGACAAGATATTTCCATCTGTCACCACATACTCTTTGAGCATGAGGAAAATGTTTTCGATTGATTAATATTTTTAAGGAATATAGTCAATCACTTCTTATTTTTCAGAAAAAAATGATGTGGAAATAGGAAAATTGGCTTGGCGAGTGGAGTCGAGTTGAATTTGCAAAGCCGATGGAGCACTTTGGTACATCGCGACTGAACCCTTTATTGTGTGGCGTCTATCAAGCTCATCTTCGCCCTAAATGTTCGGAGCTGGAGCCCCTTCAAAAAGCTCGACAACGATTTCTCCAAAAGAGCCAAAAAAAATTAAACAAATATCTCATCGGAGGCGCCAAAAGAGCACCAAAAATATCTAAAAAAATCTCACCTTATTTGGCCCCCCTTCTCTCGCTCTGCTCTCGTGCTCTCTCGCTCGCTCTGAAACAATGAGCGCTTCGACGAGCCCGTGCCTAATCTCTCCCGCGGCTTCCATCGCGACGGCGGCGATCTCGAAGCCGAACCGGCTCGCGTTCGGGTTCGGGTTCGGGTTCGGATTCGAGCTCGACGCGAGGAAGCACCGCTCCGCCTCCGCATCATCATCATCATCATCATCATCATCATGCAGAGCGGCGTCTTCTTCTTCGGCGTCGTGGATGATGACGGACTTCGACCTGTACGACCTCCTCGGCATCGACAGCTCATCCTCCCCCTCCCAGATCAAGCTCGCCTACCGCTCCCTCCAGAAGCGGTGCCACCCGGACATCGCCGGCCCGGAGGGCCACGACATGTCCATCATCCTCAACGACGCCTACGCCTTGCTCTCCGATCCGCCTCCCGCGCCGCCTACGACAAGGTTAGCCCCACCCCGGTCCTTCGTTCGTTTCCAGTTTCGGATCGATGGAGTAGTCATCGTCGTTTTAGTTGCTCGGAACGGAGGAAACGAGATGGGGAGAGCAAGAAATATAGTTCGTCGGTAGCATCCCTTCGTGTTTTTGCTGGAAATGTTCAGCTCGATTTCTTATGTTATTCGTACTTTGAGTGCGTTTGGAACTTAGCATGTTTTGTGGGAGCAAGTGCAAGAGCAGATCGCTTTGTAATTTAGTAGGAGCGAAAGTTGGAGTAATCGCTCGCTACTGAAGCCTGATTGACAAGTAATTCGTAAACGATCAGTTTGTAGTTTGCGGTAGGAATTGGTTGCAATATTGCCTGACCTGTAATTAGGACTCAGAACGCTGGAATTACGTTTGATTTTTACTCTGTAATGTTTGATAGAGTTTGAAGCTTAAGGTCCTGTTTTAGTCATGAAAGCGGAACTGGAAGATTGATTTTTACCGTAATTGTAATGTGACCGTACAGGAACAAGCGAAGACCTCTGAACTTCGAGGTTACACAGGGAAGCCCATCTACTCGGTATGGCTCGGTTCCGACAGCGAACAGAGAGCGGTGTTCGTGGATGAGGTCAAGTGCGTCGGCTGCTTGAAATGCGCCTTGTGTGCCGAGAGGACCTTCGCGATCGAGTCGGTCTACGGGAGGGCGCGGGTCGTTGCGCAGTGGGCCGACCCCAACCATAAAATTCAACAGGCGATAGAAGCCTGTCCCGTGGATTGCATCTCGTAAGATCTCATCTCATTTCTCATCAATCCTTAAGTAAAGCCCTGCCAATGTTAAAAGTCATGTCGAGAACTGTGTCGGATACTAGGATGCTCAAAGAAAGTTTTACATGACGTAATTCAAAACTAAGAAAGAGATGCGTTAGAAGCCAAAAGGTGAAATGTGGGAATTTAGCTTAAGCTCCAAAATCAGGTATACCTCTATCTTTCTCTCTGTTTTTGGCTATTGCCTCTTCAATCTGCAGGCATCTTTGACAGTGTTTTTAATTTGGTGTCATCTTTGACAGCTATCCATTCATGCCTTAGATTTTACTTTTATAGAAATTTGAATTTTACTTATAATCTTCAATCTTTTGCGAATGCAGTATTGTTGAGAGATCAGACCTGGCAGCTCTCGAATTTCTGATGTCTAAGCAGCCGAGGGGCAACGTAAGAATTGGTGCCGGCAACTCGGTCGGTTCACGCGTCTCTAACATATTCGTCGATGTGAAGAAGTTTCAAACCAGGGTTACCGAGGCAAGGAGCAAAGCCGCAACAACAGATGATGAGGTTAGTTTGCAGACTCGAAAGTAGTGAGTTCTGCATGTCAAAATTTGCACTTGAGCTGAGTCTCACCATGGGCCATTTCGGAATTGGGCTTGACAATTATTGGCGTAAATCGAATGGAGACTTTTTAGGAAGGCTAAAATATCATGATTTCTCAACCTACAGATTTAGTCACTGCCTTATGACCTGTCAAATTTGAACAAACGAGATGCTTTGCCTTATAGAACTGCTCGTGCAACGGATTATTCTCATAATCCACATTAGAGGCTAGGCTTGCCGATTTTTGGCTTCTTCTTCATTATGATTATAGTACGAGGCGCGGGCGTGCTAGAATCTTGAGTTTAGTAAAGCGTGTAGCTTTGGTTTTAGTCAAGATTTGTGCCGACCTAGTCTACATCTGCCTCGTGATTTATTTGCCTTTCATAACAAAACTCAGGAGACAAATATGTATCGCCTGTTTTTCTATTTGCATGCTATACTAATGCTGTTATGCCAAGACATGTAGTAATGGGAAGTTCATTTCCAGCAGACTGATCTGCAAATGAAGGCTCGAGTTTCAGCTATCCAGGCAATCAGGTCGATCTCGAACTGGATATACTGGCAATCGCCCGACACAGGAAATAAAGCCCTGACACGTAGAACTGGAGATTCAAGGGAACCAGACCTCAAGAAACTCCGCGATGCTGCGGCTTCTAGGAAATGGGCAGGTGTCAAATCTGCGAATGCCAGACGAACCACCGCAAGCCTCTTATACCACGATGAGTATTGGATTCCCACTCTCCATGCGCTTCCGCCTGCAAGCGCAACTGAGGAGGCATCTGCTCCTAGAGTTTCCAAGGAGTCCTCATCTAACAAAAAGCAAAAGAGACGCGATCCCCGTCCGAGCACAAAGAGGAATACTTCAAGGAACCCACTATGGTGGGCGTTTCCAGTCTGTGCAGCCTCGGTTGCCGCTGCAATTGTGAGGTCACGTGTTGGGGATGGAATGGTTGGCGAGTTGCAACAGCACGTTGGCGGATCTCGAGCGCTGGACATCGTTAACAGCTCGTGGATGCAGGTACTGTTAGCCGGGATGACGTGGTATTTCATTGGTGTAACTGTCGTAGATCTAGTAGAAGCAGCTCTAAGCAAAGTGGGATCAGATAAAGAGCAAAAGAAGATGTGACATCACATTGTATAGTTAGAACATACCCAAAGAAGTCAGGTACGCAGGACAATTTCGATAACCACCCCCGAAGTCGGGGGAATATCTGGTACAGATGCTCGATGCAACTATTGAATTGCCTATGATATAGATGATTAATGCCAAAAATGTTTACATCATTTAGCTGCTAACATATTAAACCTTCATATCATCGTCCCAACAGAATTGGAAACGAAACATTCAAGGTGGGACTTGATGGTTGTATTATATATTCTACCCGCGCAGTTTTCCAAAACTCGAGGCTTCAGCCTTTTGTCATGACCAAAACTAATTACAGATTGGGTTGCTGGCATCTCTGCCGTTAGATATCATCGAACTATTGAAGATAAGGCGTAAATTGAGCGACATCTGGGCACAAGAGAGCTTGCCTCTGCCCTTGCTATCAAATTTGGCAAGCGTGACTTCTCCATCTCGATTATAGAGGAAGAACAGTCTCCAGAAGTTAAAAAAACATCGCACCGACTGACAAACTCTACCTTGGCGTCAATATTCTAAAAATCATCTTGATTACCTTTTCAAGATTCTGAAATGCACTAATGATTTCATCGCCATTGTTGGCTGAACTTGGCCAAATCTTTACGAAACTCTTAGGAGCTATCCCTTCTTGCTCTTGTCGATTCAATAACATCATTCATACACAAAAGAAACATCATATCAGCCGGACAACACAATAAGGGAGCAGTCATAACTTTTATCAAATTAACCAATAAGCTGTACCGAGTCAGAAAAGCTCCATGCAGATGAGTTCGTATGGAGTAATCACTGAATGACAATTTCAGTCAAACTGAGGAGACAAAGGTCGCAATGGGTTTCTGAAGACTTACATGCACCCAATAACTACAGTTTGGCACAAAGAATTAATAGCGGTACTTAGTGGAGTAGTCCTTGGGAGCAATGACCAGACCACGACCCTTCCTAGCACCCCGATATACTGTCTCGACAATATCGATGAATTCCTGCTTATCCTTGAGAGCCCAGTTGATCTTGTTATTGTTTCCAGTTCCAAGATCTATCATGATGTGCTTGTTCCTGAAGAAGAACATGACTGTGGACGGGTCATAAAGCTCGTACATGGTGTTGAAATCGGGCACCTCAGTTATGTCCACAAGGTATATGACGGCAAAGTTCTTTATGGTCTCCGCAACTGATGCCAGCACTTCATCCATCTGCAAAACCCAAATTCATACGTATTATAACCCAAAAGGTCAGCAGTACTTGAATTTATAGAATCAAATTGACAATGAGACGACACCTTGTGATGCATACAGGAAGCAAGGCAAAATCAGCATAGATATGATTCTTCTATTTTTTCACTCTATTAGAATAATTAACTGAGTTCTCTAAGGGCAAATGTCCACTTAGCCTTCACAACACTGCGCATTGGTTCATACCATTGGCATAGCTAGATGATAATCAAAGTACCAAATAGATCTGGTGGCTACACAGCGAATTTAAACACTCCACCTGAATTAATTGTTCCCGCATGCTGTGCGACTGGTTCTTTGAGCATTTAAGAAACTAATGGTTTGTATCCCTGATAATTTGGCCATTGCTTTCTAGAAAGTCCTCTCGCCATCACCAAGTAAACCCAAATGAACAATGAAAAGAAAACACACAAAAGCAAGTAGTAAACAACTAATGCAGATTGCTTTCTCCCCCCAACTATTTAATCAAGTTTTCCTTTGCATACAACAAATGTGTATGCCAGCACATTCGACACAAAATTAGGACAAAAACAAAGGCCCCAGGACACAAGCAGCTGTTCAATTTTTGTTTTTGAAAGGACATGAATGTCCTTCAGTAATAGGCATGACTGGTTAGAAATGAAGCCTCGGTACAGATAGATGAAAAGCTAAAACTCATAACAAGAACAGGGCTTGTTAACCTCTAAAGTAAATTAGCACAGAAAAACCACGAATTGACCCATTTCCCCAAAAGACCAATGACGAAGGGCATCGGAAAATTTGTTTCAAACTCTGGGAACCCGAGCTAAAGGCCAAGAAGGGTTACTCCAGATCACACCATAACCAAAGAAAGAACATAAAATCTTCAACTAAAACCACCTAAACCACTAGCAGAAGAACGGACAGAACTCCCAACAACGCTCGACGCGTTTCTCGAATTGACCCAAGATCCTCAAAAACCTAATCCATTCAATTGATCGCATGATCGGAGACGAAATCAGCACCGATCCAAGTAAGCAAAAGAAAGTCAAGCCGAGCTCCAATCAGCTCCAAAGGACAAAAATTCCCGAGCTGAGCTCACAAGTAGCACAATTAAGGAGCAGAAAACCATCAAGCGAACACATACGAATCCACTAGTGGTTCTAGATTCTCGAAACCCTAAATTCCCAGACAAAGCTAATCCCATACGAATCCAGAACCCCGCAACAGAGTAGAAGCCAGTCATCGAGAATGAAAGAGAGAGAGAGAGAGAGAGAGAGTCGAAAGCGCGGGGGAGAACCTGCATGCAGGTCTCGTCCCAATCGTGGCCGAAGCGGATGACGACGAGCCGCTCCTCCTCGGCCAGGATGGCCTGGTCGACGGCCCATCCGGAGTGCAAGTGGGGCAGCAGGTACGACATGGTTCGACCCGACCCGACCGATCGGACGATTGGATCGCTTCTCCTCGCTGCTGCTTTTCCCGAGCCCTAGCGAAAGGATACAGAGCGGCGACGGACTTGGAAGACGAGCGTCTGAAAAAAGCGTCGATCGCGAGCAGGATACAGGAAGCCGCGTATGTGATTTATGCGGTATTTCTTCCTCGCGCGTGAGTTCCACGCGCTCTACGCTGCGTTCCGAGGCGGCTCGGCGCGTGCGATTGTTTTAGCCTATTATTTTTAATTTTATTTTCTCCGCCAGTCAGTCAGTCAGTCAGTTCGGTCAGTCAGTCCCTTATTCCGAAATATGACGCAATATATCCCTCGGATATTCGCGGAAAATTCGGGAACCGAAAAAAAAAAAAAAATTTACCCGAATGCGATGAAGAACAGCGAAAGATGCGAATGAACGTGAACTTCTGCTGCAAAGAAGGAGAAAACTATCATGAACAGAAATCAGAACTCTATATCGATCTGCTGCTAAAAAGGAAAAATATAGGCAATCGAATAGAAAATGTTGAAGACGATTCGAAATTGGCGCGAAAATCTACCTCCTCTCTCGATCCTAATCAGAGAATCTCCGTTCCTCCTCGCGTTCTGCATCTCCGAAAATCTAAAGGAACGGAAACGGAAGTAGATTACGAAGATCCGATGAACAGATGCGGTGAAATTCAAATGGAAGCGATCGACGCATTTCGACCTCAGCAGACGAGGACGGCAACAATACAACGAAATCGCAGAGCCGATCGCGCGGCCGCAAGAGGAGGATTCGCGATGGCGGGGAGAGAGAGAGAGAGAGCGCGGGGGCGGGTTGGTTTACGTACCTGCATACAGGTGTCGTCCCAGTCGTGGCCGAAGCGGATGATGACGACGCGCTCCTCCTCGGCGAGGATGGCCTGATCCACCGCCCATCCCGAGTGCAGGTGCGGCAACAAGTACGACATCCCTCTCCCTCCCTCTCGCTCTCTCGCTTTGCGGCAAATGCGAATGTGCGTGTGCGAATATGGAGAAAACGTCCTTCGTCGGAGACGGAGAAGGGCCTAGAAGGCACCAGAGCTTGACCAAGCGATGGCGATGCTGCTCCACGTCATCTTCAACCCCTCCTCTCAAAAAAGAGGCACAAAACTCCGAATAACAATGCAGGACGTAATCGACTCTTTTACCACGCCTTCTGTGGATTTTTTTTCGGTCCAAAGAAATTGCTTCATTTCGTTGGTTTACGTGATACCACTTATCGCATGAAAAAAAGGGCCTCGAAACAGATTTTAGATCCGACTAGAAAGCTCGTTTCGTCCATGGGCCTTAGAGGCCCAATCCGCCACTAGATTTGCTTCACTCGGATAGTGGGCCAATTGTATACTTCTGCATATTAGAAATGCCCTTCGACAATGCATACTATATAACTAATTCCATTAATATTATGGGGTGTTAGAACTTAACCGAATCGAAATTTCATGTATTTTTAGTTTGGAAATTTCAACAAAAATTAAATAGCCAACTTAAAATCTCTCTTCTTTCTCGTATTTTATTTAGGTTGGTTTCAAAAGGCAAGACAAAAAAAGAAAAAACGAAAAACTGAACCAAATCGAATCGGGTTTTCGGTTCATATTTGGTTTGGTTTGGATTTCCTAAAAACCCAAACTGAACTGTTAATAACCCTATCAATATATCCAAATAGTCATTATGGTATGACTGTAGAGGCAACTCTCGTGAGTTTAATAGGGGACAATTGTCGCGTAACATTTTTCTTCCGACAAGATTCAATAATTGGCCCCAACGATTCCCTCTTGGCATTTGGTTCGTCCTTGCACAAACATCAACCCATGTTCAATGCATGTGATACATAAATTCGTGTCAACTTTAAAATAGGCGATCTGATGCATACGCACTTGAATTTGATATGCACTTTGTCGATATACTAGAGTGGGAATTAAACAACTTACACATCAACTGCTCCAGTTCCATCCAATAATCTTCTCAGCCAAATCAATCGCCTTCAATTAATCTATGATTAACGTCGTAATGTGATGCGAAAGGCCGATAATGCTAAAAAATTAGAGCCAATAATCCACTCAGGGCAAACTAGTAATTTTATAATCGATCATCCACTCAGGGCAAACTAGTAATTTCGATTCCCCACTTAAGAACATCCTCAAACATCGACGATGGATTCTTCTCCTTCCCCCACCCTTTCAGAAAGCCTGCGCTCCTCTCCGTCGACCGCCCGCCGGAATCAAAATCAATGGCCGCCAAATCCGTCGACCCTCCTTCACTGTCCTACACCCAGTACAATATCCGGACCCGGAAGCCCGACCTGAAATCCTGCGCCCTCCTCGTGATCGACGTCCAGAACCACTTCGCCTCCATGGCCGGGCCGATCCTCCCGGCGCTCAACGCCACCATCCGCCTCTGCCGGCGCGCCTCCATCCCCGTCTTCTTCACCCGCCACTGTGACACCGACCCGGCCGACTACCCCATGCTCGCCGAGTGGTGGGGCCTCGACTCCCGCATCGTCGACGGCACCGCCGAGGCGGAGCTGATGCCGGGGCTCGACCGCACGGCCGGCGACCCGGTGGTGCGGAAGCACACGTACAGCGCGTTCCGGGGCACGGGCCTGGAGGAGCGGCTGGCGGGAATGGGCGTGCGGGAGGTGATCGTGACCGGGGTGATGACGAACCTGTGCTGCGAGACGAACGCGCGGGAGGCGTTCGTGCGGGGGTTCCGGGTGTTCTTCTCGACCGACGCGACGGCGACGTCGAGCGAGGACCTGCACGTCGCGACGCTCAAGAACATGGCCTACGGCTTCGCTTACCTCGTGGACAGCGAATCCCTCGAGAAGGGGCTGCTCGGGCAATAAT
Source organism: Eucalyptus microcorys (assembly GCA_014182515.1). Lineage (NCBI taxonomy): Eukaryota > Viridiplantae > Streptophyta > Magnoliopsida > Myrtales > Myrtaceae > Eucalyptus > Eucalyptus microcorys. The sequence continues at coordinate 32,507,992 of CM024568.1, read as the reverse complement.
CAGCTTTTTCTTTCTTCTCTGTCGCGTTTCTTGAAATTGCTAAGAACTGGATCGTGTATCGTGTATGTCGTGTCTTGGAAATTTTCATGTTTTTCAACTTATGGCATGGTCGATGGTGCTACTGCTATCATATCTCAATGCAAACAACGAGAAATTCTGGATCACTTAAGACGAATTATCGAATATTCACGCATCAAATCAAAGCCCTTTCAAAGACAGAAGCGAAATGCATGCTTTGGGATCGGCTCGCTAGTCGCGGGAAGACGGCAAGGCGTCGGTGGCGAGGAAATGGGTGAAGAGCGAGAGGGACTGATCGGGGGCGAAGACGGGGACCTGGTGGCCGGCGCCGCGCACCGTCGCCAGCGTCAGCCCGCCCTGGTACCTCTCCACCCAGCCGGCCACCTGCCGCTTGTGGAACCACGCCCTCCACTCCTCCTCCACTCGCATCTTCATCTCGTTCACGCCGTACCTCGTCGAGGTCACCGGCACTCTCCCGTCGGTGTCGCCGCTGCATTCGCGAAGTTCCCGTCAAATTTTATACCCTTTTTCCGATAACGGAAGTCCCTAAATTCATCGTTTTGAAAAGAGAGGAGGGGAGAGAGATGTCGGATCGCGGGAGAGTACCTGTAGATCCAGATCCGAAGGCCCGCGCCCTGGAGCTTGCGGATGATGGGCAATATGCTGTCTGCAGATTCCTTCCACTTGATCACGCGACTGCACACGATCAGCACATGACAACAGCGTTAATTCACTTCTCTTTTAACTCCATCTTTGACTGCTGAGTCGAGTGAAAACATCAAGATAAGAACATTAAAAGGGTGCATTCAATGGCGACCGGTGCAGCCATTTTCAGTACAAGGCAAGGCGCCAAGAAGAGAGAGGGGTTGAGGACGGGAACGAATGACAACAAAGCACCGAGGGGCTGCAATGAATGGATGCGGAATGTAAACGCGACTACATGCAGGTAGGACAGGAAGTATGAAAAGGAGAAAGAAGCGACAGTCCCATGTTCCCAGCACCAGAAGGCATTAAAATCACTTCGGAAGAAGTACTGAACAGAAAGAAAAACATTGAATTGACACATGATGATCTGTCAGTGCCTGCTTCAGAGTTCTTGTCTGTCTCTGATGTTTCGACGCTTAATTGTAAAACAGAGCATTACCCGGGATTAGCCATTCTTAGCACTGGGATTTCTGAACAGATTCAAGTTATGTTTTTTATTCAATCTTTTTACTGACTAATCGAGTCTTGAAACGATCTGATCTCGAGAGGAAAGAGTACCTGCAAGTTGTATAGGGATAAGGGAGTCCGGTGAGATTGGCATGGAGGGCGATCTGAACATCTTTCCTGTTGAAATATTCCATGACGTACTCTTCCGTGCACGGGTCGTAACCCGACGGCAACTCCCGCCACAGCTCCTGATTAATCAAACACCGCGAACGAATATGTATGTTTGTTAAGGGTAGTGTGGGAAGCGAGCGGCAAGCTCTGACTCTAATCTTGTGGATTGAGGATGGAACGAAAACGGAACAGATGAGGATAGACTCACATGGCCGGCGAGAAGCCGAGGCGAGACAAAGAGCCTTTGGGAGGGAGACGAGTCAGGGAGGTCGCAGACCGGGGTGTAGATGCTGTAGATGTCGATGTCGGAGTAAGCTACCAGGAAGTCCCTGGTGAGGGAAGAGCAGAGCGGGGTTTCGGTCCCATTGCTCGAGCTGAAGCCGCATTCCTTGAAGATGCCGTCGCGGAGCTGGTCCGAGATGATGGCATGGCTCCACGCGTAATCGATAATTCCCTTGAAGTCCGTCGGATCGTTGATCACTGCGTTCCCGATCTGTGTTTTGGCATTGTTACTATGCAGTTGAAGCTAAACTACCCAGTAGTAACGTCAAACAGCATTCTTCATAGGCCATTATAATTAGTTCTATTGTATCAATAGCTGTGCCACATCTTTCTTGTAGCTTGAACTGGGATTTAAAATGGTTAAAAAAAGAAGAAGAAGAGAAATCGTGGCAGGCCAATGAATTCACCATGAAACCCTTCAGGTTGATGAAGGAGCCACGTCCTCCCTTGTTCCTGTCATAAATGACTTCTGCAAGTTGAGGTACGTAATGCCCTGAAACACAAGGAAACCTTAAGCACCTCGTAGGAAAAACGATGCATATAATAAATCAGACAAGCACTGCAGAAAGCTACAGACTTTTCACCTATTGGTCAAACTCGAATCCTAACGTTCTTAAAGAAAAACGCGCAATTAAACTCGCGACGCCTTCGGCATTCGTGCATTTCGTTAGATGTTTAAAACTCAATTGAACGACGGTTAAAACGTTCGGGGCTTCCATTATGGATAGAGACCTGCATAGCTCTCTCCAGCGATGTAGAAGTCGTGGGATCGGAAACTCGGGAACCTCTTGAACCAGCCCATCAAGAACGAGTGAGAGTCATTGGCCGTGACCTGATCTCCAAGGCTGCTCAAGTCCTCCGTCTTGTTGGAGTACGAGAACCCGACCCCCACCGGCGCCTCCAAGAAGAGCAGATTCGCCACTGCATACGTTCACAAAATTCAAAATGTCCTCAACAATCAAAGGACGGCCCTTCTTGTTTTTCTTCTACGCAATGCCAGACATCTGAGAAATTCAATGAGCAGATTCGACAGTGGAAACACACTGTGATGTACCTCTGTTCCAGGAGAATCTGTTGAGAACGAGATGGGTTCCATTATGGAGGTCCCTCCTGACCAAGAACGGACCCAGTTCCTGTGCAGCTCCATAGGCCACGGACGAGCATCCAGGCCCTGATTCAATTCAAACACCCAATCCATCTATAATTCGAATGATTTCCTTAATTTCAGCGAAAAACAGAAATAAAGTTGCTTTTTTTGGCTACTTGTAGATTTAATCAGACACGCCTTTCTAAAAAGCAAAGAGGATGAAGATGCTCCCCCAACTTTTCCTTTGGTGCCTAAAAGCTGTCTCCCAAGGAAAAGTCTCTTCTTGTTGACAGCTAAAAATAAATGCCGGAAAAAAAGAAGAAAAAAACGCATTTTTATACTTTAGGCGTTATCCTCTCTCTCTCTCTCTCTCTCTCTCTGAGTGCCTACATACAGTCTTCAAGATAGGATCCCGAACGGCTTCGCATTGCATGCGTGCCCATGATTCGGTTCCCGATGCGAGCTTTCGCAACTCGCTCGGCTTCGGTTACTAATAATATGGCATCTTCTTTTTTCTGATCTTGAAAAGAGAAAAGAAAATATTTCTGCTTTTATACGGTAAAGCTGAAGACAATAGACACATGCAGACAAAAACGGTAGTAATGGCTCTGCCCTGGTGTTCCGGATGTTCAGGCCAGTGGCGGATGCCTATGTTTCGTTTTAGTATAGTTACCAAGAACTAGAAGATAATGTACTTGCCACGTGTTGCTGCACGCATTATTATACACTCTTATCTTATTTCCTCGAGATAACTCGAACAGCTTTGCTGTAATGACCACGGCGTAATGGGACCGTTTAAAGGGTGGAATTCAAAAGAAGGTGACGACTTGAACAAGACATATTGACTGGAAAACCGGGGGCTGAAGACAGGTGTAGCCGGTGTAGATGTTTTCTGGGTTCATTCACTGGTGAGGGTTTGAGGAGTTCAGGAGTGGTTGAACGGATAAAAAGACCTCAGACCACGCCAGCGAACTCAATCCAAGACCGTACAAAAGACTCATATCTTATTTGCTGTGACTGTAAGAGAGAGAGAGAGACAATTTAAGACCGTACAAAAGACTCATATCGCATTTGCTGTTACTGTGAGAGAGAGAGAGAGAGAGAGAGAGAGGGAGAGGGAGAGGGAGAGACCTCCATTGAGCCAGAGGACGAGAGGCTTGCGAGCAACATCGGCTTGAGCTTCGAAGAACCAGTAGAAGAGCGCCTTGTGCTCGTTGGGGTGCTGGAGCTCCACGTAGCCGGCGTAGTGCCTGAACCTCGCCCCCGCCGGCTGTCCCGGCAAGCCCCTCACCCTGTCCGCCTCCCGCCGCCGCTCTTCGTCCCCGGATCCAGCGGCCGTAATGGCTACGGCGGCTAGGAAGAGGAGGAAGAGCATGTGCATCCGTGCACTTCCCATTTCAGACTTGCTAAGTGTGGTTGTCGGACCGATCTTAGGAAGAGAGCTGTTGGGGCTTTATTACTGAATGAGAGAGAGAGAGAGAGAGAGAGAGAGAATGCCAGTTTTTCTTAGTGGGGCGGAATCCTTGAAAGTGCCAAATAAAATTTGGGCATTTTGTCTTGGGATTCCATTCAATGTTGCAACTTTTCCATGGGACCTTGTCGGTTTGCACTGATGAACTTTGGAGTGGTCTTTCTACACGCGTTTGATTTGATAGCCCCGTTCCTCCAACGTCTCTCTGATGGATGAAGAATTATTGTACATCCCGATGCAAGTCAACTTGTTCAGTCTTGGTCTTTGAGTTCATGAGGATTTCCCCCGTGATCTTTTTCAGTTTGGGAAAAAATGATATTGAAAGAATAATAACTTTCATATCAAGCTAACTTTGATATAAATCATAACTTAGATAAATTAAGCGATTTTCCCAGCAAGTGCGAACATCGTCAGAGAAAGATTTGCCTATTTTGAGAAGGAAATTGAATCTGAAGAGGATGCGGCACGTATGATTATAAAAAAGCTACCCCATAGTCTACATTGAATTTATTTTCCTTTTTCTAAAAAAAAAGTTTAGTATTTTATTAAAAAAACCACATGTGATTTTTTGTTACAATTTATCGTCAGAGGCACTTAAAGCCTGTTTAGTAATGTTTTAATTTCTCTCGATTTATATTATTTTATTCTTTGAAGTAAAAAAAGAACAAAGACATGTTTGATAACGTCGACTAATTTTTTTTTTTATTTTTCGAAATATAAAAGTGACTAGGGTATAGATTTAGAACGGAAACAAAAAGTATAAAAAAATATTTTATTGTTCTTGATAACAATTTTTATAAATAAGTTATTGTTTCTTTTTCTTTCTTCCTTTTGTTCCTCCTTGGCCCCCATTGCCGCCCATTGATATCCGGCCATTGTCGTCGCTCGTCGTTGGCCGACCACGACCATCGCGCCACCTGCCGTCAATTGTTGCTCGCCACCCTCCGGCTGCTGGTTGCTGCCAACCATTGCTAGCCACAACAAGGAAGAATAACAAAAGAAAATAAAAACTTAAAAAATTATTAAATATTTAAAGAAATTCTACGTTGCAAACAAAATTATGGATCGTACTAAACACATTCTTGTTCTTTTTCCATTTCGATAATAGAATTTTTGTAATTACAAAATATATATTTTTATTTAGAAATTATTATAAGGAATAGAAATAGAAAAAATGCTATTTTTAAAAAGAAATCATTCTCCAGAATAGAAGCATTACCAAACGAACCTTTAGTGATTTATTTCTTCTAATTTGGCATTCAAGTGATCCGGTAAAAAGTTGTGGCGCAAAAGTGAACGACACATTTCTCTTTATTTTATGGTTAAGAATAATTGAGCTAACATGATTCGAAGCATGCAAGAATAGCTCTCGACGAACTCTCTTGAATCGTTCTGTACATGTCTCATGCTAACGTGGAAATGAAGAGTAAATGTGCAGTCATCGAACAAACACATCGTTTTACGAAAAGTTCCACCTCCTATATTGAATTGAATTTCAAAACGGTCTAAATTTGGCCCCAAACCTTTCGAACGCAGCATTAGGAAGGCGGAGCCCTCTCGTGCCTTGCCTTGATCAGCAGAGCGCGAGCGAGAGGCTTATCGGAATCAAAGTCTTTCGCCTCGACGGGACGAGATGTCCGTCGTTAGATTACACTTCACGAGATTACTGCATCAGTCGAATCAAATAGTCGTATGTGATTTCGTTGTATGTGAGTCCAATCCATATTCAATTTCGTAATTAAAGAGGGAGGGGGAGAGAGAGACTCGAGCAATGGAGTCTGCCCAATGTTTTCCCAATTAAATTTGGGCCTGAGCCTAGAATAGGGCAAAGCATCTTTCTTTTTTGTATTTCTCGATGTTGACGAGTGCAAGGCCTGATTCAACTACAACCGCTCGATGTCACTTTTCGAGGCCCGGTGTTTAGGATCCAATCGACTAGCCCAACAAATCCTTCTCTTCTTCTTATATAGGCAGTTGCATATTTTTCCCTAAATTTTTTAAAATAATGGACATATCTCGCCTTCTTTCTTTAATAAATGGCGAAAAAACGGGACGGGTGAACTCTCGATAATTTCTCCCTTGGCTTTTTCATAGGAATTTCATATCCTCGATTCGAAATTCGATCAAAATCACATCTATTGTTAAATATCGAGCAAGTTTGTCATCATTGTACCGTCGGTACTCGCCGGAGCAAAACTAGAACTATTCTTACACCATCAACAGGTCAAAGCAACGACACGGACAAATTCGGATTTATTGATCTGGGAGATTCGTACCCTATTACCGAAGCAGATGGAAGTGAGTTTCACTTGGCCTCGACCAACCGCCTCATTGGTTACGGACGAATCTGGCCTCGATTGAGGACGAGGCGTATAGAACTCCAGTACTCGGATCACAACATCTGCAAGGCTTGCATCAAATCAAACTCCTCAAATAGCTTTTTTGGGTCACGTTTTACTTGGTGTTCTTTTCCAGAAAAATTCTCCAACCAAGGAACCTAAGAAGAAGCAAAAGGGGTTGGTCCAATTTCAGCCACGATTTTTCTAATGTCCATATCGACCGATGGTTGATGCTCATCTAACATGGAAAAAGTGGCCAAACAAATCCCATCAGTCCGTCTAAAAAACCCTTAAATTCCATCGGAGACCCGTGCTTGGAAGCACTTATTATATTTGTACTAGGTACTTTCGCTCCTATAACAATGTCAAACGATTTTTTAATAATTTAGTACAGAGAAAGGTGGTGGTGGGTTTGATTTTCTACGTACGTTCGTGTATTTTGTAATTGACCTTGTTTAGAACCTAAGTCGATAGAGTACGATGCGGTTTAGAACCCACCATGAGCCATCTCCTCGTAATTTAAATTTAGGGACTATGGAATCGCTTCAGAACCCTAATTCTTCAAGCATCGCATTCTCGTCCATTCAATTCATTATGAAGGCCAAGTCTCGCGAATTGTTGTGATTGGCCGGTTCGATTGGTGGCGCGATGTCACGTCATCGCTTAAACTTTCTCGCATAGACTCGCGTTCTTCATTTCCGTAACTTGCGTAATGACTAAGCACTACGTGTTTTCTCTTCCGTTGCAGATTATGGCTATAGATAGAATGAGTTGCAAAATTAGACAATCTTTTGCCTTTCTTCTCATCCTCTACTTTGTGCTAATTGAGATGGAATGATTAGACGTGTATCGAAAAATTATATCCGTTTCGATGAAATTTACCTCAACGGCGAAATACATTTCACTGAAAGTCATTATTCGATTAAAAGAAGATGGATTCTGTGATGATTCCGAACAAGAAATATTGCATGCACACAAGGAAATAGATAGATATGCTTTAGCAAAATTTAATCGACATTACAATAAACATCGCTTTGTCGGAATTTTAATTGTCGACAAAACAAAATAACAACAAGACACAATACCAAAATTTAATTAACAATTAGGTATCTAAGAACTACAGCTAAGGTATATGCCGCAATTTAATAAACAACAAGATATCTTGAAACTATAGCTATATTTAGGATACAGGAATAAAACACAATCAAAATATAACAAGTTTATGTTGTTTTTCAAGGGGAGTCTTTGAAGAGTACATGAGCCTATCTAAAAACTACAATTAACAGATCAACGATTACACGATTACACGATTGCTGATTGATTACATCGACAACTACATTAACTCCACTATTTTGATAATTCAATGGACCCCACTGTAATCATGGTTTCTTCAAATTCGTTGTCTTGACAGTTGTTTTACATTGCTACGTTAACAATTACTTATTTGACGGTTGCATCCGAGATTATCGACTTTACTTTTTGTTGATTCCTTCAAGCTATCGATTCTCAAGTTGTAAATAATCATGTTCATAAATGACCAAACTCTATTCTCATCGTGTAAGTTCATCACATGTCGATAATAACCAAGAGCTGTTCATTTTTTATATTATTTGGTGTAAACACTATCAAATTGGAATAATTATTTGGTTCGACGGATTCTAAACAAGTGTTCAATATAACCCATTTGATATTTACAATTTCACTTGAATTTTGTCGCATCATTAAGTAAGCCACTTATAATAAATCAATCTTCCATATGCGTAACATCGATGAGTTGCAACTCGAGTATTACGTGGCTAATAAATTTCCAAGCGCCTCAATTCGTGTGAAAATATCTTCTTCCGGTAGGTCGAAGAGACTTATAAGAATGAAATAAATCAAAGATAAGTTTCCATTGATGTTGATTCGACAACTAAATGCCCATAATCTAATGAGCAGCCTAGGACGGTACGCATCCTCAACGTCAAACTTTGGTAATTAAAGAAGAAATTGATCCCAAATCGGCTGCGACAAGATGTCCAAAGCTTGTGTTATTTTCCATTTTTTTCCCGTCAAATCACCAGGAGCGCACGATAAGGAGCCAGTAAAATTGCGCAGGTCACATTCCTCACTACAACATGAACTGTTGGTGAATGTCACTAATCGAGAAACGAAATCTATATCAATCTAATAAACATTAGCTTGTGTTATTTTCCATTTTTTTCCCGTCAAATCACCAGGAGCGCACGATAAGCAGCCAATAAAATTGCGTAGGTCACATTCCTCACTACAACATGAACCGTCGGTGAATGTCACTAATCGAGAAACGAAATCTATATCAATCTAATAAACATTAATAAAAAGACTAACGTATAAGGTTTTGTCATCTGCATTCTAGGTACATTTTCCTATTCTAGGTACATTTTGCTATTCACGCTTTGCCGATTAGTCGATGGCGAGGACGACCTTTCATCGGGACGATAGCGAATTTCGTGAAGTTTTTTTTGTAGAGGATTCCTCGACCGTCAATATTTTCCAAGTAAGGTCAGTGTCACTCGTGTAGCAAAAGTTTCAGCAACCAACGACATTTGCTTGCGTGTAGTTGTTCTTCGAATAAAACAAAGATCAAATTAATTATTTTTCATTTTGCCCAAGATAAAAAAAAAAAAAACCAAAATCGAGTGATCTCGATCAAGGGCATCATTAGTAAATTCACAACCACAGCAAATTACTCGTCATTCTTGTGTACGCGCGATCTAGTTCATCTTAGATTTGCGTACTTTGCAATTGCAAATTGGAGGTGGAAACTCCAATCCAAAGCAACCAAACCATGGTCAAAACGGGGGCTGGACGTGTGGCCAAATTATCGCCATGTGTCGTTGCACAGCGATCCTAATCGAACCCAATTTAATTTCGCTAACCTTACTGCCCGCCCTATCTGTATATTTTCCCCCTAATATATTTCAACTTGTGAACAGGCTTTTAGGAAGAGGCCTGTAGAAAATCGTTGCACTTAGGTCATCCGCCTTAACCACCTCTTATCACCCTCCTCTCCCCTCTCAAAACATTAATCTTTTTCGTATTCTAACAAGTAAAGAGAATCTCCCGACATTCCCACTTTAGTCATCGGAAAATACGAACTGTTCCACCGAGAACAACATAAATTCTCCGAAAACCCAAGGAAAATTCGCCCACGGGAATTCCCAATTTCGCAAGCCTTGCCGAGGTGGCAATAAGACATGGGGAGAAATCCGTTTTGAAAAAGTACGCACACTTTCAGCTCACCAAATCGAAACCGCTTCGTGCAAAATCATGCACGCCAAGAAACGCATCCGCAATCGGCCACTCCCCCCCATATAACTCGTGACCCGCGATTCGCATCTTCAAACCATAACCTATTCATGCACCACCACCACAGCTCAAGTCCCCTTCACTCCAACACCATGAACAATTACACCTTCTCCCCGTCTTCCATCGCTTCCGCCGCCGCCGGGGGCTTTGTCTCCGGCCGGCTCCCCCTCATCGAGCACCTCCAGATCCTCGAGCTCTTCCTCGCGGTCTTCGTCTTCGTGGCCATCCATGCCGTCCGGCAGGGGAAGCGCCAGGGGCTGGCGGTGTGGCCGGTCCTCGGGATGGCGCCTTCCCTGGTGGCGGGGCTCCAGGGCGACATGTACGAGTACATCTCCGACGTGGTGTGCCGCCAGAACGGGACGTTCTGGTTCCGGGGCCCCTGGCTCACCAGCCTCAACTGCGTGGTCACCGCCGACCCCCGCAACCTCGAGCACCTCCTCAAGACCAAGTTCTCCAACTTCCCCAAGGGCCCCTACTTCCGGGACACCGTCCGGGACCTCCTCGGCGACGGCATATTCAACGCCGACGACGTCACGTGGCAGCGGCAGAGGAAGACGGCCAGCATCGAGTTCCACTCGGCCAAGTTCCGGAGGCTCACCACCGAGTCCCTCCTCGAGCTCGTCCACGCCAGGCTCCTCCCCGTTCTCGAGGAGAGCCTCCGCGCCTCCGCGGCTGTCGACCTGCAGGACGTGCTCCTCCGGCTGACTTTCGACAACGTGTGCATGATCGCCTTCGGGGTCGACCCCGGTTGCCTCCGCCAGGGGCTCCCCGAGATCCCCTTCGCGAGGGCGTTCGAGGACGCGACGGAGGCGACCGTGCTCCGCTTCGTGACGCCGACGTGCGTGTGGAAGCTCATGAGACTCCTCGACGTCGGCCCGGAGAGGACGCTGAGGAAGTCGATCGAGGGCGTCGACGAGTTCGCGAACCAGGTGATCCGGACCCGGAAGAAGGAGCTCGCCGCCGACGACGGGTGCCAGAGGTCGGACATACTGACGGTGTTCACGCGGCTGAGGGACGAGGAAGGGAAGCCGTTCTCGGACAAGTTCCTGAGGGACATCTGCGTGAACTTCATTCTCGCCGGGAGGGACACGTCGTCGGTGGCGCTGAGCTGGTTCTTCTGGCTGCTCGACAACAACCCGGAGGTCGAAGAGAGGATCGTGGCTGAGCTCTGCAAGGTGGCGAGCGATCGAGAAGGAGCGAGCGGCGGCGGCAGCCGCGGCGAGGGCTTGGTGTTCAAGCCCGAGGAGATCAAGAAGATGGACTATCTGCAGGCGGCCATTTCCGAGGCACTCAGGCTCTATCCCTCCGTCCCGATCGATCACAAAGAGGTAAACCACACTCCCTTCATTTTTCCTTGCAGCGAGCCAGAAAATATTTTGATTTCGAAAAGCTTGATTATGCCAAAGAAAAAAGATAATTTTTTCACTCGATTACTTAACAAACGACATGAAATATTCGCTAACAAAAGATACTATGTATTAAGCTTTTGCATTTTTCTATTAAAAAGAATTTAAATGGGTTATCGTGATTTAAATTTGTCATAATGTTTCCCGAATTTAATCTAATGGGAATCGATTTTATGACATCGAAATCACACTATTTTGACTAAAGGAAGTTCATTTATATGGAGTTGTTTTATTGGGTTGTGAGTTAATTTCTCGTTCACCTAACTGCTTGAAAAGCATTAAAAAAGATGCCTAGTTTCAAGGACGTGGCCTTTGGCCTCCTAGAGAAGAGCCTCTCGAGCACGTAACGCATCATCAAGAGAACATCTCAAGGGTTGACTAGGTCAATCAATGCCGCGAAGATACCTTTTGACTCCCACTTATTATTTGTCCTATCCTGTTCCCAGATTACTTTAGTATTTTCGAAGCCGCGAATTTAAATTTTTAGAAAAATTCAGAGCATGCATCGTCAGTAATTTTTCTGGGGTTATCGCCTAATCAATGCGCTGTCGACTTTCTAGGTCATCGAGGACGATGTGTTCCCGGACGGGACGGTGCTCAAGAAAGGCACGAAGGTCCTCTACGTGATCTACGCCATGGGGCGGATGGAGGCGATCTGGGGGAAGGACTGCCGCGAGTTCAGGCCGGAGCGGTGGCTGCGGGACGGCCGATTCACCAGCGAGTCGGCCTACAAGTTCACCGCCTTCAACGGGGGACCCCGGCTGTGCCTCGGCAAGGACTTCGCCTACTACCAGATGAAGTTCGCCGCCGCCTCCATCCTGTACCGGTACCGCGTCCGGGTGGTCGAGGGCCACCCCGTGGTGCCGAAGCTGGCGCTGACCATGTACATGAAGCACGGGCTCAAGGTCAACCTCTTCCGGCGCGACGAGTCGGAGCGCCGGAAGTGCCTCCTGAAGTACTACGGTTAGGCTATGGGAACCCGAGCGGTCTCCAATAAAGGCGGCGATGGCGATTTATGTCCTTTGTCTTTCGATAAATTTGCACGTGAAGATTTGGTGTCGGACTATACATGTGTGTATTGGAATGTTAGTGAGTGAGGGATTGGAGATTGATGTACTAAGGAAAGCTGGCTTTTTTTTTTTTTTTTGTCAATAAATGGGATGGATGTGTATTCATTTGGTTTGTTATAATTCGACCGGTTTCTCAATTCCACTATGTATCGTCTTTGCTTTAGCATGTCCTGAAATCCAAGAATGAGTAGCAATTTTGACGTGGGTGGATGAATTGCGAACATGTATAGAGATAAGTTTTAAAAGTATGTTTATCTCAGAGAAAATTTCATCATGAAAGAAAATATTTTTGGCTTAGGAAATTTGTTTTCTTAATTTTAAGCATGCACATTTTCTTTGATCCTAAATGGTTTTTTATGGAATGATCATTTTCCCTAAATCAAATGCATGGAATCTCATAAAGGTTAATTCGCAAGAAATTCTTTGAAAATATTTCAAAATATTGAGGGCCGACACTTTTCGATGCCTTCAAAAGGAGAGAGGGACTTGATTGTGATTTTAGAAACGACATTGTTCTTAGGTCATCTTTTGCCGACCAGAAAGGAGCTAATTTAATGTGAGTTTGGTGGGACTTTTAATTTATATGGCAGTTGTTCAACTGTGAAAACCTCTCAATCCCCATCCTCGTTGCATTAGAGCGCGAGAGGAAAGCATGTTGAGTACGGATCATGCCTTGAACAAGAGTCAAGGTTGGTCTACCCTATTTCGTGTCCTACGTTTGACATATTGTTTAATATGTGATCTAACTTCTATATGAGGTGCGGATCATTTATTGCATTGGTTGGGTTCAATTTTCTATTAATACGTCATCTCCTATTAAATTTGTTTTTTCGAGCTATTTCGGGTATATTAATGCCGATATGTTAAATTAGTCCGATAAGGTGTCGCGTCGGATTGCAATTAGGCATTCAAAGTGGGCCATTTAAAGGACTAATTTCGTTGCCTTGCGGAGAGCAATATGAGATATCTGATAGAACCTTGCTGCATCACTCAATCAATCAGTTAAGTAAAACCTATTTTCGTAATAGCTGAACATCAAGATCTACGCATTAGGTTTATTTTTCAACAAATTTCCAGGTTCTTTCTCTACCATCTCCCTCCTTTTCTGTCACGCACCCCCTAAGAGATAAGGGCGATAGTTCCTCTTTTCACATTATATTTGTGTCGGCTATTTGCATAATTTTGTTCCACACATAGGTACTTCGATGTGACTACAGAGCTCTTTCGGTTTAGACTGATGAAACACAAGTTCGCGTCGCGTCGGAGCCCTGTTCTCGTGTCGCGTCGGGAATTCGTCCGAAAAGAGGAACGGGGGTAAGCCCAACCCATGAAAGGCCGCCTCTAAACTAGATAGCCCATGAGCAAATGACATTTAGGCCTCAAAATCTATCACAAATCCAGCCCAATCAATCAAGGCCTTCTTAAGCAATTTGAAGAGATTATAAGATGGGCCGGCCAGGTACTGGACAAGCCCTAATTAACGAACTAGACGCGTTTGCAAAATTGACTGTCGCTGAAAAATCAGAATTGCACAAGAAGTAATCTCACTAGAGCTACAAGTAATTTTTTTTTTTTTTGGTCGAAAATGATTTTGCATTCATTCATTATACTAGGCGAGCCTTACAAGTCGACGATGGGTAAAATTCTGAACAGAGAATTTCAAAAAGGAAAGGAGGAGGATAATTCACCCGGTTTGCGGGAAGAGTTTTGGATCGATGGGAGTGTGCGATCCAATCTGCGGCTCGGTTTGCTTCGCGAAGATTGTGCTCGACCCTTGCCGATGCGCCCCTGGCTATTTTAAAAAGACGAAGCTCTTCTTTGCATTGTTCAACAATTTCTTTGAAATCCCAGAAGAAGATCGGCCCGGCCCATCACTTTGCATCCACCGTATTTGAACCTGCTGTCACTTTCAACTACCCATCCTCTGCTTTGGACGAAGTCTTGTCCCACGTGCGTAGCTTCACTTCGCCTCAAGAACTTCAGCCCCCGCAATAGAGCTAGGGCTTCGGCGTCTTTGGGAGGAGAGCGCCGGATCTTCACCGCAAAACCGTCCGCCACCGTCCCCGACGAGTCGCGCAAAATACCAGTAGCCAAGCCTGAAAAATCACCCGGAGACCACGAAGCATCAACGTTCAGCTTCATCTCTTTTTGTTCCGGCGGCTTCCATCTGATCGGTAGGTGTCGATTAGTAGGGTTTTGCCCTTTCTTAGTCTCGCCATCTGCTGAAACTTTCTGTTTGTGCTAGTGCCGGATCTACAATGGCTGTCGGTTGTGGAGGCTTTCCTCGAAAGATCGAATCGTTGCGTGATTTCCGGATATTCCATAGCACAAAGCAGCAATTTGTTCTCTTGCGGGTAAGATGTCGCTTCTTTCAAAGACTTCCGGTAGCCATTTATCAAATCTTGTTATGTTGCTTGGTTCTCGATTATCGGATTCGAGGATCTGTCCAGATTTTTTGGTCCATTTGCAAAGTAGGAATAGATGTTCTTTTGTCTCCATGTGTTTGGCGCGAGTGTACAATAGGGGTTGGGTAACATTTTCCTTTTGAACAAGTTCTCCCTTGTTGGTATGGCATCTTGACATAGGCTCCATAGAAAAGTTCTCGTTTTGGGGGAATAGCTAAGCTCCATATCCTTGTCCATAGGGATCTTGGCGGCTTGAAAGAACATGTTGCTCTGTTTTGTTCTGTTTTTGTGGCATTTGAATGGTTCATGTTGTACCCACTCTTCACTTGTGTATGTCCCCGATTTATTACCACTCCAAACTAGACAGTCTTCTTTTGGAATCGGGCTAATGGGTGTCGCAAGTATCTCGTTCGCTACTTGTCCTTCAAATAAGTTCATAATTAAATTTTCCTTCCATTCCCGCAAGTCGTCATTGAGGAGTTCTGCCACCATCACTGGTTCATTTTGGTTAGCTGGGCCTCCGAGCACTCCAGACTTAAGCCATTTGTCTTCTCTGATGTTGATTGATTTGCCATCCCCTACGGACCATTTAACCTCTGATTCTATGACTTCTCTCCCTGTTAAAATGCTTTGCCACCCCCAAGACGGTCGCTGCCCTTTTCTTGCCTTCCACAAATTTCCATTTGGAAAATAAATACCTTTCAATATTCTGCTCCATAAAGCTGAGGGTGTTTTGGCTAGCCGCCAAGCTTGCTTGCCGAGCATAGCTCGGTTGAAATTTATCAAATCTTTGAACCCCGGACCTCCCTCATCTTTTCTGGTTTTCGGTGTTCCCCAATTCTTCCAATGCATGCCCCTTTTTGAATCACTTTTCTGCCACCAAAAAGAAGCAATTCTTTTTCTATAGCTTTGCAAATGGATATTGGCAATTTAAAACCGACATCGCGTAGTGCGGGAGAGCTTGCACAACGCTTTTATTAGAATTTCTTTTCCTGCTTTTGAGAGTAATTTTTCTTTCCATCCTTCTAACTTCGAGTTTACTCTTGCTAGGATCCAAGCGAACATCTCCTTTTTGGATTGACCCCACTCTGTCGGTATGCCAAGATATTTTCCTGTTTTTTCTATTATTGGAACCCTGAGTTGCTGTGCTAGATTTCTTTTTAGAGATAATGGACAATTGCTACTGAAACATACACCTGATTTGTTTAGATTAACTGTTTGGCCCGATGCAAAACAATACTGGTTGAGAATATTGGCTAAATTTTGACATTCCACAATAGTCCCGTTCAAGAAAAATATGGCATCATCAGCAAAGAGTAGATGAGATAGTGTTGGGCGTAACTGTTTAGCTTTATTCCCTTTATGCTTCCATCTTCGAGGGCTTTGTTCATCATCCCAGTCAAAACATTTGCCATTATGATAAATAAATATGGGGAGAGAGGGTCGCCTTGTCGAATTCCTCTTGAAGGGGTGAAATATGGAGTAGGCTCCCCATTTATCTTCACACTTAGAGACACCGTTGAAACACATTGCATGATTAGGGATACCCACCGTTCACGAAAACCCATTTTCAGCATACAATCCCTCAAAAAGTCCCATTCGATTCTGTCATAGGCTTTCGCATATCTAGTTTCAATATCGCCCGGAACTTTTTCTTCCTTTTTGTTATTCTCAATTGATGCAAGACTTCCCGACTATTAAAATGTTATCTTGAATTTGCCTCCCTTGAACAAAAGCGCTCTGTTCAGGTTCTATAATCTCTGGAAGCCATACCTTTAGTCTGTTTGCCATAACTTTTGAGATAATTTTGTAGCTGACATTGCACAGACTAATAGGTCTAAATTGGCCTATATTTTCTGGATTTTTTACTTTTGGTATCAAGGAAATATGCGTTCTGTTAAGGAGGGGGTCAAAAGAACCTGTCTCGAAGAAGTTGTGCACTAACTGGAACAAATCCTGCTGAACGTTCTCCCAAGACTGTTGATAAAAAAGCCCATTTAGTCCATCAGGCCCCGGAGCCTTTAAAGAACCCAGCTGAAAAACCGCCTCTTTCACCTCTTCAATTGTGACAGGTTGCCATCGAGATATTCATTTATTTCTTCCCTTACCGATCTGGAAAATTGGTTTAGTATTGGCTGATAGTTCCTAGGGCCCACCGAATTGTATAAGTTTCGGTAGAAAGACCCTATGTGTTGTTTAAGTGCCGCCGAATCCCCGCACCAACCGTGATCTTCCATTTGCAGCATTGTAATTATGTTTCTTTGTCTTCTTTGTACTGTGGTGGCATGGAAGAACTTCGTGTTTTTGTCTCCCCATTGCAGCCAGTTGATGCGTGCTCTCATCCCCCAATATTTTTCCTCTTGTTTCCAAAGTTTTTCTATCTCGTCAATAACATGTTGTGCTTCCTGCTTGCTGGAATTTATAGAGTTCTTATTTGTTATCTCTGTTAATTCTCTGTTTAGCTCCTTAATACGACGTGGCGCATTGGCGAATTTTTCCTTACTCCACTTGACAAGCTCCATAGAGATATCCTTTACCTTCTTTGGGAAACTCGTCGCTTAGTGGCACTTTGTTCCATGTTCTCTCGTATAATCTCTCCACACTCCGGATCTTACGCCGGTATGCTTCAAATCTGAAATCTCTCTTCCTTCTCTTATTTTCAGGATGCAACACCAAGAGGAGAGGGCTGTGGTCGATCCAATAGCTGGTAGAGCCTGTACTTCAGCGACGGGGAAGGTAATTCTCCATTCCGGTGTACATAAGACTCTATCTAAACGTTTTTTAACATGGGCCTCCCCCTCTCGGTTGTTTGACCAAGTGTAGGCACAACCTTTACTGTCCATATCCATTAGGGAACACTCATTTAATAGGTCTATTCTATGGTTATCAGCCTCTCTTTTCCCCACTTTCTCCCAAACGTATAATATTTCATTAAAATCTCCCATACATATCCACGGTAAAAGACTTGAGGATTGGGACTCCTTTAGTTTTTGCCATAACTTTAGTCTCTCCCCAAAGTGCGTCGATGCATGGAGGAAAGTTATCCTCATTTGACATCCACTATCTAAATCTCTGCAATCCACATCAATAAACTCTTTAGAGCTGTCATTTACCTTTAACACCACTTCGTCGCTCCACAAAACTGCTAGACCTCTTGCAATTCCTTCCGGGTTTTCTAAGAACAGATTTTGGAAATTCAGTCGCCTTTTATACCCTCCACCATCGTTGCTTTATTCTTTGTTTCCATTAAAAAGACCAGGTTGGGCCTTTCAAGAGCTACGAGCTCTTAGCTCTGGAATGTCGGGGATTGCCCAGCCCGACAATTCCAGCTAATGATTTTCATGTCGTCATCGGTGGCTTATTAGGGCTAGCCACCACAGCCCATTCATTGCCATCTTTAATCAGTTGGATTGGAGTCTCCAAGAGCTCCGTATCATCAATCATAAAGGGAGTTTGTTCTGCTAAACATTTCTGTTTTTTCGCCCTCTGTACTTTCATGCTTTTTTTGTTGCATTTCCCAACCCTCGATAGGATCGGCTTGTTTGCTTCAAAACAAATAATCTGTTTGCCATGATCTCGTAGTCTTCGTTGTTGTGTCTCGCTGGTTTTTCCGGTGGTTCCCCCACTTCGAGTTTTCTGCCCTCTTCTTATTACGATTTGGGCCTGTTGTGTTGTCGGTTACATCTCCGGCCACTTGGTCCATTTCATAAGTTATTGGAGAGATTTCTAGTGCCGTTTCTTCCACAGTAAATTCGTCTTCTAATTTGCCATAGAAAGCATTCCAAAGTAGAGGCTATGATCTCGCTCTTCCGCCTTAAGCCATGGTCCATATTTTCCTACTTTGTTTTCAGCCCAAGCGGTTTGTTCATACGGGACTTCTTCACGGTTTGTAGCATAGTGGCCAATTTTTCCACACGAATAGCAATAGTGGGGCAATCGTTCATATTTGAATTCCACCCATAGCTTCTTGTATCCGATATCCAGAATTGCCCCCGATTTGAGAGGAGCTGATAGGTCCACTTCCACTCTTACTCTTCCACTTTTCTATGATCCACTTCCCTTAGGGTCCACCCGAATCTCCAGAACTTTGCCTACCTTTTTTGCTAGATTGTTGAAGACATCTTCTAATATCCACCTAGGGGGAATCCTCCAATGCGCACCCAAAAGGCGCAGCAAGTATAATCATAACGGTGCTCGGGATGTCGGGCTCACATTGTTTGAGAACTAATAGGTTACTGGCAAATGACCATGGCCCTAACTTCATAACTCTCTCTTTTTCCCCCTCCGACTGAAAAGGAAAGAGAAAAGACCCGGTTCCTTTTGTGTGCATATCACCGATTCTACTCTCCATGCTTTTTCATGGTTTGACAAAACGCTGGGAAATTGACATTAGGTTTAGAATATAGCTTTCCGAAGAGGGTCGATTACATTCTCGCTCTTTTTCGGGGGAATATCCTTAATCACTTCCACTATATCATTCTCCGACCACAAATGACCCAGGCTTTTACATAAAGCCGCGGGCGCAATTCATTCTCTTCTGCGCCTTCCATTTCCCAGAACTACAGGTTATGATTTTGTTGGGTTTAAGTTACTAGATGATTTTATGATAGATTGAAGGGAGCTCTGTGGTTGTAATGGCAGGTTGGACGAGAAAATGTGGGAATTCACCCTCGAGTCAGCCTATTATCTCAGCAGGGAGTAAGAAGAGATTCAGTGCGACACTCCGTAAAGAGAGCGAGATACCAAAACCGAGTCAAACGGGGCGAGCTCCATTCCATGGGATCCAGCCGACACCCATTCCACTACATTAGAAACATACAGACCCGAGTACCTCCATGAAGAAAAATGGCAACGTTCCACCTCTCAAAGAGGGCAAGCTTCCTTTCCCAAGACCCCGCCAACTCCCATTCCACTACCGAAGAATCGGACGGATCGAATACTCCGAAAGAAAAATGGCGACGACCCACCTTGTATTCGGCCAAAGCTTCATGTCTTCGGCCTTGATTGAAATCCCCGCAGGTGGATGGCGGTCTGTTCCATTGCTTCGGGCTTCACGAAACTGCGAATAAAGGCGGAATGAGGGTTTCGAGGATTACGTAGTGGGTTCATTGATCCACCGACAGGAATCTGAATTTTTGGTAAAGGGAAACTCCATGAGGGTTAGGGTTTCTACCACCATAGGTAGGGGGGAGCTCTCAAGGATGAGAGAGAAAAGTACACTCGAAAAGGTGGTTTAATTGAGAAGCGAATCGAATGAAAGAAATTAAAATAAAATTGCGACCCGACATGCGGAGCCAAACATCGCTCTCGAAGACACCCATCGCATGTTCATAATTCGAACTTACAGTTTGAGGATAAGACCGGATTGGGACAATTCTACTTGTTTCATTTGCAAAGAATTAGGTTCGCACCTTATTAAAGAATTCTAACCCGTCTCGATGCTAAATTAGAATACTGGAAATTATTACCCTCGAGTGAAGCTGAGATCACTCAATTTGTGTAATTCAAATAGAATTTTCTTACAAAGGTTGAGATTTTGAAGCGTGCTGTCCAAATCGATCCAGAATTTATCCATCTTTCAAATGTGGGGGAGGGGATTCGTCATTGCCTACGTCCCTAGCAATGTGTAACCTTGACCGATTAAATAAGCTAATTAGCGGCGAGCGAGAGGACCAAGTCCCCCCAATCTTTTTTATTTTTTGCAATTTTGCGTCCTTTTTCTTTCCAATGACAACACAACATGTAAGAAGATGAAGAAGAAGCAAAGAGATTGAAGAACACGAGAATTGAGAGAAGGTTTTTTTGTATATTCAATTGTCTTCAATGATGGTATTGATGTACATCCTCTGTAATTATAATACAAGAGTATGAATAAACAAGGAAATTAATTATCCTACAAATCAATCTATTCTAAATTTAGTTCTAATTGATCTCGTACAAATCGGATCGAATCAATTAAACATTCTCCAAGCCGCATATCTTCCAACACTCCCCCTCAAGCCGGTGGCTTGTATATGTCTAAGACACCTAGCTTGTTCAGAAGATATGTATGCTGTCTTTGACACAGAGGTTTGGTGAAAATGTCTGCAGGCTGTTCAGTTGTCCTAATTCCTCTTGCTTCAATAACTCCTTCTAAGATCTTGTCTCGTGTAAAGTGGCAATCTACCTCTATATGCTTGGTTCTCTCATGCACTATAGGGTTTGCTTTGCAAGTTTAAGAGCTGCATCATTGTCGCAGAGAATAGCTTTGTTGCTCCTTGTACCGTATTCCAAGATCTTTAAGAAGACCCCGAATCCATACTATCGACAAGTAGTTTTGGCCATAGCTCGATACTCGCTTCGGTGAAGATAGAGAAACCGTAGGCTGTTTTTTTGCCTTCCGGGAGAGTAAAGAATCTCCTAACTTGATGCAATATCCAAGAATGCATCTTCGACTTATGGGGCAAGTTGCATAGTCGGCATCACGGTATCTTTGTCATCTCCATGTTGCATCTTCGGACAATAGTATTCCAAGACCTGGACACATCTTCGGATACTTTACGACTTTAAATGCAGCATTTAGGTGTGATCGCCGACCGTGTGCATGAACTGACTAAGAGTCTGCACTGCATAAGAGATGTCAGGTCTAGTCATGGTCAGATATATGAGTTTTCCGACAAGCCTTTGGTAGCTTGAAGGATCTTCCAAAACGAAGTCATCTTCTTGAGAAGTTCCCTTATCATAATCTGTGGGTCAATTTCATGTTCTCGTTCAATGGGAATAACAATGGCTTGCAACCTGATAGACCTGTTTCTGAAATAATTTCCAATATGAATTTTCGCTGACTGAGCGAAATCCCTTGTTCAGAACGGGCAATTTCGATGCCAAGAAAGTACTTAGGTGCCCCTAAGTCTTTAATATGAAAGACTGCATGTAGATACTTCTTAAAATTTCCTATGGCAGTTTCATCATTTCCCATAACCAGAATATCATCAACATATATCATCAGATAAATAGATAACATACCTTCAGTTCGGGTGAATAAAGTATAATCATATCGCGACTGTTGAAACCCTGCTGTTGTAAGAGCGCTTGTAAACTTCGCATACCATTGCCTGGAGGCTTGTTTCAACCCATAAAGGGATTTTCGGAGACGACATACTTTCTTCTCCCCCTGTCTCCGTAATCCTTGAGGAACGTTCATATATATCTCTTCATCTAAATCTCCGTGGAGAAAAGCGTTATGAACGTCCATCTGGTGTAAAGACCAGTTTCGAATAGCTGCAACTATAAAAAATGAACGTACTGTGACGTCTTTAGCGACAGGTGAGAATGTTTCGTGATAATCGAACCCTTCCCGCTGAGTGAAGCCCTTGGCAACTAATCGTGCCTTGAATCTTTCAATGGAGCCATCAGCTCGATATTTTATCTTGTACACCCACTTACAGCCAATGGGTTTACAATTTGGCGGCAATGTGACAAGATCCCAGGTCTTATTGTCGGTCAAGGCCTGCAGTGCAGCTTCCATGGCCTTCGCCATCTTGGATCGATAGATGCCTCATTATAACGGCTGGTTCTTTATCCTCGACAATCTACTTATACAAAGCATCTATGTTCGATGATAAATTATTGAATGAAACATAGGATGAAACTGGATATTTGATACCTGGGGAGTCGAGAGCAGCACAGACATAATCTTTGGTCCAGGTAGGAGGTCGTGTAGCTCGACTAGAACGTCGTGGAGGATCTACTCTCGGAGGTGAAGATGTGGATTCCCCAGCTAATGTAGGGAAAATTTCTTCAACTTCTTCATTAGCAGAAGAATCTGTAAGTGAATTCCTTGTGACATTTGCAGGAACCTGATTCTCTTTAGAAATCGGTCCTGCCATTGAAGGATTCATCTGTACATGGTGATCATGAGGAGATACTACTAATGGTATATAATTAGGATCCTGATATGTTGTATCATCTGTCACAAGCCGTCGTGGAATGCTTGGAGTATCGGATTCTTCATGGGATAGTATTGTTTCATTGAAAGGAAAGACATTTTCATGAAATGAAACATCTCTACTTACAAAGAATTCTTTTGTAGATAGCTCCAAGACTCTGTATCCCTTTTGTAGGTTAGGGTACCCCATGAAGATACAGCGACGTGCACGAGGATCCAGTTTGTCTTGGGGGCCCACTATTGCTACATAACAGAGACACCCGAAGACTTTGAGGTGTGTCCGCTCCGGTGTCTTGCCAAATAATACTTCAAAAGGCGTTTTTCCATGTAATACCCGAGTAGGCATTCGGTTGATAAGATAGGCCGCTGTAAGAATGCATTCTCCCCAATACTCATCTGGAATTGCTGCTTGAAATTTAAGAGCTCTAGCAACTTCCAGAAGATGCCTGTGTTTACGCTCAACCACCCCATTCTGTTGTGGAGTGTATATACAGAAACTTTCATGTTGAATCCCATGGGATGAAAATAATGAAATGCAATCATGGCTGAAGAACTCCTTTCCATTATCAGTTCAGATCCGTTTAATGGGCTTTCCGAATTGATTTTTCGAAAGAGCAATAAATGTCTTCAAATGAGAATAAGCTTGGCCCTTAGACTGTATTAAAAAAATCCATGTTGCATGAGAACAATCATCTACTATGGTGAGAAAATAACAAGCCCCATCATGATTTGCTCTATGGTAAGGGCCCCAGATATCCACATGAATCAATGATAATATTTCATTTGCACGAGTATTCCCTAAAGGAAATGGATTGCGTGACTGTTTGGCAATGGGGCATATGGGGCATTGTGCATAGGGAAAGAAAGTACTATGACCCATCCTTAAGTGCAAAATGAAAATTTTCTCATTGGTAGTCAAATTACACAATGATTTCTTATTGAAAGGTGTACTAGAAAAACTGAAATTACTTGGGAAAAGAGTCCGAAATAAAGGCCTTCGAAAGACTACCCAAGCCCATCGATCGCCGCCGAAGGGGCCTGAAAGAAGCATGTGTCGGCATCGAAAAATACCCGGCATGAATTGTCCTTGCATACTCTTGAGACAGAAATAAGATTAAACTGGAATTCCGGGACATAAAGGACATTCTCAAGTGTAATTTGAGTACTAATCTTGACTATTCCTGTCACATTCACATGTGTGATACTTCCATTGGGTAATTGCACGGTAACAGGAAGAATTAATTCCTCATTTAGACTTGTAAATAATCCCTTATCACAAACAATGTGATCGCTTGCACCCGAATCAATAATCCATGCCTTTCTTGAAATTGAATTAATGAGGCTATGTGAGATACCTGAGAAACTTCCTCCTTTGTTAGAGGTTTCCAATTTCTGTAGAGCATGCATCAATTGTTGATATTGACCATAGGAGATAGGTTGGTCAGCACTTTGCCGGTGGGTCCAGTCACTTGATAAGCGGTGATATTTTCTTCTCCTTTTCTCCAGGTCTTCCATGTAATTTCCAACAGTACTGTCAATCATATGGTTAGAACGTTTGCAATAATCGCAAAACATTTTACCCTTTGCCTTAAAATTCGGTCGGAAATTCTTTGATGACGTGGCAAGAATCTGGCCGTCCACTCCTTTAGTCGCGGGATCATATCCACCGTTGGATTCATCCGCGCCTTCAAACATAAGAAGACCGTCCGATCCGCGGGCGCGATCGCCCGTCCGATCCGCGCATTGAATCTCGGTCGTTGATGCTGTCCCTTTTAAAGGCGCATGCGACATCTCCTCCTCCAAACCCTAATCCGCCTCTTCTCTCTCGATTTAGGGTTTTCGCAGAACCTATTCCTGCAGATCCGTCTCTCCGTTCGCCGCGAGTTGCAAGAGCAATGCTGTCGCCGTTCCTTGCATGCTCCGGTGACGCGAGACGTTGGCTTTCCTCCTGCACAGCCAACTGGTAGATTCGTCCGATCGGAGGAACAGGGTCCATGGCCAGGATCTGTGAGCGAAAGGTAATGTAGTTTTCGTTCAAAATCAATAAAAAACGCGTAGCCTTTTCCCTCTCTTTGATGGAACGATCTTTTTTTAATGTCGATTCGGCCCCTCGAGCTTTTCCTCGACGGCTTCTAGTTAGTTCCATAAAGACGATAGCTTGTTGAAACAAGCCGTGACCGTCATATTCCCCGTTTTAAATTGCTCAATTCCTGCATGAGCGAAAATTTTTTGGCATGGTCGAGTTTGCCGTACATTTCTTTGATATTCTCCCACATCCTTTGAGCGTCTTACGTGGGTGGAAGTCCGGCGCGACTTCGGAGAAATACAATTGCCAATCCGGGTTCGGACGAGCGATTGCATTTCCTCCGGTGTCGTGCCGGGCGCTCGTCTGAAGGAACAGCGATGGTTCCATCGAGGAATCCATCTTTGTCTTTAGTCACCAGCGCGCGCCGGAATCCCTATGACCATCTGGAGTAGTTTTCGTGCCCGGTAAGTTGTTGGCTGATTAACTTCAGTTCAGGTCCGTCGGCGGTGGAAACGAACAGGAGGTCGCCGGATTCTGGCCGTCCGGTGAAGATCGATCCTGGAAACGGCAAAAATCTGGGTGAGAAACCCGGGTAGGGATTCGCTCCCATACCCGAATTCGAATCGGTTCCATAACCTGCATTGAAATTGGTCGGGTATGGATTTCCTCCATTGCCCGAATCGTTGGTTACATCTGGCTGCCCCGTATTTACTCCACCCGACCCGTCGGTCATGCTTGCCACGCTTACGGTTGGTGGGCTGTCGTTGGGTTGGCCAAAGGTCCATGTCCCTTGAAAAAATGGCGATGATGCATTCTGGTTAGGCCCAAACAGCCACGGATTTGGCTGCATCTCAAACAAAAGGGCCACTTGGTAAGGATGACCCGCCATTGGTTGACCGGAATGGGTTGAACCGAGTGGGGTTGCCCTGCACTGATCGAGCCAATAAATTTCGATTTTCTTGAGTTTGAACAGGTTGTTCGTGAGGTCCGGCGACATCAACGGAGGAGACAAAGTGTCCGGCTTTACGTGTTTTGCGCGGGATCTTCATGCTGCGGATGTTCACCGAAACCAAGTCAAATTGTTTGCCATAGTGGAAAAAAGATTTTGAAGGAAAGCGATGAGGTGAAGAATGCGGAAGCAACAGAATCCTCTACCGCTCTGATACCATGTAAGAAGATGAAGAAGAAGCAAAGAGATTGAAGAACACGAGAATTGAGAGAAGGTTTTTCTGTATATTCAATTGTCTTCAATGATGGTATTGATGTACATCCTCTGTAATTATAATACAAGAGTATGAATAAACAAGGAAATTAATTATCCTACAAATCAATCTATTCTAGATTTAGTTCTAATTGATCTGTACAAATTGGATCAGAATCAATTAAACATTCTGTCAAGCTACATATCTTCCAACACAACAGAAGCTAATATGACGTCATCAGCAATTTTTTTTTTCCCCATGGTTTTATATTATTATTCCGAGATATCGCTGTCTCTTTCCAAATGGGAAATCTGCCTCTATTTGGAGAGTACGAGAGGGTTCATGAGCAACAGCCAAATGTGGAGGAGAACTTTGGGTTAAAAACAAAGAAAAGAAGATTCTAATTTACTTTGTGCGATAGTGGAGCTGGTGATTATG
The DNA here is from genome assembly GCA_014182515.1 of Eucalyptus microcorys. Classification (NCBI taxonomy): domain Eukaryota; kingdom Viridiplantae; phylum Streptophyta; class Magnoliopsida; order Myrtales; family Myrtaceae; genus Eucalyptus; species Eucalyptus microcorys. The sequence continues at coordinate 32,481,668 of CM024568.1, read as the reverse complement.
GATAATTGCATGTTGGATCACAAGTCAAATCCAGATGGTCTAGTTTTTCTTTATGATATGTTTTTCGAGTCTAAAAGCATATTCCATTATCTTTATTGGAGTCCAAACACAAAGAAAAACCGAATTTGTTTTGTTTCGCGACAAAGTCAATTATCTAGTAATTGCTTTTTATAAAAAGATTATAAATAAATTAGTTGAGAATATCTCATCATTAATGAAAATATTTAAGTATGGAATATTGTTGATAATCGGAAAACGTCTTCTGTTTGGCTTTTTTTTTTTTTTTTTTAAACTAAGGTTTGCAAACAATCTTTTTTATAGAAATATATTTTGATTCATTTATTTCTTGCAAAATAAACAGATAGTGAAAAATCAAGTTGTTTATCTTTTTTATTGGCTACACGTGCTGCTCGTGAATATATAAAAAGTTATTTCACGGGACTAGGATGGCAATGCATTGGGACAAATAATGGGGGTGAACGTGGCCACTAAGTAATTCGTCATATACTGATTTTCCCGTGAAATTTTGACATAATGCGTGTTTATGAGGCATGTTAAAAATTGGCCATGGGTATAATTTATTGAATTCTTGTCAAATTGCATCAACTACCCCCCCCCAAAAAAAACTGAAAGTTTAATGTAGGTAAGTGATTGTTAAAGTTTAGTGACCTAATTGCAAAATAAAATAAACTTCACTGGTCACACGGGTGCTATTTACCTTGCACACTTTTAAAATCAAATATACAGAGATCTTACAAATGAGACTTAATTTACCTTTTGTCTCTCATCGTGCTAATGGATTAAGGACAGTGCGTTCACTTATTTCCTTGAAAGAAAATCTTATGTATACTGAGATTGATTTGTAGAAACGGTATGCAAAATGATATGCATATTAGATTATCAGTGGACATTGTACATGACTCACTTATTTCAAATGTCCACTTGCAAACTATTGTATCATTTGGTAAATCGGTTTACTAAACCGGCCTTACTGTACCCAATAACTTTCTTCCTTAATAAGTACGTCTAAGCGGAACCATGTCAGATACATCAGGATCAGTATACTGAACAACGCGGCGATCTCATCTACAGGCGACCTCGATTAAACAAGCAGACCACATCGAATCCGACAATGCGAGTCCGACGCATTATTCAGCGGACTGATCTTACGAAGCCTATCTTGATAAACATACCATTTCTCGTCTCGACTCATGTCCTCGGTGCTGCAATCTGAATCGATCGTGCATAAAGGGCCGCCTCGACCTTTTCCAGCCCCACCACTATCGTTGTTTTTCTCGTTTTTGCTTTCGTCTCTTTTGGCAACACGTATGAGCGCCCCCCCAATCGCTCGTAACTAAGCTTTAAGCAAATCATGCCGGAATCACTGTCTTGACTCTTTTTTTTACGTGGGCTTTATGCTCTTTTGCTTTGTCGTCCACCATCGATGGCAACATCAAACTCCAAAATTTTTCCCAAAATCACTGAGGTGGTCTCCTATCGCGGGTCTCCAGTTCCTTGACCATGGAATAGCTGGTACCGCATTTTGTAAACAAACAACATCAATCTAGCCTTCCTTTTATAGTTGCTTTAGAGAACAATACGGCGAATGACTTTCTTATATGAGATTGTATCACGCCTAACTTAATTTGGGCGTGTAGTCCATCCTAATCAATTTAGTTTCGACAACTGATTCCTCCCTATCATGACCTTATCAAGAGACAATCTCCTATCACGGGTCGGCAATTCTTTGATCACATAATAGCTCGTATGATATCTAGTAAGCAAACAACACCGATCCAGCCTTCCTTTTATAGTTATTTCAAAGAATAATATGTCAAATGGCTTCTTTATATGAGATTATATCATGTCTAGCTTAACTCAAGCATGCAAGACGGCATATCTATTTAGGCTCGACAACTTATTTCAGCCTGCTATGACTTTATTAGGAGAGCGACATCAGCTCGCGACCAATTTGTGTATGGAAGGCCAACCCCACCTTCAAGGTTTCTAAGTAATATAATCATTTCATCTTAAAACTCCTAACGCCACCCTCATGGACCACTTGTATTATTTCCCTCCACATCACTCATTCTTCACTTGATAAGCCCAAACTCCACTCACAAGGGTTTATGAATACGGAAGAATTAAGGCCGTGACACTTGCACATCTTTGTAAAAACATATCTCTGATATAATATGTATACGAATAATATAGTTCTATAATACCCGAAATTCGCTATTTAGCAATTCGAGCTAGAATTTAATAAAAATTATTTTTTCCTTGCTCTCTAATCTGTATTTTATGCATCTAGAGCTGCTCGTTTGGGCAATGTCCTTTTCAATATCTAATCCTCCCAAAAGCCGTGTGAGCTCGAAATCAATGCGATTTAAAAGGCGTAGTGCCATGCAATTGGTGCCGTGGAGACTTTTCCTTTTTCTCGATATATATTTCAAGTGGATGGAGTTCTCTTCCTTTTTAGCTAAATTCAAGTGGGTGTCTTAAAGAAAATGGGACAAGTGTCTAAACTTTATGAAAAGCGAATGTGATAAATGACGTCATTTTGTATTTTAAAAGAATATCTCTACAAATCCCCCCACTTAAATCACTTTAATTTGATATAACTTTCTATGCCGTCATAAATTGAAATGCGCCGGACGATTTCAAACATGGACGATGTTTTCGTTAAGGAGGAAAGGAAAAAAAGAAAAAAAAAAGAATCATTTTGGATTAAATTTGCACGTTGATAGGTACGGGCATAATGTCTTGGCATTTGATGTTATGTTGGGATTAGACATAAGAAGAAGTTCTAATTGATCGGGGGCATGTCCATTGCAACGTGAAGACGACAGGTTCGCTCGATCTGTCCACGAAAATATATGGTTGGCCTTCTCATTAAAGACTATGCACAGGGACATGAGCACGACTTATGCATTTCATTTTTAATCTTTTTCCCCCCTTTTCTCCGGCAACTTTTAAAATTCTAAAAATCTAAACGTTTAGATGGATACGCAAACTGAATTTTTAATTACTCTATTATAAATAATATCATATCAATGCAATAATCTCATGGATCAAACAAATAATGCTAATATAAGAGCACAAGACACGCATGATGCACTTTTTAAAAAGACATCTTTAATTCACTCATCAATAAATGGACACATCGGTGCTGATAAAATTTGTATTACGTGGGTTTATTTTCCTCCCCCGCCTTTTCCTTTTCTTCTTTCCCATTCAGCCCCCACTCCTCCTCAGCCCCACCATCGGTCCGCCACCACCGACCTCCACACCAGTAATGCAATAGTGCCCGCTAGCCTCCGTATCAGTCGGTCCATTATTCTCTAAATTGTAGGACAGGATCTCCATTCTCACCAAAAAAATGTTTGATGATCGTACACACGATGACTATATAATGTTGAATATAGTTACTAAGCAATGTTTCGAAACAATTTATAATCCAAAGATTTAGTTATCCAAGTACCTTCCACATAAGCAATGGCCGACCCCAGTTTTCTGTACATTACTACTCATCGCGCCACCCACTTCGCCGTGCTCCTAAGCGAGTTTCTATTTATTTATTGCAAACTGTAATTGAAAATTCAAAAAAAATCCAGATGTTATTATAATCAATAATTAAAGTCGATTAAAACAGTTCGAAAGCAACTTGCCACTGAATGCAGCAGTGGCAACGGCACAAGGCGCAAGTAAAGGCCACGTCCACACGTCACGCCATGAAACAAACCCTAAAATGCAACGTCAATATTGCATCCACATCATCAAAACCCGACTTCAACCTAATTAAATAATTATTTTAAAGATGCATTTAGAGCTAGAAAAAATATCAGACAGCGGAGCTTGGTAAACAAACCCAAAAGAAAAGGGAAATTTTGGATTAAATAATATGATATAATATAAAAATTATGGTCGTGGTGTATATATGTGTTCATGTGCATGTGAGTCACGTTTAAGAAAAAGAGGGGGACTGGAAATCACGATCGTTGTTTGCTATCCAGGCTTCAACATAGGCAGCTGTCGCCACGACTTGGCGTAAGCTTCGCAAATCGATATTTCTGTTTCAAGTCATATATCATTTATTAGGAAAAAAAGATGTTGTAAAATGGGGGTTGTACTCGGTCAAGATCTCCTCTTGGACAAAAAGGAAATTGCGAATTTTTTTTTGGACAAAATATCTGTTGCGTCATCGGGATTTATACGTATCGTTTATATATTATTTTGGTTACGAAGGACAGTAAGTTTAATCCAGATCCAATGAATAGTCAAGGTTCGCGGGATGCACATCGTGTCATCGGCTCCTGCTGTTTGGACACAAGGGACGACAGTGCCTTTCGTTATCTGCTTACGACTTATGCTTAACTAAATCTTAAAACAGATTTTTTTTTTTTTTTGTTGAGAGAAAAAGATCCGGCCCTTTGTCTGCTCCAAATGTCTCGAGTTGTTGTTTTTTTCTCCCGGTAAATCAATGAGTCATATGCTATGATGTAAACCGTTGATACGGGGGGACTCATCTTACCTAGGAGCGAGCCAAAAATGGTTCATTCTCAAATTAGAGTGATTTATCGACTTTTTTATTTTCAGTTATCATCGATGTTTAATTTGAGGTAGAGAAAATAAAAGATATGGAGAAAATGGTTATTATTTCAATTTTCATCCTCCACCCATTAATGATGCGCATGATAAAATTTCTGAAATAGAAATTAATTTCTCAATTTCTATTTCAGAAATTGAGAAGTTAAATATTTTAGCTTCTGATTTCTTCTTCAAATCAATTTCGGAATAAAATCATTGGAAATAAAAAATCAAATAAAGATTATCAAACGGTTGCTCCAAACCTGCATTCAGGAGAACAAAGAAAACAGAAAAATAGATAAATATAAATTTTATCATGTGCAACCTTAAGTAAAAGTTGCTGGTTGCTTTTCTTTTTCTTTTTCACGAGACTCTCGAACGCTTCTTTTATTTAGTTTTCATGTATCTATTTCATCTTGGGCTCGCACGTGGCCCTAAGCTCAAACACTCCTATTCTCTATGGTCGAGTCGGAAGTTGTCTTTGTCTCGCACGTGTGAATGTCACCCTTTGCTACTTGCCAGACTTATGTCATCAAGTGACCACCCATTTCACACGTGTCTAATAACTATTCACTATTACCTGCCGCGTACCTAAATAATAGCACCCTCTATTCAAAATTCAAAAGTTTAATGTATTAAAAATCGAGTTATAAGTCGAGGATTACCTATGAAATGTATCATGTAGACATAACAAGACCAATCGGGCACTCAATTCTGTAAGCAAAATGAGAATGACAAATTAAGAAAAAAAAGTCACTGTTTTTTTTTGGCCATGGAAAGAGGGTTGTTATTCAAACTCTTGTTTCGATATCATATTAAATAACCTTTTTTCTGGGAAAAAAAAATTAAACCCATCGTAAAATGAGCAAGCAATGCTTACTTCATAAGTCCTTCGCGTGAAAGATGATTTCCGCATCCAAGGAAGAATTCAAATCTAATCTTTTGTTTGTTTCACGAAATTTAAAATGATTTATAAAATATTATCTTAAAAATGATTACTTATATCACTCATAAAAATGAATAAATGAAAATACTGTCATAATCCACAAAAATATTTAGACATGAATTGATATCGATAATGAAAAATTAAACCTTTGACTAAACAAACTAGTTTGAGTAATAATTTTTAAGAAAGTATTTTTCAAATAATTTATTTTCCGTCGAACAAACGCACCATTAAGAAACCAATGATTGTTTAGATCACGAAATGTGAATTTACACTACGCCATGGATGCCACCAACTTTTCACGTTGACCGCGGGCAAGTAACACCCCCCCCCCCTCAATAAATTATCCTAATTAAGAAAATCACAATACGTGTCCAGCAATGGACTCGATTTCACAAAAATGTTTATACATCCTGCAAAGTTATACTTTTGTCATGGAAGCGTGAAAGTTAGATGGTACACCATAATTGAAATTCGAGACACATAGCTCCAGCATTATATTGACAAAATGCGATACACCTAGAAACTTTACATGAAGTGATAATAGTCAGTCTCAAATACATGAAATGTCAAATCTATCCAAAAGAGTAGGCTTTTGAGTTAGGTCCTCGAAGAGTCGAGGAAAGCTAGCGAGTCGTGCCCCTTGTCCAATGTCCATTTCAATACTAGATGCGATTATAATCACCAAACATATTTTGTAAATATAATTTACGAAATCCATGAAATATCCCTATACACTATCTACCCTATTTCTCGGCTAATCTAAATCTTGGATTTTGCCACTGTTTAGGTGCATGAATAAAGCGTGAAAACCTATACACGAGAGACTAGACTTGTGGGGCTTAAAAAAAGCAGCTACGAAAGAGGACCAGTTCATGCGAAAACACCCAAAAGTCAAACCGGATTTTGATGATCTAACCTAATTTCATTTTTTTTTTTTTTAATAAAGATTCGATAGAAGGCAATGGCTACCTCACCTTTCAAAAATGTTTAGCAGCGGAAAATAATAATAATAATAATAAGGTCAATTTGATCTTGTGTAAGCTCTTTGACCTTGAAACCACCCCCACCTTGGATTGGTTGGCTGAGCTTTTTAACGGAATTTATAATCAAGCGACAATCGGAAAGTTTCGGACAATTTTCAGTCTTTTCCAATGTGGTTTAGTTGAATATTACATGTTGTCGGACGACTATTTACTTTAAATGATTAAGCATATTAAAAGAATTAATATCATGAAAAATCTCAAACTAATACATCTTGACAAATTTATTCTAAATTAATATTTCGACAACAAAAATCCAAAACCGATATATTCATAATAAATTTATCTTTTGTTAGTTTTTATTAAATTATATTAATGCTACGGAAAACCACAAATTAATGCATATGATAAACGGAATGTAAAATTTCAAATTGGTACATTTCTCAATGGTCACGTGCCATCTAATTCATCAATTTGATTGTAAATTTTAATGAAAAGTAATGGAGGATAAATTTGTCATGGGTGTACCAACTTTTTTTTTGTTAAATAATTAATTTGAGGTAAATTTGTCACAAATGTATCAATTTAAGATTTTTTGTAATATTAACCCTATTGAAACTATAAAAGTACATCATCTAGACCGATGTAATTTTTGAACTTTGGAAATCACCTTCATACCCAATATGAATAAAATTGATGACCTTTAGTCATCCGAGAATAAAACATTTGGTACATTATAAAGCACGACAATCGGGCTACGAAGAGTTTCTGAGTTCTTGCGCTTCGAAACCCTAAATGGGTATCAAAACGAGCGGGCCTTATTCAATCATGAATAAGTTTTCAACACGCGACGATATAAATTATACCACTAGTTTGGAGACAATCATCTAATTATTATTACCCTTTATTGACGCGCTTTTCATATTCCTAGAATAAAGTTGTTGATGTTGAATGTTATGAAGTCCTTTGGATTGAACGAATCCTATCCGCGGGAAGGAATGGACCGGGTAAAATCAAGCGACTTATATATATATCTTGACTCGATGCCCTGAAAGAAAAGGGGGAAAACATATTATTTTTGACTGACATAAATTAGTGCGGCACTTTCGACCCCCAAAAAGAGAAAACTAAAAATTAGTGCGGCGCCATTCGTCAGGAAAATTAATATGAGGGCGAAACTTCGATCGCAGACGACATGGAGGGGGGATAACGCGTTTTCCGATGCAAATTTTGAAACATTCTAACCCCTTAAAAATAGAACTGGGAAATGACAAAACATCCGGCACAACTTTTTTTTTGTATCTTTTATAGTTTCGTCCCCGACCACGTTTTTTTGGTCGGTGAGGTCAACTGAAATTACAATGCGGAAATTCCGAGCTCTTACGTCGTCTCTTTTCTCCTTCTCTTTTTCTTTCTTTTTGCTTGACTTTCGCGGGTCAATCCGCGACGATCTAAAAGGAAGGAGGGGAGTGGGAGGAGGGCTCGTGCCGTGTCGTGTCCCCCGCGATTTCTTGGTTTCGTTCGCCGGCATTATTCGTCCTCTTCTTCTGATCGAAAGGAGCGATTAGTTTAATTTTCCCGGAATTAACGTGAGCTAGGCGTGACTCCCATCCCTCGTCAATCGGAAGCTATCGCGTAGTCTAAATGGCACGCCAAAAACTAAAAAAAAAAAAAAAAAAAAAAAAAAAAGACCAAAGGGGAAAGGAGAGACTTTTAGGTAGGTTGTGTAATGTATTGGTTACTCGTGACTAAGCTCGGATCTAATCGTGATATGCCCTTTTATTTTTTTGGTTGTAGTGATATACCCTTTCGAGAAAGGAAAAAGAGTAACCCCTTTTTTGCTCTTATTTTATCAATTACTCTACTTGCGTCACTCGTCGAAATAAATCATTACACCCAGAATTCGGCACGCCTCAATTGCTTGACCCGGGCAACGCGAGAGTGATTCAAGAATGGTAGAGCTCTTTCTAATAAGAACGAGTCATAGCTTACTTCGTATGTGCTCATGACATTAATTAAGTCGAAAATCATGGTTTTAGGAAAATTTTTAGCGAATGAATAGATAAGCGCGTTATGGGGGTGGAGTGAAGCTACCTCCAAATTCAGACAGTTGCGAAAAGGCGGACTACGTTTGTAAACTCGGAACTGTAAATTTCTACCGAAGTGTTGAGCAAGGCAATCGACGGTCAATGGGGGGAGGAGGAGGAGGAGGAGGAGGTGGTGGGGCAAAACGTGTAACGACGGGGCCTCGGCCACGAAAGTCCAAGGGCCATCCCCCTCAATTCCCAACCGAAAATAATTAATTAATACAGATGAGTGAAAGTTACACCAAGTACTATCAAAACCGGAAATTAAAAGAAGGAAAAAAGAGAGGAAATCCTTATTAATCAACTAATTTTCTTATATGGGAAATTCCACATAGTGGTCTTGACAAGCACTTTATATGCATGAAAAATGTTCACCCACCCCCATAATAAAAAATGCTCATGTGAATCCTCGCACTACTTACTAAATTATGAACAATTTGATTTTGGTGAGGTAATACAAAGTTGAATTTTTGCTTGGTCATGTTCTCATCATTGCTTGTGGAAAATTATTATGCTTTTCTTGATTTTGATACCTCGATGGTATAATGTTGATTATGATTTAGAAACGTATTCAACGAGGGAAGTTGGAATTTTTCCCTCGACAAGATATCACGAGAAGAACATGCGTTTTTATAATTACAAATAAATAATAATAGAAAATCCCTTAAAATTTGTTTTCTTAATGACTATTTCCAATATAATACTCGACATATATAACGAAAAAGTCCTGTAGAATTTATCGAGCCTGCTTCACAAGTCAATACACGATTTTTCAAATCATTGATCATGAATATTGCAATATCATATGAGTATATTGAAAATTACAATATTTGCTAATTCCGTTCCCTAACAAGCGCAGGATGCAATTTTTAACTCAGCATCAAATTTATTAGAAGCTGCTTAGCAAAGTCGCTTCGGGCGTATTTATCACGGTTTGTGATCACATATACTTAGGGGCTAAACATAGGACTTTTCAAATTTCCCAATTCCTAAATGCTAACGATTACATCATTTTCAACCAGCTGCATAAATACGAATATTCATTCCCAGAGGACCTCCCCACCACCACCGAACCGCTCTCGGGTCTCGCAAGAAGATCCCCTTCCATATGCCGTCTTCTTCTTCTTCTCCCTCTTCCTCCTCCTCCTCCTCTCTCCATCCCTCTCATGGCTCAGTCTCCTCCGACGAAACCGAGAAGAACGAGAACGAGGGCCGCCTGGTTCTCGGGTTGCTTCGGGCCGCGCCGCTCCGATGAAGCGGCCCAGTTCAAGACCCGATCGAACGGCGGCGGCGGCGGCGGCGGCGAGAGGCTGAAGTTCAGCTGGTCCTACTGGTCGCCCGTCCGCTTCAAGAAGTCCGCCTCCAAGACCGTCCCCGTCGAGAACAGCGCCGCCGCCGCCGCCGCCGCCGCACTCGTTAGTTCCACCGTCGAGGTCGAGAAGAAAGAGGCCAACGACATGTTCAACAATCCCCCGCCCAAGTCGAAGTCCAAGTCGAAGTGGAAGACGAAGCCGAAGCCGAAGCCGGATAGGGACAGCTCCAAGAGCAGGCCGGCCAAGCAGGAGGCGACGGCGGCGGCGGAGACGGCGACAGCACCTCCGGGTCAGCCGCCGGAGAGCGAGGGAGTTCGAGAGGTACGTGACTATCGCGTTCTCGGCACGGGTAACGCCACTTTCGGCAAGTCAACCGAAGGGAATTCCCGTGAAAGAAAGAAAGATCGAAATAAACGAGTCTTGATTTGATTCGAGAGTTATCATGAAAATCCCGGGGCAAGTTTATCTAAAAAAAATTTTGTGGACGTTGAATTCGATTGTGATCGGACATGAACATGTAAGTCCCAGACAGAGTTGCTCCTTTTTCGCTAATTCGCTTCTTCCTGTTTTCAGACAATCGAGCACGAAGCCGAAGCCCATCGAACCGACGCGCGAGAAAACCGCGCGGACGCCGCTCGCGGCAACACGTGGCACGGCCAGAAGCGCCTGTCCTTCTGCCGGAAGATCGACGCGATCCGGGCGGGGTCGAGCCAGCCCGGCTCGCCCGACGTCAAGCCGGCGAAGCCCTCCCGCTCCTCCGCCGCAGCCGCGACGATCCCGCACTCAGCCTCCCTCCCGATTCTCGACCCGCCGGAACCCCCGGCCCCGCCCGCGGCAGCGCCCCGCCCCGCCCAGCCGCTGCAGAAAGCTCGCAGAGCCCGGCCGTCCGGCGGCGAGGGCAGGCGGGTCGACTCGGTGGTGGGGATGTCGATAATCATGGTGACCCTGGTGATCATGATATTCTGGGGGCGGCTCTGCGCGATCCTGTGCACGGCGGTATGGTTCTACTTCATCCCCCAGCTGAGGTGGTGGTCGGCGACGGAGAGGCCGGTCAACGGCGACGGGCCGGACCTGAACTCGGAGGAGCACAAGAAGAGGGTGGTGCTGGAGGGGCTACTCGAGAGGCACCGCCGGAGCTCGCCGTGAGTTTTTTTATTTTTATTTTTTGGTCCCCTTTCCGTCCGCCCGACACGGGTTTCCAATAGAATACACGGCAATAACTCGGGGAGGGGGGCACCACCTAGGATCTCGCTGCCGGTGGCGGCGGATGGCATTTTGTGTAAATTTACTGTAGATGCAGGGTCATATTTACGAAAGGAAAAGAAGAAAAGTCGGGGTGGGGGATCGGATCTTCTAGAAGCTTTTTTCCATCTGGCTTTTCTTCTTCTCGCGGGCTGCTCTCTCTTTCGTTTTTAATTGGGCAGTTGGGGGAGTCACGTGATGTTGGTGGGGGCGCACGTGCGATGGGGGCGCGGGGCTGTCGAGAAATTGACGATGGGCCTCCCCCCCTCTCCGTCGCGGTCGCGGCCCGTTTGGTGACGGTCAGTTTTGGCGGTCTTCGGATGGAGAAAGACAAAATTGTAGAATTGTTTCGAAATTTTCTCCTTCCTTTTTTTTTCTCTAAAAATCTTTTAAATTATTGGATTTGATTAGACATTTTAATTTCAGTCTGGTACTAAGTTTCGCGTCTCCTCTTTTTCGTGGCCATCGTTCTAACGTACACAACACAATATACACGTGAATTGCAACCATCTAATCACCGACGGTCCAAATTTTCTTGCCTCGACCTAATTGGCTCTTCCTCACACACGCGCTGTCTCGGGATGAAAAGTCGTCCCTAGTTTTTATCATATGTTAGAAAGGTCGTGTTGAATTTGTCATGGTGGTAAAAAAAAAATTGGGTAGATGTCATTAAATTTATCATGGTGGCAAAAAGTTTAAGACAATCATCCTGTCATGTAATTTTAAAAAATATATGTTTAAAGAAGACCATTCCTTACTGATTTCTAATTAAGGTATCGAGATTGAAATTCAAGGTACTTGTCCAAACTGGGGTAACGGACTCGATGTACAGTACCGGCATATAGGACCCCGAAGCCATAATTAACATGCCTAATAGAATGCATTTTCCAAGTGGGGCATGGGGAACAATTTGAAAAAAAGGTGCCTTCGATTTCAACAAACCCATTAGACAGTTTGATCTTCAAACAGTGATTGTCCCCTCCAAAATTATGGCTCTAGTCTCAATTGATTCATCGAACGACTTGGTTATCAAAAGATGATTGGTCCCTAAAAATGACAAGCCTTTGGTCTTATCAATCTTAAACTTTGAGACGGCTTATTGATATTCTTTTAATAAACGATATTTATATTGGCGACTATCTTTGATTCGTCGCCCTATTTACACAACTGAACACGTGGTATAAACAAGTACCATTATTAATTGATAAATATCAATCCCCTCACCCATCACTTGTATTAATACCCATGTAGTATGCACATGACCATCCATACGAGTCTCATGCCATGCTCACACTAAAGAAACCATATTTCGAGTGCCAATACATGTAATCCGTGTTATCATGTTCATTCACGATAACTTAATTAGACCGATTTATAAAATTGATATGCTAAGCGATATGATCGACCGTCATCTGTCATCGGATGGAAACGCCCTTTTCCAGCGTCCTTTTACACGCGTGACATCATTTAATGCGCCAATTTTACAAGTCGAGTCCTCAATAAATAGTTTCACGGAGTCAGGGGGCAAGCAAATTGGATAAGACTGTTCAAAAGGGCGAGTGGATAAGATTTTACTCGCCAGAAAGCTCGATGCGAAGGGTTAGGTGTCGGGAGTCGGTCGGAACTGGCACCACGACAAAAATTCCGGGGCGTATAATAGTAAGTTCAACAAATTAATGACGATCAATCGACTTTAAGTATTATTATGAGGAAGAGGTCGGATGGTGACGTGTGCGAGGACCGGGGGATTTGACGATTTGGAATTGAAGATTGCAATTAGGACGGGTCTAATTAATGAGCCCCTACGCCTTGATTGGAAATCACGTCGGCAATCGTGGCTAAGAGCGCGGGCAGGCCGAGCCCTCGTGGCCACCGAACCCGGGGGTGTATTTTCGACCGATTGAGATGGGAGATGATGACCCCTCGAAGGTTTGCTTTGTGCATCCGATGATCCCTGCCATGTGGTAACATCGTTAAGTCGAAACGAAAGTACTAACCGGGACCAAACAAATGGCAGGATTGAATGGTGGATGTTTTGGCTGTTAGGTGACTCTCAAACCTATGTTTCTAGCGATAAAGTGCAACATTAAAAGATTCGATCGAGAAAGAAATTGTATTTGTATTAATTTAGTTTTGTATTTTTTAATTGTAAAAATTGAATTTTAAACTTATTGACAATTTGTCAATACGATCAATTCGGTCAATTTTAGTCAAAAGTTGCTAACATAGATACCGACTGTCCTCCGTACTACGATTAATTCCGATACGAGCAAAATATGATTTGTCACTATCTTATTATTTTCTTTTATTCCTTACTCTAGGCCAGCGAGGGCACAGAGGCCCTCGCCAAGACCTTGCCATACCCTCCCTGGCTCGTAGTAGGGGAAAGAAAAAAATAAAAACAAAAAATATTTAATAAAAAATTATTCGTGTTAGTATCGAAAATGTTACATAGAACAACCAATATCCATAACCAATATCCATGTTAGTGGTTTTTAATTAAAATTGGTCAAATAAACTATATTAATAACCCAAGAAAAAGTTTTTAACTCAATTGATATGGTTGAAAAGTTTTATACTAAATTAGCATAATTATAATAAATTTATATTTTGTTGGGTACTTTTCTCCCTAAATACTATCCTAATATTTTGGTTCTATTCTCCTGGAATTGCACACGTTTTATGTACTTGTTTACAACGTTTGACGACCGTGAGATCGAAGGATAAAAAGTCAAAATTATATTACCTCGATTAAGTACATGCGTTGTTCGATATACGAGGAAAAATATATTCCTTGAAAATCATCATTTTTGCTGCAGAGAAATACGGACGCGCAGATAGCGAAAGTTTCCTTTTACAATACTTAAGATTCATCATAGACAGCTAACATGCAGTCATTGAGAATCGGATGTTTCATCTTAACATAAGAGCAAGTTCCACGAAACTATACTCGAGCTCTAAGCTAAGTAAACAATCTGTAAAATAGATTTTTAAAAAAAAAATATCGGGCACAAGATTGCTATTGAACTTCTCTAATCGCAAAGTTAACCTATTGTCCATTCCAAAGAAGCTGATATGAAGTCATCTGGGTCGGAGGAAGTTCTGCCTTCTTGTAGCTAATTTTCTCAATTATTGTAACTATGGCGTCTTAGGGTGCCCACGATGTTACAAATTTCTAAGCTGGATGCGACATGGGATGTCTAAGCATGTTGTTCTGCTTGAGGCTAGCTCGACGATGGTGACCCTCAAATTTTTTTAGTTAAAAGCACAATTTGGTTTTAAAATTAGGAGGACTAAAGTTTCCAATCCGATGCTTAGTCGGACATCAATCGATTGGGAGTGGGTGAAGACTTTCATCGGTTGGTCCACTAAATTTTCCTCAATAACCTTGACCTGAAATTTAAATTTCTAGTGGGCCTACACGAAATGATTTTTAAGCTCGATACTTGACTTGGCCCGTCTATGATAAGGTTTCAACCTAACTAGCCTAGGCTTTTTTTATTTTTTTATTTTTATTTTTTCTGGCTATGTATACGCTAGTGCCAATGCGCATTCTCTCTTTTATTTTTAAATTTTTTGAGAAAGAACATATGCATTCATAAAATGCAATGTAATGTTTTTCCTTTACTAAGATGAAATTTTGACCACATCATTACTCATTAACCTATCGTGGGCCCCAACATAGCCGGCGGGTCCTCCCTTGTGCGCCGAAAGAAAATGTATGGCCCGTAGACATGCAGAGGCCCAAGGTTAAATGTCTATGCTGGGCCGAGCTCAGCTCCTAAACTATAAAACAGCTGTAGAACCCCGAAAACACCGTCTTCTTCTCTCGATAGCTAGGGTTTTCTGCCGCGCAGCTCGAGCAAGGAGAGGGAGAGAGACAGAGACCAGTCATCATGGTAAGTGAATATCTGCTTCTAGCCATTGTTTCCCAGCTCTGATGCTCGTCGGCCACGGGACGTGTGCTTGATCTCCCGTTCTGGTCGAGAACTATTGTTTTGTCGGTTCAGAAATTGAAGATGAAAGTGGAAGGGACGCGCGATTTCCGCGTTAGAAACTGTCATCTTGTCGTGTCGATCCTATGGTCCCGTGTCGATGTCGTTGCGGAGTTGATGCTCTTCGCAAATCCAGGGCTTCGCTTTTAGTGGGAGAGTTTTAGAAGAGCGAAGGGTTTTGTGTTTGAAGCTTTTGCCGGGATTTTATGGGTTTTTGTGGTGCTGTAGTGCTAGCGAGTTTTGTTGCAGCTAGAAGGAAGAGGGCATGTTCCAAAATGAGATATTTTCCAGCTGAACACGATTCCCTCGCCATCGTAGCTTTGTTTTTAGATCTTGGTCGATGGATTGGCTCGCTCCTATTGGTGTCCCTTGTTGTTAATCTCTTTATCTCATGATGTGCTTTACTGTAATACACCGGTACTCGTCGAATTGATGTACTGGTAGATATTGATGTACTGGTAGATTTTCTGTAGGCCTATAGATACCGTGGTATTGGGTCGACTTTGTTGGTCAGACTAGAAATATAGAGAAGTAAACGACGATTCTAAATTGGTCGTTATCTGAATAATTTTGCGCTGGAAGGAACTTAATCTGCTTTAGTGCTTAGAGAAAATTTCGTGCATTCTAATCTTTTCTCGAATTAGTTTTACTTTTCCGAATTTTCGTGCAATTACTTGAGGAGCTATTTGATAGAAATGCGGGGGTTGTAGTTATTGTGGCATCTAGGGACTAGGGAGGATTTTGAATCGACTTAGATAGTAGGGTGCAAAGCGCCAGGAGTGCCAATAACTGTTGAGACAAACTCAGAATGCATATTTGATTGCTACTTTGGCCTCTTCTTCCCCTCTTGATTATGAGTATATATGTAACCCTGTTACACCCGAGTCTTACTTCTGCTGTATGTTATCCTAGATAAGTGATTGAGATTGTCTTTGACCCATGAACACAGGTGAACGTTCCTAAGACGAAGAAGACATACTGCAAGAGCAAGGATTGCAGGAAGCACACCTTGCATAAGGTTACCCAATACAAGAAGGGGAAGGACAGCCTCGCTGCCCAGGGCAAGCGGCGTTATGATCGCAAACAATCAGGGTATGGTGGCCAGACCAAGCCCGTGTTCCACAAGAAGGTAAGGACGTGACAACCCAGCTTCGACATCGAGTTCAACGAGAAAGAGTTTTATTGGGAAAGACTAGAGTGATTTTCTTTTCAAGTTTTTACTGGCATTTCAAGTTGTTGACACTACGGTATTGATGCCTTGTTTTCCTCAGGCAAAAACCACCAAGAAGATTGTGCTGAGGCTTCAATGCCAGGGTTGCAAGCACGTCTCGCAGCACCCTATCAAGGTTGGTCAAGCGATGCTTCTCTTGTTCCATGTTCGATTAAATTCTTTGCCATTTTCTGATTCGGTTTTCGTATTGGTTTTTTTTACAGAGGTGCAAGCATTTTGAGATCGGTGGAGACAAGAAAGGGAAGGGAACATCTCTGTTCTAGGTCGTTTTTTTAAGCTGCTTAGCTATTCCTTTGTGTTGGATTATGTCGTTCCACCTTACTTTTGTTATGTTTTTCATGGAAAAGACGGTAAAGTGTTACAAATTACCCATGATATTCCATCGGTGTTACGTCTTTTGAGTTTGATGAAATTTTCAATTCTTTTATTTACTGTGCTGTGTCATTCGACAAAATAGTGTTACTCTGGTTCATAGGAGCAGTACCCTGTGTGTTTGCTTGAGTGAAATAAATCTTTGCGAATTGGCTTTCTAGTCACGCATTTTGGTTTACTGAAATGACCAGTAAATGGAAGATTATTTACGTTAAAAAAATATGCATGTTTGAAGTTAGGAAAATATATTTCTTGAACTTAAAATTGAGAAAATATTTTCTTGAAAAGTGGTTTTTGGAAAAATATATATATTTTTGGGGATATAAACGCCCTCCATTTCATTTCTTTATGTTTTTGGCACACTATAGTGCATGTCAAAATTTAGTTGTGGACCGTTGCATAACTTGGAGCGATTTTATGGCATTACTATTGTGGCCATAACAAATGAAATAAAAGGTCATTCTAACGTTTTTCATCGCAAAATGTGGTGGAATTCCAGTACAAATGTTATTCTAATCTTTAAGAAAATATTGAGTGCGTCTTATGTGCTAGCATGGCAAACAAGGAGAGTAATAATGTGACACATGTTGCCTGTGGTGCCTAAATTGTCGGGCCAAATTTTGAATTGAGCGTCCCCCTTCTCTCTTCGTCACTCCCTTTGTCTTCCATTGAACTTTTGTTTGACCGATGAATCACCATGCCGCCTCTCCGGCTTCAGCATCGCTTGGGCTCGCGGCGAGGTCGCCTCCCACTTCCTCGCTGGCAAAAACCTCTCCGACTACATCCCCTCAAAGCTCGGCCTCCTTGGCTCACTCAAACGGCTCAATCTCGTCGGCAATGACTTCTCCAAGCCTATCCCCTCCTGCCTCTTCAATGCGAACTCCCTTGTCTCTCTCGACCTCTCCTGAAACTCGCTCTTCGGTCTGATCCCAACCCAGATTAAGAACCTCTGCAACCTCGCCTATTTGGACCTGTCCTCCAACTTGCTCAATGGGTCGCTTTTGAAGCGCTCGCAGAGCTTAGAGTCTCTCCGGGACATTAAACCTGTCGTACAACGAGTTGTCCAAAGAAGTACTAGTTGTGCCCTCTCTTTCGAGTCACGACCGAACTCTCATCCGACAAATCATCGAGTGGCCTCTCCTTTCGCCTCGAAAGGTTGCCTTCGCCATCACGAAGTTTGTTAGTTGGGCGCGGTGGTTTGTCGGTCGGCTAATGGCTTGGTGGGAGAGGGGGGTCGGCAAAGAGAGAGAGAGAGAGTTGAGCGAGAGAAGAGAGAGAGGAGAGAGAATTCAAAATGATCTGACCACTTAGGCTTTACTTAGAGGGATGTTGAATTATTATATTCCTTTTTTATTTACTATGTTTGGCACATAAGACGCATTCAATATTTTTTCTTAATTTGTACCTCTTAGAAAAAAGAAATGCTCAAGATAGGATAATTTTTCGTCGCCAATTTACCATACTATTTTGTCAAAAATTTTCCTTTAGCAAATAACAACACGAGATGCGACCGGGTATAGCTCGTCCCAAGCTACTTGAGCTTGGCTCGAGAATACAACGCAGCGCGAGCAACTTGGAGTGTCTACCGTTCTCGGCCAAAAGTAATGTCTAATTGAATAAACATTTGGGCTCCCAAAATTCTCTCACTCTAGCAGCCCCTCATGAAATTATTTTTCAAATTAAATTTCAAGTGTCGACAATGTACATGAAACTTGCTATTAAAAGTAGGGGTGTGTATCGGTTTAGGGTCAACCCTAGACTGACCCTAGACCGGCCCAACCTTGCCGGTTTTGGTTCGGTTCCTAGAGAGATTGGGTCGATCATTGGTCTTAAAATTCTTGGATCAGCACTGTGCGGGTTGCTTTTCGGTCCTAAGAGTTCCGAGTCGGTCAAACCTGAACCAACCCTGACTCTATGTACATATATTACTTATAATTTTTTTATATAGATAAAATCTTAAAATAAACGACGTCAACAATATTGAATAGCGATTTAGTAAGGAGTTCAAATAATTTTATATTGTTCTTTAATAACTTAGATTTTTAATGTCTTTTACGACTGAGGAAAATATTTTCGTGAAGAGTCCCCACTTAAAAGGTCAAGCTAAAGTCATAGCTTAGACCTAAAATTTAAATCGAGTCGAGATTAAAAGTTGTTTATATGATAAAACAACTCTACCTAATCAACTCTATACTTTTATCGGATATTATTATCTAAGTATATAACATATATATGTGTGTCTGTGTGAAATCGAGTTTGATTATAGCTAATGTAATAATTTCTCAATATATGACGCAATAATGACCGATGCAGGAAACCAAAAACCCCACAACAACAAAACCCCCAAAGAAACCCCAAATGCACTTTGCTCTCGCGAACTCCCCCATTTCTTCTTCCTTTCCATCCTCTTCGTC
The DNA here is from genome assembly GCA_014182515.1 of Eucalyptus microcorys. NCBI lineage: Eukaryota > Viridiplantae > Streptophyta > Magnoliopsida > Myrtales > Myrtaceae > Eucalyptus > Eucalyptus microcorys. Next base: position 32,462,498 of record CM024568.1, on the reverse strand, counting down.
TCGCTCTCGCATCTCCAGAAGAAGCAAGACCATGGCAATGGCGATGCTGAAGCGGGGCTCGATCTCGACCACGAGACTCCTCTCCGTCGCCGGGAGGGGCCCCGCCTCTGCGGCGGGGGCAGCCCTAGGAGCGGCGGGCGCTGCGGCGGCGGCGGCTCGCCGGAGCTACAGCTTGATACCGATGGTGATCGAGCACTCGTCGCGGGGCGAGCGGGCGTACGACATCTTCTCCCGCCTCCTCAAGGAGCGCATCGTCTGCATCAACGGCCCCATCTCCGACGACACCGCCCACGTCGTCGTCGCCCAGCTCCTCTTCCTCGAGTCCGAGAACCCTTCCAAGCCCATCCACATGTACCTCAACTCCCCCGGCGGCGCCGTCACCGCAGGTCACCCCTTCTTCTTCTTCTTCTTCTTCTTCTTCTTCTTCTTCTTCTTTCTCTCCCCATTTTGCTTCGGACCGCTAGGTCTCCGATTGGCGAATTCGCTGAAACGAAGGGCCGTTGGATGAGCTTGATTCGTTTCTGATGTCGTTAGTTACTCGTTGCTTTGTTTGCTGCGTGATGGGGTTTTGCAATAGTTAAGAACTGACTCCCTATAGTGCCGGGCAGTGAATGCTTGCGGATGCTACTAAATAGGTTTAACTTGATGCGGCGGTGTTGATACCTATTTCAGTGATGGCTGGCGAATGAATTTGGCACTTGGGGGCTGCTGTTTGATCTATAGGTAGTCAGGGGAAGAATGTTCTTTCTCTGGAGTAATCAGTAGAATGATCTTGCTCGATGCTCCTGTGAATTGGAAGAAGAGGGAATTCTGTCATCGAAGGCAACCGATTGACATGAGGAGAAGCGAAAGTAATTAGTCATGCTTGTATTGTTGGACCATAAAAAAGAAGGCGAAACCTTAAGTTTTAGCAATTAATTGGCCAAAAGGAAGGAACTTTATTAGTTTAGTGATCCGTAACTGTAATTCCTGACTTCTCTCTCAGTCGATCATTCTGTATTCAAATTCACTGATCAGAGCCTTTAGATTTTTTCCTCGGTGTCTGCAGTCAGATAGCCTTTCGAGCAGCCTTTGTTATCAACGTAGCTACAAATTCTAGATGGATGTAACCTGCTGATGCACTTTTGGTGAAAGACTTGCGTCTTTCCAAGTGTCTCAACTTTTTGATGGAAATAATACCAAATATGTGAACCAACGTAACTCAAGAAGTAAGCTGAGTTTCAGAAAAGTAGTTTGGCTTTCAAATTCAGCGAATCATTTGCTCTTACCTACCTATCTTGTTCTATTGAATTTCCACACCTCCCCCCCCCCCCCCCAACCCCCTGCGTAGATGTAGATCACATGTCTGTACATAGGTTAGCTTCCCCTTTAGACAGATATCCGTTTTCTTTGAGAATTTTTCTTCCTGTAAAAGTGCATTTTGTGTTGGGATATCAAATCGATTTTTTTTTAGTTGGATTGGATATATCATCAGAAAGAGAAAGATGAGGAGCATATCTTAGATGTGGCTAAGGTGGACAGGATAAGACAAAAGAAAAGTTATATGAAAGGATTGGACCATATTCGGTCATGCGTTGCTGTTGCCAGATTATAGACAATAGACATTAGTAGATACTGAATATCCAACCAACCACTTGTTCTGTTATTCTTCAAAAACAGTGTCCACTTTATACTTTACCCCTTTTGATTCGGAACTCTAACGGCCAAATGCAACACAAATGATGAGTCCCTTTCTTCTGTCACAAGGTTCAAGAAAAGATCGTTGTACATGCTTTCGGGAAATATCTTGAGTTTCTGAACTTAAGTAGTCTGTGCAACTGATCTGTCCGACCTCATTGGAATGTGGGGTTCTTTAAGTTTCTCCATGTGTAAGCAATCTGTTCTAACTTGTGTTCCCTGAGTCTGTTCAGATAATGAGCTAGAGTTTCTGAACTTAAGTAGTCTGTACAACTGATCTGTCCGACCTCATATGGGGTTCTTTAAGTTTCTCTATGTTTAAGTGATCTGTTCTAACTTGCATTCCCTGAGTCCGTTCAGGGTGATGTTACTTCTAGTGTAACAGTCAAGATGTTTTATGCATGTATTTGTATGTGTATAGAACAGCATGTCAAGTGCAATGTATGGCTGTGTGCTAAATTTTAGAGCAATTAATCGGGCACAGTGCAAATACTTGTAAATCAACTTGGGAAGCTCGGGTTCTGTGAAATTTCAATTCCTGTTCTAGATAAATATTTGAATTGTTGATTAGCGGCTTTGTTGCAGGTCTTGCAATTTATGATACCATGCAGTATATTAAATCTCCTATCAATACTATTTGTTTGGGTCAAGCTGCATCCATGGCCTCTCTCCTTCTATCTGCCGGTGCCAAGGGCGAGAGACGGTCTCTGCCAAATGCGACTGTTATGATTCATCAGCCTTCTGGTGGCTATAGTGGCCAGGCTAAGGATATGACAATTCACACTAAGCAAATAATTCGGGTTTGGGACTCGCTAAATGCGCTGTATGCTAAACATACTGGACAATCAGTCGATGTCATTCAGAAGAATATGGACAGAGATTATTTTATGACCCCAGAAGAGGCAAAGGAGTTCGGGATCATTGACGAAGTTATTGATCAGAGACCAATGGCTTTGGTGACAGATGCTGTTGGCCATGAAGGCAAAGACAGAGATAAAAGCTCAAGCTAGGATTCTTGCTTAAGTTAATTCACTTTTTGAACGGTTTTACTATGTTCACAGTAGAATTCTTGTTTTTACTTTAGATAAGATGATATTGTTTTGTTTCTGAGATTTATAGACGGTGAGTAGGTAAATTGATGCGTGAACTAGATCTTTCTACCGTACGTGCATACATCTTTTCAGCCATCTTCCCTGAAGAGAATTTGGTAGCTTGAAATGCTTTCTTGGCAGCCATTTCACTTTAAAATAATTACGATGGTAATTGAAAGGCATAGGACTTGGATCGTAGAGGTGTGGGATTTCAATGTGCAGTATATTTTTTTACGATCACTTACATTAATAGCTAGCTTTTGAAGTGTGATTATTCCACGTTTTATATCATGTTCTTTCTGATTACGTCCTTCTGAACTGTGATATGCTCAATACTTTCTCTTCTATCACCTATCCCCAACTTCTCATGGCCTTTGTCGATTGCCTATAGTTGCTGATTAGAAGGATTTAGCAAATTTAACCTCAACAATATCTTGCTTGGTCTCTTCCTGTCCGAATTGGCAGTCAGGCATTTGGACATTTTTTTAGTGTCAACAAGTTGATGTGCATTTGAATTACTTATGCTTAGCCTTTTGCTTTTTGCATTACTTTTTACAAGCCTAGAAATGCATACGGTTCTTGTCAATCACAGCATCTTCTCCCATCTCCTTGACCATTCCTCTCAAATATGCGCAATTACCTACAACAATCACTCATTCAACATAACTCTCAGTTTATGACCAAGTAAAAAAACAGAACTCTCAGTTGCTCTCAAGGAGTTATATCCGTCCAATGTGGAAGCAACTTGCAAACAATCTTTACTTTCAATATTTTCCGTGGTAGCGTCAGTGGCTCAATTCTTTACCTTCGCATATTATCGACAAAATCTTAACCTTGAGCACAAGGTGAAAACGAACACGTGAGAAGTATTTGGGAGTCAAAAAGGAGATTTAACTTTAGCCAGTCTAAGAAGAAACTGTGCATTTTTTTATCTGGCATTTAGTTTTTTATTTTTGGCCAACACTAAACTTTAAACCAAAGAAAGAGAGTGCACCAAAATTAACTGTTGAACTGAATGGCAAAAAAACAAAACTTGCATGGACAACAATGGGAAAATAAAGTCCCAGAGCATACCCCAACAGAAACTTTAAATCCTATTACATGGACACTTCCTCATTCTCCCCAAGATTGATAGAATCATATGCCTTCTTCAATCTAAGTAGCCAGTGAGGACGACAAATTGAAGACATTTTCCAGCCACATACGACACTGGCTTATGCTACAGGTAACTGCGGTTTAGATTAGCAAAAGAAAATGTGCAGCATAGCACGTATGTCTCAGAATGTAACAGATCGAGTAGCCGTTGACTAAATTACCAAAAGAAGGTAAAGACTTAGACGGATGTCATTCTTCTTCGACAGCTTCAGCGGCGGATATCTCGGAATCTAACCGATCAGTTAGCTGTTCGCTCACATGCTTAGCCACAGATATCATATCGAGTATGACACTTGGATCCAAACCTGCACCTCCCCGCTTGGAAAGACCACATATCAACCCTTTCCTGTTGATGGAAACAGAAAGAGCAGAGCTCATCTCTGATTCTTCCTCCAAAGTTGCATCTACAATATAATGCCTGCCCACCTGGACAAGGAAGAAGATGAGAATTCGATGGTGGCACTAAACAATTCTGGAAGTGGAAAAATACTGAAGTTTCTATACCCTTGTTAATGTAACAATGACAGGAACCCCAGATGTATCGAATTGTAAGAATTCTTCGTCACTGATGTCAAGTTCAGGTTGATCCTCACCAGATGCTTCCGCTGCAACGTGAACTCTGGGGATGCCAGTGTTGCTCAAAGCGGCCTCCATGCCAGAAGGAGCAATTGAAGAAATGTCAGAAAAATTTTAAGAGCATACTATTACAAAGGACCATGTGAACAGAAAATTTAATTATGATGTTAAAGGTTTTGAATATGTCAACCACAAAACCATTTTAAGAATATGTTCGACAAAACAGAAAGCTCGACAAAGGTATACCTTGATGGCAGCACCAAGAGCATCTAGGAGATTCCCATCTGAACTGACGACAAGACCGTCGATATACAGATCCCAACAGACTTTTCCTTCCACAACTATAAGAGATGACAAATCAATTCCAGCACCTGTGAAATATAAACAGTCACACCTTTTGATTTAAATGAGGCACTAATATGTATTCGATAGCCTGTGGCCAAAAGAAAAAAAGAAGACTATGTTTTCACTAGAAAATGCAGAGGGAGAATGTATAGAGGATATCTATGTAGAAACTGTGGCCTTTTAAACTCTGCACGAAAAGTTTCAAACCTGCTCCACTTTTCCCACCCAAAAGACATCGCTGGAGAGCAACTGAGAGCTCTGTTGACAACTCCTCAGCCCCTCTACCCTGCATAAAATTGCACTGCAGTGTTAAATTGATGAAACTAACAGAAGTAAAAACAATATAGCGAAGGATAATGACAGTGAAACATCCAATTTGCTACTGATTGTATATAGAGAAAGCATTAGGTTCTGTTGATCTTGCTCGCCTTTTTTTTTTTTCCTCTCTTTTTTTCTCGGGGGGAGGGGGGTTGGGAAGGGGAATTGAGAAAGTCCAGAAAATAAATCAGAGACCAGATGCCATCTAGTACATCGAGCCACTCCATAATAACCGAGTCAAAGGTCAGTTTGAAGACAATCAGCTATCAGTCAATTCAAAACTGATGTGCCTATCTATTCTCTAACTGTGTACTGGAAGCATACCGTAGCAAACATAGCGCAATTTATATGAACAAAGTTTCAGGATGTGACTATTTTTTAGGTTTCTATTTTCTAGCTCAATGGGAGAAAATTCAAAGTATCAAGAAGCTAAATGAGAGACCAGATGCTGTATAGAAGCATGAACCAATCCCATACTAACCAAGTCAAGGTTCAGTTTGAGGGCAGCAATCAGCCAGCTATCAGTTAACTTAAAATTGATATACATATCTATTCTCAAACTTTACCAAACAAGGTGCAGCCCATAGGAAGAAAGTTTCAAAATGTCAGCATTTGGCTTCAAATTAACCCTTTCAATCTCAAACAATATCAATCCACTTATTCTGCTAATTCCAAGTCAGGGACATTCAAAAAGAAACATTGGGAGAAAAATTAGAACTAGCAGATCCACGCAAACTACAATGACTAGAATAGAAATGCTACGAAGCAGCAGAATTAAAAGTATAGGACCTCAAACACTGGAGCGGCAGTTGGGCTGCAATCAACATATATGGAAACCTTCCCTTTGTTGGGTTGTAGTGGACTTGGTCTTCCAATTTCAGGCCTGCACTGGAAAACATCAGGAGGGAATAATGAGAATCACACTATTAACCAGGAACACCAGGATCCATCCACAGATTGAGTAGAAACAGAAAGAAACCTCCGCAACACCAACAAAAAGGAAAAAGAAAGATTCACGCTTTAAGCTACCTTCACACTGGCAATGACATCAGTTCCACCCATTCTAACTCTGGCCGAGCCATTGGCCTGTCATACATACAAAACAAAATTCACATTGGTCAAATCTCACCAGATAAACTATCAAGCATGGCAATTTTATGCACCGCCGGCCATTATAAAGTACCTGAGGAATGACCCTGGTTTCGACATATATGGGTCGGTAAGTCAGTCGTTTACGGCCATCGGAGCGAAGGTCCTGCGCAATGCCCCCTTGTATGAATAGCTTTTCTCCAAGAGATAAACCATTCATCCTGCATAAGAAGAAGAAAACTCTGATTATTGTCTAATCCTAGAACACAAGGAGCAAGGCATAAGATGGTCAAAGAAAACAAGTCTCCCCTGCTTTCAAATACTCAAATCATAATCTTAGGTATTCCCTAATGACACTCCTCTCTCTCGCAGCCGATATAGAGGCCATGTCCGACAAGATCATGCCCAACGTGCTTCTCTGAGCACTGACCAGTTTCACAGAGGTTCTACGCGCTCTCCCGACTACCAAAATTTGATGGAAAAATTCAGACTTTCTTGATTTCCAACCTAATGTAGATCAATTACTGAGCTCTTGCGCATGATCAAAAGCTACCATGGATATCGCATACTCACCTTGACGTCGCCAGCGAATCGGCGAGCCAGGCGCAGACGATCGGCAGGCTGAAAAGGTAACGGAAGAGGGCGCAGGCGCGAGCGGAAGTAGTAGAGATCGGAAAAGGTCCGGCGACGGCGGGCGGGCGACGGCGGGCGGGCGGCGGCGGCGAGCGTTACGGCGGCGCGAGCGAGGGGAGAGGAAATAGGGTGAGAAACGGAGAGGGAGGCCGCGGTCAGGGAGAGGAGATGCGTAAACTCACGACCATCTTGTTCTTATTTAGTCCCTGGAATTTTCATAAAATTTCAGCTAGACCCGTCGCCTTTTGATTTGTGCAATTGAATCCTCAAATTATTTCTTTATTTTTTTGTTCAAATAGGTCCTTCCGTTGAAGTATATTCGGCAATGCATATGCGGTTGTTAAATGCTGACGTTGCATCTTACGTGGCAATTGCAATACAATTTCTTTCTATAAAACGGAAATATAGAAAAAATGGAAAAGAATTGTCGACTGTTAAAAACATTGTGAAGAAGCATGACTCACATGAAGAAAAAATCAGGGTGATACTCCATTCGAGTTATTGTTTTCACTCTTTTTTTCTCCTTTTTTTTTTTTTTTATTACAGCAAAGGTGGCAGGGGTGACCCCCGTGCCGCCTTTTCCCAAATCTCACAAGGCATGCTAGCTGCTTGCCGTCGGGTGCATGCAGCCGCGGGGCACCTTGACTGTAGCTAATCCTTCCCTTCTCATTTATTTGATTTTTTTTTTTAATGTTAATTTTCTAAAATTTGGGAAACAATTTTTTGTATTACTATTGTCACATAGGATGACATGTCAACATTTCATGGCTAATTTCATGTCTCCGTTCATATTTTCAATGAAAGTACCAACTCAAATATAAACGTAAACATATTATAAAATTGAGAAAGCTAACAGATTTTATGATTCAAATCTAATGTCAAAAGAAAAAATAACAAGAGACAATAAAAATACCAAAAACTTGTAAGTGTCTAAGAGAGTTAGCCGCCAAGACATCCATAATGAAGAGGGAAAATATAGGTTTAACTATTACTCAAATGTTTCCCAGCCAATTTATTTCCTTATTCTGTTTTATTTATTATTTGATAGCTCATTATTATAATAGAAACGTGGCCTTACGGTTTTATGTTAGAGAATCCAGCAATTTGCAAATAAGTATGTTTAATCAATTCTCTTTCAAAAGAAATAAAAACAGGTGTCTAAATTTATTTAATTTAAGATTTAACGATAAAATGTGCAGTTAAGAATAATAAGATGCTGAAGAGAGAAATATGGAATTTTGCTGGATATGTTGATGTGTAAAGAGTACATGAATATAAGCTTTATTAGATGATTATCAAAAGAAATCAAATAAGATATCCATTATCAAAATAGAAATGAAAAATAAGAGGAAATAACCAAAATATTTATAGAAGATATGTAAATATGTCTAACATGTGCATTGAATCTCCTTTTCTCACAAGTTTTTAAAAATTCAACAGTAAAAGTTGGCCATGTTAACGGGGCTTTCTTTTTATACTTCTATTTGCAAACAAAAGGAAGAAAAAAAAAATACCCCAGGTCATTATGCTTTTTGCTGAGTTGATAGGTGTAAAAAAAAGAACTTGGGTGACTAAGATTTCTAACAAATAGTAAGTCCTTTTCCCTTTTTTATAATGTTATAGCATAGACTTCGATAGACCAAGGCATTAGGAAATATACATGGTTATAGGATTCATTTTCAGAGAACTTCCAATCACTTACTACTGTGAGAGAGAAAGGGTTCGATTTGGCGTAAATTCACCATACCCACACTTCATGAAACATTAGAAGAAATTACAAAAATGCATGTCACCTCTTGAAAATGCCAGCCTAAAATGGAAGGACGGAGATAGCGGCTCGAGAAGATAGATCTATCGACTTATGCAGTCAATGCAATCGTCATTTCTACTTATACAATTCAAGCGCTTACTGAGTAACAAATCCCTCAAGGCCGCGTTTGGTCGATCGGATAAAAACCAGGATATGATTTTTTATTCTATCCCATGTTTGGTAGCTATTTAGGATAGGATAAGGTTGGATATAGGAGGGATATAACCCGGATAAAAAAATCCGAGAGGAGGGTGGGATAAGGTTTTATAGGATTTCTTATATTTGAAACATAAACCTATAGTTACGTTTGATCATCCAGATTTTTAAATAGGATATGATTTGATATGATATGATAAGAAATCCATGGATTTCTTCATATCACATCTACTATTTGGTCAACTACGGATTGAAAGTTGGATACCCTCATATCCTATTCAATCTACCGTTTGATAAACTATGGATTTAAAGTCGGATATTTTAAAAACAATAACATTAGGCAAGTACAATTTTGCAGGTTTAATATTCACAAAATCATCCGAAACAATATATATTTTTCAAATTAATAGATTCTCATCGAATTTCATGATTACGCATTGTAATAATCTTTCCTGTTCCTTTGAAATAATCTTTTGGTTACCCCCTTCAACATCAAACGTTTTTAGAATAACCTCAATTTCAATATATTCACTTTGAAACGGGAATTCTTTTTGTCTCTTACAAGTTTTTCATTTATTCCCATTTTGTTACAGGTCCAATACCAAATCAAACAAATGTCCAATTAGAATAAAGCATAAAATCCAAAGTTCATTCGCTTTTTTTTTTTTTTTAGTTGTCACGAGAATGCAATGACAGTTAATCACATTAATGAACAATCTTTGAACAATTTGTATTTATAAATTACATTACATTTGTTGAGTATCGGCCAACTACATTTTGACCAAAGTAAACTCATGTTCATGTCCATATAAAGTAGTAGATGTGAACTATCTTGACTTAAGGCTCATTTTAAGTTCGTGGTTAGGTTTTCTGCCAAAAAGACAAAGAAACTATCAAGGAAAATAAAATACAAAGGCAAAGAATATTATAGATAATGGTTTTCTTAGCAATCAACACAAACATAAAGTTTCAAGCCATATCCACCTCTTTTCAGGTCATGACTACAATTGAAAAGTTCAAAAAGATAACATTAAAGCTTATAGCTAGCCCCAAAAAACCTTTAAAAAAAAGGAGAAGAAAAAAGAAAAAGTAAGGAGAGAACATATCTCCTACAAGCTCAGAAACAACTCAATATAACTAAAATCGAAACACCAAATATAAGATTCCAAGACAGATGTCTAATTTGGAATAAAGCTTAAAGTGCTAATCCGATATGACTTCATTCATTGTGATTCATCACTTCCAATCATCACTTATTCTCTTCTCTCATCTCTTGGAGAAGTAATTCCACAAATGCCTTTCTATCGTTTCCTTGAAATCCCAAAAATAGATGAATATTCTCAGAATCCTTCACAATTTTTCTACATAATTTTATTCTATTCATAGCACCTAAAGACATTTGAAGAAGCTCCTCATTGATTTTTCGTTTGTCATTATCCAAATCCTTAGCATGTCCGATGCGGCTAGCAATCATTTCCATTCTCTTGTTAGCTTTTTCCAAGAATCAGCCAAAAGTTCCTACTATCTCAACGAAGCTAGCAGCCCATTTGTCACTTCTTTTAGCCATTTTTTCTTCTTGAAGAATCAGAAACATTTTGTGTATAAGAAGATGATAGTGGCGGTAAGTTTTGACTTATACCGTTAGTTGCCACATTATCATAATTTTCACATTCCTCATGATCTACAGCCGCATGAGCTTTTGAAGGGTCTTCACTAAGATTCCCCTTGGCATGGTCCTTTGTAAATACAGTTGCTAATCGATCATATTGAGGCAAAGACTTCCCTCTCAAAGAAGCAACTCCTGGATAGGTCTACAAAGAAAATATATTATTTTGTTAAAAATGAAACAATTAATAAAGAAAAAAAATGAGAAGAAGTGACACAAACCTTGTAATATTTTTGCTAACTATCCTAAGAATGAATATCAACACAATGCTTTGCATAGTCCCACCCAAAGCCACTTTGATTCCTCAAGTCATATATATAATTATACAATTTTTTCAAGTTTTTCATTTTCGATTCTATGTGAAGCCAGAACAAGGGAACTTTTCTTCAAACCACTTCTCTAACAAAATCATGTAACCACTCTTGAAGCCGTTATCGGCTTTCATTACTCGCGCAACTAATTCTTCAAGACCATCTAGAAGTGCATTTTATTAATCTATTGTCCATATGTGTCGGTCTCTCTTTGTTCCCCTTCCTTGAGTTTGACTGAAATCACTACCTTCCATTCTTAAACATCTCATTGCAATTTCAAAATATTTAATGATGGAAGATAACATGGTAGAGAAAATTTAATGATACAGATAGCATAGTACTTCAAATTTAAAATGATAAAGTCATAATTTAAACATTATATAAGAAATATGTCTCAATAATGACAAACCAGCACCATATTACACATGTTTGATAGAAATGAAAAAAAAAAAAAATTCTTATAACGCAAGTCTTGCAACAATGAGAAACAAATGAATTTTTTAAATAATATATCATACAACTCCTCCATGTCCTCGATTTACATTCCACTCATTACTCATTAAACATTTGTATTGCCAAATTTTGCCTCCATGTTATCCAATTATCCGACGGCTCGACAACATCAATTGTTTCCACATCTTCAATAGTGGTAGCAACTTCATCTAACTGTGCCTCGATTGGATCAATAGCCATTTCTCTTCTTATCAAGTTGTGCAGAAGGCAACAAGCTATGATTATTCGACCTTGCGTTCTAATTAGATAAAAAGATGGACTCCTAAGAATAGCCCAATGTAACTTAAGTAGACCGAAGCATCTTCGATGACATTTCCAGCTTGAGAATGCTTCATGTTGAAGTACTCCTTGGGGAAATTTGGTGTACGACCTTCTGTCCACTTAGATAGATGATAACAAGTGCCTTTATAAGGAGTAAGAAAGTCCTCCCCATTTGTGTATCCAATATCTACAAGATAATAATTACCTAATAACAAATGATAATATTATTAATTGTCTTAGATCCTTTAAAACCTATAATACATAGAATGTAATATATTGATAAAGGCGATCTTACCAACAGGGATCTTTAGACCATTAGGTTTAACTAAAGCATCTCGAAACACTCTAAAATCCGCTGCTGAGCCTTCCCATTCAAGTAAAACATAAACGAATCTTATGTCACGTGAGCAAACTCCTAACACATTGGACGCAACCTCACCCTTTCTATTTCAGTACCTCGGTTTATCAACCTCTGGAACACGTACCCTTATATATGTGCCATCTAATGCTCTTGAGCAACCCTAGAAACATAAAATTAATAAAATAACATTCTCTTTAAAGTATTAAATTAGTCTATGAAATAGCAGAAAAACATACCTTAAACCATTTCCATCTCTCGTCAGCACATTCCTCTAGAACTGGTTCAGGTGAGACAAGAAGCACACTATGCATTCTTATCACTGCATTTAAAACTAAGTTAAAATATCTACTTATTGTCTCCTTAGATTTCATAAATCTAAACTAGATGACTCGATTTTTCACGTGATGGTCAAGTATATGTAGAAACATGGCCATTTGTTCTTTTATAGTTACGAGTCCATCTTCTTTTAACCCACCAATTGTACATGTCAACTCGCATAGTAGACTAAATGTACATCTATCCATCCTAAATTGTTCCACACAATTCAAGCCTTTGCTCTTAATGAGGCAGTCAATGTGATCTAAACGAGCTTGGATTCTAATAAATATCCGATCCTTCAATTTATGCTTGCGGTAGTACCTTTCAACAGTAGTGGACACTACTAGCATAAACATCATACACAAAAGTAACATTTGGAGGCTCATCTCCTCTAATATAAGAATGGTGAAAATTTCCTCTCTATCATTGTGATCCATTTCTAATGAGGAAAAAAAAAAAAATAACATTAGACAAGTACAAATTAACAAGTTAGATAATAGAGAAATATATAAAATAATATTTTTTTTCAAATCAGCAAATTTCAAGGAGGTTCTCCTTCCTCCTTGCAATAAGGAGAAAATCCTTGATCTCGTGGATTTGCTTCGGTTGTTTGTCAAAAGTTTAGAAAGGACATATAATTTCTAGGGGCATTGAAGATATCGAATATTTCGCACAAAAATAGAAAGGCCTTTATAAATCTACAGATTCAAAACTACCAAGAAGAGAGCAGTTTTTGGCCATTCATCAAAGAACCAGAAGGTATTATTCAACCAAATTTGTGACAACCAAATGCAGGCAAGCAAACGATCTTGTTTTATGAGGGAATGAGAAGCTGCATCAAATACCGTAACACCCTTTCATCATGAGCACATGCCTATAAAACATTCGATGGTGTTGGACTCACTAAACAAGACCTATATGCAGGTTTAAACTTTAAAAAGCCAGGGGCGAGACACAATCTATGGCTGGGCATGTATACATCTATACATCACTGCAGTAGACTGCACATTAGCTTTGTCTCAATGAATCCCATCGTGTGCTTATAGATAAAACAATATTCGATGCACCGGACTAATTGAACTCAAAACACCAAGGAAGAAGCACCAATCTATAGCTAGGGCATGTCCACACCCATACATCACAGCAGTAAATTAGGGCCTATATGCAGCTTTGAACATTATAAAAAAATCTCTCTTTTACATCGCAGAGCAGGAATATAATAAAAAATCTCTCCACCATAGCTCTTTGCCACAAACGCATAATAACAATTCTGGAAAAGAAGCCCTTTGCATGAAAATAATTTAAAAAATTTATGCAGGGGCAAGTCGTATTGCTGATCAGAGCTCCAACTAAAGACCATCCCCGCCCCGCCCTGTTGACATGCCCACCTTGTGCTGCACCAAATGCTAAAATAGATGGACTACTAAAATTTCACTTCCAAGAACACGATCTCCAATCAACCAGCAAAAAAGCCAATAGAACTACAATTCTGACCTACATAAGCCGAAACATAGATGAAACAGGAAAACAATCCACAACCAACCTTAGGGCTACTTTAGAAGTCAATTTTAGTGAGAGAGAGAGCATGATTATTTACCTCACAAATTCGTCGCTTCCGTAAAATTTCGATGTGAATCGGAGAGCTATCGGGGAGAAGGCTTCAACGTCAATACTTTGGAAACAGAGGAGATGGAGTCGTTTGTGGGTGAATGGCGGAGAAAGAAAAAAAGCATAGTGTAGTGTCTGGGATTATTCTGGGTCGGCCTGCTGCTGTATACAAGAGGTGCTGATGATGATTCTAGTGCATGTACAAGGGCTAAATTCAAGGCAATAGAAGATGCCAATTTTACTCCAACAACTTGGGAAGCTTGATCTCACAACGTCACTTAAAAGGTAATCACAATTGGGAGAAAGCTATGCCCAGGTGAAAGTTTCTTGGTTATACAATTTCAAGTCCGTACTCCCAGGGTAACTGCAGGTAAGTAAAATGTTTCCCTAAATAGCTTGATTCTCATTAGCGATTGTCCAGGGAACTTCATGTCAATGACATCTTCTCCAACCTCCTTGACCATTCCTCTCAAATACACGCGGTTGCCTCTGTGGGAAGGTCTCCTCCCAATCTGGGTGTGTAATTATATAATTAAACTGCCTGATCAATATAAAATGACATAAGCAATCAGTTTGCTTGCAAGAACTAAGTAATGCGTGAGTAGACCCTTTGAATTCTGGGTAAATAGCAAGAATGGTATATGCCGCACATTGAGAACAACGGCAAGTGATCACCTACAACAATCACCCATTTATGCCGCCGAGAATTCACCACAATATATACCACAGGGATTTCAAGGAGTTATACCACCTCAATATGGAAGCAACTAGCAAAAAATATTTACTTCGAATATTTTCCGTGACAGTGGAAGTGGCTCTTAGGCAAAAGAAAAAAGCTAATCAGCAGAACACCCTTCTAAGTCTGGTTACAGTTGTATATAGGCATCAAAAGCATACTGACAAACTCAGAAAGGAGAGGAGAGAATCCAGCAGCTATCGCTGAGACAAAAGTTGAACTCTTTATGTTAAACTTACCTCCGTATATTATCAACAAAATCTGGACCTTCAGCATAAGGTGAAGTTGAACATATGAGAAGCATTTGGGAGTCAGAAAGGTGCTGCAGTGTCGAAGCAATGTGAAACTGACGCCCAGACCTACATCGTGTCAGCAACATATACAAAGCGTCACTGAGACTTGAACAATTTGAAAAGCAAAAGCAGGACAATGTCTGCTTGTTATATGCATTGGCAATGCATGCTGACTATAAATTTGACAGCAATCTTCTTACCAATAGCAAGGTGCAATTATGAATTTATCATCTTGAGTATGATAGGTTTCCAGTAACTTGCCCCTCCAAGTCGGGTCATCACTGCAAGCAGTTATACGAATTCGCCGGACAACTTCATCAGGACATCTGGAAGTTCTATCAAAACAGGCGGGGGATACAGACCCATTGGATGTCTCTACCTGACGAACGCCCAATGAACAAGAGTTTAAATCAAATTGTAGACAGACGAAATGCAAATATTTAACATTTGACGTGCAGCCCATGATAATACCATATTAGTGAATTATTGGAACACAGAAAATTGACAAATAAAAAAACTCCAATTGCTGAAATTCAGGAAAATGCAATACATCATGACCTTGAAGAGACAGTCAAGAAATAAATAGAATAGCTTCTTTTATTACAAGTTTGCTTGGATTACATTACCTAGCCCTGTAATGAGAAGCCAGTCTTGGACTCAAAATAGGCAATCTTGTCAATAGATGTGGTACGTCTCTCAGGAGGTAATGCAGACTACTGCTTTTTATCATAAGAGAAGATTCTATCGACAAAAAAATTGTCCATATTTCCATTACTCTACTGTTATGTTTCCATCTCTATATTAAATATCATTTAGAAGAAGGTAACAATGTAATAAAAGTACATCTGGAACAGACACTAACCAGGAACCCAGTAATAATAGGATATGCACGTCCATCAGCATCCCGTCTAGTATTGTGGCCAAGCACAAAGAATGTTTGGATATGAAATTTCTCTCGTCTCCTCAGCAATGTTTCGATCAATTTGATACACAGCGGTAAGGAATAACCATCCACTTTTCCATGGATTTCCGATCCATCACTATGGTTGATTCGCTGCATACAAAGTTCAACAATTACACATCAAACTCATTTATTTGCCTTTAAGTGGATGGTACATCCACTGATAATCACTAAGAAGGGGATCTCAGGTCAGACTTTAAGAGAAGCATCCTCAAAACCACCAATAACATGAACCTGCATTTCAGCATTTAACAAGACTTTGCATAAGAATGTGAAAATAATCAAGAATCATTAAACCTCACAGCTTTGCTTTTTTTGATAAAAGATACAAAACCATTACATCCATCTCATCCTGCAAGTCGTGATCAAAAGTTTGTGATAACATCTGAGCAAGACCCATTTCCACAATAGCTGGAGAATCCAAATGGGCAATAGAAATCCTGAGATTCAATGGGAAAAAGATGATAATGCAGATTTAGGGATTTATATCTAACGCAACAGGTTTGTTGTTTCCAAGCCTCTCTTAATTCTGCTGCATTAGCTTCGTACTTTCCATTTGACCGATTCTGAATGACAAGCCCCACGCATGTAGTTGCTTCATCAGTCCCGACAACCTGTCATGTAGAATGGTAACAGTCATTAGAAGTTTTGCAAGTAATAACAAAGTACTCTAAAGATAAGCAAACATTCCAATTATTCTAAATGAGGAAAGGGGAACAGCCATACATCCACCAAAGCAGGGTCAACAATTGCATATTCTCTTTGGAATATATAAACACATTTAGGCTGTGTAATGCTCCCCAATCCAGACTCCTCTGAAATGGAAAACCTCTTCTCTGGGGTATTTTTGAATGAATGCGAGGCAGATAATAACGTTGGGTGGTCTGTTAAAGCAGCTAAGATTTCCAGAACCTGTTGACAAGTAATAAAGAAGGAGTCGTCACAAGAGATATATATATGCAGCGGATGAAATGAGCTTAAACTGCAAAAGAGATGACATGAATCAGTTTTCACCCCCCAAGTTTCTTTTGTTAATTCTTATACAGCAGAAAGTGATGTTCATACCCTCGGCAATTCAATTCAATTCAATTCAACCAGTTACATGCTAATTCTAGTGGAAAGCACAAGTTGGGACGTCCATATCGTGTAATTCTCAGTTCAGAAATGGTATGGTTCTGTCGTTTCAAGCTGGGAACTCCGTTTGCTTACTCTGTCTTCTGTTAGGCAATGAGGTTTTCACCAGTTTGGGCTGCTTTTCAATCAAACACCTGCTCACAAGGTTATGTCAAAGACCATTGCTAATCTAATGAGCGTGGTGCACTGCTGATTGAATTCTCTTTCCACCTTAAGGTGTTTATCATCTAGAAGAAGAACAGTGGATGAACAAAAAATAATAATAATAATAATAAAGTAAAAGGATTTGGATTCGAAGTGCGCGTACAACTAGGATTCAAACAAACTTTCGCCCAGCAGATCTTCCAATCAATGTTTTCTACAAATTAATCAGATAAAGTTAACATCGTTTACTTAAAACTCGCAGCAAATCTCCTCGGCGATTGGTTTGGAAGCCGAACACGGAAGAAGATTCGAGAGTTCCTCATCTTATGTTCGCTAACAGGCCAGCCGACAGTTTCGTAGATCAAGCACAAGAGAGGTGCACGAGCACAGTCTCAGCAGCGCTTGAAACATCCAACTTTTTTCCATTTTTCCCCCACGTTCTTCTCCGTCAATCGTTATCCAACCGCATTACCGCTAGACTCTCGAAGACGGAAGGACGGAGAAAGCTCCAACGCACGTCGCGTCCGCATTACGCAAAAAAAGCTCCGCAAAGCAGAAAAAGAAAAAGGCCAAGGACTCTCAGTCACTGACGTCGCCCTCATGTCGTGATTTCTGCCTACTCCGACTGTCGAACCCCGAAATCCACGAGATCGGAGGAGGGTCGCCCCTCCGTTGCTACCCTATTCGAGCGCCCGAGAGGTGCCGCCGTCGACTCCGCTAGCTTTTCCGCCGAAGTCGGAGCTCCGCATGACGACGGCGATCGGAAGCAGCGAGCGACGGAGGGAGAGGGGGGGATCGCAGGGAAGAGGAGTTACCTGAGACGGCGAAGGCGGATCGGAGCCGGGAACGACCGGAACGCCGTCGACGAGGATCATGGCCGGAGGCTCTTGACCGATCGCTGATCTGACGAAGGAGACGGAAAAAAGACTGGCTGTTTCCTTGGCAGTTCGACTTCAGCAGTTGTACGGAACGACAGGCGTCACAAGTTTTCTTACGGACGCTTCTCTTTTAAATACTGCAGCTGCTCATGATAAAATTTAGGTTAATACATTCAAAAACCCCAAATTGATACGCTGGGACAAATTTATCCAATTTTTTTTTTTTGATGACTCAAGGAGCCTCGTACAGCCGGTAGCCTTGTACAGTTTTTTTTTTATTATTATTTTTTATGACCCAAGGAGCTCCATATAGTCGGTAACTCCGTACAACCGATATCCGGCGAGCAAATCCTTGGGTGACACTAACGAAGGACACACCACCCTGGTATCACACTTAAGACACCAAATGCCTCCACTAGGTTTCAAACCCCTCATTTTGGGGAAGGATCAATAGAGCTCTTATCCAGCGTCATGGTTACCCTAAAATATTTTTTTTACCATGAAAAATCCCAAACTAGTATACATGTGACAAATTTACCACGAATAACCATAAAAAATCTTACACTTGTATATTTATGATAAATTTACCATAAACTAATTTATTCGATTGCAAAAAAATCCTAAACTATTAAATTTGTGACAAATATACCATCTACAAAATTGGATTAATATCACAAAAAAATAATAAAAATTGTAAATTGTGACAAATGGAGCGTAAAATCTCAAATTGGTATACTAGTAAACTATTACGTGTCATTTAACTTAATAATTTGATAGTAAAATTTAACGAAAACTAACAGAGTATAAATTTGTTATAAGTGTAAATTTGTCTAAGATATACTAATTTGGAGTTTTTGGTGGTCAAAAAAATAATTTGGGGTAAATTTGTCACATGTGTATTAGTTTAGAATTTTTCAGGGTATTAACCCTTAAATTTAAGATAATATAACAATTATCTTATTCTACATTCAATGCCTACTCAAAATAGAATAAAATTAGATATAAGAGAGATATAAATCTAACAAAATCAAAATATAAATTCAAAATTCAAAATTTAATAAAAATTTTAATATTCAAAATTAAAAAGTTATTTTTCTCAAATAACAAATTTCTTAAATTGACAAAATCAAAATTATATTTCAACATAAATAATAGTTGAATTCTAATATAAAAAATTCAAAATAGCAAAAAAAATAGTTATTTTATTATAATTCGAATTTAATTATATTTAATAATATAAATTCAATATACATATAAGACTATATATTTATATTTATTAGATATTTTAGGTGTTTTAGTATTTTAGGTATATTAGTATAGTTTGATTGAAGGGGAAGATAGAAAGAAAAATAAATTAATAAAAAATAAGGAAAATAAAAATAAAATAGTCAATAGTGTTGAGAGAGATCTTTTTCATAAGTTAATACCCTAAAAACCCCAAGCTAGTACACCCGTGACAAATTTATCACAAATTATTTTTTTGACCATCAAAAACTTCAAACTGGTATATCTTAGACAAATTTACTTCAAACTGGTACACCTATGACAAATTTACACTCTGTTAGTTTTCGTTAAATTTTACTGTTAAATTATTAAGTTAAATGACACGTAATAGTTGACTGGTATACCAATTTCGGATTTTACGCTCCATTTGTCACAATTTACAATTTTTATGATTTTTTTGTGGTATTAATCCAATTTAGGAGAGGGTATATTTGTCACAAATTTACTAGTTTAGGATTTTTTGCAATCGAATAAACTAGTTTGGGGTAAATTTGTCATAAATGTACAAGTTTAGGATTTTTTATGGTCAATTGGGGTAAATTTGTTACATGTGTACCGGTTTGAGGTTTTTCATGGTTAAAAAAATAGTTTGGGGTTTTTTTTGAGGGTATTAACCATTTTTTCATCTCTGTTTATAAAAATGTTGGTTTATTTATATTGATATACTTTTTATACTAAATAGTGTATATGATATGATATGATATGAATATATCTATTTTTATTATTACAACCACCAAAAATTAAATATAATATAAAAAAAATTTCTGAATTTCATATCTTATTTTATCCAGTCTTATCCCGATTAGAAATTCGGATTATCAAACGTAACCTATATTGCATTGGATATATGATTAAAATATCCGTTTGGCATCTACTTCTAGTCAATAAAATATGCGATAAAATCAACATTCATATCATCTTTATGTTTTGCTAGAGATGGGGGTGCAGCATAGCTTGGAACTCAAAAGAGTCCGAAAGAAATTTTTATCTCGCCACTAAGAAAATGTTGAATTAAAATGCGGCGGTGCTCTCCTTTTTCCGCGACTCTCGAAGGTGAGGACCGTGAATGTACTCCCGTCACGTCATCTAGTTTAAATAAATAAAAATATGAGCATGAAATTTTCTTGATGAAGTGCCACTCATACTCTTGACGGTCGAATAATTCCATTTTAAGTTTAGACAATGTGTGATTGATAATAAGGAACGGTTTGGGAAGAAAAGTCATAGTCCATATCCGTTATGAATCATTCAAAACCTTGCACAAAACATTCATCACCCCTTCTTGTATGGTCCCTAGGTAGCCTCTCCACTGAAAGAGATCAGCATCCAGATCACCACCTGTTACCAGATCCAATGTTACCCCACTGGCTACGGGCCCCCAAATTCCCAACATTTTATTTTACCATTCGGTTGAGTAGATGGGGAGACAAGTACAATTTCCTTCATTTTTTTCATTTTTTTCCTTTTATTTGTTCCAATGCAATTTTTATTTTCTTTATTTTTCTAGGGGTCACCCACCCTAGGGTAGTTTTCCTGCATTTATCTCCATGAGTAGTTTAAGGACCTGCTCAGGTCCAAGGACAGGATATAAGCTGTACTAGATAACTCTTTTGTTCTTTCTTTCTTTGACATCTAAAAAGGTGTAATGACTACCCATGAGTGAATGTTTTGAGTTCAAGATCCGTGGCAACAGCACCACCATCCAATATTCTTTATTTGTCAACCGATCAAATAATATTTGATTCTATTTTTTTTTTTTTTTTCGAAATAAAAAAAAACAAAAATACATTTAGAATTTTTTATTTTGAGAATAGATTTGAAATAGAATTTAAAAATTAAAAAAATTATTTCTTTGTTTTTGAAATAATTTCAAAATCGAACCCATTTTCTTTTATTCTTTTCCTTTTCTTCATCTTCTTCCTTTCGCTGACGATCGGCCAGATGAGGCCTAGCAACCTCGCCAAAGTTGGCCTCATTAGCTGAGCCTCACTGAAACCTACAATCAACAAAAGGAAAAACAAGAAAGAAAAAAGAAAAGAAAAATATAATAAAATAATTAAAAAATTAAAAACATCTAAATTGCAAAAGAATTTGAAGGTCATGTACGAATTTCTATTTCAAGAATAGAAATTTTGTACAATTATTAAACAACATTTTTCTGCTCATAAACTTGTCTAGGAAACACATAAAAAAAAATTTCTAAACAAAAATTATTCTCATGAACAAAAACGTTATCACCCATGTTAAACAAGCAATGGTGAACTATCAAGATTCATCATGCAAAGATGTCACCGATATAATTCTCTATCCTTTGATCTAAGCTCCGATCGCAAACCAATGCATGCGCACTCATGTGAGCATCATTTACCGGGCTAAAGATAAACAGTAACTAATTTTCACTCATAGAATATCGAAACATTCGATATATATCAAAATTGCAATCAAAATGAGCACGCTGGTCCCCAAAATTACAAAATCTCTGGTCTGTCTGTGTCTTGCTTGCTTCGTGTTCATAAATAAATAAATATAGCATCACTAAAATCCCCTCCGGTATCACGTCTCACTCTAATCACAGTGAGTTTCAATACTCTCCGCCGACGCCTCACTCGTCATCATTGAACGTCGTTTTCTTCCCCGCAACGTCCCAAGAAAACAACTTCTATTAGACAGAAAGCAACAAAGAAACCATAAAAGACAACTCCAGGCTAATTACGAGATAACCAACAGAGCACACATGTAACGTCGATATTTCTTGCGTTGGAACATTTTAAATGAAGTTCACCCAAAGGGCCTGACATCATCATTGTCAAAAGACTATAAAAACCCAAGGGGTAAAAGATGAAGAAGTTGCCGATCGATGGAGTAGCGCCCCAAGGAATAGCACACTCAAAAGAAAGTCTCCAATTACAAGCTCCATTACCAGCAATATTAATTTTATGGATAATTTTTCCCTACGTAACAATGAAAGCGGAATGTTTTTTCACCGGTAAAAACTGATAGTTAACAACCAAATAATCATAAGTACCTATGCCAGATGCTACCATGCTTTGGGTGCGTTTGGGAAGATTTTGGGAAAAAACCCTTGAGAAAATGTAAAGGCCTTGAGTCAAAGGGGTTTTTCAAAATGTAAAGTGTGTTTGGTAAATCGTATTTATGAAAGTCCATTGTGAAGTATCTTTGGGCAAAATAGTGTTTTGGTAAATTAAATTTGCAAAAGACTTTTGTTATTAAAAAAAAAAGGAAAACAATGAAAGTTGGCCGGCCAAGGTTTTCGCCAGTTACTGTCGGCCAAGGGCTTCGCCAGTTACCGCGAGCAAAGGGTAGGCGGTCCGGCGAGGGGGAGGTGGTGTGGCGAAGGGCAACGTCCGACGACCTCCGCGGCGTGGGGGGGTTGGCGCGGATCTCGTGATCGGGGTCGCCGCAAAGAGGGTCGCGGCGACCCCGCACTATGCCGCGATCTGGGTTACTGGCGTCCTTCGCATGGCGACCCTCGTCGGAGGGTCGTGGGACCTTAGCCGGACCACTTGCCTTTCGCTGGAGCACCTACACTTTGCCGATGACCGCGTGTAGATGCTGGTCGTGCTCAGCAGAGAGAAGGGGAAGATGAAGATGATGAACAGTTGTCGAGGTAAAGTCGGAAAAACGAAAAATTAACGAGGACAATTTCGAAAGAAAAAATCTATATAACTCCAAAGCTAGCATGCCGAAAAAGCCCAAGGCAGCCCCCAACCTGCCTTGGGCTTTTAGCCTTGGGAAGGCTTGTCTTTGGCAAAGGCAAGTCAAAAAAATTTGCCAAACACTAAATATTTGTCCCAAAGGCCTTTAAGGGGTTAAAGATCCTTGGCAAAGTGGTTGCCAAACGCAGCCTTTGTCTATTAGGCGTCCCACGCCCTCTACCACCAAAGCGGTCACTCCTCTGCCACCATCAAAAGGGCCGCCTCGACTGTAGCTACCCCTCCCCTTCTCATCTATTTGATTTTTCCTTTCCTTTGAATTTTAATTTTCTAAAATTTGGAAAAAGAATTTTTGTATGGCTATAAGATGACATGTCAGCATTTAATGGCCACTTTAGTGTCTCCATTTATATTTTTAATGGAAGTACCAACTCGAATATTAACATATATATTGTGAAAATATTGAGAAAGCTAACAAATCTGACTTGAAGATAAAAAATTACTAGAGAAACTAACAAGGAACTATAAAGACACTGAAGACTCATGTAGTTTAGTCTCAGTGTTGATACCTCTTCTACTAGGAGAGTTAATCACCAAAAAATCCATTATGATAGAATTTACAATCACTAAAATATTTCCTAGGCAATTTATTTTCTTATTCTATATATTTTATTATTCGATTGTTCGTTATTGTCATAAGAACATGATATCTCATGGCTATATTTTAGAAAATCCCGAAAATATAATTTGCAAATGAGTGTGTTTAATCAGTTCTCTTCCGACCCAAAAAATAAAATAAAAGATCAATTATCCATCAAAGAGTAGTAACGGGGATTATGCCAGGTCGGCCCCGCCGGTGTATACAAGAGGGTGCTGGCATGACTCTAATGCATGTACGTGGGCTTCACTCCAAAAATTTGGGAAACTTGAGTGCGCTCAGCGTGCTTGTGGCATACATATGATGCGTATGACGCCACGCCAATTCTAACAGAAGAATCAGATTACCTTCGGATCGAATGGGACTACACGAACAATCTCACCAGACATGTTTCTCAAATAGCTGAACGGAGTGCTGGCGACTAGGACATTATCAATGTAAACATCATCCCCATAACCAAATCCAGTATTACGCTATTTGCTTAGAGGTGGACACAATCGGGAGAGAGCTATGCCCAGGTGAAAGTTTCTGGGGTAAACATTTGCAAGTCCGTACTCCAAGGGTAACTTCAGGTAAGTAAACGGTTCCCTAAATAGCCAGAGCCTCATTCACGATTGTCCAGGGAACTTCATGTCAATCACCGCATCTTCTCCAACCTCCTTGACCATTCCTCTCAAATACACGCGGTTGCCTCTTTGGAAAAGCCTCCTTCCAATCTGGGTGTTTAATTATATAATCAAACCGCCTGATCAATATAAAATGACATAAGCAATCAGTTTGTTTGCAAGAACTAAGTAATGTGCGAGTACTGAGTAGACCCTGAGTAGACCCTTTGAATTCTGGGAAAATTGCAAGAATGGTATATGCCGCACAATGAGAACAATGGCAAGCAATCACCTACCACAATCACCCATTTGTGCCACCGAGAATTCACCATAATATAAGCCACAGGGATTTCAAGGAGTTATCTCCCTCTAATGTGTAAGTAACTAGCAAAAAATCTTTAATTTGAATATTTTCCCTGACAGTGGAAGTGGCTCTTAAGCTAAAGAAAAAAGCTAATCAGTAGAACACCCTTCTAAGTCTGGTTACAGTTGTATTTAGGCAAGAAAGATAAACTCAGAAAGGAGGAGAAAGTCCAGCAGCTATCGCTAAGACAAAAGTCGAACTCTTTATGTTGAACTAACCTCCGTATATTATCAACAAAATCTGGACCTTCAGCATAAGGTGAAGTCGAACATGTGAGAAGTATTTGGGAGTCAGAAAGGTGCCGCCGTGTCGAAGCATTGTGAAACTGACGCCCAGACCTACATCGTGTCAGCAACATATACAAAGCGTCACTGAGACTTGAACAATTTGAAAAGCAAAAGCAGGACAATGTCTGCTTGTTATGTGCATTGGCAATGCATGCTGACTATAAATTTGACAGCATCTTCTTACCAATAGCAAGGTGCAATTATGAATTTATCATCTTGAGTATGATACGTCTCCAGCAACTTGCCCCTCCAAGTCGGGTCATCACTGCAAGCAGTTATACGAATTCGACGGACCACTTCATCGGGACATCTGGAAGTTCTATCAAAACAGGCGGGAGATACAGACCCATTGGATGTCTCTACCTGACGAACACCCAATGAACAAGAGTTTAAATCAAATTGTAGACAGACGAAATGCAAATATTTAACATTTGACGCACAGCCCACAATAATACAATGTTAGTGAACTATTGGAACACAGAAAATTGACAAATAGAAAAACTCCAATTCCTGAAATTCAGGAAAATGCGATATATCATGACCTTCAAGAGAAAGTTAAGAAATTAATAGAATAGCTTCCTTTAGTACAAGTTTGCTTGGAATACATTACCTAGGTCCCGTAATAAGAAGCCAGTGTTGGACTCGAAATAGCCCATCTAGTCAATAGATGTAGTACGCCTCTCAGGTGGTAATGCAGACTACTGCTATTTATCATGAGAGAAGATTCTATCGACAAAAAAATTGTCCATATTTCCATTACTCTACTTTTATGTTTCCATCTCTATATTAATATCATTTAGAAGAAGGTAACAATGTAATAAAAGTACATCTGGAACAGACACTAACCAGGAACCCAGTACTAATAGGATATGCACGTCCATTAGCATCCCGTCTAGTATTGTGGCCAAGCACAAAGAATGTCTGGATATGAAATTTCTCTCGTCTCCTCAGCAATGTTTCGATCAATTTGATACACAGTGGTAAGGAATAACCGCCCACTTTTCCATAGATTTTCGATCCATCACTATGGTTGATTCGCTGCATAAAAAGTTCAACAATTAACACATCAAACTCATTTATTTGCCTTTAAGTGGATGGTACATCCACTGATAATCACTAAGAAGGGGATCTCAGGTCAGACTTTAAGAGAAGCATCCTCAAAACCGCCAATAACATGAACCTGCATTTCAGCATTTAACAAGACTTTGCATAAGAATGTGAAAATAATCAAGAATCTTTAAACATCACAGCTTTGCTTTTTTGATAAAAGATACAAAACCATTACATCCAACTCATCCTGCAAGTCATGATCAAAAGTTTGTGATAACATCTGAGCAAGACCCATTTCCACAATAGCTGGAAAATCCAAATGGGCAATAGAAATCCTGAGATTCAATGGCAAAGAGATGAGCATGCAGATTTAGGGATTTATATGTAACACAACAGGTTTATTGTTTCCAAGCCTCTCTTAATTCTGCCACATTAGCTTTGTACTTTCCATTTGACCGATTCCGAATGACGAGCCCCACACATGTAGTTGCTTCATCAGTCCCAACAACCTGTCACGTAGAATGGTAAAGGTCCTTAGAAGTTTCGCAAGTAATAAACAAAGTACTCCAAAGATAAGCAAACATTCCAATTATTCTAAAGATAAGCCATACATCCACCAAAGCAGGGTCAACAATTGCATATTCTCTTTGGAATACATAAACACATTTAGGCTGGGTAATGCTCCCCAATCCAGACTCCTCTGAAATGGAAAACCTCCTCTCCAGGGTATTTTTGAATGAACGCGAGGCAGATAATAAAGTTGGGTGCGCAGCTAAGATTTCCAGAACCTGTTGACAAGTAAGAAAGAAGTCGTCACAAGAGAGATATATAAGTAGTGGATGAAACGAGCTCAAACTGCAAAAGAGATGACATGAATCGGTTGTCACCTGCAAGTTTCTTTGCCTAATTCTTATCCAACAGAAAGTGATGTCCATACCCACAGCAATTCAATTCAACTGGTGACATGCTAATTCTAGTGAAAAGCACAAGTTGGGACGTCCATATCGTGTAATTCTAAGTTCAGAAATGGTATGGTTCTGTCCGTTCAAGCTGGGAACTCCGTTTGCTTACTCTGTCTTCTGTTAGGCAATGAGGTTTTCACTAGTTTGGGCTGCTTTTCAATCAAACACCTGCTCGCAAGGTTATGTCAAAGACCATTGCTAATCTAATGAGCGCGGTGCACTGCTGATTGAATTCTCTTTCCACCTTAAGGTGTTTATCATCTAAAAGAAGTACAGTGGATGAACAAAAAATAATAATAATAATAATAATAATAATAAAGTAAAAGGATTTGGATTCGAAGTGCGCGTACAACTAGGATTCAAACAAATTTTCGCCCAGCAGATCTTCCAATCAATGTTTTCTACAAATTAATTAGATAAAGTTAACATCGTTTACTTAAAATTTGCAGCGAATCTCCTCGGCGATTGGTTTGGAAGCCGAACACGGAAGAAGATTCGCGAGTTCCTCATCTTATGTTCGCTAACCGGCCAGCCGACAGTTTCGCAGATCAAGCACAAGAGAGGTGCACGAGCACAGCAGCACTTAGAACATCCAACTTTTTTCCTTCGTTCCCCCACGTTCTTCCCTGTCAATCGTTATCCAACCGCATTACCGCTAGACTCTCGAAGAAGGAAGGACGGAGAAAGCTCCAACGCACGTCGCGTCCGCATTACGCAAAAGCTCCGAAAGCAGAAAAAGAAAAAGGCCAAGGACTCTCAGTCACTGACGTCGCCGTCATGTCGTGATTTGTAATCATTCTGCCTACTTCGACTGTCGAACCCCGAAACCCGCGAGATCGGAGGAGGGTCGTCCCTCCGTCGCTACCCTATTCAAGCGCGCGAGAGGTTCCGCCGTCGACTCCGCCACCTTTTCCGACGAAATCGAAGCTCCGTACGACGACGGCGATCGGAAGCAGCGAACGACGGAGGGAGGAGGGGGGAATTGCAGGGAAGAGGAGTCACCTGAGACGGCGAAGGCGGATTGGAGCCGGGAACGACCGGAACGCCGTCGACGAGGATCATGGCCGGAGGCTCTTGACCGATCGCTGATCGGACGAAGGAGACAGAGAAAAGACTGCCTGTGTTTCCTGAGAAAATATTGCGTACAAAATATTGCGTTCGTCTTACGCTCCAGCGTGGCAAACAAGAAGATAGTCGGAGCGCGACACGTATCCTCATGGGACCCATAGCCTTCTTCCCCTCCCCTCTCTCTCCTCTGGGGAACGCACGGAGAAAAGACGGAACAGTAAAAGCTCACTCCCGCTCAAGAAAAACCTCTCTCCTCTTTTCAATTTTCTCTCCCCTCACGTTCTTTCCTTCGTCTTCCTCCCTCATCGGCGACGACCCAAGCGAGAAGCTTGCTCAGAATCAGCAGCAACGAGCCCCGGCCATCAAGGAACGCGATGGTGACCCTAAGCGGAAGCACCGGGTGCAATTCGACCTGGCGGAGACCTCCCTCCGGGGATTCCTTCCTTCGTCTTCCTTTCTCATCAGCAACGACCAAGCGAGAAGCTCGCTCAGAGTAAGCAGAATCAGCAGCAACAGACCTTGGCTATCAAGGAACGCGATGGCGACCCCGAACGGAAGCACGAGGTGCGATTTGACCTGGTGGAGATCTCCCTCCGAGGACCGCCTCCGAGGACCGCGACCCTTCTTCTTGCCCGTCAGTCTGTCTTGACTGAGATCTCCCTCCGGGGACTGCGACCCCGTCTTCCTACTCGCTGATCTGTTTATGTTCCACAAGGAGTTAATAGATCGTGGTCTTTTTTTGCCATTTTGGTTGCAGCTGACCATCTCTCTCTCTGCGTATCTGGGCAGGCCGCACTCTCCACCATCTTTGCCCATCTCCCCTCCCATCCCCTCCCGCCTTCCTCCATACTTTCATAACTTGACCCTTTTCCTCTCTCTCTCTCTCTCTCTCTCTCGGAGCGAGCTTGGGACGCATAACAATGGAAGCTGCTGACAAGGCCCCGGAAAAAGCAAAAGCCGATTCCGTCTCGCATGAACTGAACCCCATCTTTCTCTTTTTTTTTTTTTTTTTTTTTCTTGTCCAAAAAACGTGCGAAGCTCTCTACAGAATCAGTTGTCATCACTGAATTTCAAATATACCTGCTGTGTATGTAAATGAATTGCTTAAATCCAACGATACATTTGTGATCATTCAGTGAATCAAGCTTTGGCTGGCGCTAGAGATCATAATTCTCACATTGCTTCCTTGCTTTTGCTTAATTTTAAGATCAAGGTTTTGCGGGTGAACGGTTCTTGCTCTGTTGCATAGAATACTTGCCTTGATACTAGAAATTGCTGCTTATTATGATACCAAAGATTCTTGGATTGTGTTTTGCTATAATGATTTACAATATTCTTCCACTTTGCCAGAAAATTTCAATTAGATTATTGTATCTGGGTAGAATGAACCTGCTTTTCTTAAATTGATGTGCTAATTCTGAGCAATAGAAAAACGCTGACTAGCACGATTTGAACAGATGATGGTGTTGCCCATTGCGATGTTATTTGCTTGTGTATAATGGCGCCTTCATCCTTTTAGGTTGATAATGCCATGAGAATAACTGAACAAGTCCCGCAAGCTCATCATTGGAGACAGACAAAATGGCAAACAATGCCATGATAGATGAAACAAAAACAAAGCGGATTAAAAAGGCAACTGTATATGCCAAATTCTAAAAGGTTAGTAAGTTGGACAAACAATGTTGGTAAATTATAAGAGAAGTTGGTACATTTGAAGCGAGCAAATGAACATGTTGGTAAGTTAGACGAACAATGTCGTTAAATTATAAATGGATTCAACGAGTGACAAATTTTTTTAAAAAATATACCAACATGGAAGAGCATTCTACATTTTGTGTACCATAAAGCTAGAAATTTGCAAAATGGTAACAAACAACAACAGCAAATTGCAACATTATTATTGATGATTATTTCAGAAAATAGCACATTTCTTCAAACTTAGGGACTTAGCTAGATGCTTTCCCTTCCAGATCAATCCCTCATTTTATTTTTTCATCGAGATCCCATGATCAATTTTAGACCTCGGTTACAGACGGGAAAAGAACAATGTAGAGAGCCAAATGGTACTCCATGAAACAGAAGGAAGTCTAGGCCAACTATTTCCCATATCTTGGGGGTGTGTGTCACGGGCTGATCGATTACTCTTGATCACACGTAGGCTAACCCGTGCGGCTTTAGGATTTTACTCCTAAGTAATCTTTCAACACTCGACTCACAAGAATCTTAGAGAGAGAAACTCTGGATTGTATTTCATTTGTGAATGAGATGCTTTACAATGAGGGATGAGACCCCTTTATATATAAGTACAAGACAAACCATATTCGTAGATCTCCCTTAGATCTAACGGTGGAGATTGCACCTCCCCAATTACCCGCATTTATTACCAACTACCAGCTATTCGCATTTATAACGTATGCATACAGATACCGTATCACCCACCCTAGGAATATTCTAGAAAACTCAAGAATACTCTAAGTCTCGAGGATACAAGCCGAGGATCGGATGTGTCACGCCCGTCCCATAGGAACCTCTTGGATGTGCTTTCTTTCGGGTCGTGACATTCTCCCCCACCTAATTAGGCGACGCCCTCGTCGTGTCTTCGGCATGAAAGGCATCGATCTCTTTCTTGAACTGCCAAAGAGCTTTCACTAGTTCTCAACTTACTTTGCTCTCCGAAAGACCCTTCCATCGGACTAAGTACTCCCGCTTTGGTGCACAATATCGCTTCCATATGACTTGATTCGCCATTATGCTTTCGATCTCTCGGTCATACGAGGTCTTTGCTCCGAGCGGCGCCCGTTGTGACTTCCCTTGATCCGGATCTTCCTCATCAATTTGGAAAGATTTGAGCATATTTACATGGAAAACCATATGCATCTTGAGTTTTGGTGGTACCTCCCGCTTGTATGCAACATTCCCGACCCGTTGTAGCACCCGAAATGGCCCCTCGTAACGACAGATCAACCCTTTG
Source organism: Eucalyptus microcorys (assembly GCA_014182515.1). Taxonomy (NCBI): domain Eukaryota; kingdom Viridiplantae; phylum Streptophyta; class Magnoliopsida; order Myrtales; family Myrtaceae; genus Eucalyptus; species Eucalyptus microcorys. The sequence goes on along the minus strand of CM024568.1, from coordinate 32,431,541 downwards.
TGCACGTCCTTAAATCGAAGAACCACGTGCAACTTGACCGACACTTAGTCCCCAACCTGGAACTTGGAACTTAGTCCCCAACCTGGAACTTGGAACTCCATGTGCCGTCGATTTTTGTCGGCCCATTTCTTCATGCACTTGGAGGTTTTGTGTAGACACGCTCGTGCCAAGTTCGTCTACTCTTGAAAATTCTTGGCGAACTTGTACGCGGGCGGACTACTCCCCCGGTAACCCGAAGCAAGTCGACTCGCTTGGCTGCAAATTGTAAGAGAACTAGGCTATATCAATCAACTTTGCCCAATTCACTTGCGTTGTACTCACATAGTGTCGAAGATAAATCTCCAAGAGTGCATTGACCCACTCCGTCTGATCATCGGTTTGGGGATGCAAACTCGTGGACATATTCAACTCCGACCCTAGCAGCTTGAATAACTCGGATCAAAAACGCCCCGTGAACCGAGGATCACGATCGCTCACGATCATTTGTGGCACTCCCCAATGCTTAGCCCGTGAATGCCCGTTGGCATCGATCCGTCCACTCCCACAACTTCTCCTTCTTTAGCAGGTCCGTGAGTGGCACGGTGATGCTTAAGTAGCTCTGAATGAATCGCCGGTAATAGTTGGTAAGGCCCAAGAATGACCTCAACCCCGTCACCTTCGTCGGCGGTTCCCATTCGACAATCAACTGAATTTTCACCTTATTCATTCGCACTCGCCCACCCCCAATGAAGTGCCCCAAGAACGGAACTTCCTCTTGGGTAAAGGCACACTTCTCGCGTTTAACATATAACTTGTTCTCACGCAAGACTTGAAAGACGCTCAACATGCTCCTCGAGCGTCCGACTATACACTACAATATCGTCTAGATAAATCACTACAAACCTATCTAGGCTTGTTCATAAGCGTGCAGAATGTAGCCGGAGCGTTCGCCGAACGGTATCATGGGGAACTTGTAGTATCCATATCACGCATGCAGTCTTCGACTCGTCCCCTTTTGCGATCCAAACTTGATAGTACCTCGATCGGAGATCCAGCTTGGTAAACTACTCCATGTTGACCCCTAAATTTTGGCGATTCGATCATTCATTCATTGTATTAAAAATTATGGGTTAATTTTATCCCTAAAAAAAATAAAAATTGCATAGCATATTAATTTAGGTGTATTTGTTTTTAATTTGCATTTTGTACATTTATTTATTGGATCGGTGGCAGATGAGTTAGAATTAGTGTTTTCAAGCTTTAATTTAGCACGCCGGATTAAGCCCATGGAGTGAGCAAGATTGGCCCAAAAATTAATGATAAAAAATATCGTGAAAAATAAGAATTTGAAATTTTTCCAAAATATGATGAATTTTTTGGATAGGGCAGATGTGAAAAGCAAATATTACATTTGGAAAAGAAATTTTTGTGGATATTATTTTGAAAATTAAAAACCCTAATTCATGGCCTATAAATAGATTAATAAGCGTAGGTTTTTTAGGGGCCATGCAATTGAGACATTCAGCCACGTTGAGGGAAAAATTTTTAGAGAGAAAACGTGAGAGAGGGGTTTTCCTTCGGTTCTTTGAGGGTCAAGAGAAAAAACATCACAAAAAAAGAAAGGAAGAAATAGCATTGAAGGGGAAAAGTCAATAGCAGAAGCCTTTTCTCGTGCTTCTGCAGAAAGAAAGAAAAAGAGACGGAGATAAAACAAAAAAAAAAAAAAAAAAAAAAAAAAAAAATCGAAAATCAAAATAGATAAGATTTTCACCTAATTTGAATATTGGCTTCCGAATTCCTGTCCTTAAACGGCTACTCGCGACCCGATGTGGTGGTGCTTAGCGGGGTTCACAGGATGGCTACTCGCCAGGGGGCTTCGCATGGGGCTCCTTGATGATTGCTCAATTCAACGATATGCGCGTGAACCTCAAGAAGCAATCTGCAAAACAATAACTTTTGTTGTCGTAGCGATAGCAAAGCTTGCCGAGAGACCTAGAGAACCACGATGGGGAGATGCTTCAAATTTTGCGAAATCGTCCCTCCTTTCAATGTACACGTCCTCTTTTACTGAAAGAACGTGTGCCCTTTTCTTGTGTGACCATATTTTCCCATGACTCTGTGAACTTGACCCCCGCCGCTTTGTTAATCAAAGGTGGTCTTGAACTCAGCCCATAATTTCTTGAAGCGTCGATGACCACTGGACTAAAAGATCGTTGAAATTGCTACGGCGTCTTGCTTGTCGTTGAAGGCTGATGTGTCGTTGTAGCGGAGACAAATAAAACTGCAGAATTATTGCTAAAACTCGCCCAGAAACCTGCAAGACATAACAAACACCAAAGCTTCGTGGGATCGACCTTGGTCATGCGGAAGTTGCGGGTGTTGATGGTGGCGACGCCCACGGTGGACGTAATTTACCAAGACTGGAACTCGCGTTGAGGGTCTCCGTGAGGATGCTAAAGTTGTTGAAGAATTTGCGAGCGTAATGTGCCCAATGTGTTTTCGGCTTCTCCCCTAAAGGCATGAATTTCGTGAGAAGAAAATCTCTGCCCGTGAACCCTTCAATTATTCTTCACCCGGTGCTTCTCTTATCTCCATGTGATGTATTTTTATGGATTTTTTAGCGTGAGCCCACTCTCCCTCTCTTTGTGCAGCTGCTCTGTCTCTCTCAAGCCGTGTGTTTCTCTATACGCCGTGAGATTATTCTGTGCTTCCCTAAATGTGGCGTGTATGGAATTGTGTGGCCCCCCTAAAACCCTAGGCGTTTTAACCTATTTATAGGCCACGGATTAGGGTTTTAATTTTTCCAAATCGATATCCATGAAGATTTCTTTTCCAAATGCAATATTTTCTTTTCGGAACGCAATATTTGTTTTTGAATTGAAATCTTACAAAGATAAATCCGTAAAATCTCTCGAGGATACGAGCTTGGGCCGATTTACTCATTTCGTGGGCTTAGCCCAATTTATCAAATTAAAATTCTGATCAATAGAACCCATTTGTCACTAGCTCACCGTAAATGCAAATTAAAAATAAATGTTCTTAAAACTACATGCTATGCAATTAATTTTTTTAGTGGTAAAATTAACCTCTAATTTTTTAATGCGATAAATGACTAAACGGGTCGTCAAAATTTAGGTATTAACACTCCACCAAGTTGATTGAATAGATCCACGATGAGAGAGATCGGGTACTTGTTCTTCACAGTCAGCTTGTTCAGCGCTCGGTAGTCGATGCACATCCAAAGTGACCCATCGTGCTTCTTCTGAAAGAGGATTGGCACACCGAACGAAGCCTTGGACGGCCGAATATAACTCGCGTCGAGCAGCTCCTTGAGTTGCTTCCTCAGTTCTTCCAATTCAGGGGGCGCCATGCGATAAGGCACCATGGCAAGCGGTCGAGCATCAGGCACCAGCTCGATCTGATGATCCACTTCTCTTTGAGGTGGTAGCTCCTTTGGCAACTCGGGAGGCATCACGTTCTTGAACGAGTCGAGGACTTAGGTTGCTTCCATCGGGACTTCGCTCCCTTCACCCCTGTCGTCCTCATTCTTCAAGGCAGCTAGAATGGTCACCTCACCCTTTCTCGCTCCCTTCGTGAGTTGTATTGCCGAGATCACCCTTCGATCACGGTCCGACTCACGGTAGACCGAGATCACGCATTGACAATGCTTGTCCAATATGCATATACACTTGACGAAAGATACTACAACCGCATAGATTCTATCTAGGAACTTAATTCCGATGACAATATCGTAGTCGTCAAGGGGAATTACCTCTAGAGTCTCCTTGCTCTTCCATGGCCCGAGTTGTAGTTTCACGTCTCTTGCAACACCGATCGCAGGGACTTTCTTTGAATTTACCGTAGGTTAAGTTTCTTCGCGGTTTCCTCCGATATGAAGATGTCGGATGCTCTCGTATCCACAAGCGCACTCGTGGTCACTCCGATCTTCACATTCGCGAACATCAAGCCTTTAGGCTCCTTCGCCTTCTTGGACTTGATGATGCTAAGGAGTCGCAGCGAACCCAACCGCGCATCCTTCTTAGGCTCATCTTTTTTGCACAGGGCGGCCAACTTGGTCTTGTTCGGGCAATCCCGAGCCATGTGTGAACCGGCATAGGAGAACTCCGACACGAGGTGCTGGGGACCTTATGGGAAGAACTCGCACAACGGTAGGAGCCATGATGGCGGCCATGCGCGCGGAGATAGTGGAGCTCACGAGTAAGCTCATTGAAACACAAGCTGCACGCGTGAACGGAGTGATCACGGTGCAAGGTCCACGAGTAGACATACCGAAGCCAAAAGAATTCCGGGGCTCGCTGGTGGCCAAAGATACAAAACCATTACATCCATCTCATCCTGCAAGTCGTGATCAAAAGTTTGTGATAACATCTGAGCAAGACCCATTTCCACAATAGCTGGAAAATCCAAATGGGCAATAGAAATCCTGAGATTCAATGGGAAAAAGATGAGCATGCAGATTTAGGGATTTATATGTAACGCAACAGGTTTGTTGTTTCCAAGCCTCTCTTAATTCTGCTGCATTAGCTTCGTACTTTCCATTTGACCGAATGACGAGCCCCACACATGTAGTTGCTTCATCAGTCCCAACGACCTGTCACGTAGAATGGGAAAGGTCATTCATTAGAAGTTTCGCGAGTAATAAACAAAGTACTCCAGAGATAAGCAAACATTCCAATTACTCTAAATGAGGAATGGGGAAGAACCATACATCCACCAAAGCAGGGTCAACAATTGCATATTCTCTTTGGAATACATAAACACATTTAGGCTGGGTAATGCTCCCCAATATAGACTCCTCTGAAATGGAAAACCTCCTCTCCGGGGTATTTTTGAATGAACGCGAGGCAGATAATAAAGTTGGGTGCACAGCTAAGATTTCCAGAACCTGTTGACAAGTAAGAAAGAAGTCGTCACAAGAGAGATATATAAGTAGTGGATGAAACGAGCTCAAACTGCAAAAGAGATGACATGAATCGGTTGTCACCTGCAAGTTTCTTTGCCTAATTCTTATCCAACAGAAAGTGATGTCCATACCCACAGCAATTCAATTCAACCGGTGACATGCTAATTCTAGTGAGAAGCACAAGTTGGGACGTCCATATCGTGTAATTCTAAGTTCAGAAATGGTATGGTTCTGTCCGTTCAAGCTGGGAACTCCGTTTGCTTACTCTGTCTTCTGTTAGGCAATGAGGTTTTCACTAGTTTGGGCTGCTTTTCAATCAAGCACCTGCTCGCAAGGTTATGTCAAAGACCATTGCTACTCTAATGAGCGCGGCCCACCGCTGATTGAATTCTCTTTCCACCTCGAGGTGTGTATCTTCTGGAAGAAGTATAGTGGATGAATAAAAAAATAAAGTAGAAAGGATTTGGATTCGAGGTGCGCGTACAACTAGGATTCAAACAAGCTTTCGCCCAGCAGATCTTCCAATCAATGTTTTCTACAAATTAATCAGATAAAGTTAACATCGTTTACTTAAAACTCGCAGCGAATCTCCTCGGCGATTGGTTTGGAAGCCGAACACGGAAGAAGATTCGCGAGTTCCTCATCTTATGTTCGCTAACCGGCCAGCCAACGGTTTCGCAGATCAAGCACAAGAGAGGTGCACGAGCAGAGTCTCAGCAGCGCTTAAAACATCCAACTTTTTTCCCTTTTTCCCCCACGTTCTTGTCTGTCAATCGTTATCCAACCGCATTACCGCTAGACTCTCGAAGAAGGAAGGACGGAGAAAGCTCCAACGCACGTCGCGATCGCGTCATGCAAAAAGCTGAGGAGATCGAAAGCTCCGCAAAGCATAACAAGGAAAAAGGCGAAGGACTCTTCAGTCACTGACGTCGCTATCATGTCGGGGTCTGTAATCATTCTCCTCCTCCGACTCTCGAACCCCAAACGCCGGAGATCGGAGACGGATCGCCCCTCCGTCGCTACCCTATTCGAGCACGCGAGAGGTGCCGCCGTCGGCTCCGCTAGCTTTTCCGACGAAGCCGGGGCTCCGTACGACGACGGCGATCGGAAGCAGCGAGCGACGGAGGGAGGGGGGGATCGTAGGAAGAGGAGGTACATGAGACGGCGAAGGCGGATCGGAGTCGGGAACGACCGGAACGCCGTCGACGAGGATCATGGCCGCCGGCGCTCTTGACCGATCGCTGACCGGACGAGGGAGACGGAGGATCGACTACCTGTTTCCTTGGCAGTTGGACTCCAGCAATTGTACGGTACGTAAGGCGTCACGGTATTACCTGAGTTTTTGTTACGGACAATTTTCCTTTCCTTTTCTTTTCTTTTCTTTTTTTACGATTGGAATACGATCATAACTAATGCCGTGATATCGTTTTATATTAATTGCAACAATACTGATAAAGTTATATGGTAGATTGGATTTGGATATATCATGAAAATATCCGTTGACGAAATTATCATGTTTTGTTAGAGATGAAGTCGCGACATAATTTGAAACTTAGAGGAGTTTGAAAGAATTCTTTATCTTTCACGTTAAAAAAATATTGAATTAAAATGTGGGGATAAGTATTTCCTTTCTTGCTAAAGGGGGCATGCTCTTATATGGGCAACTCTTGAAGCGAAACTTATCGAGGTGAGGCCCAAGGACATTCTCCCTGTTGCGTCTTCTAAGTATAAATCGATAAAAATATGAGACCGAAATTTTCTTGATAGAGTGCCACTCATACCAGAGATGGTCGAATTAAAATAACTCCCCATAAAGTTTAAACAATGTATCATTGATAAATAAGGAACCGTTTAGGAAGAAAAGTCGAAGCCCATAATGATTATGAGTCGTTGGAAACCGTCGAGGAAGAAAAGTAGAAACCCTACTATATAACTCTTTCGCTCTTTCTTTCTTGGACATAAAAAAAGGGGCATCGACTACCGTACCTACCAGCGAATGTCTTAAGTTAAAGATCCATGGCAGCACCACCGAGAGTCGACCGAGAATGTACCGGAAATAGGGAACTAAACCCCTTGGCCTACAAAGGGCGTCGGGGAGTCATGTTAACCAGGTGCGATAATGAACTACCAAAATTCATCAAAAGGCAGAGATGCTCAGGTCGCAGACCAATGCATGCGCGCTTATTTGAGCACCACGTATCGGGATAAAGATAAGCAGAACTAATTTTCACTCATAAAATATCAAAACATTCGATATATATCAAAATTGCAATCAAAATGGGCACGATGGTCCCCAAAATTACAAAATCTCGGATCTGTCTGTCTTGCTTGCTTCGTTCATAAATAAATATAGCATCACTAAGAACCTGTCCAGTACCACGTCTCACTCTAATCAGTGAGTTTCAATACTCTCCTCCGCCACCTCAATCGTCATTATTGAACGTCGTTTTCTTCCCTGCAATGTCCCCAGAAAACAACAAACATTAGACAGAAAGCAACAAAGAAACCATAAGAGACAACTCTAAGCTTATTACAAAATAACCAACAGAGCTCGATATTTCTTGCATTTCGATATTTTAAATGAAGTTCACCCAAAGGGCCTGACATCATCAATGACAATATACTATAAAAACCCAAGGGGCAAAGGATGGAGAAGTTGCCGATCAATTGAGTAGCGCCCTGAGGAATAGCACACTCAAAAGAAAGTCCCGAGGCCACTCCAATCTCAAAGCTCCATTACCAACAATATTAATTTTATGGATCATTTCCTCATGTACCAATGAAAGCGAAACATTTTTGACTGGTAAAAACTGACAGTCCAACCAAATAATCATAAGACAAACCTGTGCCAGATGCTGCCATGTTTTGTCTATTAGGCGTCCCACGTCCTCTACCACCAAAGCGGCCACCTCCTCTGCCACCATCAAAACGGCCACCTCCCCTGCCACCATCAAAACGGCCACCACGCCTACCAGAAAAGCGACCTCCACCGCCTCTTCCACCACTACTCCATCCACCACTCCTTCCACCACTCCTTCCACCTCCTCTGCCGCCATCAAAACCACCACCGCTATTATCTCTCGGTCTTGCCTCATCCACTGCAAGTGGATAACCACCTAGTTCAGTCCCATTAAGCTCTAAAGCCTTGTTGAAACCGTTGCTATCCGTAAAGTCAATGTAAGCAAACCTGCAAAAGATTACATAAAAATCAATATTCACACACTAAACACAAACTATTGGGTTTTTCAATTTTGATCAAACAAGAATTAAGCAAATTTATAAATTAAGGCTCTGTTTTGCTGATAGAAAGAAAGAACATACCCTTTGGGTTCACCAGAATCATAATCCTTAGGAATTGAGATTCTTGAAACCTCACCACAGGTCCCAAAATGCTCTGACAAGCTGCTTCTTAACTGACATTTGAAAGGGATAATTTTTTAGAACCCAGAATCAAACAGTCACAAAATTCATCAGACGGGAGAACAATTTTAGTACCTGGTCCTCTCCAAGGGACTTGTCAAGACCCTTCACAAAAACGGTTTGTGCCTGAGCCCCCCTCCCTTCTGCAAGAAATTGCCTTTCCTGCAAATTAAATTATCATAAGACCTAGCGGTTTACTGCTGCTGAATATTCTATTCACAATTAAATTAGAAACTCACCCGCTTTGTGGAGTATATGCTCCCCTTTCATGTGCCAAACTGATTCTCATCTGACGATCGTTAAGATACTCTCCATTGTATTCAACAGCCTGCAATGGAAGTCAATTATTTGAATCTATAGAACCTAAAGTACGAAAACAACCCAGACACACTGGTACACTGATGAAATTCATCATTCATTTCTCCATCCATGAGCAGCTACAATGATTACAGGAGAACCTTCAACATCTCTATAGTATATGATAAATAACAATGCACCACCAGATTCAACTAATATTTACTCGAAGCCACAAGCTGGCTGATTTTATAAGTAATTAGGTCTATCCAAATGACAGATAACCTTTTGTGCAGCTTCAGCTGTGGTAAATTCAACGTGACAAAACCCCTTGAACCTATCATCAGCATCAATAGCAAGGCGTACATCCTGAACTTCACCAGCAGCTTGGAAGAAATTCTCTCTGCAAAATGAAATTTGTGAGTTGACAACACATGAAAATAAAGATCCATAGTCAGAGAAGTGACTTACACATCAGCTTTTTCAACTGAGTATGGCAGGTTACCGACGAAAATAGTCTTTGAGCCCGTACTTTGAGGTGTGACAGGTGTTTTTGGCTGCATTGAGAATTAACATGAGTTTAGAATATCAAAAGCTGATGATAGGGATTGACGAACTGGAGCCAAGGACGGGACAAGCAGCAGTGTAAGGAGTCATACGGCTTTTTTCTCCGACATTGGAGCTTCTTTTGGGGCAGGAGAAGCATCTACCATTTCTGCATCAGCATCCTGTAAAAGTATATTTTAAGTACAAAACAAACCACATATTAGAAAATTTAAATTATGCTACATTCAACAAATAACAAAAGGACTATCTAACTCTTTCATGATGGAAATGCATCATAACTAACCCCACCACCACACAAAACAATTTGCTCTCTTCAGGAAAAGCTGATAAGGTATCTCTCTCTCAGCACAAGGTTGACATATCTACTAAAACAAACAAGTGATCATTCCCCTATGGATGGTCTTAGAGTCCAAGCATCCCATGATGAAAACTCAGGAGTAGACAAATGACCAAATACTACTGTTCTCAACACCCTCCCTTCCTATATACATTCATCCAGCAAACTGACCGAATATGGAGGGCGAGTAGAAATGTGGCGAGAGTGGCCATTTAAAATATGCTTTCCATAGAACCCACCGACCCACAAAGAATCAATGGTCAGTAAGCATGCATGTCCCATATATTTACCTTCTTTGATGTCTTCTTAGGCTCATCATCTGAGCTGTCATCAGATTCGTCAGAGGTTTCTTCATCACTGCTGCTTTCTTTTTTACTAACTTTCCCGTTCGACTTGTTTGCAGAAATCTTGGGCTGACAAGAAAAGGAAGAACAAATAGCATTGAGATCCTACCTATGAGATACTGAATGGAACATCCAAGCGACACACACACAGAAAAAATGGAAATGCTATTTGCAAACCTTTTTCTTTTGTGGCTCTTCATCAGTCTCCTCTGAACTATCATCCTCCTCACTGTCACTTTCGTCAACATCCATCTTTGCCTGCAGCACCAAGCACCAACCGCTCAGCCCCAGTGGTAGCTCAGTTACATCAATCAACTCTTTAGGTGACGAGACACAACCAGTTATATGATTGTTTTACTTATTCTTGTCAATTCAAAAGCATTAACAGAGTCAACACCCATTCCGACCAGCTCGTTATTAGCATCATAATAAGAGAACTCTCAGAACACCCATTTCGACCAGCTCATTATTAGCATCATAATAAGAGAACTCTCAGAACTTCCGTAATTGATAACTTTATGTCATAGCCAACTACCTTCCACCATGGATGGAACATGATTAATTCTTTAAAAACACCATTAAAAGTAACAATTTTAAACCAGTCCAGCCCCCCCCAAAAAAAAAAAAAAAAAGCCACCCATTTCCCTTCAGAAAAAGAGAAGCCACCCCACAACCAAGAAGCACAAATGAAAGATAGAGAAGAGAGGAAAAGATAAAGCAACAGTTTTAGGTATGAAATTGTAACCCAATTAATTGTACATCACTCAACATAAAGACTAACAGGACAAACCTGCGGGGTCTGCTTTGTTTGAGCTGTCGCACGTGGCCTCTTAGCAGAAATGTCCAAAGCGTTCTTCGTAGCTGGGCCCTGTAAAATACGAAAATAGAAGAGGAATAAGGACAAAACGAACAGGTTCACAGAAGATATCCAATTGCACAAGATTGCTCTACAATAAGCAGAAGTTGCACAATACAAAGAAGTTTGCAAGCATCTACAGAAAACAAACTAATGCAGAGTCCATAAGTGTAAAATAGTGGTAACCACCAGTAAACGAACACAATTGTTTTAGGTAGATATATATCACGAGGCAATTATCAGCAAAATGGAAGAATTAAAAGTAAAATTGTGTCCAAAAGGATTTTAGAAAGGTGCCAAAAAATGAACATGAGAAAATATAGACCACAAACAATTGATTGGATACAGCAGGTACAATACAAGCCATCACAAAATCAAATCAGTAAAGCAATGCAATGCTGAACATCTACACTTATGCATGCACAAACCAACTACATTGACAAAAGCAATATCAGTCAGCATATACAAAATCAATAAAATATGAGACGTCACATTAGCAAAATGACATTGAAGGTCATTGCCCAAACCAAAATTTGGGAACCAACAATTAATATCAAAGGAGATTTGCAGATCATCGGATGATGATGACTCACTTCATCATCATCCGAACTACTGTCTGAGTCATCTTCAGAACTGCTATCACTCGATTCCTGTTTTGCTACACTCTTAGCTGGTTTTTTAACAACTTCCTGCATCAAGTGCAAAATTGAGAAAGGACAGAGAACAGAAATGCCCTCAAATACACAATATATAAGACAAATAGAACAGACCTCTTCCTCTGATTCACTACCCGAATCATCACTTGATTCTACTTTCTTTTTAGGAACTGCAGAAATTGGTTTCTTAGCACTTTCATCCTGTGTGCAAGAAGCTAAATGTTAAAGTGGGAGAAGAACGAAAACCAGTCTGTTCTCAAGAATAGAATCATTAGCATACATACCTCATCAGAATCAGAATCACTTTCTTCAGATTCATCGCTAGACTCGTCTTTTTTGGGAGCCGGCTTAGAAGCATTGGCTGATGCCTTTTTGTTTTGAGAAGTAGCTTTTGCAGTTTCCTGCAAGGTGGCCCAAATTTATTAATTAATATGATTCCAAAGCACCAAAAAATTTGTATTCTCAGCATGCAACCCAGAATAAAATAGCTGATTAAAATTCAATATCTAGCATGCTTACATCTTCCTCATCTGAATCGCTGCTGCTTTCCTCATCGGAACTCTCAGTAGATTCATCCTTCTTGACTGAACCATTCTTTGCTTCTGCCTTAGGCTGCTTTTCCTGGACTTTTCCTTTAGGTTTATCCTGAAAATCATAACCAAAACACATGAAAAATTGTTCTACTTCAGTTAAATTGAATATTAGAGCAATTAGTACTAGCTGTCCTCACTGTTTCCTCATCCGAAGAGCTATCAGATTCTGATTCATCACTTGATGATTCCTTAGAAGCAGCTTTCTTCTGCTGTGCAGGCTTGACAGCAGGTTTCTTCATTAACCAATAATCACGTTAATATTAACAAATTGTCACAGATTATGAAGAAAGAATTGACAACATTTGCCATAAACATAAATAAAATAACTATGTATACTAACTTCATCCTCATCGGATTCATCGTCCGATGACTCCGAATCATCAGAACTACTGGAATCCTCCTTGGCGAGGCTAGAAACTGTGCCATTTTTAGACATTTTTTTCTTCAGAGCAGGTTCCTAAGAGCCAAAAGGAGGACTGTTACTGATGTGCATATATTAATATCAGTCAACCAACATTGACACAGACTACACTGCCAGAGTGACTAAAAGGTATTTGCAACAAAAAGCAGATACGGTGCAAAGAACGTAAGTGAAGGAGATACAGTGTTTTCTTCTTCCGAATCTGAAGATGAATCCTCTGAATCCTCAGAACTACTTGTTTCTTCCTTTTTAAGTGGCTTCTTTATTTCAATTTTCTGCTTCTTCTGAAAAGCCTAAAGCAAACGAAAACAAATACTTCGAATCTCCATGGAGAGATCACAGAATACAATTGTTACACGGCACAAAAATTATTACCCACCTCCTCTTCCTCGGAATCAGAGTCTGATTCCGAGCTGCTATCCTGTTTCTTCTTTGCCACTGTTTTCGCTTCAGCTTTCTTCTTCAGAATAGCCTGCTCTATCCCTTCATTGCTCTTCTGCTTCTTTGCATTCAACTGCTTCTCGGGTGCTTCTTCCACTTCTCTTTTACCTATGCAAAAAACACCAAAAAGTATTACACAATGAGGCACATAAAACCAAACTGTACATACCCAAACAGAGCTCGTGAGAGCCCAGCTTGAAACACAGACAACAGAAAAACAGAGCATCCAACTTTTTCAATATTTTGGATTTTCCAGTTCCTGGGGTATCAAGATGCCACTGTGCCAGGATATACTATCCTGTCTCTCCAGGAAAATGGATATCTCCAGAAAATATTCTCAGCTCAAATCTTTTCTTTCCTCTCCACTCGAACTAATCCTTCCCCTCAACTTCTTGTATTTAAAGCGATTCGTGTATCTACTCCAACCAGAGACTATCGTTCCGTAACATTATCGAAGGATCTTCAGGTAAAATATGCACTTCTTCGGGAATAAAATAAGCTCAAAACGAGGAAAAATAAAAACCGAACCATCGCACAAAACAGTAGAGCATAAACCTGCGAACCCATTTTCACACGGCTTACCTTTCTTGGCAGACTTCGTCACCGGAACAGCGGCAGGAGCTGCAACCTACGAAGAGACGGACAAAACAACGAAGATTCAGCCGATAAGAACGCCGAAACGAGCTCGAACTAAATCGACAGAACGAAAGCGAGAGCGTACCGTGGCAGCTGATTTCTTGCTGGACTTGCCCATCGGAGGAGGAGGAATAGAGAGAGAGAGAGAGAGAGGACGGAGGCCGGAGGAGCGGCGGAGGCCGACGGCGAGAGGTGTCGGCTAAAACCCTAGACGACGCGGTGGAGGAGGAGGAGGAGGAGGAGGAGGAGGAGATATTTTTGTGCTAGGGTTTTTGGGAATCTCGGCTTGGTGGCTTCTCGGTTAAATAGATTTTCAACTCGCGAGAGAGAGCTGCTTAGGGTTTATGGACGCCAGTGGTAAAGCCGTCGAAGCTTTGCGCGTGCGTATTGACAGGTGTATGGTCCGCCCGGCGATCTCATCTCCACCGTCCCTTGTTGGGCCTCTGAAAATTGGTTTTCGCGGCCCAAGCCCATTCTTCATTGGATTTGGTTTTTTACCGAGATTTAAAAAAAAAACCAAAAATTGGAGCTCCGAGTTTAACCCGAACAAATTCATTCCTCCAAACTCAAGGATGCATTTGGCAGCTGGGATGAAATTCAAAATAGTATAAAATTTATCCTATATGCGGTGCCTGCTCAAGACAGGATATAGACTGAATAAAATTACAACATAGAAGGAGGGAGGATAAAGGTAAATAGAATTTATAATATCCATAATAAAAAAATTTATTGTTCTCGAATGACAATCTTCTTAAATTAACCTTAAAAGGCTATAACATCCATAATAAAAAAAAAAATTTTCTCCCCAATGACAATCTTCTTAAATTAACAAAATATTTTTGAATTCTAATATAATAACAAAACATAACAATTTAGTTACTTTAATTTAATCTTATTTTTTATTTATATATTTGAATTTAATTCTATTTTATAATATAAAATTAATATACAAAAATAATATTTTATATGTATTACATATTTTAAGTATATTGATATAGTTTACTATTTAATAAAAATTTATTAGACAATGATGAAGGGGAAGAAATAAATGAGAAAGGGATTAATTTAAAAATAGAGGAAAATAAAATGAAAAAGTAAATATAAATAAAGTATGCAAGAGTATCACGAGAGATTTTTACCATATCCGTTTGTAAAATTTTTGTTTCATTTAATGTTATTTATACCAAATAATATACATAATGTGATATGAATATATCTAACTTTATTACTGTAATTGCCAAACAATTAATAAGATATAGAAAAATCTCTAGATTTTATATCCTATTATATCCGGTCATAATCCGGTTATAAATCTAGATGACTAAACACAATCTAAGAGTCATGTGAGAAAAGTGATAAAAAAAAAATTAACAAGCAAATAAAAATTGAAGATTCAATCTAGTTTAGGAAACCAGATTTAGATTTTGTGAAAAAATTGGAAAGGTGCGAGAGACTTTAGTAGGCAATTTTTTTTAGTTGTCTATGTAACCTTCGAAACATGATTTCTTCCTCATTTGCGGATAGGTGATGAAAAATCATCCTAGTGGTAAGTACAATCAAGCGTATTACTCCCCCGCTTTGACTAATACTGCCAAATTAAGATTCCTGCTTTTTCCCCATTGGTTTTATGCTCATTTTAAAGTTAAAATAGCATGGCTCGTCAAAGGGGCTTGTGCAATAATCTGATGTCGTGAATCAATTTAGTATATTCAGCAATAACTAATGTTGAATTAAATTCGCTCCACCATGAAGAGATTAATTTTATACACTTTTGAATTTTCTATAAATAAGTGAAAATGCACGAAAAGAATCAATAACAAGTAAAGAGTAAGAAAAACTACATGCGTAAGACACCAGGAATGACGAAAAATAAGAAATATAAAGAAAATTTCAACAAAGAGAAAGTAATTATAAACTGGCGGGAATGAAAAACAAAAATTTCCCTAGGTAAATTCATTATCATTGACCAAAAAAATCATTATCTTTTTTTTTCCTCCGACTTGGCGATTGCATTTGATGTGCACAATAATTTTTTTTTCTGGGGGGTGGGGGGGTCCATTCACAATTAATTTCCTCCAACAATGTAAGTCACGGATCGAAATTATTTGGAGCAAATAATATTGTACTCTTCGGAGGCAAATTGTTTTTACTTTGCCGGTGAACTTATTTCAAATTACTTCATAAACGAAAGTACAAACTTTACATCCTCCCCGCACCACTATACTCTTTTGAAAGATAAATATGGAATACGAATTTTCGATTTGACCAAGGATTTGTTTCTTTCAGAGAAAACCATCAATGCAGAAAATTTCAATTATCTATATTACTTAGAAAAATGTGTTGTGAAAAATGAATTAGTTCTTAATAAACTGTTTGGAAATATGTTAGTGTCATTAAAAAGTAATTCATTGTCGTAGAGGATATAAAAGAATGAAGTTAAGAAAATCTTTTCCAAATATTTTGACTTTTCGGAAAATCACTCGTATGTGCAAATTATCTTGTTTGTGTAAAGCAAGTTAAAACCACGCACAAAATGGCTGGCACTGGACGTGATCTGGAATGGGCCTGACTGTGCATGTAACGTAACAATACATTTGGTTCACGGAAAATTTAGAATTCAAAATATAATTTCCAAAAAATGATTAGTTATATCACCTATAAAAATTAGTGAATAAAAAATATTTTCATTATCGATAACAATTTATACTTAATTATTTTCGTAGGTGATAAAAGTAGATTTTATACATTCATTTTCTTAAGCATTAATATTTTTTCAAAAATAATTTTTAAAATTTGAGTTTTTCGTGAAATAAAGGTATTAGATCATTGAAGGTTCAAGCAAGCCTACCTAGGTGGCTAGGTTGTTTTGCTAGGCTTGCCTAGTTTGTGCCTAGGGCCTTGTTGGCTCAAGCAAGCCACCAGAGGACTAAGGGTGTGTTTAGTAATATTTTGATTTGGGAAACAATTTCTTTTTAGAAATAGTCTTTTTATTTTTCTATTCACTGGAACAATTTGTAAGTAAAAGAATGTATTAATAACTATACAAAATTTCCATTATCGAAATAAAAAAAAATGTGTTTGGTATGACTCACAATTTTTTTTTTTTTCTTTTAATTTTTTAATAATTTTTGTAGATTTTTTTCCTCTTTTTTTCTTCTTGCTTGCCGGCGATGGTAGCGGTGGAGATAGCTCATTGGGGGGCAACGAATGGTGGGGGCGAGGGCGACGAGAAATAAGGAGAAAGAAAAAAAGAAAAAAAAACTTACTTTTAGAAATTGTTTATGAAAACAATAAGTTTCTTTTTTTTTTTTTACTTCTTATTTCTATTCTAAATATATTTCTTGGCTACTTTTCTATTATGAAGAACAAAAAAATTAGTTGACGTTATGAAATAAATTTTTGTTCTTTTTTTTTCGGAGAATAAAAGAACAGAAAAACAAAACATTATGGCGCATTTGGTAACAATTCCATTATTAAAAACAATTTTTAATCGGAAATGGTTTTTTCTTATTCTATTCCTAGGAATAATTTTTTAGCAAAAGAATGTGTTTTGTAACTGTCCAAATTTTCTATTCTCGGGATAGAAATACGTTTAGCAATATTTTTAAATTTTGTTCATTTCTTTTTCATTTTTTAATACTTTTATTATTTTTTTCCTTTTCTTTTTCTTTTTCTCTTATTCCTCCTCTTTCTTTGTAGCCGGTCATCGGCCATCGCCATGGGCTGGTGACCGACTGGACGAGGTTCAGCAAGCTCGCCGAAGTGTCGTCATGGCTATGTGAGGCTCGGGCCGACAAGCCTCATTGTGGCTCAATGTCGTTGGGGGTCGGCAACACTCCGACGAGGTCACTGGCCATGGCCGAGGCCGGTGACCACCCAAAAGGAAGAAAAAGAAAAGGAAAGAGAATAAGAGAAAAGTTGGAATTGATTATATAAATTGTTTTCGAGAACAATAAATAACTTTTTTTTACTTATTGATTCCGTCTAAACCTATTATCGGGAATAAAAGAATTGATTTTTGTTTCCGAGAATAAAAAATTTACCAAACAGATTTATGTTTTTTTTTTGTTCCCGATAATAAAAGAACATAATCATTTGTTCCCTGGGAGTGTTATCAAACAGACTCTTAGGGGGTGCATGACAACTTCTGATTTCTGTTCGAGAAACAATTTTTCTATTCCAGACTTGTTTTTGGAATAGAAATCCATTTGATAAAATTATTTTATTTTTTTATTTTTAAAATAGACTATTGTTCCAGAAATAGGTTTGGAATAGAAATTAGAAGTAATAATTTTTTACTTCTCTATTTCTAGAACAGAAATGAGAAATAAAAAATTTTCTCATTGTGTCATCCATCAATTGCCGCTGACCACCGTCCGTCGGTCACCAGTCGCCGGTCGCGGGCCGCCGCTGGTTGCCAACCGCTGTCGCCGTTGTTTGCCGTCCGCCGTTCGAAGGTTGCCGTCGGCCGCCACCAGTCGCTGCTGTCGGTCGCTGATCGCCGGCCACCATCACTACCGTTTGCCGTCCACCGATCGCCCCACCATCACTACCATTTGCCGTCCGCCGATCGCCGTCGTCCGAAAGTAAGAAATTTTGTGTTGTTATCAAACGAACTTCTACTTTTAGAGTAAAAATTATATATCATTATCAAATGGTTATTTTTGCTTAGAAACTCATCTAGAAATAGAAATAGAAAAATCTATTTCTCTTTCAGAAATCAATTTATTGCCAGAATGATTATCATTCGTGCCCTTAACAAATAGAACCTAATGGGCCTTTGGATCCACAAGAGCAACCGTGCTCAAAATGGTTATGAATTTGAGGGACATGGGTCTGCTATTTCCGGTAATGTACTCATTTGCCATGTCCATCCCACCGTTGTTGCCATTCATTTCTATTCGGGTTGTTATCGTTGACCTCTCTGTGCAGTCAGCACCATCTTCATCATCGACACAACTTTTCTTGGGTTTCTCTCTATGCTCGTCCTTGATCAAGTTCTTAGCATGCTTGACACTCCTCAATGTTGGTTGAGATCTTGACGAATTTGATAGCCATGGGCCGGCCAAGCCTCCACATCTAGAGGCTTGGCAAGCTATCTTGCTGAAATTTGGCTCGTTTATTATCAAGGTTGTAGGGGCGGTGATCTGGTGGAGAAATGTCGCCCGCTGTGTTTTGAAATATAATATGTGAAAACGATAGGATTTTGCAATTTACGTCAACGTGAAAAACACTAGAGATCCTGGCAACTACTAGTGAAGTAGATGGGGAAGAGATATCTTCCCTTTCCTTACTACATGTAGTTGCCATAAAATCTGGTCATCCAAAAATACGGTCATTAAAAAATTGACATTTTGCCAAGTCTTTTGATTAAATGGTGAAACTAATAAGATGAGATTGGAACGTACCTTCTGCTAGAACGATTTCATTATCTAGCCTTGGCTCTTCTATTTCTATAATTTCATCGTCGCTAACAAGATGAGATGACTCTTCTATTTTTATGATTTCATCGTCGCTAACAAGATGAGATTGGCTATCTCCAGAGATAAATCACTTTCATCATCATGCGTCGACTCTTCCATTTCTATCTCCTCAGTTGAGCATGTCTTGATGCTTTCATCTCTTGCTAGGTTGGCATATGTTTTTCCAAGAGTTTTGTCTTTGGCGACAAGTGAAGCTGTTACAGTGGCCAGAGGGAATGTAAAAATGTTCACAGCTTGATTAAATAAAAAAGATAGAATATCCTACAGTTGCAAACTCCACTAGACCTGCCCATAACAAAGTTGCTATAAGTTACATATAGTAACCATCCAATTATCATATCTCTTGAATATTGTCGCACGATCGTCGCATGACCGCCGCACGATGCCGCAGGATTGCTGCCCACAGCCCACCAGCCGCGGGAAGGGGCGATCATGCGGCGGTTGGAAAAATTTACCAAATACAAATTTACCATTTTGTCACAACAGCTGCAAAAATAACTTATGAGGAAGAGTAAGAATATTATCTCTCATACCAGTGGCATAAAGAGGAGTTCTAGTATCCTTGAATCCTCGAAACACGCCTTGCATAGCATTAGAAAGGAGAATAGCAGCAGCCCCAATGGATCTCAATCGCAAGTAGCTCCTAGCTGACGTTTATATGGAAGCTTATCCAAACAAGCAATAGCTACAATTAGTCAATGAAGTGTCAAGGCAATCCAACAATTATATCTAGAAGGATGACACTTACAGATCTTACGCCCATAAAAGCAAAGAAGCTTTTAGCACCAAATGCTAGAGATAATGGTAGCAAAATGCCAAGGATCCCGGCAACTGCTAGTGAAGTAGATGGGGAAGAGATATATTCCATTTCCTTATTACATGTAATTGCCGTAAAATCTGGTTGTCAAAAAATACGGTCATTAAAGAACTGACATCTTACCAAGTTTTTTTATTAAATGGTGAAATTAATAAGATGATATTGGAACGTACATTCTATTGAAACGATTTCATCATCAAGCATTGGCTCTTCTATTTCTATAATTTCATCGTCTCTAACAAGATAATATGGCTATTCTATTTCTATAATTTCATCGTCGCTAACAAGATGAGATTGGTCATCTATCTCTAGAGATAAATCACTTTCATCATCATGCGTCGACTCTTTCATTTCTATCTCCTCAGTTGAGCATGTCTTGATGCTTTCATCTCTTGCTAGGTTGGCACATGTTTTTCCAAGAGTTTTGTCTTTGGCGACAAGTGAAGCTGTTATAGTGGCCAGAGGGAATGTAAAAATGTTCACAGCTTAATTAAATAAAAAGATAGAATATCCTACAATTGCAAACTCCAATAGATCTGCCCATATCAAAGTTGCTATAAGTTACATATAGTAACCATCCAATTATCATATCTCTTGAATATCGTCGCACGATCGTTGCACGACCACCGCACGACCGCCGCACGACATCGCAGGATTGCTGCCCACAGCCCACCAACCGCGGGAAGGGGCGGTCATGCGGCGATTGGAAAAATTTACCAAATACAAATTTACCATTTTGCCACAACAGCTGCAAAAATAACTTATGACGAAAAGTGAGAATATTATCTCTCATACCAGTGGCATAAAGAGGAGTTTTAGTATCCTTGAATCCTCGAAACACGCCTTACATAGCATTAGAAAGGAGAATGGCCACAGCCCCAATGGATCTCAATCGCAAGTAGCTCCTAACTGATGTTTGTATGAGAGCCTATCCAAACAAGCAACAACTGCAATTAGTCAATGTAGTGTTAAGGCAATCCAACAATTATATCTAGAAGGAAGACACTTACAGATCTTATGCCCATAAAAGCAAAGAATCTTTTAGCACTAAATGCTAGAGATAATTGTAGCAAAACGCCAAGGATCCCGGCAACTACTAGTGAAGTAGATGGGGAAGAGATATCTTCCCTTTCCTTACTACATGTAGTTACCGTAAAATCTGGTTATCCAAAAATACGGTCATTAAAGAACCGACATCTTGCCAAGTCTTTTGATTAAATGGTGAAACTAATATCATGAAATTGGAACATACCTTCTGCTGGAACGATTTCATCATCAAGCTTTGGCTCTTTTAGTTTTATAATTTCATCGTCACTAACAAAATGAGATGACTGTTCTATTTCTATGATTTCATCGTCGCTAATAAAATGAGATTTGCCATCTATCTCCAGAGATAAATCATTTTCATTATCATGTGTCGACTCTTCCATTTCTATCTCCTCAGTTGAGCATGTCTTGATGCTTTCATCTCTTGCTAGGTTGGCATATGATTTTCCAAGAGTTTTTTTTTGACAACAAGTGAAGTTGTTACAGTGGCTAGAGAGAATGTAAAAATATTCACAGCTTGATTAAATAAAAAGATAGAATATCCTGCAGTTGCAAACTCACTGGACCTGCCCATAACAAAGTTGCTATAAGTTACATGTCGTAACTACCCAATTATCATATCTCTTGAATATCGTCGCACAACTGCCGCACGCACGACCCGCCGCACGACCGTCATACGAACGCCGCACGATCACCGACCGCTGCGACCGTTGCCGCAGGATTGCTGCCGACAGCCCTCCAGATCGTTACGACCGCCGCACGATCGCCCTCCGCCCGCCGGGAGGGGGCGGTCATGCGGCGGGGGCGGTTGGAAAAATTTACCAAATGCAAATTTACCATTTTGTCACAACGGCTAGAAAAATAACTTATGAGGAAGAGTAAAAATATTATCTCTCATACCGGTGGCATAAAGAGGAGTTCTAGTATCCTTGAATCCTTGAAACAAGCCTTGCATAACATTAGAAAGGAGAATAGCAGTAGCCCCAATGGATCTCAATTGCAAGTAGCTCCTAGCTGAGGTTTGTATGGGAGCCTATCCAAACAAGCAACAGCTGTAATTAGTCAATGTAGTGTCAAGGCAATCCAACAATTATATCTAGAAGGAAGACACTTACAGATCTTACGTCCATTAAAACAAAGAAGCTTTTAACACCAAATGCTAGAGATAATGGTAGCAAAACGCCAAGGATCCCGGCAACTACTAGTGAAGTAGATGGGGAAGAGATATATTCCCTTTCCATACTACATGTAGTTGTCGTAAAATCTTGTCATCCAAAAATACGGTCATTAAAGAACTAACATCTTGCCAAGTCTTTTGATTTAAATGGTGAAACTAATAAGATAAGATTGGAACGTACCTTCTGCTAGAATGATTTCATCATTAAGTCTTGGCTCTTCTATTTCTATAATTTCATCATCGCTAACAAGATGAGATGGCTCTTCTATTTCTATGATTTCATCGTCGCTAACAAAATAGATTGGCCATCTATCTCAAGAGATAAGTCACTTTCATCATCATGCATACTCTTCCATTTCTATCTCCTCAGTTGAGCATGCCTTGATGCTTTCATCTCTTGCTAGGTTGGCACATGTTTTTCCAAGAGTTTTATCTTTGGCGACAAGTGAAGCTGTTACAATGGCCAGAGGGAATGTAAAAATGTTTATAGCTTGATTAAATAAAAGATAGAATATCCTATAGTTGCAAACTCCACTAGATCTACCAATGACAAAGTTGCTATAAGTTATATATACTAACCACTAATTATCATATCTCTTGAATATTGTCACACAATCGTCGCACAACCGCCGCACGATCGTCGTACGACCGTCGCACGACCGCCGCACGACTCAATCGCCGCCGCAGGATTGACGACCACAGCCCACCGGCCGCAGGAGGGGGCGGTCATGTGGCGGTTGGAAAAATTTACTAAATGCAAATTTACAATTTTGTTATGACAGCTGGAAAAATAACCTATGAGGAAGAGTAAAAATATTATCTCTCATATCAGTGTCATAAAGAGGAGTTATAGTATTCTTGAATCCTCGAAACACACCTTGCATAGCATTAGAAAGGAGAATAGTAGGGGCCCCAATGGATCTCAATTGCAAGTAGCTCCTAGCTGAGGTTTGTATGGGAGCCTATCCAAACAAGTAATAGCTGTAATTAGTCAATGTAGTGTCAAGGTAATCTAACAATTATATCTAGAAGGATGACACTTATAGATCTTATGCCCATAAAAGCAAAGAAGCTTTTAGCACTAAATGCTAGAGATAATGGTAGCAAAACGCCAAGGATCCCGACAACTACTAATGAAGTATATGGGGAAGAGATATATTCCTTTCTTTACTACATGTAGTTGCCGTAAAATCTGGTCATCCAGAAATACAGTTATTAAAGAATTGACATCTTGCCAAGTCTTTTGATTAAATGGTGAAACTAATATAATGAAATTGGAACATACCTTCTGCCGGAACGATTTCATCATCAAGCCTTGGCTCTTTTAGTTTTATAATTTCATCGTCACTAACAAGATGAGATGACTATTCTATTTCTATGATTTCATCGTCGCTAACAAAATGAGATTTGCCATCTATCTCCAGAGATAAATCACTTTCATTATCATGCGTCGACTCTTCCATTTCTATCTCCTCTGTCACGCCCTGAACCTCGAGCGCGCCAACATCCCACCATGGTCATGCAAATGTGACATTCCCAGGTAGTGTCGCCAACCCCATTCATTTATTATTGCGCAAGCGGAACGTATTATAAAACCCCGACAATAAAATACGGGATAGAAAAGCGGAAACAAAATCACAACATAACACTTTCATAATTCAACGGAATTACAAACGAGGTCTACGGCCAAAAGTCTACAAAAGACCGGCTCTTAAAGATGAATTGTCCTACGATCTACAAGTCGGACACCTTCTCCAATCCTCATGACTTCATCTCTGCAACTCCTCAAGGTCAACCAAAGTTATCTAGCCGCTCCGTCCACCAGGGACCTGAAATTGTAATCCCCAAACCGGGATGAGACAATGTCTCAGCAAGTTCAACCCCCTAAACTCCTATTAGAAAGAAAATATGCCCCGGGTGGCCTAGCCACATCACACGTAAGACTTACCTCGTCTTAATTGATTCCCGCAGATTAGCACAATTCATATCATTCAATCATATGCAGTAATAAGAACTTAAACAACCGAAACGCATTCACTTTCATATAACCAACAACCGCGGGGGTCCTGATTATAAGACTAAATCGTTATGACATGTCCCATTCCATGCCACACAATTCCGTCCCATAATCCGACACATCAACAACACTCAACATGCATTCCAATTGTTATTCACTGCCACACAAGGGCATAGCCTACTCGCCGGTTTGGCTATCTCATCGGCGTATAGCCGCATTGCCTCCCCATGGAGCGCGGCTTCGTCGATACGTCGACGGTATTCACGAAGGAGCATGGGCCCGAATCTACGCGACCCGCATCCGTTGTAAGGGGCATCCCATATAGGGGCAAGTTCCGGCTCAACAGCCCCGGGACGATCTCCTCTTAATTATCACACAACAATTCATATTTGACCCCAGGACACTCTGCATTTTACTCAACAATTTCACTTAAAATAGTGATCCCGACCATTTTTCTTCATATTAAAAATATTCCAGAAATTATTCACGTGTGTGGGGCACGCTAATTTCGAACCGAAAGCCAATATCTCACTTTTTCAAACCCCACTATTTAATATAATCATTAAAATCCATTTTTGCATCAAAACCCGACACTTGGATTTTTATGAATAAAATTCTTATTTATCACAATCAACACTCAATTTGCCACATCCATTTATCAAATTCAAATTCTAAATGCACAGCAGCGATCAACACGAAATTCTAAGAGAATAAGGTCCCGATGAAATTTTCGGAATTTAATAAATAATTAAATTTATTCTTAAAATAATTAAATAATAATATTTTAATAATTTCGAATGATAAAATATTATTAAATTATTAAACAATTTCGAAATATTTATTTAATCCTAAAAGTAATTCATTTATGTCAAATCACCATTATACTAATATAAACATCAATTTAACCTTAAATAAACATAATTTAAGTTAATCCAACCTCTTAATCTAATTCACAATTAAATAAACTAAACTAACCACCTAAGCTTAATTAACTTAAGCTAAGCACACCTAAAGCATAATTAACCCTCTAATCAAGATTTAGTGAGCTAAACTCACAAGATTAGTGAGCCGAGCGGACCAAAACGACGGGGACGACACGAGAATCGACTTTCCTCAAAGCGGTCCAAGCATCTGGGGTCGGGAAGCCGGCCAAAACGGGCCAAAATCCGAGCTGTGAAACCCACTTTTCCTGGCTGCTACTCGCTGCTGGTTGAGGCCAAATGGAGGTGGCTCGGCGGCGGTTCGGGCGGAGGAACGGCGGAGAGAGGCGGTGGTAGTTCAAGCGGTGACGGACGGCGGTGATGGAGGCTCCGGCGACGACGAGAAGCTGCTGGCTTGGAGAGACGACAACACGGGAGGCTCGGCGGAGGCGGAGCAGCTCGCATGCGAGACAGCGCGCGGTCGCGAGCGGACGAGCGGCGACGGCGAGCTCCGGCGGCGAACGGCGAGCGGGCGACGAAGGCGGACGAACGGGGGCTACACTGGTTTTCTCCTCAACTTTTCCCTCTCCTTTCTCTCTCTTCCCAAGCTTGAAGATGATGGAGACATCTCACCTTTCCAATGGCTCATCCTCACCTTTCACTTGTCACCACCCTAGCCAATCTTGCCTCCTCCATGACATCACAGTGATGTCACCATCCACTAACTCCATCCTTCCACAACTTTAGTCCAATAGATTCAATTTCATTTTCCGTCGGAGTCCAATTCTTGTACATCAAATTTTGTTAATTCCATTCAATTTTCTTCCAATTGAGTCCAATTAAAGTCCATAATTTAATCCAATGATCTTAATAAGATTTGTGACACACCATGACTTTCAATTTCAGGATTCAATCTCAATTTCACGGTTAATTTCACTTTGGCACAATACTAGCGCGATTTAATCTACCGGGTAGCTTTTAGAAATTTTCATGCATTTGACCTATGGTTGATTAAGCCACAATGTACATCTTTGACACATTAGCGACTCTCGGTTGTTGGGGTAATCTCAAGGTTTCAAATACGGATCACGGGGTACCCAATCGACGAAAAAGTCGGTCCAAAGTGCCGATCGACAAGAATTGTGCGATCTGGTGGAATCACCCACACCTGATCACATGCCTCTATCAAGTCGACCTATTTCCGATCTCTAATCGATTTTTAATTGTGCCGTAATGACCCTTACAGATTAGCTCGGTCGAAAGGTCATTTTTTGGTCAAATTCTCGAGTCTGATGCATTAGAAACTCTTAACGGCTTCACCCGATAGACTAATTTTCACATGAGTGGCCGACTCAAGGAAAAGAACTATATGCGTGCCAACGAAATGCCCGTCTCAATTTATTGAAAATAGAATTGGAAAATCGGGATGTCATATCCTCAGTTGAGCATGTCTTGATACTTTCATCTCTTGCTAGGTTGGCACATGTTTTTCCAAGAGTTTTGTCTTTGGTGACAAGTGAAGTTGTTACAGTGACCAGAGGGAATGTAAAAATGTTTACAACTTGATTTAATAAAAAGATAGAATATCCTGCAGCTGCAAACTCCACTGGACCTGCCTATGACAAAGTTGTTATAAGTTACATATAGTAACCATCCAATTATCATATCTCTTGAATATCGTCGTATGATTGTCACACGATCATCGCACGACTGCCGCACAACCGCAGCACGACCGTTAACCGCTATTGCGGGATTGTTGCCCACAGCCCACCGACCGCGGGAGGGGGTGGTCATGCGGTGGTTGGAAAAATTTACCAAATGCAACTTTTCCATTTTGTCACAATAACTAGAAAATTAACTTATGATGAAGAGTAAGAATATTATCTCTCATACCAGTGGATAAAGAGGAGTTCTAGTATCATTGAATCCTCGAAACACGCATCGCATAGCATTATAAAAGAGAATAACAGCAGCCCCAATGGATTTTAATCGCAAGTAACTCCTAGTTGAGGTTTGTATGGGAGCCTATCCAAACAAGCAACAACTGTAATTAGTCAATGTAGTGTCAATGCAATCCAACAATTATATCTAGAAGGAAGACACTTATCTTACGTCCATAAAAGCAAAGAAGCTTTTAGCACCAAATGCTAGTGAAAATGATAGCAAAACGCCAAGGATCCTAGCAACTACTAGTGAAGTAGATGGGGAAGAGATATATTCCATTTCCTTACTACATGTGGTTGCCGTAAAATCTGGTCATCCAAAAATACGGTCATTAAAGAACTGACATCTTGCCAAGTCTGTTGATTAAATGGTGAAACTAATAAGATGAGATTGGAATGTACCTTTTGCTAGAACGATTTCATCATCAAGCCTTGACTCTTTTATTTCTATGATTTCATCGTTGCTAACAAGATGAGATTGGCCATCTATCTCCAGAGATAAATCACTTTCATCATCATGTGTCGACTTTTCTATTTTTATCTCATTAGTTGAGCATGTCTTGATGCTTTCATCTCTTACTAGGTTGGCACATATTTTTCCAAGAGTTTTGTCTTTGGCGACAAGTGAAGCTATTACAGTGGCCAGATGGAATGTAAAAATGTTTATAGCTTGATTAAATAAAAAGATAGAATATTCTGCAGTTGCAAACTCCACTGGACCTGCCCATGACAAAGTTGTTATAAGTTACATATAGTAACCATCTAATTATCGTATCTCTTGAAGTCTAGATGCTATTGTAAGGGGCAGATTATAAAATTGTATCTCTAAACTAGTTGTCAGAGGATGAGCTAAGTACTAAATTCATTGTTAATTTGAAACCATCCACACAAAAGTAGGTATCAAAACAAATAAATGAGCAAAACCAGCTATTTATTCACCAAATGTTCCACATTAGGAAGACAACACAAGACTCTTGGTGAATTCAGGCACACAAAACCTAAAAGCATTTGCATGCTATTGAACTTTGGCAGTCAAATATGCTATAAGAAATACTCTGATTGCAAAACCAAGCTAACAACTCAATTAGTTAGTCAAATGATGCCTGAATAGACATGGAAATGTAGACCCAAAATCAATTGAACATGTATATGATCATATAAAACCATGACATACTATGGAGTTCATGTGAAAAAGTGTAGACTTGATCATCATACCTAAACCACGAATGAATGCAGTATCAATAAAGCAAGTGGCACGATTAGCAGCCAAAGCCAAGACAGAAAGAAAAGCAATCCTTGATATCTCTCGACCAAGTGCATCCATTCTGAACATAAACCTGCAAACCATTTGGAAACCATTTTTGAGCATTAAAGAAGACAGTTGGGGTACATATCATGCAACTTATCCATGTCATGACATGAAGCACCTTTGAAGTTTGACCAATTTTTCTAGAGAAATCTATGGCTACTAGAGTCTTGATAACTTGACCAATGAGCAGCCGAAATAACTAAGTAAGTTTGCTTCATCAACTACAGAGAAGTTGAAGTTGAAGTGATGCAGATAAAGTCAGGTAAGAAGTGAAGACAAAGTGAAAGAACATCCTGGAAATTATTGAATTGAGGAGTAAGTTTTGCAACTTAACTGTTAAGTAGTATAAAGTATTTGAAAATCTTTGGCGGTTGCCTTGTCAAAGTCGGTAAACAAGCCTTATTCAGAGTGGACAAAGATAAATGGAAGCACGAAAAGAATATAGCTACAAACGAAAGCTGCAATTCTAGTCCAAGTACTTAATCTTGGCTTGGACTTTCGACTGCAATAATATCTACACGACTTGTATATAATTAAATGACACTAGGGAAACAAACAACAGGTATGAACTGAAGCAACGTTGATATTGGTGAGGCAAGTTTCAGTGATGTGTAAAAGTTTACAGTCTTTTGTGTCAATAGAATTGTGCTAAATTACCAATTAAC
This sequence comes from Eucalyptus microcorys, assembly GCA_014182515.1. Classification (NCBI taxonomy): domain Eukaryota; kingdom Viridiplantae; phylum Streptophyta; class Magnoliopsida; order Myrtales; family Myrtaceae; genus Eucalyptus; species Eucalyptus microcorys. The sequence goes on along the minus strand of CM024568.1, from coordinate 32,402,695 downwards.
CTTTATTATTTACTTTTCAGGGTTTCTGAACTCCTAATTTAGCCCTTCCTCCTCCCAATCCCAGCCACTGGACCATTTGCCCGGTATCATTATTGGAGCTGTTATACAATATGGCCTAATATTATCGTAATCAACAATAGCACCAAATATAACCAGCATAAGGTTGTATATCAAACAGACTGTGGAAAATTTTCTTGCCCAAGATAGTAGTAGATTTTCAAACAAACCGTCACATTTGTGATAATGTGGGACTCTTTGGACTACTTCTATCAGGAAGCGCAAAAGAATTTTTCTCTATTTTACATTATGGGTTCACAGTGAAGATAATCTGCAACATTCAGAATAAGAATTTAGTAGCCTCTTATCATACTTAGAAAGATGAAAATTGTTGCTTCCATCACAAGGGACATTGTATCTGCTTTAAATGAATAAAAATTGCTTTCCATAATTTTTGTGTGGAGGAAACATATACTTGACAGACTTCTTGTGGTGTGGGCAGGTAACTTCTCGGGCGCAATGATGATGTAAGTTCATTTCTAATCAACATAAGTTTCTTCTCCTCCTCCTAAATGATCATGAGTTCCTTATCACCGCACTTCAGGTAATCGTCATAATTTGAATGAGCTTTTACAAAAAATGGAGATTAATTGTGGTTCAACTTCTTTTTGATTTATCATCAACTCTTTCCTATACATGTAGTCAGAATGGCGAAGATATGAGGCTCTTCCTACTTATTCACAGCTCAAAAGGAAACTCTTATTTTTCAATGCCTCTGGAGAGCAAAATTAGTTAGAAAGGATCTTAAAAAGCCTTGGATGGTAAAAAGATTCAAGCTGTTCTCTTATCTACTTCAAAAACTAAACTAGTTTTCCATTATATAATCAAGAGTCTTCTAATGCAAGTTGCCAGAGAAACAAGCACACTTAAGGAAGCTAAGGACAAGCTCGAGAAGTGTGTATAGTAGCTAACGTGGCAGTTACAACTTGAAAAGCACTTGAGGGTATAATATATTGAATTGTTTTGGATGAAGCTTCAAGACAAAATTAGACCATGAAACATATGCAAGACACAATCTCAAAGTACTTAGTGCCCACCTGACGTGTAGTCTCAGTAGCATTGCCCTCTCTACAATGGGAGTTCATTATGTGTTATGGTATTAGATGGGGCAACCACATACTAATAATTCGACAATCTTATTTGTTATTATGTTCATGGCATAACAAATAGAGGTCTCCAAATCCACTTACTTATTTCTCTACTGCTAGAGATGCCAAATTTTCACTAAATGTTGCATAAAATGACGAGTAGCACACTAGAGGAATGTTTGATTAATTCACAGGCACAAAGGACCTACAAGTACGTTTTTTTTAGTACGAACAAGCATGTCTTAATTATTTTGTACACATATAGATACTCTTGCTTTACATCATTTAATTATGGAAATACCTGTCCCATTCCATATTGACTTGGAAGAAACCAAAAACCAAAAAATTGAGAAGCTACATAATGCTTTGGATAACATGTGCGGCCTACTAGATGAAGCACACGTTGTGGTCATCCTTGGGAAGGAAGCATCAAAGTTAGCTATTAAGCAAGCTCCTCCTATCAGAAAGGAGATAGCAGTAGTGGAAGATTCCAAATTGGAGCCACTAATAAATCACAATATGGAATTGGAGGTAATTTCCTTCACTTGGCTTCAGACCTCACTCTACAAGGGGTATAGATTCATTTTTCTGGAGCAGGAAGCATAAAGAAATGCTGAAGATACACCGTTGCTAGAAAATCTTACCTTGCATCTCTGAAGAAGACAGAGATTGGGAGGCTCCACTTGCTTCTTGACGGATGCAGGTCACTTTCCTCTTCTGCAGCCGTGTCTTGTGGACTGGATAAATTGTTGTCATTTGGCGAAGATGTAGCAGACTGTTTGAATTTACAATGACATGAGTAGTATGCATCAATGAAATAGTCAAGAGAAATAAGGTAATAGATTACAAGTTGTAGACATTTTCTTCAGCTCATATTTGAAAATAACCAAAAATGGTTTAGTTAACAACAATATAATTGCTGGAGATGGTATAGACAATAATGCCGGAAACTAATCATCATTCGAAACATTAGTCACAAAGCAAAGCTGGTTACTTATGATCCCATCTTCGAAATGAAGAGGAGTACAAGAATTTATCAGCATTAATTTGAGGTTGTGACATGAAAAATTAGTGCCACAACTGCATTCTTTTGGCTCAGATAATGCTAATGAATTTTTACCAATACTAAAAAAATTCTATCTAACGTCATTAAAGATATTCACTAATTTAACATGCATCAACTTTATTTACTGAGTGAGTGAGAGAGATTCACTAATTTAACATTCGTTGCCTTTGTTTACTAACTAAGTGAGTGAAGAGAACCTATTGCCAAATATGTTGAGGTCGGCACTCAAATTAATGCTCAATTGGATACTACCACCTTCCCTGCCAATCCGTAACACGGCTGTCCGAGCGCTTGAAGATAATTGTCTCAGCTTCTCCTCTAGTGACCACATCCCTTTCTAGCTGGATGAAAAAACTCATAACTTTTAGTAATCCAAAATTCAAGACTTTTATTAAATGAGAGAGATCTACCGGGGCAAAAATATGCAAGATATAGAAGATGAAGAAATGCTTTCTTTTTTACCATTTTTTCATCTTTGAATTGTTAATGAACCCACCTCATTTGTTGAATCTATGTGATCTATTAACCCTAAGTTCTATTACAAGGCATCAAACCTATGAATCCATTCCCTGTTTTTTTATTTGTGATTCTGTAGTTAGTCATTGAATTTAGAAAGAATGCAGAAATAGAATAAGAGCTTATTTCAAATGATTCCAAATTGTCTCGACCTAATCTCGGGTGCATTCGTCTTTGGTCCACTGTCTGCGTACATACAGATTCACGTTTTTGTTCACGGCTTCGTGCGGCGTGACTCTTCTCCTGGAATTGCGGCTTTTGCCATTTTTTTCTTTGTCGTGCGGTGCTCTTTCGGTTTTCACGGCTCCACGCAAAAGAAAGAACACGTATTATGTTTTTTATATGTGTGCCCAGAGTCAGACTCTAGGCCCCACCGTCTGTTTATTTCTTCAAAGGGGATTCGGACGCAGCGGGTAAGGTGAAGGTGAAGGTGAAGAAATTCTTCAAAGACAAATATATATAAGCCCCTTTTTGACTTGTAGCAGTAGGTCATCCCTATTTTTTCTTTGCTTTATTTTGTACGTCCAAAACAAAGTCCAATAAGAAGAAAAACTTATTCATCCGATTTGTAATCCGCTTGAAAAAATCTTCCTCGACAAATTCGATTTAACAAATCATTATCCAAATTCAAACTCGATACATTAATTTAACATTGTAGATGCCGGCGGCATGACCATGAGAACTGTGAAAATGAAAACTCGAAGAAAGGAAAATGGTGAAGGCACTTTCTCGAGATCCTTGAGAAAGACGTCCGACGGATGGATTTATTTATGGCTTTGAGTTAAACATTATGCAATTGACGTATGAAAAAGTATCATCTTCCTAAGGTGGGACTTGCCTAATTCAATCCATTCCATCGATTGAGCTTAGTCTCGAGCAAGTAGCTGGAGAAGCATTTGAATCGATCTTTATAGACTACTTCATGTGAACCCTTCTTATGGCGGCGGAGGAAAATGAGGCCACAACAATTCCAAGCAGGCCTATATTTCTTGATTTCAATAGGACTCTTTATGAGGTCACCAAAAGGTGCCGGCCGAGGAAGGGGATCGATTAGAAGGAGCATGAAGGTGGTTGCTTCCATCGCCCATGGTCGGCCACCATGGCCAACATCGCCGATGACGGAGGGGGCACTATAGCCCGGTTCCCTCCTCTCCAATATGATAGCACGGTTCCCCATTTATTTTCTTTTATATATATATTTCTTCAACTAGTAATTTTTACATTTTTTTAAGGTAAAAGAATTAATGACTTTTAAGCTTAAACGGGCTGTGAATGGATTTTTCTTTAGATCTATTAAGACCACATTTAAATGGGCTTTCATATTATTTTGAGCCCATTTTGAAATTTTTAAACAACCCATTTCTAATGGGGAAATTTTGACCGATCCGATAGGCACTGACGTAAATTATTTTTTAAATTTTTTTATTGATTTTCCTCCTTCTATCTTCTTCCTTTGGCCGGTCGCTGCCAACCAGAGGTGAGGGCTGACAACGTCCATGATGAGGCTTGACCTGAGCCAGCCATGGTGAAGCCCGCCCCCACTGACCATTGGCAAGGTCGTGCCATGGCTAGGTGAGGCCAAGTCTCATTGGCAAGAGGAGGAAGGAGGAAGAAGGGGGTAAAAAGAGAAAAAATTAATTAAAAATTTGGGAAAAATTTAAAAAATTATTGATGTCCACGTCAACACCTGTTAGATAGTTAGCAACACGTTAATAGTAGATAACCAAAATTGGTCGGATTGACTAAATCGACACAATTGCAAACTGTGTATGACTAAATTGACTAAAAAATTAAGTTCATAATTGAGTTAACATAATTACGATAGGGTTATGAACTTTTTGGTAATTTTCCTTACTCCTAACTCGATCCATTAAATTTAAGACAAAAATTGAGTCTTGAATCGATTTCATCAATTCCGCTGGTAATGACAAAACTTTGAATTTCATATTTTATACTATCGGGTCCTATTTATTTGGCCAGTAATCAAGACTACCCACTCTCTACACGGAACTTACACCAACTCTTGCCATAAAACTTCCAATAGTATTTGCTCGGAGATACTCCTTCCCCTTTTATTTGTGGGGTGACTAGCTGACAAAATCTCCTCCGGTCGCCTCCTATTTAAACTCAATAAAGAAAAGACTCCCCGGGCCAACAAGACAACCGGGCAGCAAACGCTTCCTCTCCCTCCCCCTCTCTCTCTCTCTGTTTTCTCCGTCAACGACGCCCTTCTCAACCGGTACCAACTCCCCCCCTCCGGATCCGCCATGTCTGCTCTCAACGACCTCCTCAACCTCGACCTCTTTGACTACACCGACAAGATCATCGCCGAGTACATATGGTCGGTCCCCTCTCAATCATTCCCCCCCTTTCTCTGTCTCCTCTGTGTAAAATTCATCCGCGCGATGATGCGTCGTCGTCTCTTCTCTGTGCAGGATCGGCGGCTCGGGCATCGACATGCGGAGCAAGGCCAGGGCAAGTCTTCTTCTTCTTCCCCTCCTCCTCCTCATCTGACGACTCGCTCCTCCGACGTCCCTCTGTTTTTCCGGTCTCCACGGTCGATCCCTTCTCATCGGTCGGCCAACGTCGTTTTTGTGTTTTTTGCAGACGCTGAGGGGGCCGGTGACCGACCCGGCCAAGCTGCCGAAGTGGAACTACGACGGCTCGAGCACGGACCAGGCCCCCGGCCACGACAGCGAGGTCATCCTGCAGTACGTATCTCGTTCCAAATCTGCGGGTCCTAAGAAGAAATACTTCTCCTTTGAATTTTCGGCGAAATTGGCGGAGTTGACCGTCGACTTTGATCCCCCGAAATCCTCGGAAACTCCGAGGATATCAGATCAGACGGTGGAGATTCGAGATTCCGTCGCATCTCGGGGAATCTTTTAAATGACTTGTCTTTTGTTTTTTTTTTTCCTTTTGGACAGCCCGCAGGCGGTATACAGGGATCCCTTCAGAAGAGGAAGCAATATCTTGGTAATTAAATTTCTTTTCTCGTCTAAGTAAGGGATATATATATTTTTTAATTTCCAGATATAACTAGATGGTAATAATGTCATTAATCGATTATCTTAGGTCATGTGCGATGCCTATACGCCGGCCGGCGAGCCGATCCCGACCAACAAGAGGTTCAATGCCGCCAAGGTCTTTAGTCACCCACACGTGGTCGCTGAAGAGCCCTGGTAAATTCAGTTCTTTTTTTTAGAAAAGCATGATTAAGGCTGTTTTATCTAATATTTTATCTACATTATTCGGTCCACCTTCCGTTTGATGACCTCATAATTGCCGAGGTCACACTCCGTGAATGGCTCTGTATTACAAAATACAAATGTAAACGACGTGAACGAGTGGATAAAGTTGCAAGTGCGGGTTTGGCTTGTGAAAGTTACAGGGTAGTTTTATTTTATTTCTTGGTACATTGTCATCGTCATTGTCATTGGACCCGTTCAGACTAATAATTTATTAGACGTATAATAAATTGAGAAGAAAAAAAATGAAATTGGGGATAGGTGGAACCGTGCCTTTGTTGGGTAGTTAGCTCGGTTATCTACTTTGGTGACTGGTTTTTTTTTTTTTAATATATCTAGGTACCTTGAAATACCTACTTTTTGTAAAGCATGTGTCGACATTGGCACGATGAAAAAGAATGAAGCAAAACGTTCAGCACAAAAGTACGTTTGCTAGAGATTGACAATTTGCTGGTGTTGTGGCCAGGTATGGCATCGAGCAGGAGTACACTCTCCTTCAGAAGGAAGTCCAGTGGCCTATTGGGTGGCCGGTGGGCGGTTTCCCCGGCCCTCAGGTAACCGTCGACGCCTTAAACCGAACTAAAATTTTGGCGAGCTCTGGGTCTTAATTGACTCGACCAAACCTTTGAATATAAGCCATTCATCGAGGCGAGCGCATTGAATTCATGACCTTTGTAGGGACCGTACTACTGCGGAGTAGGGGCAGACAAGGCGTTTGGCCGGGACATTGTGGATGCTCACTACAAGGCCTGCTTGTATGCCGGAATCAACATCAGTGGGATCAACGGCGAGGTCATGCCGGGCCAGGTATGCCTCCAGCTTCTCGATTCAACGACACATCCTCGAACTTGACTAATTATTCGTGTACTTGCGCACTTAGATCAGCTTTTTAGTTTCGTGCTTATTTATGATTCGGGTCATGCTTGTATTACATGAACAGTGGGAGTTCCAAGTCGGCCCTGCGGTCGGAATTTCCGCTGGAGACCAAGTATGGGTCGCTCGCTACATTCTTGAGGTTAGATCGAACACTACTTAATCAAACATTTCTCTTCTATTTTGTGTGTTGCGTTTATGTTTTTCCCAATTATAATCGTTTGATAGTCATTACTGATGTTGTCTATTACTTGGGTCGATCCAACAGAGGATCACAGAAATTGCTGGGGTGGTCCTTACTTTTGACCCGAAACCAATCAAGGTCCGTTCAAAAATCGATCAACTTGGCTTTGCCTTCTGTCTTCGAAATCACGTTGTCTTGCCCTAATCTTTGGTGTGGTACGCAGGGTGACTGGAACGGTGCTGGAGCTCACACTAACTACAGGTGACTTTCTAGTTGCTCAAGACGCTCATATAACATTGAAACTAGAAGAAGAGTGAGTGTTCAGTTGCTTATAGCACCGTGTCTGATTCTTCTGTTCAGCACCAAGTCCATGAGGGAGCACGGCGGACTCAACGTCATCAAGAAGGCGATCGAGAAGCTGGGACTACGCCACAAGCACCACATTGCCGCCTACGGAGAGGGCAACGAGAGGAGGCTGACGGGCCGTCACGAGACCGCGGACATCAACACGTTCTCCTGGGTAAGTTAGGGCCTATATCGGCGAAGGAATAACCGCATTCTTTCCCCTTCCTTGTTGCTTTTACACCTATAAACTGAAAGTAAACTGATTACTTCTTTTAATCTGCTTGGATGATGCTCAGGGCGTCGCGAACCGAGGGGCATCCATTCGCGTGGGCCGCGATACCGAGAAGGACGGCAAAGGTGATCCGTTTTCGCGATCTCTCAAACCTTTCGATATTAGACAAGACCGATACGCCCTTTTGCTCTGAGCTCTTTGCTTATTTACATCTCTTCTCTTTTGCATACGCGCAGGCTATTTTGAAGACAGGAGGCCTGCGTCGAACATGGACCCGTACGTTGTAACCTCCATGATCGCCGAGACCACCATTCTCTTGAAACCCTAGACTTTCAGAACCAGCATCGGAAGAAAACACATTTTCTTGATTATGTCGTCGTAAATGAAGGAATGGACCGTCTCTTGCTTTGTGTCTTTGTTTTATGTTGAAGTTATGTTTGTTTCTATGGTGTCGATTCGTGAGAATTCGATGTCTTCTTAGTAGTTCGCTTTTCACTATTTGGTTGAAAACAACTTTATTGTCTATATATATAGCCAATGATGTGTCCGGTGTTCATATCTGTTTGAGTGTGCTTCTGTGAGAATATTATTAATATGTTTGGTATATGATATAAAAAAATGTTATTAGAGAAAAATTTCGACAATTTTAGAATATGATGGCATAAAAAAGTTAGTGATATTCTTTTTTATGCTCTTTCATGATATATGCAACATTACATCATGAAAATTATATAATGCAGAATGTGTGTCTCGTTAGTAATTTTCTGACCTTGAATTGAAAAAGGAAATTGGAAGGGAATTTGCAAAGGCTATAGATAGAAAAATCGCATCAAGTGAAATTTTTAGCATTTCAAAAAGTTCAATCAAACTGACAAAAGAACAACTGTTGAAATTCCCTGTTAATATATCAAATATCTATAGAAATTGAATAAGGAATTCAAAATTAACAATAAAAAAAACTGAACCATGTCATAAGTCCTCAAGAGAAAATTACATACAATATGTACACGCCGTACAAAAATCCCACATGACACTCTTAAGAAGATTTGTTCATTCTGCTTTCAAATGGTTTAGAGTTCTAAATGCATTATTATATAGAATTGAAAAATAAATAAATTAGACTGGTATTGTAAAAGGAAAAGATATTTATTTAATGCCAATTCATCTTCAATTGACAATTATTTTGTACAGTAAATAGCTAGTTTTTCGTGCGGTCCACCTCATTGGATAATCTCAATGGCATGTTTTTTCACATCGACTCGGTGCATTCAGGAGTTTGCTCTAAAAGCTTTCGACAATATATGGATAATGAATCTAAGACCACGATAAACAGAACAGATTCCTCGGCCACCAAAGTTAACACCTCGTCGATTAGATTTAATAGGACAGAGAAAAAATAAAATCAATACTTAACTTTGCGTTAAGTAAATAATTAGCGTTTTCTGCAGAGAGGGTGCCGGTTCAAGCAAATATCCAACCCCCGCGGGACCGTAGAAGGGCCGAAACCGTAAAACTACAGGAAAAGCAAATCGAGAATGGGCCGAAGTTGTTGGGCCAAGACGCGCGAACCGGCCCAATTACACCACCCGCTCCTCGTATCTCAGAGGCCGACCGGAACCGACGTTATCCTCGGAAGCACTTCCGATGTTCGGCCGATGTATATATATACTCTTCGCAGGAAGATGGTACGCCAGTAACACTGCTTTCCCTAGCTCCGGCGCCATCCACGGGCGAGAGCTTCTTCAGCTTCGGTGCAGATCGCACGAACTCGAGACGTTGAAAACCAATTCAACCCGAAAATAAGGAAAAACCACGAGGGGAAAAAAAAAGGGAGAAAGAAAAGAAGAGAGCAGCGACCCAGACCAGATCTTATCTCTCTCTCTTCGAACGCTCTTCTCGCGGCTTCTCCCGTTTCTTCCCCTTTTACCGCTCTTCTTTCACCCCCTTCGGCTCTTACCCTCGAAAGTTTCGTCATTTCCGGAGCTGCCCATCGATTCAAGCGGCGGAATTTCTCGTGCCTCTCGCCGCGGCTCGTCTCTGAAACGGCCATGCGCCGCTCCTAGGTTCTTGAACACACCCCTAGGTACGTTTTGTTGCTCTTTTCTCTTTGGTGGGTTCTTGTTCATCCTCTATTGCATTGGCGTGCGTTGTTGTGGGTTGCTTGTTGGTGCGTTTGGGAATGCGAGGGACACAATTACCTCCCTTTTCGCTTGTTTTCGTGATGGGAAGATTGGGATATTCAACTTTGGTTTCGCTATTTGGTGTTGGAATGTGGGGAAGTAGAGGAATAAATGTTGGGTGCTGCTTTTCGGTGGAGTGTCCGAGATGAGACGTTTCACGGGAGAGGAAGAATGGGATTCCCTTTTGACACTTCAAGAAGTGTTTTGGGTTGTGTAAGCCTTGTATAGATTGATGTATTGATTAAAGCTTCAAGCTTTTGTGCATGAATAGTCATGAGTTTCGACCTTTCACAATATGCGGGCGGTGAAATTTCCCCCTTTTCCTTTGAATGCGGTAGAGATTATCGCCTATTTTCGTGTGATGGACGGTAAAATCCATTTTGGTCGGGGCAATCTCATTATTTCTTCTGTGGTAGAACCAACTCCAATAACTTGGGACTCTGCAAAAAATTTACTTCAAAGTTTGTCACGTGAAAAAGTTGTAAAAGATGTATTGTTCCTCAAGTTCATTCTCACTGGCTCTGCTATTATCAGTTGAATGATATAGGTTGATAGGCTAGGTTCATGACAACTAAGCATTGTGTATGAAAGACCTGCTAAATTCTAGCCATTATTGAACAAAATCTTTCTGCTGTAGATTATTTGAAACTAAAGCAAGATCCAGTTATATGAGTTCTTGTTGTTTTCACTTTTTGCTTTCTTCCTTTTTCCCTCTTAGTTTCAATTTTTCATTGCTTCTTATGTGAGTGGAGCTTATGTTATTGTTCGGGATGTCTCTGCATATGACTGAAAATTTAATGGTTAACTTAAACGGGGAGAATTTGCAGTTGGAAGAAATTGAAGATTAGTTGCCATGTATGCAAGTGGATTGAAGTGCAAAAAGCAAAGATGGAGTGTTATGGTTCAGTCATACAAATCACTTAGGTCTCACTTTCAAGAGCGTGCTCCTTCTTGGCCTTTAAGCTGCATAGCAGTCTCAGAAATCCACCATCTGCATTCCAGTTCAATCAGAAGATACCAGTCAGAATTGCCTCCATCTCGTGGTGCTGGAGCAGGGACTTATGTTAAAGGCTTGTATCCATGGCATAATTCTAGTCTGAACACTGGTCGGTTACGTGCGTACAGTTCTAAAGGTGATGGAAGAAATGCAAGTGAGGATAAACAAGAATCCGCTAAAGATGGGTCTAGCATTGACAGAGGAAAATCCATGTGGGACAGAGAAGCGGCCACTGCAGTTGTCACTGGGCGTGATGCCCATGCAATACTGGGCGAACAGGACCAAAAGGAATGGCTTCACAATGAGAAACTAGCAATTGAAAGTAAAAAGAAAGACCCACCTTTCCTTAGTAGGCGTGAAAAATTCAAGAACGACTTTTTGCGAAGGATTGTTCCTTGGGAGAAAATAAGTGTCTCCTGGGAGACATTTCCTTATTACATTAAGTAATTACTACTCTTTGTATATTCACTAAATAATTTCTCTATTTTATTGATAATACAGGTACTAATCTATAGATCTTCTCTCAGATGAACTGATCTCGCTGTTACTAAAATCTATATTTTGCATCTTCTGTTACTCAGTGAACACACCAAAAATACTTTGGTAGAATGTGCGGCATCTCATATGAAACATAAGAAGGTCAATTCAACTTACGGTGCTCGTTTAAATTCTTCCAGTGAGAGAATACTGCTTCAAAGTGTTCCAGGTGGACTTTTGAGATTCATTTTTCCGTTGTTATTTATGAGGCAATAATTTCTGCGAATAGATTTCTCTAGGAAAGGGAAGAAGTAACTGATACCCTGACTAATGTAGGGACCGAACTTTTTAGAGAGAGGCTAGTTAGAGCACTTGCTCGGGATCTACAAGTTCCTTTGCTGGTGCTTGACAGCAGCGTACTTGCTCCATATGTAAGATCGGACTGTCCTCAAAAGCTTGAAATGTCTTACTTTCTGTTAAGTGATAATGTGCGTATTGCATGACCTCAATGCAGGACTTTGGTGAGGATTGCTCATCAGAATCAGATGATGACCATGCCGAATCTGCAGAGGATTGTGCTTCTGGGTCAGAGATTGAGGATGAAAATGAAGGAAGTAATGAAGAATGGAACAGCAGTGCTGAAGCAAGATCTGATTGTAGTGACGATGAAGCGGATGTGCAGGCAACTGCAGAAGCAGCCCTTAAGAAACTTGTCCCGTTCAACCTTGAAGAGTTTGCAAAGGTAATGTCTGTGGATAAGCATGGTCATAAAAAGCATATTTTTATGTGAAATACTGAATTTTATGTAATCTAACGTGCGAGCATATTCAGGATACTATGACAGTAGTCATCATGTGGGTAATCCACATAAAGTTTGAGGTTGCAAAATTACCAAATTGCCCCTCCAATGAAAATCTATTGGTTGCATGGATGTATTTGCGAGATATACCCATTTCATTTATAGTTACCTTGACCTCTCGATTTCCCGTGTCGGAAGTCTCTGGTTTTGGTCTCTTATAGTGAGTCAATAGGTTGACCACCGGTTGTCACATTTAACTTATTTTATTTTCCTATCATCGTAGATAGAAATTATTTTGCAAGAGCTCGTCCTGGCTCTGATCTCAGAATTGATGAATGCTGGTTAAGATACTTTATTCCCCGTTGGTGAATGCCGCATCAGATATGTCCATCCTGTCACGGGAATTGGACTTTACTATTGTATTTTGGCAATGCCTGGGATAAAACATATCTGTGGACTTTGTAGTTGATGGTGTGCATTTATCATAGAAGAGATTACTTCACGTGCAGCTGAAGTATAAAGTGAAATTACCTCATCTTTTAAGTTTTTCAAGTCAAGATTGAGCTGAAGTCAACATATAGGATGTGCTAAAATAGTGTTTTGGCTCCTTGAATCCCTGGCAAGCTGTGAGATACCGTCTGCTTTGAAAATCTATAGATGTATAGTTTTGTGCAAGAAAACCTTTGGAAGGTCAAGGATGTCGATTATTGGGCGAATAACTGTAGGCTGCATGTGGGTTTCATGCTAAGGATGATTTATATGTAACACTGTTTGGGAAAATAGAAAGAAAACCTAAAGGAGAATCCATAGGTGACTTTGAACCTTCTGTTAATGTAGATGCAATCTATCTTTTACTTCATATTGCCACTGAGTGGAAGTATGTCCAGTTGGTTCAAAGTAATCCAAGTGATATTTTTGATTAAAAGTTTTGATTTATTAAAGTGAAAGAACTCTTTTCTTCAACGTAAATGGATGCCCTTATTACTTCAGTGACTCTTGCCAAAAACTACGTCTCAAAATGAAATGTTCAGAAGAGTTGGCTCCTCAAGTTAGTGGAGAATCTTATAGATGAAGTGCAAGTAAATGGTCAACTAGACCATGCACAATACTTCGAGTTGCAAACTAGTTAATTATCCACTATGAGTATGAATTCATTTATGCAATGGAAACATTCAGTGCATCAAACCCCATGATGTTGCTTGATATGACTGTGCAGTCTGTAATGGCATCTCCACCTACATAACCTACAAAAGCAGCATGGTTAAGCTGTGTTGGATGTATTCATGTTTATGAACTTCATGCATTAGGTTCTAAGGTTGCTAATTTTACTCCTCCAGTCCATGTGTATAAAGTAATAATTGTTTTCTTTTCTGTTCCACTCCAATTAAGATTCTTCTACTTGTTATTTGTTACCTTTTGTTTTGACATTAGCTGCTTCATGTTATGTGATGGCAAAGGAAATATTGGTGTTGGCAGCTTTTTTTTTTTTTTTTTTTTTTTTTAATTTGTCGAATTAGTGCTGGTAGTCAAGTTCTTGCTTTTTTTGACAATGAATGTCATGATTTTGAATTTGTCAGAGTATCATTGTGAGCAAACAAGCTTTGACGACTTTTTGAGACAAAATAACCGGTCACATCTCTATGGCTTTTGCTTCTAGATTGTTGGTTTGGAAAATGAATCTTCTTTCCTGAAGAAGGACCTAGCTAGATACACTCCTTTTGGGGTGATGGAATAAGCATAAAAGAAAGACAGGGTGTACATTACATGTTGACCTATTTTTGTCAGACAAAGATCATAAAGTCATCATTGAAATTCTTGCCAGTCAAGGGCAGGGGAGTTTAAGGAGTAGAATATCAGCTGTCTGACATGGGAGGAATCTGTAATTTAGCGTGGAAAATAAAGTTGACTACATCCATGATTGAGGGCAAAACTGGATATGTAATGATTATTTGCACAAGCTTGGAGGGTTTTGCCTGATTCTGGATTTGCTTATTTCTCAGAGGGTTTCAGGAGAATCAGAGAGCTCATCTGAATCAACCAAGCCTGAAGATGTTGCAAATTCAGAACAATCGAAACAGCAACTTAAGAGAGGTGACATATGCATTTATGTATCAATTTTATTTTGTTAGAAATAGTCTTAAATTCACTGTAACTTTTTCAATGTCATTTAGTTTGATTTTTATATGCTGTGGATTTCACTGTCTGTGCCTCTTCTTTCTAGGGGATCGAGTAAAATATGTCGGACCTTCTCGAAAGATTTCAGCTGATAACAGGTCATTGTTGTTCTTTGTTTTTTGTGCATATATTGGCTTCATTTTGTTGCTGCCTTCTGATGTGGTAAAGCAGAGAGAAATTTTGAGGAGCTTAATAGGTTTCCACAGTATGTTTTGTTGATTATGTTTTGATATTAGATTGGTGATCTGAAAATTCAGGTTTTCTTGTTTATTTTTACTTAATTGGATGATGCTGCATCAAGGGTTGTTTTGCATTTGAGCTGGAGAGGGATCAAAATCTATCTGATCAGCTGGAGAGGCAATTTGTATGTGTAGTTTTTGTTGATTTTGGTAGTATTCAAGGAAAAAAGGATACTTTGGCAGTGACGAATCCTGATGCTAGATCTATTTCTTGGGCTCTAGATGGAGTGTGTTACTACAGCGTCAGTTTAGGAGCATTTCCTAACGTGATAGTTTTGCTTATGTGGCTTACAGTGAATTGCTATATATAATTGTCATTCATCTTTATGGCGATTAGTGATCTGCTCTGGCTGACTGTAGGCATGTGTGTGAAAGAAATCATTGCCACATTTCTGCTCTCTTAGTTCACTTTAACACGCTTGAATCTTGGACTAAAATTTGTTACTTTGCCTAAACGCTTAACTTCCTTTTTTCAAGGCCACAACTTATTCCTTTTCTGAAAGCTGTATACCTGCTTATTTGCCTCTTTATTATATTCAATGGTGTCTCTCTTCTCTATTATGAAGTCGGATGCCTTTTTCTTCTGATGCTCATTATCTTATAACCTTTCTGTGAAAAGTTGCTTAGTTGATAATGATGTCATAAGATTGATTATGGATAACTTGTAGAGATGAAAAGATCATAGTGGCTAGCATATGATGAGAAACTATGTCAATAGCTCCTTTTGTAATTTTTCCATGACAAGAAAGATCTGCAATGGTTCTGGCTTAGTTCATATTCTTTTTAGGAAATTTAATACTCATTGTAGTGCTCTTTGTTAAGGAGACCAGAGATTAGTCTTGCGTAGCATTCTGCATCGACTTTCCCATGTGCAATGCATTGTTGGCCTGCCGTATAGCCTTGAAGCTGGAATCTAGAGTGACGCAACTCTTGTGTCGGTTATTTGTTGTTTAAGGCGTTGGATGAAAATCTCAAATCTTATTTTGTGAAAATGCAAGTGTTATGATCATGAATTGATCATCTGCAAAAGCCCACTTTCACCTGAGTGTTATGGTCATGGATTGATTATATGTATGATAATGAATTGAATGTTGATATATGACAAGTCTTGGAAAGGATCTGTGCTCTTATGATGCTTAGCCAACACGTTCGATCTTGTTCCCTTAGGCTTTCCCTGTTTCCCACATGCATTTGAATGTGGAGTGTGCACCTGCAATCCTTTTCTTGATGGGATGATCTAGTCATGGGGAAGACTTTTTTCTTGTGCTTTCCCCTTCCGGTGATATCTCAGGGTGTTTGAGATATTGGCAAGTACATTTTGTTAGGAGGTTCATATGTTTGGCGTTGCTTCACCTTCTATTGAGCTTTGACTTCGTCCTCACATAATGAATCACAGGATTGTTTTGGGGAAGATACCAACTTCTGATGGCCCCATAAATGCTTATACAGTAATACCTGGCAGGTAGGTTGGTAAGCCGATTTCATGATTTCAAGAGGGGGAAAAGCAAATGAGGCTCTTCAAGGCCTCACAAACTAAATATCTTTAAGATTCACTAGTTTTGCTTTATTTCATTTAAAAGAGACCACTCTCTTCTTCCATCAATTCATCTCCAATCGGTTGTCCATATCTCTCCTCCTCCTCCTCCTCCTCCTCTAGAGATCAGAGGTTTGATGATATAGGCACTTCACGGCAGTGGCCCTCTCCAGCTACATTCGATATTCTAATAAAATTCTTAGATTTTTTTGTCATTTCACATTGAACCATTAAGTGGTCATCCTAGATGTTCTGGACACATAATTTCAGCCTTGTTTTTTTGTCTCCTTGTGGGGATTTTCACTGAAGAGTTAGCTACACAGGTACTGCCCTGAGCCAAACTTTTCCATAAGATATTTTCCATAAGATATAAGGCATTGGAGGTTTGTTCATAGTATTATTTAGTGCCCTTTTTTTTTTTATTGTTACAAATTCCTCACTCATCATTTCTTCATTGCTAATGGACCTTCCTTTTTTTTATGGTTACAAATTCCTCACTCATCTTTTCTTCATTGCTAATGGACCTTCAAAATTGTCACTGGTCTCCCTGGTTCTTAATGGTCTGACTCTGAGGAAGTATCTGAACTTCATCATAGGCATATAATTTGGAATTCGTCCTTTAGGCCTTAATATGACGAGTTATATACCCCCTTGTTGTCCCTTTATATTTGTGTTATTGAAAACCATCTTCGGGTTGACAGTACCATCTCAATTGCTGTCGCTAGGAAGATGGATCATATCCATCTTCCTACAGGATAATCAATTTAATTGAGGCAGAAATGTTATAGCACTTGATTGAATGCTTGCTGTGCTGATAGAAAATTCCCTTTTTTTATTGGTAAATTAAAAAATTACTGAGGGAAATAAAAAATAAATTACAAGAACACTTTATGGTTTGAAATAGAGGAATTTTCCCATATATGGTGACAAGTTCGAGCTTTTGTTGGTAACTTAGGTAGGAGGAGATGCAAAAGCATAGGTCTATTTTCCAAAGAAGGATAACCAGCTGGACTATGAGCATCCCAAGTTATAGGGTCAGATGATAATTAGTACATTCATACCAGAAGAATAAGCAGTGAGATTGTCTCTAAGAATAGTTATGAAGCAGTAATTGGTCCATCATGGAGCAGAACCTTTGCGTGGATTTAGAGTAGTTAGATTTTCACCACTTTTCAAACTGATATGGAGATTCTTAGTGGCTAATGAGGAACTGAGAATCTTTCTCAGCCTTGTGGTTAAATTGCTATGGCCACGTCAGTTTTGTTAGTGAAATTAGTAGATTCATGTCTTATCAAGTTTCTGGCATTGGGTTAGCAAATGATCCAACCTTGAGTTTAAGAGTTCTTCCAAAATCAGTTACATATACTTTTACAGAATTAATTCGATGAACCCATGCTTTATTCTTTTCCTATAGTAGTAATTTTGCAATAGTATAAGTCACTTTGTAATTTTGTGCTTGACGTTTTAAAGTTCTAGTTAAGCGGCCTTTTCCTTTTCTGATACATAAACAGTTTAATTTGAATTTAGTGCCCGCAGAATATGTAAGGAAGATGAGTCACTGTAATTAAGTAGATAAGCTAAACTAATCAGAACACCTTTGGAACTGGTCAAAGAGGTTGGCCGTGAAATTTGTTTTACTCTCCAAAAAGGCGAGTTGTCTCCCTCAAACCTCCCCCATTTCTATCAATCGTTGCCATAAAACCATGGAAAAGTCCCACGAAATGTGCTGGTGTTGAAAATATCTAGAAGAAAAGCTGAATTTGATCCTAGGTTGTAGCTTTAGATTATAACTTGCTTCCGTTAAAGAAATTAGATCCAGTAGTGCAAGTTTTGGTTATAAAACCTGGAAAAAATGATGAAACACATGTGGAACTGCTTCTGTTCTCTGCTTTTTAGGATCTAAAGTGGTGGAACCGGTGGGGCTGGAGGGTGCTGTCAGCCCCCGGCTGGTAGGTATTTAGCGTGGTGCTAGTAAGCATAAAAATCACTGTACCTTTGGCTTTTGTGCCTCATTTGTATGAGTTTATAGTGAGGAATTTTTCCTACTTAAGTTTCAAGTGTACTCTCCTTCTCTAAATTGATACTAAATTGAACACGTATCTATATGCAAATTGTTGACCTAAAAAAATGATTAGCCCTTCTAGAAGTCCGCAAAATGGAGAGCCAATTGCTTTATTCTTCTATCATTTTGGAAGCTAAGGGTTAAAATTACAGAAAAGAAAATAAAGGATAATGTGTAGCTGGTTGGTTTTGTCGATCAAAGTACTTTGGAGTAGATCCTAAGGCCTTTATAGATAGGTAATCTCACTTGCAATGTACTCCTTTCAGTCTCATTGCAATGAAGCAAAAGATACACTGGATAAGAATGCGTTTTGTGAACATTGCTTGACAGTGAAAAGTGAATGCAATTTCCAACAACTGAGTGGCTTTGAGTGAGTAAAAGAGTTTATTTACCTTGAGGACTATTTATATAGTCTCATATTGTGCTTTGTATTTTGTTGTTTTATTGGGTGGGGCTCAACCTTTTTCATTAACTCTTTTAGTATGCAGTACTTACATGAATGTATGATCTCTTTATGGATGTCCTATATGCAAGTATGAGACTTCTACCACTTTTTTAGTCTATTACTTTGTATTGTTGTCCTGATTTGTGTCTGTCAGTAGAGAAATTTTTGCAGTCTCCAGTTAGAGGAGGAATTGCAATTTTAAAGTGTTTTGGTTATATGAGTAAATTGGAGAGGCCCTGACAAAAATTGCATGTTGTTTGTGAATTATTGAATTCTTTGTATTTTTTTGTTGCTTACATGCTTGTTAGAGTATGTTATTCTTGCACAAGATTTTTCTAGCTCCTCATTATTACCGGCACCTATCTTATTGCATGACTTAACTTCTTGTGGGCATGTATCAGGCCTTTATCTAAGGGCCAGCGTGGGGTGGTGTACGAGGTGAATTTAGACAGGGTAGCTGTTATTTTGGATACAGATGAAAATAAAGCTAGTGGAGATGAGGCAGATGAGAAATCAACTGAGCAATCTGCTCCACAGATCTGGTGGATAAGTGGTACATCCCTCATCTGCAGAAGAATTTTTCTCCCTTAAGTTTTTTTATGAAACCGTGTTAGATCTAAGAAGTTAACCCTACAAACTGCCAGAGTGTGATCAGAGCATCTTGATATCTTTGCAGCACCATCCTTTTTTTCGTTGGTTGAAGTTCAGATCACCTTTCACTTGATTGTCCATGTTTGGTAGTCTTAATTCATTTTGCCCGATCCTTTCGAACAACCTTTTTTTTGGCTGTAATTTCTCCTCTATCTCTGCATGTTGGTTGAGCACTGACTTATGTCTCCAGTTGGCTGGGTGCATTTTTATGCCGCATATGTTCTAGATCCAAGCGACAATTTAATTTGATACATATAGTTGATGTAACTGGATAGAAAGTTTTTGCCAAAACTAGGCGGATGAGGGGCCATTCTTTAAATTATGGGAAAAAACTAGATTTTTTGCCTATTAGATAAAGGGATATAATATTCAAAACATAAACCCCAAATTCTGTCTTATCAATGTAATAACCTTTCAAAGTGGCTTTTCATCTCCTTGGAATTTTAGATTTTGAGAAAGAATATTTTGTTAGCATATTCATCTAGATCTGATCGAAAGATTGCAGTTAGTGGCACACCTTTTGCAGCTTGCTATCCGAGTTTTGTTCATTTTCACCCTTTGTCTCTTGGCTGTGATAGGGGGATGCGCTAGTGCAGTAAGATGATAATAGTTTAGGTATTTGGCGAACACTACCTTTTGAATTGACAGGAACTATATGTCGGCTGTTCCTGTCATGTTGTAGCTTCACTTTTTTCCTGATTTTCATGTTTGCTTTTGCCAAGTTGCACCATTGTTTTTGTGTATAAGGGGAACTGCAAACATTAATTTTCCTTTTTATGGGGAATTAGGTGCACTATTGGAGTTTGGAGTGGCAAAATATATATCTAAGCATATTATTTGGCTGTTAAAGTTCTAATTAGCTTCTATTTTATAACTGAATTGACTCTGTTTGGTTAAGATAAGCTAATTGATTTTTCTTGAATCATAGTTAACGACATTGAGCCTGACTTGGACAGTCAAGCTGAAGATTGTTACATAGCAATGGAGGCTCTTTGCGAGGTATAAGGGATCATAATCAACAGATCATATTTCTTCTTTTCAAAGTTTTGAATAATAAGCGCATGTTAATGTGTTGATTTATGACCAAGAGGATAATCCACCTGTCCAGTTATTATTTAATGTTCAATTATAATTTGATGATGTTGGTATTAGATTAGAGCTGTAAACGTGGGTGTTTTATTTATTGTTCGGCCATGTTGCAACTACAATTGTGCTTTCAGGCCACGTTCTGTGGATATTGGAAATTGTTGTATGGAGTATTCTTCTGCTAGTGCTACATGATGCTTTCGTTAGTTTAATAAATTTTATGGTATTCCTCCTGATGTTTGCATTTGGTACAATGGGATGAAATTGGTGAAGGAATGAAATTAGGGGATGAATGAAACAGAATGAGTAAATCAGGACTAACTTGAAAGATATCTCTGAAGTAAATTATCTCTGTAGTAGGAAAGATATAAGTGAAAAAAAAAAAAAACTTGAAACTTTGGAAATAGAATGGCAAAGGAATGGCGATGGGCCTATATCTATAGGGATTATTCTGTCTGGCTAAACATGCCATGTTGTAAAATACTAGATGAAAATGGACTTCTTGATAAGTTGTATAAAAAAATGGTTGAGCTGGAAAGAAACCCTTGAATGGACATGCATTGAAGAAGTAACTCTCAATTTACTTTTTCTAAAACGGCTTTCAATTAATGCAACTTCCACATGTTCTTTTTAAATTGGATTGGCTATACTGTTTCAATGTACTAACTCCAAAATCACTGCAAAACACCCCTCCATTTTTGAGTTGTTTTATCACCTAAATGGTTCTTTTATCTTTAAATTACGGGTGTCCTCATATGCATCTTGTTCAATGAGCCATCACGCGATCATTGTTTTTAACACTGGTTGTTGCTATTCTAAATTATTACTATGATTAAATGTAGGAGCCTATTCCCTTTAGCATACTTGCCTGGAACAAGCAAGTAAATGGATGTTCTGTGAAAAACTAGTTATTGTTATATCTTGATTAGTCTTGTCATCTTCTCATACAAAGGAGTAAGTAGTACAGGTTATTTTTGCGGCTTCCTCCGCTTTACCTCCTCCTTCCTGCTGAAGAGTGCTAAAAACTTCCCTTCCACTTTATTCTGTTTCCTCACTTTTCAAAGTTGATGTAATTATAAATGACTGAGGTGCTTCTTCCTCAGGCTTTCTATTTACCTTTTCTTTTATGGCCTTAGGTTTTGCGTTCCCAGCAGCCTATTGTTGCGTATTTTCCAGACTCTTCACAATGGTTGTCTAGGGCTGTTACCAAGGCCAACCGCTCAAAGTTTGTTGACAAAGTGCATGAAATGTTTGACCAATTACAAGGCCCTGTTGTTTTAATATGTGGTCAGAACAAAGTTGAAACAGGCTCCAAAGAGAGAGAGAAATTTGTAAGTTTCTGGTGTGCTCAAACCCAAAAGTTGTTGATCCCAATACTACTTTGACTCTGTGTTTAGCTTTGGACTAATTTCTGTCTTTCAATTGTGTTGACAGACAATGATACTTCCAAACATTGGTCGCATTGCCAAGCTGGTAATGTTTTCTCACCTTAGAACACTGATCTTAATCGCTTTCCAGAATTATTTTTTTTCAATTTCGATTTTGCCTTTGGAATTGACCTTAACAGATATTCTTTAGAATCAATGCTTGTTATAAACGGCAAAATATATTTTTGCTAAGCCAGGCCTTGGTGCTAATAACCTAATAACGCCTGAGAAAATTATGTTTTATCTCTGGTTTTGCCTGGTTTCAATCTTGACTAGTAATTAAAGAACATTGTGTTGGATTTTTATTTATAAAAGTCATCTTATGTTGTTAAATGCTTGAGCAAGATAGGTGTTATTGTTTGGTTTTTGCTCTGATACAGAAAAGTGTACTGCTATCAGGACTTCATTTTACTGGCTCGCTTGTTGCATCTCTTAGCTGGAGGTGTTTTTTTATGGTGCTCATTTTGCGGATTTATTACAAGTCTATTGAGTGCTACGATCTGCATTCTCCATGAGTCTCACTGTCACTGGGCTCTCTTCAAGTAGATTTTGATGTTCTTGCGGAGAAATTTATATATTCATTTTGCCAACTTGTGGACGTTCATGAGCTTAGAAGCGAGGCCTGGCAACATCCCTTATTTCCTTTGCAGACATCAGGATATCTGTCTTCTTGCATTGATAGGTTATCACATTACCTGTGTTATGATGATATTATCATGTCAATTTGGCATATGATCAGATGGATTGGTTTTCTCATGTGAGTTTGGTGTTATTCCATGCACTGTGTGCCATCTCATACTTGAAGCTTATAGCAAACGTTAAACTATTTAAGTATTGCATGTCAAGTACCCCAGGAAGAACCATCTCACAGAGAGGATGACATTGTATTCCACTGGGAAGTGAGCAAGTCTTTTTGAAACTATTGTACATTTGATAACTGCTCTCATGTCGAATGTTTTAAGAATGGCTATGTGAAAGGTGGTTTTCGTTTGGTTGAGCAATAGGAATAGTGAGCAATGAAAGTGACTGCCTTCCAAAATATTATGTTCTTTAAACTATTTTATTAGTTCTCCATAATTTTAAGTTCAGTACCAGTTCCTTGATGGCTTGTTTATGATGACTGCTTCCTTTTACATTGATATGATTCAGCTAACTGAGATTTGCATTGTGCTCACAGCCTCTTTCACTGAAGAGTCTCACGGAGGGTCTTCAGGCAAACCGGAGATCTGATGATGACTCTATATACAAGCTTTTCAATAACATCCTTCGTGTAAATCCTCCCCAGGTAAAAAGCTTGTACCATGGTTCTACATTATTTAACATCTATCCAGCTGTCAATTTCACATTCCCATTATCTGCCTCATCCATTGCGTAGTTTCTTAAAATTTGTCGTGAGATTTAAGAGTTAGGATTCTCTTCTTCTGGGTAGTGTCTGAAGTTGGATGTGTGATGGTGCGTCCATAGCTCTACTCTATTTGGGATTTCTTTTCCTGTAGTAACCTTTTCTCTTGGACAACCTGCTCGAATTATTGAGCTCATCTTACTTGTGCAAAAATCTACTCAAGATGGTAGTTAATGTGCCAAAGAATTGTTTAAGTCTTGATAAAGCTTGTGAATGTCCATGCATGTACAAGTGGCTTTTTTATGCTGCACTTTTTTGGTGCTGGGCTATTAACCATATATAAGATGATGGTGAAGTTGGATTTTCTATTCCATCCAGCACTGCAAAGCAAGACAGAAAAATGAACTTTAATATAGAGTAATTATCAGCTAAGTATTATTGTCTAGCCACTGCATAAATTTCTATATTGATTGAAGTGCATAGGGAAGCATTGTCTGGTGGTTTATGCTTGTTTCAGATTTTTGTCTTAGAAGCGCTAGGTTCTTGGACCCCTTAATGCCTGAAGTTCGAGGTGCTTGCTTGAGCAAAGATATGCCAGATTATTTGATTAGCAAACAATTGCTAACACTTACTATCAACCTTTTCATGCCATTCTCATAATAGTCCTAGGCATGCTTTTCAAATTGGTTTTTGTTGATGAATAAATAAAGAAAATTTGTCATTTCCAAAGCACTATGTTTCTCATGTGGTGGACAAAGAATGCAATGTAAAAGCAAATTAAATCTCTGTTACGTATGGTTGGGGCACTCATTAAAAAAAAAGACCCTTATTGATTCTGCAGTTGTGATAAAAACATCTATGCTTATCAACCTTTGGAAATGAAACAAAGAAAAATTAAATTATATAATGCGATATCCTGATTTCTGAGATAACCTAATGTTCACCAATATCATCCACCTAATTAGAGAATCCAATCAAGCTAACTTAAAGAACTAATGATAACTGATAAAAACCTTAAAAGTTTAAACCTCAAATAGAGAATGAAAGATAAGTCAAGTCCAGATTGATAGTTCAATACTTTTCTTACTACTAAAGTTATTTGACAGTTAATCACTTTCAATTTGACATTTGCAGAGAATGTAGATGCAGCATCTATTTTGATATTGCTTGAATGACTGCTCTCTTTTAATGAGAATTTGTGTGTATGACAGGGGATAGCTTTTGACTACTTTGGTTTGAAATCAGGGAAACAATGTTGTGGATGTTGCTTTATTTACACATTTTCAACTTAAAGGCAACCTCTTGTATTGCTCATTGATTCTGTCTTTTTGCATGGAAACAATCTTTAATTTATTCCCCCCCCCCTTCCTGTGATTTTGGACTCTTTGCAGGAGGAACATATCCTCAGAACGTTCAATAAGCAGGTTGAAGAAGACAGGAAGATAATTATATCGCGGAGCAATATAAACGAACTAAATCAGGTACAACATTTGCACGGTTGGTTTCATTGAGTGGTTAACAGTTCAGTGAGGTAGGAAGGAACTTCAATGGCTGGTTGAGGTCTTGGTGAAATTTTGGTCAGATATCCTTTTCTTATGAGGTAATCCTTTCCAGGTTCTTGAAGAACATGAACTATCATGTACGGACCTCCTACATGTGAGCACTGAAGGCGTGATACTGACAAGACGGAGTAAGCAACTAGAATCAATATCATCAGCTTAGCTTATGTTCTTATCAAGGACTTGTGCACATTTTTTAAACTGAAAAGGTCTGGGATGAATGTTTCACAGTTTGCTTGATTCTAACCATGGATGTGATCTAAAGGACAAGGGGTGCATTCTGATTTTGAGAGGATGTTCGTTTAGTGCATACTTGATTGATTTTGGGCGTTGACAATTCAACTAAGGAAAAAAGAGGGGTCACAAAATGAATATTAGCAAAATTGTTCAAGAGAATGATGGTAGACCTGTTAAATGGGTGAGTCGGTTCGGGTTTGGGTTTAGTCATAAATGGCCCGGCCCAAATTGACCCATTAACTCATTTATAACCCATTTATGCGTAATGTAAATTTTTTTAACCATGCCCAACCCGACTCATATTGCTAAAATAATTTCATATTTAACCCAATTTAGGGAAATTTATTCTTATGATTTTTCTAAAGATTATATTGCTAAAATACTTGCAAATCTGGGAAAAGCTTGTTTCTTTTGATTTAAAAAAAAATGGTATTGCTAAAACACTTTCATTCAATATAAATTTAGGGGACAATTTTATACAATTTTATATATATATGTTTTAAATTGAGGCTCTTTTTTTTTCTTAGAAATATTTTTTAGGAAGTCATATTCTAAAAAATAATAATTTTTTTTGGTGTTTACTTGAAATTTGAAAATAAAAAAATTTTCCGCTATTTGGTATGAAAAATCTAATTTGAATTTCCTCCGTGTATTCCTTTTATTATTTATTATTATTATTATTTTTTTAAATTGAATTTTAAATTATTTTTTTCTTTTTCCTTGTTTGTTGGCTGGTCACTGGCCACGGCGACGGCGGTGAGCTTGAGTTTGTCCAATTCTGGCAAGCTGAACCTCGTTGGCCTCGGAGAGGCTCCACTTTGCTAGATTCAGTGAGGTTATGCTCGCTAGAGGTTGGCGAGGTTAAGCTCGCTAGAAGTTACCGAGCTCAAGCCTTACTAGATCCAGCGAGCTCGAGCCTCACTAGACGTCGGTGAGGTCTCTTCCTTGCCAGATCGGTGAGGGTTGAGCCTTGCCAGATCAGCGAGCTGGAGCTCACTTGAGGCCAACAAGCTTGAGCCTTGCCAGTGCCAAACGTCAACAAGCTCGAGCTTTGTTAGCCTCCTCTGAGCTCGTCCCTGGCCTGATTGGCCGTTGCCATCGCTGTGGCCGGCCACCGGCCAAAGAAGATGGAGGAGGAAGAAGAAAGGGAAAAAAAGGGAAAGAAAAAAAGGGAGCGAAAAAAAGAAAAAAGAGTAAGAAAAATTGAAAAATAATTTCAATCTTTTATCTTATAAGGCTGAAGAGAGAGAGAGAGTTTGGGGGGCGAGCTTAGTGGGTTGAAAATGGGTTTTAAACTCAACCCATTTAGATCCATTTATTTTAGCCTTTAAATTTAAAACTCATTTAAGATAAGAATGACCCATATATGATGCAATTATGTTTCAAATGGGTCATATGTGAGTTTAAGACCCATTTTGACCGATCTAAATGACACTAATGGACACTGAGTTCTGTTGGCTCATTTTCATGTTTATGCACACGAATAATTC
This sequence comes from Eucalyptus microcorys, assembly GCA_014182515.1. Classification (NCBI taxonomy): domain Eukaryota; kingdom Viridiplantae; phylum Streptophyta; class Magnoliopsida; order Myrtales; family Myrtaceae; genus Eucalyptus; species Eucalyptus microcorys. The sequence goes on along the minus strand of CM024568.1, from coordinate 32,376,386 downwards.
TCCTCCTATTTGTTGTTGAGGTTGGATGTTTGTACACATCAAACCATATTTGCTCTTTAATCTGGCCAAAAGCAGGCCATCCTGGCCGGGTATCTGGCCTGCTATAGGGATATGCAAGGAAATACCTCATTGTGGTCTGACTGAAGAGGATCCACACTGCATTGGAACCAAAACTGAAATCTCAAGCTTGTTTGGGTGCAGAGTTCTAAATATCATATGGATGCTTGCCCATCCATAAAACAGTGTGTGATATGATTCATCAGCTGTGGAATTTTTAGCGATTATTCATTGTTGTTATGTGCTATCGCAAAACGTACACTCCAATTGGTGATAAGATGGTGCGACCATCGCTATTCCACCAAACTCTCTCCTGTAAAAGATTTTCAGCTGCCTTAATTATGTGGAATGCATTTGGCAGTATTGTTATCCAGGAAACTGAATTTGTGAGTCTTTTCTGGCCCTGTGCTTTGAATTTGAAACTGGGGTGCTCTCACTTCATCTACATCTATGGGAATGCTTCATCTGGTTTTTGGGATCTTCTTGCTAGATGAGAAATAGGAAATTTAATATCAAGTGCGTTCTTTTTTCAAAGCCAAGTAACGGTCTTTGAGATTCCTCCTTCTACAATTATCACATGATACAGGGACCTCACTACCAAGTTCTTGGTTTATTTCATTCTAGCAATATTTTAAAGGACATCTTTGATCTTTTAATTCTAATCCTTTTCTAATTAGGACTTCAAATTGTCTGACAAAGCCTAGAAGTAGAATCACTTCCTCTAACAACCTCATCATGACTTGATTTTCCTGTCTTCAGTTCATTATTAAGTAATTAAACTGTCTCATCTGTTTACCATGCAGAAGCTGAGAAAGTTGTTGGCTGGGCTAAAAATCATTATTTATCATCTTGTGTGCATCCTGCCATTAAAGGAAACAGACTTATCCTGCCACGTGAAAGGTATTTGACATGTTATCATGCTAAAAGTCAAAAGTCCCTTGTCTTCTGGTTGATTGACATGCCTATCTTTTCTTGTAGCCTTGAAGTTGCAATTGTCAGATTGAAAGAGCAGGAGGCAGTATCTCAGGAAACATCCCTAAATTTTAAGGCACATACTCTCTTATATCTGTTTTCTTATGAATATGCAAGAAATTTTTGTTATTTGTATTTCTGCCCAGTAGTCCTCAAAACTGTTTGGTTGGATATGTCCTTTCTGACTTCTATCAGTTGCTATTGCAGAACCTTGCGAGGGATGACTATGAGCGAAACTTTGTTTCGGCAGTGGTGCCTCCTGGTGAAGTTGGTGTTAGGTTTGATGACGTAGGTGCTCTCGAAGATGTGAAAGATGCACTAAATGAACTTGTCATTCTTCCCATGAGGAGGCCAGAGCTTTTCTCTCGTGGAAATCTGTTGAGGGTAAGCATGTACTGTTGCTGTCATATTGTCGACAGCTTTGATGTTTTTTTGCATCTTTTTCTTTCTGGGTGTTTTAGCAAATGACTCTGTGATTATTGTCAGCCCTGCAAAGGAATTTTACTTTTTGGGCCTCCTGGAACTGGGAAGACACTTCTTGCCAAGGCACTGGCAACAGAAGCAGGGGCAAATTTTATAAGTATAACAGGTTCAACAATGACATCAAAGGTGTGAAAGCTATATTGATAAAATTTCTGTTCAGGCTGATCAGTTATTCTTTTTTTTTTTTTAAACATTTATGATTGGACGTTTCCTGTTAGTCTATTACATTGTTCATTTCACTGACGGTTGAGAGTGAAACATTGAGCAGTATTATACTTTGCATGATTCTCATATCTTTAGAGATTCTAATTGCCAGTTGAGGTTTATGGTGTTGCCTCATTATTTTCCTCTCTAATAGTTTTTAATAGTGTTCCAACAATTGTCCTATCTCACATGATTTGCATGTCAATTCTAATTGCCAGTTGATGTTTATGGTGTTGCCTCATCCATTTTCTTCTCTGACTCTTTCTATTACTGCTCCCTGCACAGATGAGGAAAATGTCTTCTGCCTTTCCTCTTCTTTCCTTATTGTCTCTCTCCTCCTCCTACCCCACTTTTTTCTCAATCTTAGTAGGATTTGATAGTTCATGATCATGCAATTATAATTCCCGTGCTTTTCAGATCTCCTCCTCCACTTGTAGTGTCTTGTGGTCGGTGATTTCCTTTTGTTTAATTGACCTTTTGTTCTTACAGTGGTTCGGAGATGCTGAGAAGCTAACAAAGGCTCTTTTTTCATTTGCTAGCAGGCTTGCACCTGTTGTTATATTTGTTGATGAGGTGAGTGTCTTGTGATAGTAATACTGAAGTTGTCCTTGCTAAATTAAAACTTTCTCTAGTGTTTATCCCTTTCATGCTAATCATAGTTTCATAGCATAGGATTATTGTCCTGTCACATGGAACTATTTGTTAATCGTAGATAATCTTACATGCTAGTGACTACTAATGAACTCTAAGGTTTCTACAAGAAATTGAAACCATTCAAATTACTGTCCATTGGAAGTTTTAGAAGTAAGCTTTCTTAGTTTAGTAGGTGTTTATTAAATCTCTGAACCGTATTGTGAACTATGATATAGTCTATTAGTGGGATCTGTTTCGGCATAATGAAACTAAATGAATTTCTAAGGTTAAATTCTGAACAGTTCCTCGTATCCTTTTGAGGTCAAGCGAAAACTGTCAGTGTGATATCTCCCTCTGAGGGTCAACAGAGTTGTGTCCATTTGCTGTCATCTGTAACTTTGCATTATGCACATGGAATGATAATATCACTCTCTGAAGCTCCGCCTTTGTTTATTTATACAAAGTGATGAATGTAATACGGGATTCAATTAGCAACCTATGTATAGATTCATGTGGAGTTCGATCTATAATTGCAAAGGTACAAGAAACGAAGTTGCTACTAGTTTACTTTTAGATCATTATTGTTGTGGTCTTATGATATTTCTACATAAGTCAATTTCGATTTTGATATGCAATTTACAATTGAGGATTTGATATTCCAGTCAACTGAGTAAAGTTTTCTCGGTGGAAGAATCTTTAAGTTACTATTTTCAGTGTTGTTTGCAACTTGCACCTTTTCATATGTGGTGTATGGTTAGCTAATCCTGATTTTTAAATCCCGTAAGATATAATATTGCATCAGAAGATAAAATGAGAGGGCAGTAGGATGTTTAGCCTAAGGAAGGACATTACGAATATGGTTGTTATTGAGGATGGGACTAGATAGAATGTAACAATATAAAAATGATCTGCGTAGCAATCCTCACTTCGTGGAAAAAAGGCTTAGTGTTTGTGGCACAATTGTGACCATCTTATGAAGCTGTTTCTTCTTCTGCTTCCAGTGATATATCAATTTCCAATCTGTAGTGGTCTTTCTTCAATTGAATGTGTTATTCTGTCATGTAGGTGGACAGTTTACTCGGTGCTCGTGGTGGTGCTTATGAACACGAAGCTACTAGAAGAATGAGAAATGAATTCATGGCAGCTTGGGATGGATTGAGGTCTAAAGACAGCGAAAGAATACTCATCCTTGGGGCAACAAATCGGCCATTTGACCTTGACGATGCTGTTATACGGCGTTTACCAAGAAGGTAGACTTTACTTACAAAATAGTTGTGGACCATTTACTCGACAGCTTGGTTGTTTGCAAGTCCAATTAATTTCTCCTTTTCACTTCTGAGTTACACATGGCTTACGATTTCTCATTTCAAGTCTCCTTCCAGCATAAGCAGAATCTGTGTGCAATTCTTTTTGCCACATCTTATCATATTCTTTTCATTAGTAAATTATGAATTTTTGTCTTTGCGACATGTGAGAGGTGTCTATTTCATGAATAATGCCAGAGTGATTATGACACAATGCCAGTTCATGCTCCAATCTTTTCACAGCTGATAATGTCCAAGTATTTGGTGCTTGATAAACTCAGTTAATGCAGTGGAGAAAGTCAAAAGGACATGTCTGATAAGTTTATGTTGGTTTCTCTCAGATTATACGTAGATCTACCTGATGCTGAAAACCGTAAGAAAATTTTGAACATAATTCTTGGGCAAGAGAATCTAGAGCCTGGTTTTGAGGTCGACAAACTCGCAAGCATGACTGAGGGATACTCTGGGAGTGATTTAAAGGTAATGTTCTGTTCTCACTTTCTAATAGGTTGTCATATCTCTTCCGCATCTAATACATCTACTTTGCAGAACCTTTGTATTGCTGCTGCCTATAGGCCTGTCCAAGAACTTCTAGAGGAAGAAAAGAAGGTAATACTGGTCTGTTGTTTTACAACCTACCTTCTCTACCTTTGGATGATGTGCATTATGTTGTTTTTGCAATACTTTAAATCAATGCATCCTGTTTTTGCAACCTTGAACTCTGCCTGATGGCTGAGGTTGTGTGCAGATGCTCTAAGTTTCTCATTCTTGCGAGTATATCTCTTTTCTTTCTCTCTCACACGCACTTGCTGGCGAGCTGCAGAACCACATAGTTATTAATAATTTACCTGTATCAGTGTCCATTTAGTAACGGAGAGAACGGTGAGGCCAATATTTGTACATGAACAATGTGTCTACTTGTCATTTCTCTTGTTGGAGCACCTGAAAATTTATCATGTGGTCCAATTGCATGCTCCATTGCTTTAGCACTTCTGTAATTTGCATTCGTCTCTGCTGCTCTATTTAACGTCGCATATTTTTCACCAGGGAAGCAAAAATTCATCTCCAACACCAAGGCTACTTAATTTGGATGATTTCCTTCAGTCAAAAAGCAAGGTAGCTTATTTAATCTTGCTATTTCCCATCCCAATTTTAGTTACACTCTGTAATCAAAACATGCAAGTGTAATATTTGCATGCCTTTTTTCATTTCCTGCAGAATGAGCCTTTTCTTTGTTCTGGTTTAAAAAAGTCGAAATCTTGCTGGATTTGCAGGTGGCTCCATCGGTTGCTTACGATGCTGCAAGCATGAACGAGCTCAGAAAGTGGAACGAACAGTACGGAGAAGGAGGAAGCCGGAGAAAATCACCATTTGGATTCTAGGAAGAGCAACATAACAGGTCACTAATTTGATTTTCCTGATTTTTTGCCCTTTTTCATTGGGTTACAGTGTTGCTTCCAATCTCAAGAGACCTCAGAATTAAATCCCTTCTGAGATGGTGAACGGAGAAGCTTTAGTGTTGTGTAGTTGTAGCTGTTTTTCTATGTTAGAACTGGAATTAGGGCATGTACATTAAATTATCTCTACTTATTGGTAGTTAGCAATCTTAATTCTTACCGATATAGATAATAAGAGAACAGATTTGGAGCGGCGTTTTGATGCATGAAGCGTTTCGAAAAAGGAATCGTTGTCTAAATGGTGTCCATTTGTCATCGTTCTCTTGCAGCATCAGTATAATATTGCCTTCTTCATGTGTTCATCTCTTTGGATTGATGCATCTCTGGCTGGGCCATCGAAACATATTTCGTCCTCTGTTGATGCATAATATAGTTATTCGGATGTGGGTGTGATGTTGTGGATTTGGAATGTTAGAAGGATCCAAGAGAACAATTGATATGGCCGTCGAACAGCATTGTATCTGGGATTCAAAATGGGCAACTCCGAAGATTGAGCAGAGCAAAAGTCCAATCGGAGTTGTATCGTTGCACTTCTTGGTGGACTCACGCTGCTACTACTTGCTTGCTCTACTACTTGCTTGCTTTCGATTACATCTACACTACCTTGTCGGGGTAGAGCAATCGCATGATGAACCAAGAAGTCTATCGGACCAATTGTCAAGAATAGTGAATTGCTATTCCCATTTTTAGTATGTAACCAGCCGGGCAAATGTATGCTTCGACCTGCATTAAATGGCTTCATCGGTAGAAATGGAAGGGTACGAATTCGCAGGGTAAGGGTTATATCCCACCATTCCCTAGTGCCTAACTCCCGTCTATATGATGGGATGACCTAGAACATATAAATTAGGAAGTGATGATACAGAATTAGTCTATAAGAAAGCAATAAACAAGCCATAATTGGTAGTCCACCAAAAAAAAAAAACTCTTATATGCGAGTTTTCCACACAATTTATAAGGATTGCAGGAAAAAAACATCTATGTGGTCAATGCAAAGCTGAGCATTAAAATCCGGCAAGACCATCAATTATTTTTAGGTCACTTCTATTCTATTGTAATAAGTCGTCACGAGTTTAACGGTGCTCGAAAGGAACTGAGAGCCTGAAAATCAGATCAGCCTAATTGAGCCGTCCGAAGAATGGGAAAAAGCAATCTTTGTGAACCATTTTTTTCTTGGGATAAAAGATTTTGTTGTTCGCGAATGTATAAATTTTTAGCCAAAATAACCTTCATCCAAACAAACTGATCGAGAAAGTACGAAAAAACGATGGCAAAGTATCTTTAAAACCATCTATGCAGTTGGCATCCACCCCGGAATGAACCCATGTGAAAATTGACTTCAAAAAAATTGCAATTACATGCAAAATCACGACGCCGATGAATTCCTTCCCTTGATTAGCAACCAATACCATCTTCAAAAGTCAAAGGCTTTATAAGTAGTTGCATGCATAGGGAAATGCGAGAGCATATCAAGTGCATATCCTCCTAATTAAAACGGGAAAAAAAAGGGGTGCTAGGTTTTCAGGGGAAGAATTACCAAACAAGATCTTATATCTGGTGGCATTGCATGAATTCAATTCTAAATATTTCTTTTGCTAATATAGTCTTAAGATCTTTTGCAAATGTGTCAATTGACTATATTCAGCCAATTATAGTTGGTCAATGTTGACATGGACCCTGACCATCTAGTTGACACTAACGTTGGCAATTTCTTATAATATTTTTTTTTTCAAATTTTTTATATTTCTTTTTCCTATTCCTTTTTTGATGAGGCTCGCCAACCATGTACAAGGGCTGTGAAGTCCTCACCAAGAAAAAGAAATAAAAAAATTCAAAAAATAAAATATTATTAAAAATTATCCATGTTAATGTCCATGTTAGCGCCAGCTTAATGGACTAAATTGGCACAATTATAAAATATTTATGATTGAATTAACAAAAAAAAAAAGATTTATGACTTAGTTGACATAATTACAATAAATTTATGAATTTTTTTATATTAATTTTCCCATTTTCAAGGTATATGACAAACAATTTTTGGCCATGTAATGGCATCCATCCATGGATGGCGGGATAATTACAAAAGAATTCATACATATGTTAATTTAGTTTTGAATTTTTTGACGATTTGACAAATTTGATCGAAAATAATAGATGTGGATGATTTTGTAATTTTTCCTTTCTTTTCATTTTCTTTTTGTTTATTTAGGATTTCTAGCTGGCAAGGTCACTAGGGCCTTGAGATTCAAGAAAAGAAAGAAAAAGAAAAAAAAAATTCTTTTTAAAAATAGTAAAACCATCCACGTTAGCATGACCGTACCATGTAAGATGCCTAATGTTCATGTTAGCAGTCTCCAAATTGGCCAAAAGGATTATATTGGCAAATTGTTAAAAGATTTAAGAATAAATTGAAAAGTTTAAAATTAAATTGGTCGCTATATAATAATTTTAGATATTTTTTTTTTGTAACATCCCCCAATCACCATCAAGTCTTGTAAGTATTATTTCCACCAATAACCTTGTTATTTAAATGTTCCAGTCAAATTACGCGTGCATATCATACTTCTTAGTGGTGTTTATTTCAGAAACTATGGGGACGAAAAAAGTCATTCGACAACCCAATCCTAGCACATCATCGAATTGTTTCTAACTCAAGAACTAAAAGTTATCCATCATCAACAAGCATGTAAATTATTAAAATATATCTCGAATTTGAGTTTACGAACATAGTCTTAATTAAAGCGTGGACGGATGGCCTTATGAGTCTAAGCTGAGATGTCCCTTCTGCAAGCGCGCCGAAAGCTGAAAACATATCCACCAAGAAGAAGATTGCGCATAGATTTTTGCATTTATTTCTCCGCATGCGTAGGAGAAAAAGAAGGCAGCAGGAAGAAGTTTCTGGCTGTACGCGTCCTTTTGCCGCATGAATATAGATGGGCAATATTTTATTGACTTTTCTTGGCAGCAATTAAAGTAGAATAGGAGCTGAATTAGTTTCTGGTTGTACATGTCCTTTGTTGACTCTTGCCGCATGAATATAGATGGGCAAATCCAACCACGAAAGAAAAAAAGGAAAAATAAAATAAAAATATTAAAAAATTAAAAGCGCAGTTAATGTGAGTTTTCTCTCTCATCACAGAGATCGAGGGTAGTTTCTGGTTGTAACCTCTTGCCGCGTGTTAGATGGGCAAAGTGTCTTAAGTGGGAGGGTCCTAGGCTGGGCAAACTTAACCATTGGTGTGGTAGTGCAGGTTAAGGTTTGAGTTCTCTCGTTGCTCGCAATTTTTTTTAAGTCTCCCTCGAGATTTACGTCTAAATAGTGACTTACGACAAGATCCGATGGTGCCACCGAGCACTAGAGGGCCGTGTGATTTTGAGGTTTACATCTAAATAGCGGCTTACGGCGCGGCCCGATGGTGCCACCGAGCACTCGAGGGTTGTGTGATCCCTGAAGGGTGATCTCCGGCGTACTCTTTGTCCTATCCATTTAATGTAGCAAGAACGAAGGAATTCTCTCATGCACATTAAATATAGGCAAGGGAGTTGGGGGCACAACGATGAAGACTCTTCTGCACCATAAGAGAGAGCGGAGAGACGTTCGATGAGATGGGCGCCAAGTTCCATTCAGAGGCCGAGAAAAGAGAGAGTTCTTCTCGTGGGAGATTTTCTTGTCGTGATTACACACGAGTATTTGAGCCAGTTAAATTCTTGCGATTAGAATTTATTTAATTTCTTGAGTGAGATTTCATCAAGAATTATGAAGGGCTGAAAACTATGTGAGTTATTAAATATAATTAGAGGCTGAGAAACACCGAAATAAAGTGTTTGAGTATTCGAATGATTGTAATCTTTATTATATTAGTTGTTTCTAAAGTGGAACTCCGTATTGCTCTCCTCGTAAACGTAGATTTTTATATTTGGATTGAACCATCTAAATTTGGTATCCGATTTCCTTTCTTTTCTTCCAACTATTTTATCCAATTCGCTTTTCTATACTCTCAAAAATCCTTGCTTTTTAAATGTTCGAATCATATTACACTTGGAGCGCAAATCATACTTCTCAGCAGTGTTTATTTCAAAGAAACTATAGGGATGAAGAAAGGTCATTCGACATCAAAAACAAGTAAAAAATGCGGATATGATCATTCGACAACCCAGGCCCAAGGGCATTATCAAACTACTTCTAATGCAAGAACCGAAGGTCATCAATTCTCATCAACAAGCGTGCAAACTTCTCTGCGTTAGATCCATTTGGATGGATCGAAATTTTTCGAAATTAACCGATTCAAGGGATAATTGAGTTTCCACACTCGTTCCCTGAATTATTAAATAAAACAACGTGCATTTTGACTTGCCTTAAATTAACCTATGCAATCAAAGTCGTTGGTATAAGAGGGAATTCACTGTACAACCAATGTAGATTCGAGCCAACCCATAATGGACAGACGATCTGGATTCTCCTTAGATTCATGCGATGATATTGATACTTGCGAGTCAAGATGCATGGTAGATTCTATCTCTGGCACGCCAAGTCAGATCTAGCGGGACTTGCCACGTCGATTCTGTGCGACGTGTCGAAGATCCATTGGTGGATGGGGTTGTTGCGTTGACCCTAGAAACACTCTCGTCCGCGAGTCCTCGTCAGTCCCTCCTCTCTATCTCTCGTACCAGGTCTCGTTGGCTGGCCAGGATTGAATCTCACCTTGTTTCCAGATCCGATTCTCGTTCGAATCCCCATTTTCCAGCTCAATCTCGCTCACCTTTCCGTGCAATGCGTGTGCCATAGAAATCTATAAAAGACCACCCTCCACAATAAAAAGAGAGGGATAGAGAGAGAGCAGGAGAGGGGGAGCTAGGGTTAGGGTTTTTGGAGGAGCTTTGCTTGCTTGCTTGCTTGCCTTCTTTCTTTGATCATGGAGAGGAGGCCGGGGCGACAAGCGGAGGAGGAGGGCAGCGAGCGGGGCTGGGACGCGCTCGAGACGATGGCAGGCAAAGTGGACGAGAAGATAGTGGTGGAGGAGGCCTTCAAGGACACGGAGGTGCCGCCCTGGACGCAGCAGCTGACGGCGAGGGCCCTCGTCTCGGCGCTCCTCCTCAGCCTCGTCTTCAACTTCATCGTGTGCAAGCTCAATCTCACCACCGGCGTCATCCCGTCGCTGAACGTCGCCGCCGGCCTGCTCGGGTTCGCCATGGTCAAGGCCTGGACGAGCCTCCTCGAGCGGTGCGGGCTCCTGAGGCAGCCCTTCACGCGGCAGGAGAACACCGTGATCCAGACCTGCGTCGTGGCCTCCTCGGGGATCGCGTTTAGCAGTACGTTTCATTCATTCTCTACGCCAGACGTTTATCTATGATCCATACGTAGATTCATGCAAACGCATGCGCATCTCGATCTTTGACTTTGTTTTCTCATGATCATCGTTTCAATGACCTTCCATATAGTTTCTCAAATATCATATATTCCTTTTATGGACTTCAAATATTAGACTTCTTCAAGTACAATCTTTCCATACAATACAAAGAAGAGATATATTCAAACAGTCTCCATATAAGGTCTTATTTGCATGCAATTCAATTTACCTTTGCGTAATTAATTTCTTGCTGATGATGTTAATCAGTTAACTATATAGAAAAATCTCCCATATTGTTTAGAACTCTTTCCTTTATGATTTTTTCATCCAAGCGTTTCCTATGTGGAATTTCTGATGCCCAAGTGAAAAATAAACGTGCTATGAGAGATCATCTGTGCACCAGATGAATCAAATGTATGTAGTGTTCTAGAGTAATTTTGAAACGTTAATTACGATGTTCATTTATCACTAATCTTGCCCAAGCAATGTTGCGAACCTAAAACCGATCTAGAAAATTGTTTTGCTAAGCAATCATGTGGCAAATTGAACATTTATCAAACCCGTTTTCACAAACTTTGGTCTTTTTAATATCCGTAGCATTGCCCGTTACACATGGATTTCGTATGAGATACTTTCTAATAAGATATTTGTATGCTGAAAATACCAATAACAGGTGGTACAGCGAGCTATTTGTTGGGAATGAGCTCGCACATAGCGGCGCAAGCAGATGGAGGGAACACGCCAGCCAACGTGAAGAACCTCTCGCTCGGTTGGATCATAGCCTTCCTCTTCACCGTCAGCTTCGTCGGCTTGTTCTCCATCGTCCCCCTAAGAAAGGTGCTGCTGTTCTTCATCGACTTCTTACATTTAACCCTTGTGGATGGTGTAAAATGGGTGGTGTTTCATTCGCTCTCTCTTTGAGATTCATGGATTAGTTTTGCCACAAGCAGATGATGATCATGAAGTACAAACTGACGTACCCCAGCGGAACTGCCACTGCTTTCCTCATCAACAGCTTCCATACCCCTAAAGGGGCCAAGTTGGCCAAGTACTCTCTCAACTCTGGAACTTTTTCAATCAGCATGTTCAGCCAATGCATGAATTTGCACGGTCTTGAATTCACCCCTTCCTAATTCTAAGTAAAATTGTGATTAATTTGGTTCATGCTGCTCTGAAACGCAGGAAGCAAGTAGCTGTGCTCTTCAAGACCTTCTGTCTGAGCTTTGTCTGGGCGTGCTTCCAGTGGTTCTTCGCCGTCGCCGACGGATGTGGATTCGTCAGCTTTCCGACCTTCGGTCTCCAAGCTTTTAAGCAGAGGTTTCTAACATCATAATTCCTCATAACGTCCTTTAACATGTGATGAGACTAGTTTTCTTCAATGAATAATTTTCGCGAGACCCGGGCTTTACCCGTAACTTTCTGTCCCTAGGTTTTACTTTGATTTTTCGGCGACCTATGTCGGCGTGGGAATGATATGCCCTTACATGGTAAACATATCTTTGCTCATTGGCGCCGTCCTATCCTGGGGAATCATGTGGCCTCTCATCGAGACAAAGAAAGGCGATTGGTACAGTGCCGACCTCTCTGAGAGCAGCCTCCATGGCATTCAAGGATATAGGGTAAATTTCACTACCCTCCATTACACATTTGAATTTCCTAAAAACATCCGAACCTCTAAATTAAGCTTGAGAAGATGTTGTACAGACCCCTCATGAGACTTGGTTTTTGATTTTGTCCACCTAAAATAAACCAAAGAACTAGTGATGGTCTTATATGAAAATTAACTTACACCATCACTGAGTTCTTCACCAAACTTACTGGAAATTCTCTTACTGTGTACGGATTGATCTTCATAGGTTTTCCTCGCGATCGCAATGATGCTCGGGGATGGCCTCTTCCATGTGGTGTTCATGCTGATCAAAACCACAAGCAGTCTCATTGCAAACTCTAAGAAGGAATCATCCACTATCGCCCCTTTTGAATCCGACTCGTCAAGCCCTGACTTCAATGAGGATCGGCGAACCCTATACTTCCTGAAGGACCAGATTCCAAACTGGGTTGCCTATGGCGGATACATTGGCCTTGCGGTCATATCCATCATAGTCATTCCCTTCATCTTCCCCCAGCTAAAGTTCTACCATCTAATGGTCGCCTATGCCATTGCACCCCTCCTCGCCTTCTGCAACGCCTACGGTTGCGGTCTCACCGACTGGTCCCTTGCCTCGAACTATGGCAAGTTTGCGATCATCATCTTCAGCGCATGGGTCGGGCTTGAGCATGGGGGTGTGATTGCGGGCCTCGCTGCATGCGGCGTCATGATGAACATCGTTTCCACGGCTTCCGATCTCATGCAAGACTTCAAGACCGGGTACCTGACCCTGTCGTCGCCACGCTCGATGTTCTTCAGTCAGGTTTATGGGACTGCGATCAGCTGTGTGATGACACCCCTGGTGTTCTGGTTCTTCTACAAGGCCTATCCGATTGGCGATCCCACAGGCTCGTTCCCCGCGCCGTACGGCCTAATGTACAGAGGCATTGCGCTGTTGGGCGTGGAGGGTGTATCTTCCCTCCCCAAGAACTGCCTCGCCCTCGCCATACTCTGCTTCGTTGTCGGGATCGTCCTCAACCTGATTAAAGAGCTCTTGCAACATTTCGAGACGAAGCACCGGATCTACAGATTCGTCCCGAGCGCCATGTGCATGGCGATTCCATTCTACCTCGGCAGTTACTTCGCGATCGACATGTGCGTGGGTAGCTTGATACTCTTCCTCTGGGAGAGGAGCAACAGGCAGAAGGCCAAGGACTTTGGGCCCGCGGTCGCATCTGGTTTGATTTGTGGCGATTCATTGTGGGGGGTTCCGGCTGCGATCCTCTCCCTTGCCGGAGTTCAAGCCCCTATCTGCATGAAATTCCTGTCTACCGCCGTTAACCAGAAAGTTGACGCCTTCTTGGAGGGGTCTTAATTGTTCACTCTCTCTCGATTACAAGTCTGTAAATACCTTTGATCGGAAAAAAAAAAAATACCTTTGATCTTTTCGCTCATTTTAATTAGACTTGTATGCAAGAATTCTTATAGATGCTTTGTGACAATTTAAACTACATTCTGGTCGCGCTTCTGGTGGTTTTAGCAACGTGTTTGCTTCACTGGTGATTTTGCGTTCTTTTGCTTCATGATTATTCTCCACTCGGACGGGTAGCCTTACCTTCATGTCTGAGGCGTATCGTTTCGAAGAGACTTTATTTTGCTCATAAAAGAACAAGCAATGGTCTTCCCAACTTTAGTTACGTCGCTTGATGTTTCAGGATACCATTTCGTCGATTTAATCGTGGAAATTGAATTTACGTGCGCCGTTATGATACATTATAAAATCGATTCATTATTAAAAGAACTGCCAGCTAAAAACAATTTACCCAAGGCCACCAGCGAGGAGTGGGCTTTTGGAAAGCGTGAACTGATACTATAATCTTAGAAAAGGTCAACAGTTCGTACGTGCAAAGTTCAGGAAACTCGTGGGAAAACAGTCGCAAACAGTCGCCGAATTTTATAGTCGAACCGAATAATGGCCACTTAGGAAAGGTACTTAGGACAATTATAGTCATTCGGTCTTCGTATATTCCATTTCAGCTCTGAAGAACAATGAAATAGAAATAGCAGCTGGTAAGTCATAAATCTCAAATTAATGGCAACTGAAAGGAGAGAGAGGACGACAAAGGGCATTTCATTGCAAGATGATTCCACAATAGACAACTTCAGCAGTGGAATATGGGAGAGGAACATCGGAGAAGTATGGATCAAGACGCTAGAGAGTGAGTTTTTTTTTTTTTTTTCTTTTTTCTTTTTTTTTTTCACATCCGGTCTCATTTTCTATGTCTCTTCCGAGAACTCCGGAAAATCGGCAAATATCTTGAGAAAGGGAAGGGACAACCGAAAAAACGCACGAGGTTTTGACAATCTCTCTCCCCAGACCCACCATCTGCCCCTGAACTTAGATGGCTTAAATATGTTTGCCCTTCATAGATGTAACATAGTTGTTGCCACAAAAGGACAGTGAGGCCTATCTGAACAGAGACGCTGGAAACAATCAAGTACACAAGAATAATGCCCCTTGTTGATAATTGCATAGCAGAACCTAACAAAGCATGAGATAGTTCTCTGACCACTCTTGAAGTGGAACCACTGGCCAATGTGTATGGATGAGCAAGAGATGTAAACCTCAGTGGTGGCCAGATATGCCACCCTGCATAAGAACACATAATTGCGACATACACGGTGCTGATTAGAGTCGAGATGAGGAAGATAATAAAAAGCCGATGGTTTGTGGCTCCGACACAGTTCCCTATCTGCAAGACAGAGTAAATAAAAGCATCAGCTACAAATGCAAATATAAAAAAAGGAAAATCATACTATAGCTACTTTCCATGTACTCTCGAGAAATAAGTGATTGACCTCACAGACTCACAGGATATGCTAGAGAAGAAATTATAACTGCAGGGCAGTAAAGGTCCCCCAATAAAGACAAGAAAGCAACAGCAATTAACAATTCATGAGCTAATTTAATTTGGTATCAAGTCGATGGGACTTTTAAGAGAAGGTATAACCACAAAGTGAAAATTACCAATTCTTCCCCCACCTGAAGTACAACAGAGAAGAAGAGAGATAAAGTAAACTGATAGTTCGTTTTTGGTAAGGCTACAGGGGTGGCTTCAGGCAGATATGAAGATTTAAATAGTTAATTTTACATCACTGCTCTGCAGTGCAACTTAATCAAATTGAAAGACAGGTATGGTGTATTCAAAGGAGTACTTTCAAGAAAAGAAGATGCTGGAAACTTACAAATGGGCAGTGATGATCCATGTCCTCTATACACATTCCACATGAGCGACAATGATGACTTCTTGGCGATTTTGGCTTACAACAATAAAGACAGAAGGTATAGTCCTCAAGGTCCCCCTTCCCCACCACTGGATAGCTGCCCCACTGTATATTTGGAGGCCTGCCTGCACAGCAAAATGCAGCAAGGCCGAAGGTTGTAAAGGTACTTACTGCCAATACTGCAGTAACAAGGCAGTGGAAGATGCCAGAGATATAGCTGATGGAGAAAACAACAGGGTGAACAGCCCAAACTCCACCACCTGAAAAACAAGTGACATAAAACAAGAACCAAGAGTTATCAGACTGTGTCTGGTCATTTTCAACAATAAGATGAGCTTAAAAGACCTGGATGTCTTTTACACAAGTAAACAAGACGAAAAAAAAAAAGGAACATTTCAATAAACACCATTTGAGATTAACATAACATGCTGGAAGCATATCTAATGTCATTCTGTTATTATGGCCACAATGAAAAGCTCAGATACTGATTGTTCTGCGCCATCCATCTCTGCATTGCAAACAAACCTGAACATGGTCGACTAAGAACATAGTCTGTCAAGATACAGAAACTGCCTCTAAGAACAAATGTCTAGCAACAAGACAGTCTCAATCCCCATCTTGTTTTCTCTTCCAAATAGAGTCTCAATGCTTTTCATCCTTCTACCAGAAAATCAGTCCTCGGAGATTTTGTGCATACTTGCATTTTGCAGACAAAAGTGAAGCATGATAACTAGCAGTGTAAAGCAACACAAAAAGGGAAGACTACTCTACTAGCAAGAGAAAGCTGGTTCAGCAACTTACACAAAATGACGAGCATAAACAATGAGACCACACTAACAAAGCACCGGTCACGCCAGCGTCTCCACCACAGGAACTTATCTTTTCGTTTCTGTGCATGTTGATTGGTTACGGCTCCACACCAACCACACTTGAAAATAGGTGCGTTGGACGGTAAAAGAAGGCGAAGTCCACAACCCCAGCATATTCTCTCAATTTTCTCCCTGACCGTTGCTTCAACATGCTCCTTTACAAAAAAGCAGGACATGAATCCGATGTGTGCATACCCACTTTAAGGTGAAGATCAATACATAAGGGAACAAAATCATTGACAACACCAATGGATTTCTTGCTTCACAGATGAGAACAGAATCTTGAATGGCTCATGATGTTCTCATTGTGTCATCCTAATACTTTAGAATAACTACTCAAGTGATTAAACTATCAAGTCTACTCTCTGAGTGATATATTAGTGTTTGCATCAAATACAGGCTTCCTTTAGCTCTTTGATTACCTGGGTAAAAAATTGTGACTTGAATCTTGTCTCATCCCAATAAAACAATCTCATTTCTAGACTCACCAAAAAAAAAAAAAAAAAAAAAGAAAGAAAGAAAAAAGCACCAATGTCCAGATTTCATGCAAATCGAAAATCTGCAACCAACAAACGGCATTAATAACTAGTGCAAGCAGAAAAATCAAAAAGCTCCTCCAACTTTCCTTCTGAGCCACTTCCTCAATGGCTTCTCTCTCCACGGAAACTCGAAGTAAATGCACTCAAGACATGATCATCCAACATAGTTCGATCCTAAAGCATCGTGACCAAGAATCTTTTGTCAAGCGCCTCTATGAAGTCTCCATTGAATTCACTACTCAAATCGCAGATCAACATCTTAAAAGAACATCCCCTTCATAAAATGCTCAAAACAAAACCCCGTCCAAAACGGAAGATTACAGCTAAAACGAGCCTCATTAAGCTCGTTCCCTCTCCATCGCATAATCCTCGCACGAGCGACGAGCGACGATGATGAAGCAGCAAAAACGAGCACGCAACCAAAGAATCCGCGGCTCGAACGCTATAAAAGCACGGATAAAAAAAACCGGAAGAAAAAAAAAAATCACAACCGGAGGAGCTACTGCTAGTGCGGATCAAAAACCGAACGACGACGAAGCGAAACGGAGCCGAAGCGGAAGAAGATACACACCACAGCCAAGTCAATCATGCTGCGCAAACTGCCTCGACGGAACGGCGGAAGGAGCAAAGGAGCTTCGCGTTTTCCGACGTCGGAGTCCGATCGGCGAGGGCCGCCGGCAATCGAACCTCAACGAATCCTCCCCCGCCTCCGCCTCCGCCTTCGCCTCCGCCGCAGCAACGTCTCCGCGAGAGAGAGGCAGGGAGAAGGGAGGGAGGGAGTTGATGACGATGGTGCGACCGCGAGCCTGCGAAAGCCGGCGACGGATTTGGTTGGTCGGGTGTGGGGTGCCCGGTCGAACCGGGCTCGGGGCCTCAGATATATATATGCGGGAATTCTCTCTCCAACGGGCGATAGTTTCCAAGCTATTTCGAGTCTTCGACTGGACCACGCGCTTCCTTTATTTGTTATTTTATTTTTATTTTATTTTCACGTCAACGGATCGAAATTGCGCTTTAATCGCGAAATTCGAATCAGCGTAATTAGTCAACGTTACCTCTCTCTTTCATCAAGTCTTTCCGGATCTCCCCCTTTCACTTCCGGGCAAGTTGTTGGGAAATTCCTTAACGTTTTACATTTTTGTTATCTAAACCTTTTTAATTATGTCATGAGCACAAAACATTTCGGAGATATCAATAGGAAGATTCATTTCTTATTCAACCAATAAAAATGGGTGCTTCTACTTCACTTCTAAAAAAAAAAAGTAAGCAAAATGAATTTCAATCAAGAAATGAGCAAGAAATGTCAGGGAAAAATACCAAAAAAATACCAAAAATCATTAATTTGTACAAATTTAGTTCTAAACCTTTCAATTGGACCATTTCAATTCTAAACATTTTTACATTAGATACCAACTCAATTTATTTGACCAATTTTGGCCAGTTGGCGCTAACGTGGATCTTGACCGTGCCGGACGGACGTTGACGTGACAATTTTTTAAATATTTTTTTTTGAATTTTTTGAATTTTTTTGAATTGTTTCCTTTTTCTTTTCTCCATTGTTCCTTCTTGGACTGTTCCGGTGGTGGCCGGCGAGGGCCGCGGCCCTCACCCGGCCTCTCCTAGGGCCGCTAGTGAGGCGGCTTCACTCAAATTTGGGCGAGGCCAGCCTTGCCTTGGCCTTGCCGAGGGCAAAGGTGGCCTCGCCCGCAATTGGCGAGGCCATGGCGACCATCGCCAGGGCGGAGATGAGGGCTTCTAGGCCGGAGGCTCGTCGGCCACTAGGCGAGGGTCGCTAAGCCCTCGCTTGGCCTCGCCTGCGGCCGACAAGGCCAACGCGACCCTCGCCAGCGTCGGCAAGGGCTTCGCGGCCCTCGCCCATTAGCCGGCGAGGCTCGTCGGCCGCCGCAAGGACGGTCCAAGGAGGAAGGAGGGATAAAAGAAAAGAAAAAATTAATAAATTAATAAATAAAATAACAAAAAATCATAAAAATTGCCACATCAGCATTTGGCCACTGATCGATGTCACGTCAGTGCTAGCCGGTCAAAATTGATCGGATGAACTGAATCGGTACAAATATTAAAATGTTTAGAATTGAATTAGTCCAATTAAAAAGTTTAGGACTGAATTAGTATTAATACAATAGGTTTATGACTTTTTTAGTATTTTTTCCAGAAATGTTATCGTCTCATCCATGGCGAAATGCTATCGTATATAATAGAATTGTTGCATTTGGGAGCGAAAGAATCTTCAGAGAATGCACGTTGTATTATTGTCAATTCTCTCTTTCAAACATTTCCTGAAAGTATATGACAAGTTTTAATGCAGGCATGATGTATTGTTAAATCAGTTTTTTCGTCCACATCGCGTATAAGGGGTATCGAACCCCCTTTACTGTTGGCGGGTAGGATGGAGAATGTTCTACTTTGATCTAGCAACTTGTTAGGAGTTGATAGGTTGTTGGTAAGCTTCCAAAGCTCCTTCCTTCAGCTAGTTCTTTAGTCTAAGCTATCTAAGCTAGAACTTGAGGCCCATCTCTTTTCAAGAGATACCCCACTTCCTAGTCTAGCTTCACTAACTCTATTCACCGCTTTCCAAAAGAAGTAATTGATTGAGCAGATGATCCAAGAAGTTTTCTGGAAATTTCTTCGGATTTCAAAAAGGAATAAAAAAAACCCACCAACATTAGGTAGGGGTACTACTAGTCTAACAAATTTGCTTCTACGAAGGAAGGCCTCTATCTATCAGGCTAACAAATCTGCTTCTCTATGGGAAAAATCGAAACAGCTCGGGGAGAAACCCCCCGAACCCTCTCTTCTTTTTCCTTGTGTTAGACCGTTCGTGACCCATACGTCTGAGAGGATGGCCTGGGATGTTGTGATAGATTGATCGACGTTCGAAGAAGGCCCGACCGAAGGAATGAGTCACAACACAAGGTGAATTGCTTCCCCCACCTTCCTTCACGGGGTTGGCTTACCCGAAAAAATCGGAATCAAGCCCTTAAACCAGTTCCTGTACTGAATTCGACTTCTAGTAAAGTAGTCTGGTCAAGGGTAAGGGTATCCCCGATCCCTTCTTTCAACAAAAACGCGAAAGTAGGGGCTATTCCGGCGCTCCCTCTCAAGATTGTTAAAGATCTCATGGAGAGAGTCCAATGAATGGTTTTTGCCGTTCCGGGTCTTGATAAATTTGGCCCCATTCACAAGCCATCCCCGATCGGGATCAAGCTCATCCATCTGTAAGAGTATATTTCTTTTACTCTCAAAGATGGATGAGCTTTTTGATGAAAGTAATCAAAAGGAGGAAGCGCAGCCTTGCCCTTATATTCGAGCATAAGCCGCGTAGTGATTTGGGATAAGCTTTCCCCACCAATTCTAAAAAATGACAAAAAATTGAGTCCCAAATATTTTCACATTTCACTAATTAAGTCCGCAAATCATTTTTAACTGGAAATCATTGACGTGGATGCCGATCTTCCTATATAATGCGGATGATGCTAATGTGAATAATTATTTTAATTTTTATTATCTTTTGAATTATTTTTTTCTTTTCCCTTTTTTATTCTATTTTCCTTCTTTGCTTTCTTTTTTCTTTTACTATGGCTGGCCACAGTAAAAAAGTAACAAAGGTAAAGACAGAGAAAAGGAAAAAAAGGGATTTTTTTTTGAAAAAATATATATAATAAACTATAATTAAAATTATCAACGTCAATCCAAACCATGTCACGTGGGATAATTAATATCACATCAAATATGTAGATTAAAAAGGCAAAATTATTTAGAACTCTGGCGCAAAGAAAAAGTTTTCAATCGAATAAGTAGAAAAATAATAAATTTAAGACTTTTTAAGCAATTTTGCCTGCAATGTCTTTGTCTATTTTCATGAAGGAGTAGTCAACTTCGTGCAGGTCCGTTGCCCTCCAATCTGCCATTCGATCGGGCAATGGGGCAAACACTAATTAACTCCCACTTTCCTGCTTCCTTTGCATTCTCTTTTCCCTTTTTAATGTAGCCATATGTGCTGCGGATATGTTTTACAGCAGACGCACATCGCATCGAAGTGGCCCGGAGGATGCGCTCCCGCGCTGTATTGACCCAAATTCATCAGCAGTGCTGCTCTCAATCTAATATCCACAGTTTACGCTCTTCTAGTTTGGCTCACTTACCGCGCTGCTGCAGGGGACTCTGGAATGCCCGTGAAGATTCAACTTCTTTTGTCCGCGAATGATATGAAGTGACGAGTGAAATCCTGTCAAGGTTTACGCTTTGTCGAGAGTGATGCCATTTCATTGCATTAGTCTATCTAGTGCAATGAGCTTGATGACTTACACTGGTATCACCAATTAGCACTTCATATTCCTTACCTTCAGCCACCTTGGAAAGAGTCTCAATGCTTTATTCTGTAGCCACTTGCATAAATGACAGCAAAAATGTCAATTGATCGACAGACATGTATCGAACAAAAAAGTTACGATTACACCGGTTGAGTATCAATTTGGCTGCATTTGCTTCCTAAGGTTTCCGAGAGGGCCCAGGACTTTCTCCTCCACCTGCTCTTCCCTGCAGTTGCAACTGCTGGTGTTCAGATTCGTCCCGCATTGGAGGCACATCCCCTTGCAATTAGGATCACACACAGCATTTATGGTGATCTCCAGGTGCACCAAGTCCCTCATGTGCTTCGAGATGTCGATTTCCTTCTCTTCAGGAGGAAAATAGAGCCGATCATCCAGGTCGATAGAAGTCTCATCCTCGTCATCTCCTTCCTCATCAGTCAAGGGTGGTCTGGACTTATCTTCTCCAAAGATGACCCCCATGTCGATAAGTTCAGGCTCTTCAATGGGATCTTCAGTCAACAAAAGTGAGAAATTGGAGTATATGCAGTCAGCGGCAGGCTCGCCACACCTACAGAGCCCAATGAAAAAACAAGTTAGTCTCTGCAGTCACCAACACAAGTGAAAGCACATCATTTATTTTTCCTTTTCTTTTTGCCTTAAATCACTTCCAGAATCTGTAAATATTACATGGAAAACAATGTTGATTAATTTCACATGGTCTTCTCCACAACCAATATGATGCTGTGTTGGAGCACATACAATCAATGTGAAAAAAATGTACAAGAGAATGCAAAAAAATAAAAACTGTACGGGAGTTTGTGTATGGATGACCTTGAAAGCAGTTTCACTTAGCAAATTTTCCTTTCTTTATATATTTTGGCGTCATTGACTGTGCAAATTATGGAACTCTACTTACTCCATGACCCAGGTTATTTGGTTTATAAAATGCTCCCACTAAGCACTGCAGTTATTCATATCATGGATAGGATTATTATCTTCCATGAAGCAAGTTCAATAACAGTGTCAGCAGCTAAGGACAATGAGCACATCTTCATATGAACACAACTCTTTTGACAGTTCCATATAACCTCAAAAGGCCCCAAGCAAACTTAGAAATGCTTAACAAGACTGACTTATATTTCTTCCTTGCAGAAAAAATCTATGAACTTAGCCAGTCTCAGGAAGTGAGTCTTCCAACATTTTAATCCAAGATTGCCACAGATGCACAAAAAAAGCAACTTGAAAGAGAATTAAGCAACACATGATTCTTAGTCTAATGTTACTTGCAATGGAAGAAACTGAGTGTTCTGGATTAAGCATGCTCAAGAAAAGAGAAGCTCAGAGCAAGTTGCAAAGGGCCATGTTTGAAGGCAAAGGATAAACCAAGGCCGATGCAAGGCCACAAAGCTTTCATTAAGGAATGAAAATAGGAAGAGCACACTCAGGATAGACTTCCTTAACTTTGAATAGAGCAAGTGTTCACTTAGCTATTTTCTCCACCAAATACATCTTGAGATATTGGACTGACTGGGACAGGCTTTTGACAAATTTTAAATGGTACCGTCTCAATCCTTGGATTTACCCCCCAAAGGAAAAAATCATCCTACCAAGTGATTGGACTTAGGATGTGAATTGCTAGAAGAAGTGATGATATTGTACATGAAATGCAAGGAGGACTTAGAATGGTCAAGTAAGAAAAAAAAAAAAAAAATACCTGTTACAACCAAGAGTAATGACAGTTCTCAATAACCCATCGAGCCTCAACTTTTGCTTCTTCCTGCTGACATCAATGGATATCTGCACAGGAGTTCCTTGAGGATAATCCTTCACGGCTTTGGTCACACGTATTCCCATCGCCGAGGCCCTAGATTTGGATAACTCCGTTGAAAGCTTCTCTAATCCAAGCCTCTCTAAGGTAGTACAGTATTCTACATGTGAAACTGAAGAATTTCTCTTATAAACAACAGCACCTTCCCATGGAGAGTCCACATCCTCATCACCGTCCAGCTCTTGGTCCCCCCACTCCAAAAATAAAGTATCATCACTAGTGAAGGACTGAGAACTGCAATCTCTTGGAGCATGCTTTGAACTGTCTAAAGGTTGGCACATGAAAATGGAGCGCATACGCCCGGTTATACCACATGAAGCTTTGTAACAAGCAGGAACTCTTGTGACAGAAGAAGCAATCTTTTGAGGTTTCAAGCTATATGATTTATACATGCAGGAACAGGAGGGAGCTGCTACTGACAATGAGGTCAAAGGAGACATTTTAAAAGTCCCAAAATTGCAAATACTCGAACTGGTTCAGAATTGGACCGAAAGCCTATTATTACAAGCACGCATTAGACAAAATTCCGGACCACCAAACTAGATTGCAAGCGTGCAACCAACTGTATCATTAAGGGATGGTTCTGCAAAGAGAAAAAGAAAAACGAGTCTTCAGACAGCAGTAGTTAAAACATACACAGAAAAAAAAAAAGCCAGAAGAGAGTAGAGGCAAGTAAGTGCAAGAAAGGAAATTTCGGAGTCCCAGATAATGCCACTTCATTATAATGACAAGCTCCTGATATCAACTGCACATGATCCTTATTTATGCATAATTACACAAGTACAAGATCCGACGCTGTCTGATGACATTCTCACAAACACTTGGCGTACTGATCTCGCTTCTCCCAAAATGCTAGTTTCGCAATAAACCCAATTAAGAAAATATCAAGAAGCATCCTGGCCGATTTCACGTACCAGCAGAGAGAACATCATCACGCAAAGAACAGAGTATAATCCATCGAAACTTTCGGTTACTATCAACACAAGAGAAACTGGACCTACATGGAACGAATGAAGCCTATAGGCGTCTTTCGGTAGAGCGAATCGCGCGAAAGAGCGACAAGCTCTTGATTCACCGGTCAGTGGAGGAACAAGAGAAACGGATGAAGCTGCACGAAAAGGATTGTGTGGTTCTGCAGCGACAGAGTACCTGAAATCCTTCGAAGAGGCCAGGCTGCGTTCAGAACTGAGACGCGGCGGCGGACGCTCGGCGGCGGCGGCGGCGGCGGAGATGGCCGACGGGAGAGGAGGCGACGGCGGGAAATCGAGAGAGGGCGACGGAAGAGGCCGTGGAGTGTTGAGCAGAGACCAGGCCAGAAGAGAAAACCGCGAGCCTCGGGCCTTAGCTACTCGTGCCGGAAGGATATCACAATAGAATAAAATGAAAGTATGGCAAATTGTGATGAAAATAATTAAATTTTAAAACTTTTGTGTATTTAAGTCTTAATACCATCACAATCCTCCACATTAATTCTTTCGGTGTGGCTTTAGTAGAGGGAAAATGACACGAGAAAAAATATCTATATAATATCTTCCGTCAATTTAAAACTTACAAATTTAATTGAATAAGTCGGATGCATCAAAAATACAAGTTTTAAAACTTCAAATTGCAAAATGAAAATTTTTAAGATTGGAGCGCACTAGTATAATAAGTCTTAGAAATTTACCCTCGAATCCTTTTTTCTCAAAGAAGGTACTCAATTCTTGGAATAAATTGCTGCCATGGTACTAAATCTAACGGATCTTATAATTAACTAATTAAAATTATGCTTTTAATTACTTGATGTACTAATGGCATGTCGGTCGCCCAAATATAACGACTTAATAAAATCAAAGTTATCCTATCCAGTATATGGAAATATGCGCCCAAAAATTATTAATGGAAGAGCTCCGAGTATAGTGCGTGACGAGTGTCACCTAGCAAGTAGCCCCCGGCTTTGGCCAGTAAGATAAACTTATTAGCCCTTTTAGTAAAAAGTCACTAATAGAAAAATCAACGACTGCAGGCAAACCGGGGCTGATTTTTCCGTCCGGTTTATTTAAATGTAGAGCTCAGACGAACGGGTGCACGACCCGTTTAGGTCGGGTCGGGTTATAACCGCGCAGGAAGCAATAGCCATCCCTCCCCGCTCCGACCGAAACAAAGCCGAAACGGGCCGCGCCCTCGTTTCATCATCGTCTTTCCGCGATCCTGGGTTTATCGTTCTCGTCCGCGCGTGCGTTAGGGTTCTGTCGCTCGAAACGTACGCACGCCGGGCGGACGAGCGGCGGACGGCGGCGGACGGCGGGGGACGGCGGCTCCTTGAATCCGCGATTGACGGAACCAGGTTTGTCTAAGCACAAACTTCGGCCGTCGCCTTCTCTCTGTCGAGCTTCCTCTACTCTTTCTCTGTTCCTGGCCTCCGTGTTTTGGTCTTCGTTTCCTCTGGAATCGCGGTTTGATCGATGCTAAAAATCGCAGCGGAAGGGACCTGACATGGTGGATGCTCGAGACGGCATTTCTCTCTGATTACTCGATTGCGCT
Organism: Eucalyptus microcorys; assembly: GCA_014182515.1. NCBI lineage: Eukaryota > Viridiplantae > Streptophyta > Magnoliopsida > Myrtales > Myrtaceae > Eucalyptus > Eucalyptus microcorys. The sequence goes on along the minus strand of CM024568.1, from coordinate 32,350,965 downwards.
TTTGGGGAACAGTGGGAGCTCCGCATTGAAGCTCGAAGTAGGCGCGAATCGGGTCTTTTTCCGTTAGCGGCTCGGGGATTTTGTGTTATTCGGTGTTCGGTCGATGGCCACCCCGGCGTGGTTGCAGCAGGAAGTGGAACCCGCCGCAGTGTCCGCGAGCGCTCCTTCGCCGGCAGCCACGGCTCCCGCGTCAGCGGATGCGAGCGGTTGCGTGGGCGATTCGAAGCCCGAACCCGCCCAAGCGAAATTTGCCAATGCGCCGGGCTTTGTGGTTCCGGCGCCTTCCTTCTCCTATACAGTGCTTTCCAACGCGAGCGCGGCACCTGCTGCTCCTAATCAGGCATGGACGTGGTCTCTTTATGGAGTGTTCCTCTCCTGCTGTGTTTGTCGGTGCGTATTTATTGTTGTTTATTCGCTGCAGATTATGAACATGAATCCACCGAATTTTTCCTCCGTTGTCCAACCTCCAGTTCCTGGGATATCTCCTCCTGCCGGCCCCTCCTTTTCGTACAATGTTTCCCAAAATGCTGTGGGCATTCATGGCAAAAATGTGCAGCAAACTAGCACTGTAAGGGTCCTTTTTCTATCTCCGGTATCAACAAGTTTTCCTTGCATATTAGACCGTTTAGAAAGGCACGGTTGGCTTTTATCAACTAAATTATTAATTTGACTCTGAGGGAAAAGATAGAAAGCATAGAGCACACAACCTATACACACTGTGCAAATGCCAAGGAAGCCCTGTGTTTATGATGATATGCAAAAGGATTTCCTTTTTAAAGGAGGGTTTGCAGCCCAGAAATTTTAAATGATCTCGAGATAAGATGGTATTTCTTCGGGACAAAGATTAGATTCGACTTTAGAATATGCCAAGTTGTGTGCTTCTCGAGTCTTGTGTAAGTGGTCTATGCTTGATTTTCCAATTAGGATATATTAGTGTGCATCTGACCTGAGCATATAACCTTAAAACTAGATGCAGAATACTTCAGGAAATGTTGCACCAGATGCTGGTGTCTTGCCATCTGCTTCAACTACTTCTCAGCTAGATCGGTTGCCTGGTCAGCCACCTCAAAAGGATGTGGTGTCTAACATCAGTGCTGCAACTGCATGGACATCATCTTTGAGGCCATTTTCTCTTTCTACTGGATTACCAGGAACACCTGGTTTACCTGGTCCACCAGGATTAACCCTGCCTACACCGGTATCATCCAATCCTGTGATTCCATCCCTCACATCTGACCCTTCCGCATCTTCCCTGAGACCCAATGTTGTCGGTGGCCCTGTAGCCACCAATCCAGGAGTTCAGCCACAAGTATATTCTGGCTATCCATCTATACCTTCTATGGCTGCAAATCCTCAGGCACTCTGGTTACAACCTCCACAGATGAGTGGCATGGCTCGGCCCCCATTTGTGCCATATCCTGCTGTACTGCCTGGCCCCTTTCCTTTTCCAGCACATGGCATGCCTATTTCATCTATGCCATCACCAGACCCTCAACCTCCTGGTGTTACTCCTTCAGGATCTGTGGGGGGGATGTCGTCATCCTCTGTGCCTGGCCAGCAGGTGGCTGGCAATTCAGCTATGCAAACAGAAGTACAGCCTCTTGCAGACGGTGAGTCCTAGAATCTACTCCTTGTTGCAAAGATTGTTGACAAAAGCATAATGCTAGAGATGGTTTTTGCAATACGAAGAACAGCTGCATCAACATTACACATTTTCTTTCTACAGATACTAGCAAACATGTTAATGGGAAGAATGAAGCTGCAGCAAATGAACAATTGGACACTTGGACTGCCCACAAAGCGGATTCTGGAGTGGTTTACTATTATAATGCTTTGACTGGAGAGTCTACTTACGAAAAACCTGCTTGCTTTAAGGGGGAGGTAGTCACCATTTGCATATTTTTATTTCTCTGTGAGTTTATTATATTATTGCACTTCAGATATAATGTATTTACAGATTTTCAAGGTAAATGCACTATGTCTTGATGAGCACCTGCATCTCTGCCTTTATGTGAACCACTACCACATTAAGTAAATTTGGAAGCTCGAATATGAAACTACTGAACTTTATGTTTCAAATCATAGTCGTCTGGTTATGTCCTCTCCTTCATAGCAAAATTTTGTTTTTGGAAAAAATCATGAGAATATCCTGACATGGATAGTTTCAAAATATATATAGCATTGCACATTGATGCACATTAATTGTATCAGACTTGTCATATCTTTCTCACCCCAAAGATCATGATAACGGATCGGAGATGGTGGAGGTATTATTTTGTGCTGACAAGTGTACATTAAACGTTAAATAGTATAATTCTACTTGAACTGTTACAAGATGTGTCAATAAATAATATTGATCTTTTTCTTTCTACTTTTCTTGAGACAGCACCTTTCAACTTGACATTGTTACTAGTGGTCATATGCAGGATCTTTCATCCATTTGCATGTCCCATTTCACTTGATTTACCCATTATCTCACTATTTGGTTTGGTCTGATTTTATTTTACTTGGTTTAAGCCACTTTACCGAATCTTCAATCTAATTTGGGTTTCATCTTGTGATCTGGTCTTGATTTTAACATTGCTCCCTTTTAAACCTTTTCACTTGTTGTTATTTTAACTTTCTTCCTTGTATTGTCAATGCAGCTTGATAATGTCGCCTCGAAAGCCGCTCCAATAGCAATGTAAGTTTTATGTGCTAGAAAGGCTTTTGTTTCACTGATATCCTCTTTTCTATAGAAACCATGAATTTTCTTTTAGAAAAAAAACCGTTAATTTAGCCTTTTATACAATGGGTTAACAGTTTCTTAAGTTGTAACATATATCTTGCTGTCATTTGACATCATCTAGTAATGGCAAATAAGTATAATCTGCTTCTCAGAGGGTATTTTTTCCTCAACAAAGATTTACTGCCAAATGCCTCATGGATGTAGTGTATGTTGAATATTTTCCTGTCAGTTGAGCTGTTGAAAGCTCAAAATTGTTTAGAGTCAAGAATGTGCTCCAGATTGAGTTTCTTGGCTGCTTTAAGGATGTCAGACTCATCAACTTAAATGGCATGTGTATTGTTTCAAACAAGGCGGGCATTAGTTGTGTCCTGTTAATGATTGACAGAAGGTTATTAATGTTGCCAGAGATTTTGGCATTATCTGGATACTTTCCTATTGTTATTAAGCCATCATTGCCTATAAGTTGGTTGAGTAGGGCTGTAGTTGTGGACATGGGACACACTAATAGAGAGTAGGAGTATAGTTCAGTTGAGTAGGGGAAGCAACTGTCTCTGATTTGGCTCTTTTGATGACCTTGCTATCATGTTTTAATTGCATTTAGGGAGAAATTGGCTGGCACAGATTGGGAGATTGTTACCATGAATGATGGAAGGAAATATTATTACAATCACAAAACCAAGGTAATTATATTTAAGTTCTCTTCCATTTCTTCCTAATGCATTTTGGAATTCGCTGAAAGTTTATCCTGTCAATGGTATGTCTGGATAGGATTGGTCTTTATACTGTGCAATGTGTTTGGTACAAGAGACTGGTTTTTTCCCTAGAGAGTTTCTTGAATTAGATTGTTTGCTGGTTTACATATGGTTAGTCATCTCTGGATGTTTATTGAAATGGCTTATTGTGATTGTAGAAATTTATGGTCGCTTCTCATCTTAATGTCCTTGTTAGCATTGGCTGTTGAATTTGTGATTTTGTTTGAAGTTTTAATCAGTTTTATGTTTGCTTTATCAGTTAAGCAGTTGGCAAATCCCAATTGAGGTTAGCGAATTGAGGAAGAAGCAGGATGACAACTCATCAAAAGAAAATTTGATATCAGTGGCAAGTGCTAATCCAAATGATAAAGGATCTGCTGCTCCTATTAGTTTGAGTGCTCCTGCTATTAACACAGGTGGCCGTGAGGCCACAGCCCTTAGGACCTCTAGTGTACTGGGCCCCTCCTCATCTTCAGCGCTGGATTTGATTAAGAAGAAGTTACAAGAATCTGGTACTCCTGGTAATTCTCTGCCAGTTCCAGCTGCATCTGGAGCAGCAACATCAGAACTCAATGGGTCAAAATCAGCAGAGGGAACAAGCAAGGTCCTCCAAAGTGATGGCAGCAAAGACAAAGTAAGAGATAACAGAGATGGTAATATGTCTGATTCTTCTTCTGATTCGGAGGATGCAGACAGTGGACCAACGAAGGAGGAGCGTATTCGGCAATTTAAGGTATATTTGCTGCTAGTCCTTTGGATTAATGAGTAGGACTTTCCAATACTTTTGGTATTCATATTCACAACAGGGACTTGAATTCATGTCTCTAGAAAGCCCATATCATGAATTCTTTGAGATATCAAAATAAAAAAAAATAAAAAGCATGGATGTATTTATCACTAAGTAGAGATGAATACTATATGGTAGCAGTGGGAAATTGTTTAGTGCTCAAGCAGGGTATTCAAAAAGAATAGGATGTTCCAGCCCAATTCCATCAAAAGGTAGCATCTTGAGTGGTAGGAAACTGCTTTCCAAATCTTTGTATTGTAGAAGCATAAGGGCTACATAATTTGGACTTTTTTCTTTGATTGTTTGATTTAGATGAGCATTGTTTAGTTTGATCTGGAAGGAGGATAGACCAACTTTAATGCGCATTATCTTTAAGATCATGTACTGTGATCTTTTATGTCACGCATGACACCTATTTATGGGAAGATAGCATTGGGGTGCTACCACAAACAATATCATGTACAACTGACATCTATCAGATCTTAGACAAATTTATCACAATCATGTTTCTCAATGAAACTAAGAGTCTTTAATACTGCATTTTGTATTCTAATGGTGACTTGGAATTTTATTCTGAAGCATAGATGATGGGAAGGCAGCTGGCTTCAGGCTTTTGCTTGGCTTAAGCTTTTAATGACCAATGTTGATTTGCAATAAAAGGCAGAAGCCACATAAAACTCTTGCAGTTTCACTGCTTGCTTACTTGCACGAAATGCACAATTTTGTCCTTAATGAAGTAATCTAAACATGCCTATAAGAGATATTAATTTGGGCTTGCCAATTTGCAGGAGATGCTTAAGGAACGAGGTGTAGCTCCATTCTCAAAGTGGGAGAAGGAACTTCCAAAGATCTTATTTGATCAACGTTTTAAGGTTTGTTGTCGTGATTATGATTAATTTCCAAGTAAAATCTAGGGGTTTTTATGACCGAATTACAACAATTATATTTATTTAGAAGAGTAAGTATCCTACTTGGGCTTTTATGCACATAATTATTAGCCATCGTGTTATGTTAATGGTTGAAGAATCTGACACATCAACTGGCAATATGGCATGCTCAATGTTTATTGGCATATTTATCTCTTTATATTTTTGAAAAGGCTCATCATTGCACTCACTCATTCATTTCTCAGTTTAATTGTTGATGGAATTCATATTGCAGGCTATACCGAGTTACTCTGCTAGAAGATCATTATTCGAACACTATGTGAAGACACGTGCTGAGGAGGAGCGCAAGGAAAAGCGTGCAGCACAGAAGGCTGCTATAGAGCGATTTAAACAGCTACTGGAGGAGGCATCACAGGTTCCATATATACCTTCAAACGGTGGGTTATTCATCATTTTGGTTCTGTGGGTTGTGTTAACTGCTTAACATTTTTATCGTGCAGGATATTGATCACACAACTGACTATTACACTTTTAGAAAGAAATGGGGCAACGATCCACGGTTTGAGGCCTTGGATCGGAAAGATCGAGAGAATTTATTGAATGAAAGGTACCTTAGGTTCTCATCAACGCGAGAATATGCTTTTCTTTGCAAGTCACTATTTTTTTGGATGCTGGTCACTCAATCTCCATTTATCTTCTTATGAACCATCTACTTATGTCATGGTCATCGATTCAGTTAAAAGATTGGCCTTGTGTCATTGATGATACTGCAAAATTAACTTACAGCAGGTAGAAGTTGCTTAGTGGCAAATATTCTGATTGAGCGTTCAAAAATGTACAGTTGATGTATTGTCTGGTCTGCATGATTATTTGTGATCTTGCTTGAACAACTCCAAACACTCAATAACCGTATTCCAAGGGAGGTGCCAGTTCAGTCTGTCACATAGCACAATTCAGTGAGATATTTCATCTTCAACACACTGAACATGTAGAGAATATAGGGCCAATCAGAAGCAGTTATCATTTTTAATCATTTATACTCATTTAGAGAAATTTAAGATGGTTACTGATAACTTGTTTAGGCTACAGTTTCTTGCTCTAGATATTTCACTCTGGAAGATGCCTCTTTCATGAATAAGTAGCTACTTTAGCGGTCCCATGTTCATCAATTTTAGAAGTTAATTTATTGGCAAAGCCAAATGAATGGAGAATAGAACGAGCCTGGAAGTAGAAAACCATTTGGTCTTTGTTAAGGTCTTTTCCTTCTCTGCACTGTTTTATTAACTTGATATTTTGTTCGCTGGTAGCTGTTTTCGTTTTCTTCGGTCTCTTCTTGATAAGTTGGCCTGGAGGAGAACTTTCTATTCCTAAGGATTGCTTGTGTCCCTGAGTCTGAAAACGTAGCTTGTTGGTATCAGTCAGTCATCAAATACATCTGGTTGTGGTCATTAAGACACTTTTGGGCTATGGATGCTCATAAGAGCAAAGATACAAATTGTACTGTTAGAGCATTCTCTCATCAGGTTTATTAAAGTTTTTCTTTTCTCTTCTTTATAATTGTGTCTGTCGTTGTAGTCAAAGAATGCTTTATCATTCTTGTAACAATACTAAGTTAATGACGGCTGCTAATACATTTGTGCGAAAGTTGCCAGTTTTGTCTGTTCAGATGTTTGAGAGATTATGGTGTTATAGTATTTAATATTGAGTCTGAGATATTGGATTAACATATAATTTCCTTTGACAGTTATTCTTATGCTTCATGTTGTACTGTTTTTTAGAGAGCAAGTCACTTTTATGATAACCATTGAAAGCCAAATGAGTCAGCAAGTAGTAGGCTAGTGACCAGATTCTCAGATTCCTTTGGTGTGTTCTTTAGCCCTCCAAGCTTTCTCGTTTGCAAAATAAATGTTCCTTATTTTTTGTCTCATATATATGATATTTGATTGCAAAAAGTTTGTGCTTGACTTGTAGGGTCCTCCCTTTAAAAAAGGCTGCTGAAGAAAGGGCTCAAGCAATGCGCACTGCTGCCACTTCTAGTTTTAAATCCTTGCTTCGAGATAGAGGAGATATAACTGTCAATTCCCGTTGGTCCAGGGTAGAGGCAACACTTAACTTTACATCTTTCCAGTTGAAGATTCTTCCCTGAACTTACTTAGACTTGCAGACTTGAGATAAATCACCTGTGGAGTTATCAGTGGCTACACATGTTTTTTTTTCTTCACTTTTTTTATGGGGTATGGAACAAATATGTAAAGAATAAAGATGCCCATCCTGCGTGAATTCTGTACCTTGCTACTAACAATAATCCACATCACATGATCCTTCTCTTTTCTGGGTGGCCTTTGACTAAGCTCTGTTTGATTTCTGAAAATGCTTTGTCCTTGCATTATATTCATTTCTTCACTATTCTGAGAAAAAAATAAAAAAAAATTGAAGAGGAAATTATTCAGAGGGCTAATTGCATTTATTTTAATTTTATTATTTTATTATTTTTTACTTTTTTCTTCTTAGCTGAAGTTAGAACTGGACAATACCTGAGGTAATGATGTAGCTGCATAATCAATGAGCGTCTCTTCATGGTTTGTAAAATGTGAAGAAGCATGCAGTAGTTGGTGTAATGATGTGAGTACATAAGTATTAATCTTGCAGTTTCTTTAATTTACACATAAAATTAAAATTTGTATGTACTTTTCTTTCTTGTTGAAGGTAAAGGATAGTCTCAGGGATGACCCAAGATACAAGTCAGTGAAGCATGAAGACAGGGAGGCCTTGTTCAATGAGTATATAGCTGAATTGAAGGCTGTGGAAGACAGAGAAGAAAAGGAGGCAAAAGCTAAGAGGGAAGAGCAGGTATATATTCTTATGTTATTTTAGAAGGACCTCTTTCTCTCTCTCTCTCTCTGAATGCAATTTTTTTTCTTTTTTTTTCAGGATATACTCTCTAAATCTTGCATTGCTAGATGTTCACTTTTCTTTTTAAAGAATGCAGGGGATTTTCTGATTGATTTCCTACGTTCTGATAACATTTAGCATTATGGACTACCGGTTACACTTATATCATCGACCATTGTGAATTTCTAACTGAGGCTAAAATCCTGGAAAATAGACTTTGCCAAAATAGGAATGGCAGTTGATATTGTAAATGCTCAGAGAATGTCATATTCGTAAGGTAGAAAAAGTGATGAAGTCCTATTTCAGTACATTGTAACTAAAGAGGGATCAAACAAAAAAGAAACCATTAGGCTACTCTCCCCTTTGTGGTTGATCTGCAAATGATCGATAATCATTGTAGTTGCTTCTTCTTCTTCTTAGAAATGCTTGTTAACATAATAGAATAAAGGTCATGTATTTGAGCCTATTGTTTTAGCTTGTTTTATACACAGGATGGCAACTCCTTGGTGCTCCTCTAATTCAATTTATTTTACTTGTCAAAAAGAGAGATTGCAATGTGGGAATTCTTGTAGGGAGAAAACTTAGTTGTTAGTGGTCTTTTAACAGCTCTCTCTCCTGAATTGTGTGCATGCTTGTATTCTCATGTTTGCTTGAGACATTGGTGCCTCAAATATATGTACATCAAGGTTTAAGCTTTTTGGTCTATTCTTCTTTGCAGGAGAAGCTGAAGGAAAGGGAAAGAGAATTGCGAAAACGGAAGGAAAGAGAAGAACAAGAAATGGAGAGGGTACGAGTGAAAATACGCAGGAAAGAGGCAATTGCATCTTTTCAAGCATTGCTTGTTGAAACAATCAAGGACCCTCAGGTTGGTAATTACTATTAGTTCTCTTCAATAGTGATGACTGGATGTCTTGGCCATCTACACATCATAAGCATTGAGAAAAGTCAACTTGAAATGGGATAAGCCTTTCTTTTTCTTAAGAGAAATGGATGACATGTTTTCGTGGGTATAATGGGGTTGACAAATGTGGGGCCTGAACCTGTGGCTGTGAACACTTTAATACTTCAGCCATTCCTTTTAGTTATTAAGGAGGAATTGCTTTAGACCTTCATGTGTGCTTGGTGGGTTGGAACTTTAACCATGAATGGATGAAAGCTCTGTTAATAGCAGACGTCCACTTATTTTTTGTTGTATTAGCCTAGGACTTGATGCATCTTTGCTGAGAAAGTCTTAGTTATTTGATCTGCCATATTTGTGTGCGTGGCCTCGCACTTAACATTTAACAATATGATCAATGATTACTCATACTGATGTATGAGCAAAATAGCATTTCTTCCTTTGAGGAATTGCACAAGTATAGTCCTAACTTATTTGCTTAGTCTGTGGATGTAATTCTACTTAATGCAGTGAACTTCAACTCTTTAACTGAACTCCTTGGCCTTTCCATATGTATAAATGGCAATCTTGCATAGTTGCATGATGGCTGCTACCTGCTACCTAGAACAACTGTGTGCATAGTTACATAGTTATGGAGAAGGGGGGGGGGGGGTGGGGGCGGGGGTTGGGGGTTGGGGGTGGAGGGGGAGGGAGGGAGGCAGGGAGGGAGGGAGAGAGAGAGAGAGAGAGAGAGAGAGATAGAGTTGACGGCAGGTTTCCATGCTTGCCCAACTCAAGCTAGCAGGTAGGCAGTTATGCTCATTACTTGCATCTGGGATTTGTGCCTCTTTCTTCCTGTTTGCTTGTTATTATTAACAAGGGGTACCACGCATCTCAATCTTCCTATTAGGATTAAGACGTAGCTGCGTCTAGGAAAACTACATAAATTTGTGATTTGTTATTAACTTCTGTCGTGTTCTGATCATGTAAATAGGCTTCCTGGACAGAGTCAAAAGTTAAAATTGACAAAGATCCTCAAGGACGTGCGAGTAATCCTGATTTGGATCCAGCTGACACAGAGAAACTCTTCAGGGAGCACATCAAGCTTCTGCACGAGGTAATTTTGCAATTCTCTTTTGTATAATTTTTTAGTAGCAATTAAGTTTGACCCTCCATCCTATATCCTGCAATGGCTAACAACGTGATGCATCTTTTCACCTACCCTACGTTGTGACCCTATGGTAGCCACCATACCCCAAGTCCAACTTCCTGATCCAGGGGCAGGGTTCTGAACTTGAAAGTCAGACTTGATGCAGATATGATACGTTTGAGAACCATGATAGCTTCCGGCGGAAATGTATTGGCTTTGTCTGTCAATGATCGTTCAGAAATCTCATATGCATCGTTGGAGTCTGCTAGAAGTATATCCAGTACTTATCAAGAAGTGACAAAAACTAATGACCTGAGGGGCAGAAATATTACCTACACGAAACAAAACTGGAAAGAACTCGTGAATAAAGGCAGGTGCAATTAGATGGTTAGTTATGGAGATTTTTAACAATTAAGAGGGGGAAATTTTTTATGTTCTAGCTTGTTTACACACTAAAACCAAATTGCTGAACTCCCTTGGGACCTGCGTTGATAAGACTAGTCACCATTTATGATTTGGAGTTGCTCGACATTGAGGCTGCTATTGTTAGGTCCAGCCACTAGAAATGTTTCTCAGTCATACTGCAGTTATTTGACCAGGAAGTCCTTCGATACTTGATATGCATGAGCTGATTTTCATTTCCTTCGGCAACTTTGTTTTTATCACAGCGATGTTCGAACGAGTTCAGAGCTCTCCTCTCAGAAGTTATTACTTTGGAGGCAGCTTCACGGGAAATGGAAGATGGGAAAACAATGGTTAACTCGTGGTCAACAGCTAAGCGGCTTCTAAAGCCCGACCCAAGGTACAACAAGATGCCAAGAAAAGAGAGAGAAGCATTGTGGCGACGGTATGTGGAGGAGCTGCAGAGAAAGCAGAAGTCAGGTGATGATGACAGAGAAGAGAAAAACGTGGACGCCAAAGGTCGAAGTGCTGCTAATTCTGGCAGGATACCAACTGGCTCGAGGAGAGCTCATGATCAGAGATAGCTTCTCTTTTCTGCATTGAAAGCAGAAGTCGTGGAATGACAAGAGGAGAAAAACATGGACGCAGAAGGTCAGAGTGCTGCTAATTCTGGCAGGTTACCAAATGGATCGAGGAGAGCTCATGATCGGAGATAGCTTCCTTACGGTGAGAGATCAACTGTGCTTTAACGAAATTTTCCATTGACATTGTAGAGTGAACCTCCTAATTTTTGTACACATTGGGGTTCCCTCTCCCCTTAGCTTATAGCTTATAATCTAACTATTACTGGGATTAGTCAACACCCCGCTTTTAGGTGTTTTGACCCCGAGTGTTTATTAGTAGGCTATTTGGGTTAAAAATAGATTAGCAAGTCAAGAACGAGAGCTTTATATTGTTCTTTCTTTAGCATCACATATCATCGAATTATGGAAACGAGCTTTGGGGGACAGAGTAGGCATTGTAGTTCTAAAGTTGTATGACCCGACAAATCTTCTTCATCTGTGTATGAATAAGCAATTGTGCAATTTTCAAAGTGAATTTTTTCTGCTCTGGATTCCAGTTGGTTCCTTGTCGCTAAATGCATGCGCCACTCGAGTCGGGCCACGAGAAAGATCCCTACTTTTTTCTACCGTTAATGGTACGCATGTGAAAGCAAAACTTTCGAGAGACTCAATATACTTTCGGGAAAAAATTCAGCATTTGTGCATAATAGAAACCTTTTCGCAATGTAAAGTCAATATCGGTATATATATAGTTAGTCATTTCTTTTCCAAAAAGTGCGGTAACAAGTGGTTCAACCCACAAAGTGCAGATCATACTAAACTTATTTTACTTCATTATCATTTCCGTTCTATGAATATTTATTGCAAATCCAAACAAAACATGAAGCCCGAGTTTCTTTGATGGGTCAGGTGATCGGACACGTGATTCACAAACATCAAAGCGCCAAGGCAACAAAGCGCGGATCGCAAAGTTGTGCACAGCAAGATGAATGAAGATTGAGGGATCGACAGCAACAGCAAACATGCTATGCTCAAGGACTTAGCAAAGAATTTGAGTTAAAGAAGGCAGTTTGCCGTTCAAAACCAAGCGACCTAAGTTTATGACATAACCGAACAAGTGAATACCTGAATTGGAGAAGAACGAATTGTAGAATAGTTTGCGAACAGAATTCCTCCCTAGTGGTGGAGTTAAGAGTCGCATCTTCCTATAAAATGACCCTTTGGAAATTAAATAAAGAGGAAAGGCAAAAAAGGCGATCCAGCTAATTTAGGTTCTGAGTTTGAAATGAGATCCCAGTCAAGCAACTAATGCTCTAGCATAAAAAATGCCGGGAAACTGTCTGCTTCTGCACTCAGTAGCGGTATCTGCCTCGATCCCTGTCGCGATCCCTGTCCCGCCCATATTCTCTCTCTCTATCGTAGGGATCATAGTCTCTATCTCTTCCTCGATCCCTCTCTCTACTACGGCTACGCAGTCTGTCCCTATGATCACGTTCTCTGTTCTTGCCACTGTCCCGATCATCCCATTCCCTTCCTCTATCTCTGCTCCTTTCTCGTCTCTCTCTATCAGCCACGCCTGCAACATAACATTTCACATTTAACTTTAAAGAAGAAAAGAGAGAATATGCTCAAATTACAAATAAACAGGGGACTTCATGTTTAATCATTTGATCCTCATCAATTAACCTAGCATCTCAACATTTCAGGGAGCTATGTGGTGATTACAAAAGACAATAGGCTGCTAAAGCTCCCCTGCAAAAGATTCAATTTAAATATAAAGGCCAAACAAACAAAGGAAAGAGTAAGAGGGAAGGACAAGAAGTAACTGGATCCATGATGGGGAACATATAAATCAGTCAAAAGAAATAACGAATATGACCAGTGAATAATTAAAAGAAGGGTAGTTCATTTGGTTACAGGGAGTCTTGATCTACCTGCAACATGCATATAAGGTACTCTTTTAAAGAAAACAGCAGAACAGATGCACATCAGGCATTCCTAAAGTTAAGGACCATTCAAGTGAAGAATCACCTAGCTCTTCGACCTCCCATCCTGCACGCCCAGCACCAGGAATCCCTCGTGCAGCTTCAGCTTGTTGTGTTTTAGCACGAAACTTCTTCTTGAGATTGCCAAACTCATCATACATCTCACCATCATCCTGATATTATTTTAAACAGAGTCCTTTTTCAGCACTGTTCTAGGCAATTTCTACTAAAGAGACTTGAAATGAGTATCACCTCTTCGGCCTCCTTCCGCCTTCGCTTTGTTTCCTCGAGTTCCTCTTCATCAAGTTCCTTGTAACCTCCCCACGTCCACCTCTATATATAAATACCAAAAAACAACAGCAATGTGAAAGCAATACTAAGAGAAACCACAAGAATGACTTTCCAAGTTTCAAATTCTACAAGCGCTTTGATGCACTTTCATCACCCAGAGAGGGAGGGAGGAAGGGAGACTTGACAACAAAAGCCAAGATTAAAAGAATGGTCTATCTATCCAATGGTGCTCATAGGTCTAATATTGGAAGTGCAGTTTCTTTTTTTCCTATCAAAAGCCATCCAGATAATTAATTTTCCAAGAATTTTGTTAAAAAGACGAAAATTTTGACATTTCTTTTCCAAAACATATGATTGGGACAGAAAATTTAATATATTCTCTCTGTTGTGCTCTCTCATATTCTGCGACAGTTAATCATCATGCTAATTAGTCTTAGTTCATGTAATGTATACACATGGTAAGCACTCCAATATACATGTACACATTCAACCAAATGGCAGCACAAGAAAACTACTCGTTCCTAAAAGCTCTTAAACATTTATTTAAACAAAGGGGCATCTATCATTGCACAAGCAGCTCTCTAGAATGCACAAAGGATCACTCAGGAAATATTAGAGCCCTTATATGAATGCTTTGGCTTCAAATACCTAATCTATCAGTAGAATTACAGATAGTTTCACAAATCCAAAAGATCACTCTCAGGTACCTTACACCGCCCTCATTATGACCAGGTTTATTGGTGTTACAAATGTTGCATTTTGTACGCTTTGCCCAGTTTATATTGCCACACCTGGAAAAAGAAAAAGAAGGGAGAAATATAGTGAGGCACATGCCACTGCATAGTGTATTAAAACAGTTATTTTAATATACCAGATTTGAAATAAAATGCTATATCAGCTCATTAGATCAGAAAACAAAAATCAGTATGTACCAATTTAAATTGTTCCACGTATTGTAGGACTCTAAGAGCACATTTCGGCAAAGGCATAATGAGACAAATGAACTGATGAAGAGGCTGGCTGTCAGCTTCACCACATACTATTTCAATTATTTGCAAATGAAATAAAGAGAAATATTATCTATGTTTATTTTAGTATGAAATTATTTGGAAAAAGGCAAATTTCAACTGTCATAGCCACAACTGATCACAGACATCCAGTTCCAGTAAAAGCCATGTTATACTCCAATGTTACACGTGATTGACTGCCATTAGAAATCCTGCCAATGCCTATTTATCTAGCAGACTTTAGAGAATCACACCCGTTTTTTAGATGTGCAGGTGGCTAATAGTTAACTTTAAAAAGCTCAAAGCTACCAAGCTATACTAACATGGCAGGGCAAACCCAATAACTTTTCCAGCTTCCTCCCTATCAACCCAAAAGTACTACTAACCACTGGATTCATTCTCTTTCCACCTAGTCTGTCACTCAGTGAAACTTTTCTGGTTAGTATGAGAAAAGAGTTCAAGCATAGGACTAAGCTGCGAGACAAAGCTTATGTCCTATGGCAGATATAAAAAAGCTCACTAAATATAAGAACCGAAATTAAGTGGAAACTTACGCATATGATGTGATCTTACATTGGACAGGACCAATCATTTGGACCAAAAAGTCCAGTGGGAGCACCAACTGGACGACCAGTGCCCGCGGAATCATTGCCACCGCGCCCTTTTCCACGACCTGCACCCCGTGAAGCACCACCTGAGGCACCAGCAGGCCGTGCACTTCCACATCGGTTGCAGACACCACGAAATGCAAAATTTACATTGGAACAGCTGCTAGCAGAACGAAATATTAGGAGCTTTTCCATTCCAACCTGATCATACCCATAAAAGAAACAGCAAAACGGTTCAAAAAGCAAGGGTTGCTCACCAATGTCACATCACAGACCTTGTATTCGGGCACAACCAATCTCCCTCTTGTTTCCATGCCTTCCCAGGAACATCTCCCCGACCTCTACCCGCTCCCACATCATCATTTGCATCCTTGGCGATGTCCTCCATGTCAACAAAATTACTGGCATCATTGCCATCTTTGCTTTTAGTATCTGCCATTTGAACTTCGATGATACTTCCATGGAAGTCCTTGTTGTTGAACCACTCAACAGCAGCGGATGCGGCATGAGGATCCTCATATGTAACAGTAGCATCTCCCTTTGGCTCATTCGTCTCCTTGTCTCTGTAGAGCCAAATCTTTGGACGACCCGTACGCTTGTCTTTCTACGAAGCATGGGGCACAAAGGCGAACAGGAAAATGAACAACGGAGATAAAAACAAAACATAAAAGAGCTATCTTTTCCGTTAATTATACTACGGGTACAAACCCTAAAATTTACAGTAAATTCTAGCCACCGAATGAAAGACAACTTGAATTCATATTCAGACGATAAAGTAGCCCATAAGCCTCCATCCATACCTTAAGCAACCCAATAGTTCCAAAGTGTTCGGCCAGCATGTTCTCATCGGTTCCCTCCGGCAAATTACACACATAGACAGTCCCGTTCGAAGGAGGACCTTTCCCTAGATAGGTACCCATCATCGCGCCCCGGACTCTCTCCCAAGCAGATTGAACAGCGCAAGACCCCAGACCTGACAAAAAATATCGAGAGAACAACCGTGCTCAATCAAACAGATCGGATAAATCCCACCCAAATCAACATGCGGAACCCCCTCCTTCGGCATTCACCCAGAAGCAGCTGAAATTCACTCGTCCTAACGCGCAATTCGGAACCGCACTCGAGAAACGGAACAAGCCCATCTAGAATTGGTCTCGGCTCGATTTCAGACAAAGACAGCTAGCAACGAAAATGGCGTCAATCGCGCGAATTCGAAAGAGAGGATTTTTCGCGGACGGGAAGCGACGCAAACCCTAACCTCCACTCGCGGCGAGCTCCAGACGGCCGAGAACCCACACACAATCGGAAGAAGGGAAGGGAAGGGAAGGGAAGAGGAGGGAGGAGAGATGCGTACAGAATGCGGTCCGGACAGTGCGATTCGAGGTACGAGGTTTAAGCAACGGAGCTCCAGTCTCTCTCTCTCTCTCTCTCTCTCTCTATCTGAGCTCTCCTCTCCGCTCTGCTTATGTTCTAAGACTCAAAACACCTCTCTTCTCCATTTTGGCTAAGTACAGGAATTTTGCAACTTAGTCCATTTTATTTTCATTTGTCTCCCCTCTGTTTTTTTCTTTTTGGAGACTTTGTAAAATCTCTCCTCATATTGGTCTTTTGGAAATTCTAAGGTACATTATAGTATCGATTGATTATCATGATTTGCAATGATGTTGTAAATCAATCGTACAACATGTTATGATTTTGTCGTACTTAATAATAACGGTATGTAATAATGTTGTATGTTATGTTGGGAGTACGATTGCATCACTCTCTTTCAAGGAAAAAGAAAGAAAAAAGAAATAAAGGATTAGATTTGAGCATAGATTATAGTCACAAAATTACTAACGAGGCAATAGATGTATTTATAACGGCAAGCGAGAATGTTGTACGTACCTCATCATTTGAGGTACGGCAAAAGTGGCCATTATTCACCACGCCCTTTTAAAAAAGACAGAAAAGAATAGAATAAGGATCAGATTTGAGCATGATATATTAAGATGCGTTTAGTAACGATTTTTCCGGGATTCTGATCAGAAATTATTTTTTTTATTTTATTTTTGAGAATAATTTTTAAATATTTTAAGTCGTTTGGTAACTGTCCAAAATTTATGATTCAAATAGAATTATGTTTGGTATCGTGTTCATTGATTCTGTTCCAAATCAATTTCTTTTAATTTTTAAATAATTTTTTTACTTTTTTTCCTTTTTTTTCCTTTTTCTCCTATTTTTCTTTTTCTTCAAGTGGCCGGTCACCACAGACGAGAGCCGGTCACCTCACTAGAGCGTCGCCGGCCCTCATCGGCCAAGCCTTGTCGGTGGCTAGGCAAGCCTTGTTGGGACTGGGCGAGCCTCGCCGAGGCCAAGCGGGCCTCACCAGTGGCTAGGCTTGCCTCCGGTGAGCTTGCCGACCTCACCCTAACTTGGCGAGCCTTCAGCAAACTCACTGGACCGGTTGCCGGCGACTAGTAGATGGCGGACGGCGGCGAACAGCAACAAAGGAGGGGAGAGAACATATGGGAAAGGAAGAAGACTTCCACTTTTTAATAATCTTTTTTTTTGTTCCTAAAACAAAAATCAAGTTTTTTTTTTATTCTTAATTCTACTCTAAATCTATTCTCAGGAACAAAAATTTTATCAAACACGATTATGTTCCCAAACTGCTCCTGGGAATAAAATATCATAATCATGCACTATTTAAATGGTTACCAAATAGGCCCCTTATAGTCACAAAATTGAGAATGAGGGGATGTATGTATTTACGGAGTTTTTACTGGATTTCAAGTTGAGCCCGAATTAAACTAAACGAGGTTCTTAAGTTCGAATGGATTGAGGAATGTTGCACTGGACATTGGTTGACGGGTCCAAGTACTACCCATTCTCACCAGAATTCTTGTGCTCTTAAAATACCAAATCGACAAGACTTAGGAATACTTAAATATATAATCTTCATCTATTGAACTAAACAATTCAGTCACCTTCTAATTTATGATGCAATTCAAAATTTAATATAAGGGCCAAGTAATTTCATTTTAGGCTCAATTTCCATTTTAATGTCCATTAATAATTTTGAAATAGGTTAGAATGTTTCATCCATTTTACCCATCGAAAATACTTATTGCAGAAATTATAAAGATGCAATCTTTACAAATGGTCATATCTTATGTAGGAGCATAAATTATCTACCATCATCTTGTGAACTTAAAACGAGTCGATCTGTGCTGATGCCTGGACCAAACCAAAAATCGATTCATCGTCAATCCTGACGAAACAGAGCAAGACCAAAGCTTTCACCTCCTATGCTGCATCATGGAACAGAGTGAGCTAGCTCTCTCTCTCTCTCTCTCTCTCCTGTGGTGTAGTTGGTGCCTCGCGCAGGTCTGGAATTCCCACCGCGTGTTTGACGAAATGCCTCAATGACCCTCCCGGGTGCTTCCGGGCTGTGCATGGTTTCCCTTTTGGGTTTCGCGCTAAGCGGTCGTTTTTGTGTATTGCAGGGTACCCGTGCTAGTCCGTTGCTGGCGTCAGTATAGAACCTTGTCCGAAGATGGTATTGCTCGTGCTCCAGTTCTAGCTTACTGATGCCATCGCCTCTGAGCCTGCGCTGTTCAACTGCCAAAAGGTTCTCCGGGTCACTCGCTAACGGAGCGACGTTCAGAGCACGTCCTTTCCCGGAGGTCTCTGGATGTATACCAAGGAGATGGGCTCACGATGGCAACAACAGGGACCTGAGCAAAATATCGGCTTTGGGTGAGTTCACTGGTTTGCTGTCATTTTGTGCATGGACTCGGGGTGTGTGACTAATTGTTTTCTCACTGGAAATTGAAATATCAGGGAGAGATACGGAGAGGAGTATATACACTTTTCTAACTATAGACCGCTGGGAATCGTTGAACTACATGGCATATAGGTTGGCCGCGCTGAGACCGGTTCATGGGAGGCTGGCTCTGAGGTTCCTCAACTGGGTCATGAAACAACCTGGCCTGGAGTTTGACCATCTCACTCATATTTTGTCTGTAACGGCTCATATACTTGTCAGAGCTAGGATGCATGACTCTGCAAAATCGATTTTGAGACGGTTAATGCAGATGGGTCAGGGTCCACGCTCAGTATTTATTACCTTAATGGACACGTATCCTCTTTGTAACTCTAATCCTTCAGTTTTTGACATTCTCATGAGGGTTTATCTTGGAGAGGGAATGATTGGAGATGCTCTGCAGATCTTCTATTTGATTATTTGTAGGGGATTTAAGCCTTCAGTTGGTACTTGCAATAAGGTCTTGGCTGCAATGGCAAAGGACCAAGCAGCTGGTTCAGTATGGTCATTCTTCAGTAATATGCTTGAGAATGGAATTCCTCCTGATGTTGCAACTTTCAATATCTTGATCAATGAGCTGTGTGCAGAGGGCAAGCTAAAGAAAGCCGGTTTGCTATTGAGAAAGATGGAAGAAAGTGGTTGTCACCCTACCATTGTTACTTACAACACTCTCCTCAATAGGTATTGCAAAAAGGGAATGCATAGAATGGCTCTTCAGCTTATTGAATATATGGATGGCAAGGGTATTAAAGCAGATGTCTTCACATTTAACATACTTATTGATGGTTTGTGTAGGAAAAATATGAGTTCAAAGGGCTATTTACTTTTGAAAAAGATGAGGAAGATGTTGATAGACCCTAATGCTGTCACTTACAATACTCTTATCCATGGGTTTGTCAAGGAGGGGAAGACCGCAATTGCTACTCGTATTCTGGATGAAATGTCCAGTTCTAATCTTTCTCCTAATTGTATTACTTACACTGCTTTGATTGATGGGCTTTGCCAAGAAGAAAAATTTCAAGAAGCAATGAATGTTCTGATGAAGATGGAAAAAGAAGGGTTGACACCTAATGAAACTTGTTATGGGGCTCTTTTGAATGGTTTATCCAAGCACGCACAATTCAGTATGGCAAAGAGTTGTCTTGGTCAGATGAGAAGGAATGGTATTATTGTTGATCAGATTCCATATACTATGTTGATTGATGGATTTTGCAGGAAAGGATTGCTTGCTGAAGCTATTGAATTGTTTGAGGAGATGCTAAGAGATGGTTTAATCCCTGATTTACTTACGTATTCAGCGCTCGTGAGTGGATTATGCCGGGTTGGGAAAATAAAGGTTGCAAAGGAGATCATCTCTAAGATGTATAGATCAAAGATTCTACCAAATAGTGTCATTTTTCAAACACTTATACACTATTTTTGCAAACAAGGAAATGTCATGGAGGGATTGAGACTGTATGCAGTAATGAACTGTTGTGGCTACGAAGCAGACCATTTAACATGTGCTACCCTAATTGCTTCTCTTTGCAGAAGTGGAAAAATGGAAGAGGCAGAGTGCTTCATGCAGCATATGCGACGCATCGGTGTAGATCCCGATTCTGTGTCTTTCGATTGTCTGATCAATGGACATGCAATAAAGGGACATTGGATGAAAGCGTTTTCGTTTTGTGATGAAATGATCAAATCAGGATATCCTCCGAGCCCTTTTACTTATGCGAGTCTCCTCAAAGGACTGTGCAAAGCAGGACATGCGGAAGAAGCGAAGAAACTTCTTATTAAAGTCGGACTTATACCATCTTCTGCAGATACTCTAGTCTACAACTCATTGATACAAGAGTTGTGTGAAGGTGGAAATCTTCAGGAAGCCTTGGCTCTTTATCATGGAATGGTGAAGAATGGTGTGCTGCCCGACAATCACACATATTCAAGTCTTATTGCTGGTTTTTGCAGGAAGGGCAGGATAGTTGCTGCCATTATTCTACTTCAGTCAGCTGTTAGATTGGGAATTTCTCTCCCATACATGGTCTTGTATACGTGCCTGATTGATGCTCTTTTCAAGGAAGGGCAAGGAAAAATGGCTTCCTATTACTATGAAGAGATGTTAAAAAGTGGTTTCCACCTTGACACAATTGTTTTCAATGTGATGTTAGATGGATATTCAAGGATGGGAAAAATGGGGAAGGCAATTGATTGTGTTTCAATGATGAGGAGAAACAATCTATGTCCAAATTTGGCCACGTACAATATTCTCTTGCATGGGTACTCAAAGAAAAGGGAACTGGGGATGTGCCTTAGAATACACAAATTAATCACCGATAAAGGTTTTAAGCCTGACAAATGGACATGGCATTCTCTGATTCTTGCTCTTTGCAAGTCAGGTCTTCTGGAAATTGGAATTAAAGTTTTGAAAAAGATGATAGTCGAGGGCATCATACCTGATCAACTTACGTTCAATATGCTGATAAGCAAGTGCTGTGAACATGGTCAGATGGGATTGGCACTTGATATGTTTGATGTGATGATTATTCTTGGGTATGATGACCTTGATACGTACCGATCCATTGTCAATGGTCTGCACAAGAAGTCAGATTTTAATGCTTCCTGCACTATAATGCATGAAATGCTGAAAAAGGGGTATTTTCCTTCTTACAAGCAATATATACGTCTAGTTAGTGGCATGTGTAAAGCAGGGAATGTACGAGCAGCATTCAAGTTAAAGGATGAGATGAAGGAACTTGGTGTTGTTACTCCTGATGTTGCTGAAAGTGCAATAGTTAGAGGACTTGCACGTTGTGGGAAGTTTGAGGAAGCAAAGCTAGTCCTTCATCACATGATTGGGATGCGTCTCATCCCTACTCCTGCTACCTTCACTACTCTGATGCATATGTCGTGTGAAAATTTCGATATTGAAGGGGCCTTGAAGTTAAGGAGCATCATGGAACACTCTGGCATAAGGCTGGATGTTGTCACCTACAATGTTCTTATTAAAGGCCTCTGTGCTGGTGGTGATGTGATTTCTGCAGTCGAGTTATATGAGGAGATGAAAAATCAGGGTCTCCTACCAAACTGTACAACATACACTAGTCTAATAAATGCCATTTCTACCAAGGGTAGTGCAGTTAATGCTGAAACACTTTTGGTTGATTTAAAAACAAGGGGGTTTTCATCTTGGGACAGAAATGCTAACAATTGGCGAGAGGAATTGGTGACTGCCATGAGAAAGATTAAATATATGAGTTGTCGAAGCAGGAAATGATACCTAATTGAAGATAATTTGACCTGATGTTGTTAACATGGGGCAAATTTATTTAAGCTGTTCTTGTGGAAGCATGGCTTCGTTGTAGAGTACAAGTAAGTTTCTTTTCCAGTTATGTAAGACATGTCCCATGTTTACTTCCTGCAGATGATGGCTTGAATCTTGTTTGTTTATGCTTACTACCTTACTACCTTCAGAGAGAAGATTGTGCTCCAGCGGCTATCACAAAACGCCATTCAACTTGGCACAGAAGGTAGCTAATTTCATTTTTTTATCTTGAATATTTGGTTTCCCACCACACCAGGTTTCAACCACGTTTTTCTCAAATTCCAACGACTTAAATTTAGTATCATGCACTCCTGTTCTCTTTGTGACAAGAAAATTATTGACCAGTGTTGATGGGATCACTGTTCTGGTGAATTGCATGTATGTTGAATGCAAATCTTGTCACTCTAATGCTGAAGATGCTAAGTATTTTCATTTCAGCTACTTTTGTCTTGCCATGACCATAGCCAATTTGATGAAGGAACTACATCAGATACATCTCTCTCTCCAATTTCTGTCTGGGAATTGTGGAACCCCTAGGGTACATATGACTGAGGATTCTGCGTCTGCAGCCCATTCAATGATCAAATCACTCAAGTCACATCGATTCTTTCTCTTCACCTACTCTAGACAAATACAAAAGGAACAGCCTTGGAAAGTTGGTGACTTCAGTACGATATTCTTCATTTCAAAGGTTGGTTGATATACAAGTCGTTCAAGTAGTTTTTAACATATAGTTGGTACAAGGACAGGAATCCAACAGGATATTGGTTTTGCAATTGCAGACCAGGCAAACATGTGTCACATGCCAATGATGCTAGCACAAAGAATGAAGCTTCTATTTTGGGCGGTTGGAGTCTGGGCAACGCCAAGGAAGACTTTGAAGTGGATTATTGTTACGATGCCTTGACCAGAGAAATAACCTATGGGCATGTGGGACAGCGATTATGCATCCATGTGTCATTCACATAAATTCTTTCTCTTCTCCTACTCTAAACAAATATAGAAGGAACAGCCTCAGAGTTGTTGGCGACTTCAGTATGACATTATTCTTTTCCAAGGTTGGTTGATAAACGAGTTGTTCAAGTAGTTTTTTACATGTTGTTGGTTCAAGGACAGGGATCTAATGGGATATTGATTTTGCAATTGCAGATGGACCAAACATGCATCGCATGCCAATGCTATTAGCACAAAGAATGAAGCTTCTCCTTTGGGCAGTTGGAGTTAGGGCACCCCAGGGTGGACATTAAAGTTGGTTTTTCTTACGACACTTTGGCTGGAGATATAGCCTATGAGCAGAGTGGACGGCGATTATGCATGCATGTGTGCAATTTTGTTCATCTGTGCACTTTCCATTGTCTTCTTCACTACTTGTGCTGACGGCAATGGGAGGGCACTCTGCAAGTGAGAGAAGAGCTGATTGTGTACAGGACTGGGGGAATGCTCGTGCAGCCAAGTTTTTCCATTGATAATGAGATCGCAGGGATTAAGCATTGCTTAATTCTTTGAAAGTGACAAAAACATGATCACCCCTTCGCTCCCTGATAAAGGCTCAAGTGTTTGCCTACTACAGTGTCATTTTTGTTGTTATCTTCCTCAATTGCTGACACACACGAGTAAACAAGCTGTATGATTCCATAAATTGTTCTTCCAGCTATCATATCTTATAACTAAAATGGGTCACTCCATCATCCATTGTAATTCTTTTCAGTCAGACGTAATTTTCCAGTGACATGCCAGACTATATTGTTTTACTCGAAGTGGTGCTTCTGGCAAAAATCTACCGTCACGTTCTTTAAACATGTAAAATAACTCAATTACATTCTTGCGTAATGCTTTCATTCCGTGTCCGGAGCCGACAATGCTAGTATATATACATTTTCTGCAAAAGCACTATATATACTTGAACACGGGATACAAATTACTGTACACATGAGATCTTTGCAACCCCAGAGCGGAGGGGTTAGATTTACAAAATCCAATACTTCACTGAAGCTTCAGAACTCATTAGAAGAACATTGCCACTTTGTCCTTGAGACTGCTCTTCTTTTTCAATGGGGATGCAGCTTCTTCAGAAACAACGCTGTGGCTTTGCTTCTTTTGATCCTGCATCAAAATCACTTCATCTGCAACAAATTGACTCATTTTCTCTTCCTCTACGGGCTTCCTCAGCCAGGGACCCAGAAAGAGATCTAGCATATCCTGAGCAGGATCACCTGTTCTCTTGATACCACAACAGTCTCTTCATTGGTGGGAACTCCAGTTGAATTGTTCTTAGTGCGCTTTGCATCATCGAGAATTTCATTATGAGTAGCACCAGCATCAAGAGAATATTGTTGAACATTGGCTCTCATTGGTGTCTCCGATCTTCCAATGTGTTGTCTTTGCTGCTCAACATCCTTATTTGATGCAACGATCTGCAAAAAGGCATTCATTCATTAACCTTCCAAATTTCATTCATTCAATTACATGACGGTTAGAATTCTTCTGTTTCTTGTTGAATTGCAGTTTATGCTGTTGAAATGCAGTGAGAGGGGCTAAGATTCATGGGTCCTGCGAGGGTGATGAAGATGTTTTGGTGGACCTGAAGATGAGGAGAACTACAACGAATTTAAATTTGAGTTTGTGCCTCACTCGTTAAGGAGACATCACTTGAAAAGCCAACATTAAAAGGATTGCGAGAGGCCCATGACCCATGGATAAGACCCTAAAGAACTGACATCATTGAACTAACCAAAGTTACAGAGCTAATTAGGCACAACACTTAAGAAGGGTCTCATCTTCTGATATGCTCTCAATTTTTCTTTATGCATTCAGATATACAAAAAAGTATAGGTCCTTGAATGACTCCTTTGCAAGAAAATATGCTTGATTCTGCAGCCTATATTCTGCACATATGACAGTCTGGAATGCAATTCCTTGCAATAATAGAATGGAAAGAAGAAGCACGACCAATTCACTTGTTTAGCAACTTCCTACACAGTAAAATATCCTAGACCACAGCAAAAAAGAGTAATTCTTGGGGGAAGAAACGAAGAAAATTACCTCTTCAGCAATGCTCATGAGATCTTCAACAGTAAGATCAAAATCGTCATCACTAGCAACGGTAGCATGTTCCTCATCACCTTCAGCAACAAGACTCTTTGTTTTCCTTCTTTTTTTAAAAACTGAATCTTGAGCTTTCCTCCTTCCCCTTCTGCACTCCTTTTTATCCTCAACAATTTCATGTGTACTGACATCAGAACCATCTTCTTGTTCGCTCACCTTTCTTTTCCTTCTCTTCCTTCCGCATTCTACAAGACCAAATCCACCGACTTTCGAAGAATACTTTCCCTGAAGCGAGGATGCCCTTTTCGGCTGTGTTGTCAAACTCTTTGAATTAGTCCGTTGAGGTGAAACTCCTTCGTTTGTTTGATCAGTGCTACTGTCCCTACAACAAGACTCCCTTGCTTGATCCTTCGCAGGTGGCGCCACCATCCACCTCGGCAACCGCCTCGTAGTCCCTGCATTCGGAGCAGCTCCAGCCATCTTTACTCTTCACCGGGATAATTCTCAAAAGACTCCTATCAAGAATAAAGGGACATC
Source organism: Eucalyptus microcorys (assembly GCA_014182515.1). Taxonomy (NCBI): domain Eukaryota; kingdom Viridiplantae; phylum Streptophyta; class Magnoliopsida; order Myrtales; family Myrtaceae; genus Eucalyptus; species Eucalyptus microcorys. Next base: position 32,325,342 of record CM024568.1, on the reverse strand, counting down.
TCAAACTTATGCTTAACCCAATTTTGAACTATCTTCGAGCAAGAAAGACGCATTTCAGTTTAAAATGCCACGGCACAGCAACTAAAACCCTATGGAAAACCAGCAGTTGCGATGCAAAGTTGCAGGAAAGCGACATTTCCAGAAACCCGACAAATTTATTATTCACAGCAGCGAATTGGGCAGAATTAATTTCCTAAGCTGCCGAAAAATTCCGGTTAGGAAAGACAATGTGCCGCACCCTCTACAAGAGGAAGCGAGTTGGACTTAGTCGTCTCAAGTCACTAAAAAGAACATCTCGAACACGCAGGCATCTGGGAGATATGTCCAAAGCAAATCTCAGACATTTTCTTGAAGAAATTCAAAGGATTTCATGGCTTCTTAGAAACTGCCCTCTGTTCACATAATCACGATGCATCCCGGAAAATGCTTTAGCTCTACTGCTATCCCGCGTGCATGTATCCGCCTGATCACGGCAAGTGAAGCTCACCGACGATACAGCTGAGTGCCTTGAATTGAAACGAACAGAGGAAGAAGAAAAGCAAAAGGAGACGTTTTTCCCTTCGCGGCTAACCAAAACACCGATCCCATCAACTCAAGAGATTCAAGAAATCAAAGAACGAATGGAATCAACATTATTTGAAGCCGAATGGAGAATTCGGACTCACCTAGCAATCGATCACCCGGAAACAGCAAGAGGGTCAATCATCGAATCGCCGAATCCAAAAAGGGATGGACAAGCGCGCCGGTGACGAAGAGAGGGGTATCGGTAAATATGGGATTTTTCGAAAACAATCGCGTCATATTTCGGAAATGCCGAGGTTCGATTATACGAGGAAGAATTAACGAAGTATTATCTATTCTACATCTCCTTATTTTTAAGCGATGACAATTCTTTTTTAACTTTCTCAAAATATTGGTTATTTTAGAAAGGTTAAATCAACGGCAAATCCTTAAAATAGTAACTCTATCATCTCTCTTGTATAATTTAATTATTGAAAAAATTAATATTTTCTATTCTATGAAAAACGTTAGCAGATGAAATTCAATCTTGGAATATTTTTCTTTCCTCGAACATGCATATATAGATTCTCTTCATATCTTGTGGACAATTTCGTTCTATTAATTGATAATTCAAATAGTTTGAAACAAATCAATTTTGCAAAATTTTTCAAATGCCAATTTTTCACATACATGTTATGCGTCTGCACATTTACTAGTAATACATAATATACACATATGCATAAATTAATTTGTTAGTTTAGCCAGAAAAGAAAGTTTTTATACTCAAGACAACGGAGTTTATTCTCCCAAAACAACATAGGATCATAGAATGACCTGGAAACCAAGCGGTGCTGCTGACGAGGACCAAGTAAAGCAATGAACACTAGCTTTTATATGATATTCTATCTCCAAATTTCATTGCAAAACCTTAGGTGTGAGATTGCTCTTATAAATGTTGTCATATCATCCTATGCCATAAAAAAAGATTAAACTTTTGTTTGTATGATCTCCTTGTTTAATATCAGTATTCAAAATTTTCCCAAGTCAACTATCATAGCACTGTCATCCTCCTTTCTATGTGTTTATCAACCTACTACTTGCAAAGATACGTTCCTGGAACTTGTTAGCTTGTAAAGTCATTTGATGATTAGCATTCTGAATGTTGCATGCCTGGATTTCTGCTTGTGTTTTCACCACTTTTCCAGTTTGATTTTGTCATAACTCACTCATCAATATCGTCCGTCACACCAAATGAAACCTTGGATTTGCCAAGATTTTGCCGAAAATACATGCAGCTGGATGAAAAATTCTGTTTTTCAGCCATGTTACAAATCCTTACTGCAGATTCTAGTACCTGCTCCACACAAAGCAATACCCGACTATAAATTGCAGAGAATTCAGAAGGTTCAAAAATAAGAGTTCAAAGACTGTCCTACCATCACATGTTTCCATCATGTCTGCCAGATGCTTCATGAGTAGATGAAAATTCTTCCTGTATTACACAATTTTTGGAAAAATCTCAGTCTGTAACATTTACCCTCTGGCATCTAATTTGACAGAATAAGAAAACAACATTCTTTTGTTTTTACATGACATAAACAAATCAAACGGAACCTTACCAAAAAAAAAAAGAACAAAAAAAAAAACAAATCAAACGATCACAACCACTGATTACATCAAACATTTGATTCCACATCATCTTCCATCTCCCGCACCGACTGAAGAGGAACACTCCCAGGAAGAAAGCTGCTGTCTAAGAGGTTGTTCGTAAGTCCGTTCCCAAATAAGCACACCTGAGGTTGGATTTGGTTCAGGCGATTCCACTCACTATCAGAAAGTGACCAATTGAAGATGTCGATGTTCTTCCTTATCCGGTCGGCATTCAAGCTACAGGGCAGGACACTAGTTCCTCTTTGCAGTCCCCATCGCAAAATAACCTGAATCAGTAATTGGACCAAAGAATCAAGATTAGATAGCGATTCAGAGGAAAGTAAATGGATTAAAACTTTTCACTTCATTTGTTGGGGTGCAGTCAACATGGATCAATCACTCTAGTATCTATTTAGAATGATACGGACAAGTCGAGAAAAATTTAAACAAATATCTGCGAAGAATTCGAAACAAGTGTTCATAAGCATACTGTGTCCACTACTTCGACATAACTTCCACGTCTTCTGCAACAACAGAGATTGTGACTAGCTAGCTACTTCATATATCTGAGCATCGCAAATGAACTATTAACTAAGTCATTTTGTGCTATCAATTCCATATTATTGAAAAGCAACAAGAAGCTACAAACATAAGACAGGAAACTTTGGGAACTCCTTGAGGATCAATAATAGAACCAATATCACAAGTTTAGCATCTAACTCAGGCCAAGACCACGTGAACGTTTTCCACACAAGAATAACTTAGCCGGGTCATGTCACTCTTAATTTAGAGAGGGACTTCTCATAAAAGTAAGGGTGACCATATATTGCAATTGGCCAGTTCCACAAAATGTCCACAAGAAAATTTAAGCAAGTCAGTGACCACAGTATTGATGAAAGAAATTGCCCAACTCTAGCATTAAGTCTTTTAAGACCCTTTCAGAGAAGCAATGCACTAAAACTTCTCAATGAGGAATCATAACCTAGGAAGTACTCAATCAATGGATATTTCTTGGCAACAATAATAGTATTCAATCAACTTCATAACAATTCCCCATTATAAATATGTTTTGTATTGGCTTCTAAACTACAAGCCATGGGCTACATATATAAGGTTGTAGGATGTTCCTCTAGTAAAAGGTAATTGAAACTCTGGGGAGGCAGCACACAATATTCTTATCTCTTATTGATTCTGCTTAATCAAAGATCACAATGCCAAATCATGTCTAAGTGTGAAGTGAACTGATACAGCAACAACCTTAGCTTCCAATTAATCATCCACTTCAGAACTGCACTCAGGACTTTCATAGAAGAAAGGAATATAGCGAGCAAAACATTTCCTTGATGGTCGAAGGAGATTCCTTTCACAACACTGAAAATGAGGCTTATTTTCAATCAATTAGCAAGAGAATGCCAACGAAATTGCAGAAACATAACACTAATCACACATCCAGATTCCATATTTAACGTGGTCTGCCATCCAATTTTAAGTCAAGAGCCCCAAGGGGTGCTCGGGCTTTTTTTTTCCTTACAAAGTGCTTCATCACAAAACCATGATAATTATCCACACTTCAGTCCATCCTGACTCCCAGAAAAAATTTAACTTTCTGCACTTAATGAAATGTTAGAATCTCAAACTTCATATGATATAATGCCTGACTTAATGTCCACAGGATTAAAAGTTTTAGTTACACAAACAACTAAGGAGGAGACAGGAGCCAAAATCTTTTCAGGTTAGATCTGGGTAAAAAGGTTTGACCAAAATGATGAGGTTAAAGTAAGAAATAGTTGACAAGTATCTAAAGTAAGTTGAAGGTTACAGAAAGCTGCCCCCTGTGAAAAGGGAAGTGGACTCAGATTATGCATTGAGCAAATGGTTTACCTACAGCACAGCCAAGCTAACAAGCTGATTTGCATGATCTAATCATGGAATAAAAGTAAAGAACAAAGGAAGAGTACACAAGAAAAACCTGCTCAGGAGTCTTTTTGTGTCTATTTGCTATTTCTGCTACAACGGACAACTTGAGCATAGGCCCATGCACCGACCTTGATCTCCTAAAACATATGCGGGGAGTTCCAGGTTCATCTTCCCCGCCTGATCCGCTATCTGATGGTGCAGGACTTGAACTGGGTACGCCAAGAGGTGTGTGAGCAGATACATGGATGCCTTTTAACTGACAAAATTTTACAAGTTCATCTTGCCTCCAGAATGGATGCAGCTCCACCTAACAAAATGCAATCTTCCATCAGAACAAACTTCATTACCAGGGCTACTATGACTGATGCATAGCCAAATAACATTCGATGTTTCAAATGAAAACAGAAAATACATATGATATTTATGTGTTAGACATGAGTAAAAACAAAAAACAAGGCATAGGTGGATAAACAACCACATCTTAGATACAGAATTTTGTTCAACCCTTATTTCTGCTTTTTCAATTGTTCCCAAGATATTATTCATAAAACTTAAGATTTGTCAACAATGGTTTCTGGAATCAATTTTCAGTTTTGAAAAGCAGGAAGGGAGAACTTAATTTCGTTAGATTAAGAATTAATTCATCAAATTCAACACTGGAATTATTCTCCTGGGAAACATCAATTTAAACTTTTAGCTTTTGTGAACTCATTGATGCATTAAAGTCGGTAAAGGCTGCAGTAGAATGGTGTATGGAATTGAAAAACCATTCTAACTCATCAAGGGACTAAACAATTTTGTCGCTTAAAATCCATTTTGAGACCACGATTTGAAACCACAACAGGTCAAACAGGTTTTTGCCCCAAATAAAGCCACAGGAGATCCCTTAGAAAAATATTGAGAGAATGATGCCAGTCAACCGCACTGTTTTTGTTCACAGCCATAAATGCCTGTTAAATCAGCTCTTTAAAAGATATACAGTTCTAACTCCATGCCAAGGGGCCCCCTAGTTTGGTGGTTCTCCTAGGAACCTAGAATTGCATCATGGCCTCAGTGGAATTTGGGAGGCTTGAGGATACAGACAGCTGCGCCGTCTGTCCGGCCCCACTTATTAAACTCAAAGGTAAGAACAATTTAGTGCCCCATGACAATGATATTCAGACATAAACTTGGCAGTTAAATGTGCTAGAGGAAATAAACAATTGAAGAAGACTATTGAGGACATTGAATCCAAAAGAAACTCCAGATATGAGGCCAGCAATCAGTAAGAAGCAGAGATCAGAGATTGCAGTAATCTTGCCAACATTCTGAGGCTTCTATAGGACAAGGATTGCCAGGATGCATACCATCAAACAGGCTACCAAACAGAGAGTTGCCACCTTGATGTCTGCAGTCTCATTTTAACTCATACAGAGCACCACTAGAAATAAAGAATATTCACCAAACTTGAAACCAGACATGTTCTCATATGCTAAATATATCTACAGCTCTACGTCATTCAACTTGGTGCAGAATATGTACCCCCTACTCAAGTGCAGCTTTTGTACAAAACAATGATGAATTCCTCAATATTCAAAATTTTGCGGAAGACTAAATGAGTACTTAAATTGATAAGAGCTTGAAACAGTATATATCATGCAAATGGACAACTTATAGCACGATGTGAAGAATAGAAATGCATTTGACTAATTCTTCCATCCTACCAACTGCCAAATAATGTCGTATGTCAATGTAGCTTCACTGGCTTTTAAGCCCACACTATCCATAAACCATTCCAATTGGTAGTATAATGTCCGTGACACCTTGATAATGATCATGGACCTTCTATGCCTTATAGTTCTGTTTTTGCATGTCATCAGATGAATTTATTGATACCATGAAATCTTGGCAGACCGCATCACACCACGAGGAATTATTTTGCGAAGCAAGATCACCACAATTTATGCACAATAAGTCTTCAAGAATATGAGATCAAGGAGGCCAACCTGATTGACTGCAGGAACAATTTTGGCAAACTTAAGCAGTTCTTTGATCTGTTGAACGTTAAAGTTGCTGACACCGATGGCCCTAACAAGACCTAACTCAACCAGACCTTCCATGGCTTTCCACGATTTCTTCAACCTACTGAGAAACTGCTTATACTCACTTCCCAACTTCAGAGGCGGATCAGTTGCATCACCGAAAGCTGAGTTATCCGGCCAGTGCATAAGATATAGATCTAAGTACGAAACTCCTAAATTCTTGAGAGATACTCTAACATAATTCTCAATCTTATTGGTGGAATTCATGCTACAGTACAGCTTGGATGTCAAGAAAAGATCCTCTCTCTTCAGTGATGAGCCTTTAAAAGCTTCAGCCAATGCATCTCCAACTTCAATCTCATTACCATAAAGATGAGCGCAATCGATGTGTCGGTACCCCACCGACAATGCCATCTTTACAGCTTCGACGCAAAGGTCACCGCCGCTCTGCCATGTACCCAACCCAATAGCCGGAATTCTCGCTCCGGTGTTCAACACAAACGAGCGCCCCATCAAATCGCTTCTCCCTTTCATACCTCAAAGCTTTCAGATGGGCAAACAAGAAAAGAGAATAAAAAAAAGACAGATTCCGGAACTCTGAATATCCCCCAGAACCAGATATATCGCATAGACCGACAAAATCAATACGGGCAAAGCAAGATCACGTATGAAACCAAAAGGGCGATTAGACAGAAGGCGAGATCTTTCCGGCGGTAGCTCGCAACCAGAAAGAAGAGACAAACGACCCAATTCAAGAGGAGACGAAGATGGACTGCTGGTCAGGGACGGAAAAGAATCCGCAGTGAAATGAATTTTCACCAACGAATGCGAACGAACCCACCACCTGTTTGACTATTTAACCGAAACAAGAACGGACGAGTGGGAGCCTCCTCCGACAGCAAGAACGCCCTCGATGCAGATTTCATATCGGGCACGGAACAGTAAGACGAATCGGGTCTCCCTTGAAACTACCAAAAAAACAAGAACTTGCCAAGTTGCTTCCCGGTTTTATAATTTTATATGCGTACGTAAACGGGAAAATGCAACGTGACAGGACCCCGGGTCAACAAGAACGAAGAGGGGGTCGGAACAGGAATCGACCCGAGACCATAAAAACGGAGGGTGCCTAGCTGTAAAAAAATCAAAGCCCCCAGCCCCACCCCCCCCCCGGGTTTCCTTTCTTTCTTTCTATCTATGTGAACAGAGGATAGACGACGAAGAAGAAGAGGACAAAGGTGTCTTTTTCAATACGTGTTCACGTTTCGAGCGGGATCAAAAATCATGGGGAGGCGACGGAACGAGGAACCCGAAAGTAAAAAAAATCAATTCTTTGGTCAAGTCTCTGGCGCACCTAACGAGGGAAAAAAGACTGCGAAAAATCCACACCCACCACCTACCCAACTCGCAACTACGTTCATTGACGGTCGCTCTCTCTCTCTCTCTCTCTCTCTCTATCTGAGGATGGGGATTGGAACGGTGGACCGGCTGCCTCCTCCGGGAGGAGATGGACGACGAAGACACGCAGTTGAAAAAAGATGATGATGGGAACGGCCAAAAACGGGAGGAGAAATAACGGGCGAAGGATAAGGACAGAGACTATATAAATAAGATCAGCTCTGCTTTCGTCCTGTGTATTGACACTTTTTTTTATTTATTTATGTAATTAAGCCCTTCCTACTTTCACCAACAATTTAAAATAAATCCGGATCCGGCTAAATCCAGCTAACCTGTTCGGGGCCCGACCGCCCCGGTGACCACTCCCCCACTATCACCGACCCTTCCTGATGGTGGCCTGTAGCCTTGGCTGAGTTTTCCTCTCTCTTTTTTTTTTTTTTTTTTTTGCATTTTTCTAAGTTTGCTTATTTTTAATATAATTTACATAAATTTATATTGGATAATTATATCAGGACTTTCAGTATACTTATCCCTTAAAAAGATTAACAAAATCATTTTATCATTATATATGATCGTTACATAATACTAAAAGAAAATATAAAACACAGCTCAAAAAAATTGCATTAAAATATATCTGGAAAGGGAGAAATATTTCAAGATTTCATATCTTTTTATGCACAGAAAGTTTGTAAAATAAATAATTAAGGATATTTTTAGGCTAAAAATGGTTCTTTACTTAATATAATAGTATAGATTAAGATCCATTCAGGTGGTAGTTTTAATGATGCATCATAATTCTATAAAATTGATCAAACTAGTGATCATATTATTGATGGAAGATAGGGCAATGCTGCTTGTCCCTAAATGAATGGATATTGAATATTTGTGATTCCATTGCAACAGGTCAAACTAATTTTGCGTACAGCAAGCAAGCGGGTATAGAGTTGGGAGGTATCTTTTTTCCTTTTTTGATATAAATGATGTGTTCGGAGCTATATGAGCATCCACTTAAATCCCACTGGGTGCAACAGTACTGCTCCTAATTGCAAATATCTTCATTTCTAAGTTCAATCGTATTCCTATGAAATTATTTTGTTGAAAATCATTTTGATTTGCTTCATCATGTATTAAATATAATTATATCTGAACTTGATAAAATATGGACTCTCAATTTTACTATTAATTGATTTTGTCAGCAACGTCAGCTGGAGAAATTTTTCAGGATGGAAGCATCATCTAATTTATTTACACGAAAATAATGGGTTTCGAGAAAAAGTAGCTTTTCAATTAAGCAACTAATGATATGTGAATCATGGGTCTCGTGGGCTACCAATAGGCCAGTTACCATATATATATAGGAAATTATTCATTCGAGTTTTGTTTTCAGTTACTTATCCATCAATTAAAAAGAGAAGCACGATGTTGAGTTTTAATCAGACCAGCACAAGAAGGGAAGAGATATTGCATTTTATTGCCACGAACACTAAGTAGTAAGTACAGAACACAGCCCATGAAATAAAACTTAACAAGCAAAGAAGATAGGAACACCATTTGAACACCTAAAGGAAAAGCTAAATCTACACTAGAAGCCCCAATTTCTCTTCCAAGACCCTTTTCCATGCTGGTGCTCCCCCATCAAGGCTTCACCACTTGAGCTTCTCAGGGAAATACTGTGCAAATCAAAACTCCCATGTTAAGATCAAATAAAAAACATGGACACTTTGAGTGCTCGAAGAAGGAAAGAATCAAGGGATACTTGCCTTCTTGATCAAGGACAGGTAGTATGGCTTGACCTCCTCGACATCAATCCGAACCTTGCTCTTGCTGTAGAGGTCGTATTTGCTGCAAGGCGATGATCAAATCAACAAACCCATATTGTAGGAGGACGAAATTAGTTATTTTTGGGGTATCGTATATGGTTCCTTACTTGAATATCTTGAGCCACTTCAGATTCTCAACATCTTCTTCGTTCATCAGGTGCTCATATGCTCCAGCTCTGTGTAAAGCTGAGAAAACATCGACAGAATTGAACAGTGTCAGAAATCGAGTCCAGTGGTCATTTTTCCGAATTTCGAGACTGCTGTGTCTCACCATAGAACGAGTGGTATCTGATGATGAAAAGGCCTGCTGAAGGTAGAGTACTCTTGTTCTCCTTAGCCACCTATACACCGAGATAATACATAAGGTCAGAACCCTAGAAAGTTACACTGAGACAAATATACTGCAATTCGATAAGCTTCTTTATGCAAAGTCTCAGATATACTACCAAGTACATATAGTCATCGTGCCCCCAAGACAACAATACATTGTTGAGTCCACAGCCTTCTGAATATACGCCGAATTTGGTGTTGTAGGCAGGATTGTTGTAGTCAGGGTTCTCCTTGAAATACTGCAAGCAAAAGCTTATTTCGGATTAATATCTTTGAAGATACTTGGATTGGACTAGTATTGCCTCATGTCACATTAGTATCCACACACCTTGTGATGGACGACTGATTCATCGAAAGCACACCCGACAGGGAATGTATCGCCTAAAATGATATGTCAATGAGTTAATAATCCAAAATCAAGGGCATGTCCGAAACTCCAACAATCACTATGAGTAAATTCCTTTTACGAATGTTCACTATAATAATTACCTACGACAGCCCATTGAGGAAGAGCTCCAAAGCTAGGATGAAGAAGAACCTTGCCAAGATCTGAAACAAGAATTGCATTTGTCTCAGGTTTTAATAGATATATGTTCGCAAACCAAAAACATCAGCATATTCAAAGTTAGAATCAACCATATCCTGGAGTCCCTGTACTCGATAACATACCATGAATGAGGCCAGTCAGGTGAAGCCAATCCTCGTTAGGATAATCCTTCCTGATGGCTTCAGCTGTCTGCAGCAGATGCTCAATCTGAGGTTCGTCCAAGTCCGGGTCACTCTCATCGACAAACTCATTGAGAAGTTCACAACATTCCCATATGCTCATCTCCACCCGGTTCAGCACGCCATACTCTTCTCTCATTTTCTTGACCTGCAAGGAAACGACCATGAGGCCACATTAGACTTATTCTGTGAAGTCGGATGACAGAGATAAAATTTCCTTCCGGAAATAGTTTTCACTGCTTGCTTACGAAGTCATAGGTTTGGTTGATGTGATTGGTCCGGTAGAACTGCTCCACGCTCGACTGCCGCTCACTTTCTGCATTGTAGTCCCTGTGTCACATTTCATAGATCGATTAGAACGTTCATTCACCGCTCACTTAAAGGGGATGCGTGCAAAAAACAAGTTTCAACAGATGGAATCAGTCCTTAAATAACGTCATTATGGGTCGATTCAACACTCATAGGCCATCCTATTCGGTCCATTAAGCCAAACTATCCCCCCATCTCCATCAAAATCATGAGCCTACCACATTCGCTCCTCTGATTTCCCCAGGAAATGTTCGATGAATGCAAAATGCATAAAACCCAGAGGTGCTTTTTATGTTACTCCCCTTTCCACAGTTCAAACACTATATCTAAATTCCATGACCAACACCAAACTTTTTCTCTGCCAAGAGACAACCACCATGGGAGACATTCTATATGTTTACGAATGAACTTCAATAAAGGCAAAGAAGAAGAAGAAATACCTGAAAGTTTGGCCGAATGAATTAGTCTCCGGCACCACAAACCCACCATCCAACACCAGCTCATTCTCTTCCACATCATCCTTCTTCTCCACAACCTCAACTTCTGCAGGAGAGGAGAGAGAGAAGCAAAAAAGTCAACACTACGAATTAACTCAATGAGCACATCAACACCATTCTCTTGCCCATATGCCTAATTACCTTCTCCAAAACAACAAAACCATCAAAAGTAAAACCAAGATGCGAACCTTTCACCCACGCGATCACTCGAGAACATGACACCGAAGGGGGAAGACCCAACAACAAAAACCCAAGAGGAAAAATGAAAGAAAGGCTTACCAAGCTCGGGCTGCTCAACGATGACCGTCATCCTCGATCGAACTCGAACCAAACGAAACAAAGATCAAGAACAAGAACAAGAACAAGAACACGAGAGAAGAGACGGATTTCAGCTTGAGTTGCTCGCATTTTGGAGGAGGCGAGGAGGGTTCAATTTATAGGTGGCCGGAGAGTCCTCGCCTGAGAATTCTCAGTGTCGGAGTCCTTGGCATGAAAAAACTATCTTCTCTCACTCTCCGAGTCCTTCTCTGAAAACCCACTCAAAAAACGGAACTTGTTGACATTCCTCGTTTTGCAACGTCCCAAGTTGCAATCCCATTTTCTCGGTAAGGAAGCCGAACCAAGAATTACCAACTTTGTGGGGAGAGAGAGAGAGAGAGAGAGAGAGAGAGAGAGAGGAGGCAATGATTGATTAGCTGTCTTCCAAAACCAAACTTTCTTGTCCTCTCTTCGGTCCTTCGGTCCTTTTGATTTCTCAGCGCTGAGTCAGATTGTCAGATATATATTTCACGGTCGGGGTTGGAAGTTTCGGTGAGTTTCGAAGCGCGCGGGGCCCCCACGTGACGTGGAATCTACTCATGAGGATGATGACCCGTGGGCCCCACGCGCTCTGTCGGTCAGTTTGTCGTCTTCTGGGAGTTCTATTCTGGAGGTGGTCGTTCGAGAGTTTCGACTTTACTTAGGAAGTGACGTGTTGGTGAATGTTGTTTCCGATCCTGGCTTTGTGATTGGCCTTCTGATCTCGATCTTAAAATTGAGCTTATCCAAATTCTGATAAAGACTAAGGGCTAATAAATCTTGGGATTTGTCCAAATTCTCTTTTCTTGAGCAATAATGTGATGTACCTGGCAAGTTTAGTGCATGGCCTCAAAAGATCTTTTTACTTAGGAGGTGATGACTATTATTTCTCTTTCTGGTTTTGGGGATTATCCTTGTGATCTCATCTTTAATCTAATCTAACCATGTGTATAATTGCATAATCGAGCTTATCTAAAGTTTGATTAGGCTAAGATATAATATGGGACTTGTCCAGATCCTTTTTATTTAAAGCAATGAGTCGACGTACATGCCAACTGTAGGGCACTTTGACTAGTACACTTCCTTAAATAATCTTAGAAGGTGCGCTCTCCCATGTGGAGCTATACATTTTAAGTTTTATTCTTGAAGTGTTAGAAAGAAATGCCAAACAAAGGAAAATCCTAGGATAATTGCCACGAGCACATCCAAATATTTAGTCTGCTCCCTAGGGAAATTTTTTCATTTTTGATCGAGGACTTCAGACTGAATTGGATTGAAATAAATCTTCGATTTGACTTATGAGCTTTGCAATAAAAATTTGTATAGGTTGAGCAGGGGTTTCAACACTAGTGATTAAATGTAAAATGGGCATAAACATAAGTCAACATAAGGCATATTTGCATTTAACTAATAGTAGAAAAGGAATCAACAGAAGTAAGCACATTCCATCCTACCTATAAGATCAAAATACATGCTAACATATCCAGAATCTCCATTTCATGCGAAAAAAGCACCAAGAAAATACCAAAAAGGAAAGGGCATTTTTATTTTGGAAATAGCGGTTGATAGTTTCCTCTTTCGCACATCAAATTGTCAAATTTCCTAGGATTCTTATTGACCACTTTCTTGACGTTGTCCATACGGATGCCTACTCTATACATGCCTAATTCACTAACTCTGAAATAATAAGGCCACAAGGCTAGGAAAAGAAAAAAGAGAATATATGTTCTCTTCTTGAAGATTTCGGGTGGGAAAAAAAAAGTTTTGGAAAATGCTTTTTACTTTCAGGTCCCATGTCCTCACGTGTAAATTTCAATTCTTGCGAACAATCAATTGGGTAATGGTGGGCTCACTTAGAAGACACAAGCCATATTGGATGGGCCTGGCCCAAAAGGCTTTTTTCCCTCAAGTCCGTCCAGGCCACGAGCGCACCCATAAAGTATTTTGTGGTGGTAATGCAGGATCTCAACGCCAAAAGTCAAATGTGTGTGAACTTTGAAGGAAAAAAGAAAACGTTTAATATCGGGAAAATCTTCATTAACATCAGATCCTCGGTTTCCCCGAGTTGGGTTCGACTCTAGAGCACATAAAGCTTTTCTGAGAAATTTGAGATTGGCAAATTTTATTTTGGTTGGACTCAAATCACGGATTTAATTATAAATCTCCGAGTTTTCATGTGATTTAGTAACTTTTCGAAAGTGAATTTGATCCTCACAGCCCTTCACTAACGCCGTCGATTTTATTGAATCTTTTGATAGATCAGCTTAAATGGCGAAGATCCAACTTTCTACAGATGGGAATGGAAGGAGTAAAACCTACCATTCAAAGGCCTTTGCATGGCTTTCCCCTCTCCACGACAGGCAGGTGAAGATGGCCATCAAACAGTCAAAAACACTCGCACGATGCAAGATCACATACCCTTTTCCATTCTTGCATCTCAGAACTTCCCGTTCATCATCTCCTCCTCCCCCTCCTCCTCCTCCTTCTCCTCTCGCAGCTTCAGAATTGAGAGAGAAACATCGCCAAAACAACGGCCAAAGATACAAAGAAGCTCGGGTCTAGCTCCGTGCATCGGCAGCAAATCGCAGTCGCCACCGCAGGCAAGTCTCCTGGACTCGAACTATTTAGACTCGGTTCCATGAGTGAACACATTTGTCGATATGCTTTCTGTGGCCAAATTCACGTTTAAGTCTTATTTACGTGGGATCTGTAAACGCCGAAGAATCAAAACACCCTCCAGCGAAACTAATTCGCAGATTTTCGTCAAGAAACCCCAAAAAATATAACGACCGAAGGCCCCCATGTGGAAGTCCGCCAACATCTTTAAATTACATTTGGGAAAAGAATCTGGTGCTTGTAGTCCTTCAGGACAACACAGTACAAACTGAACTCCAAGATAAATTGCAATCAAAACATAATCCTAAAGATACAAGGAAAACCTTAACTGTTGTCTTTCTTGTTGTTGTTCCCTTTTTCAAATAATACTCTTTAGCTTCTACAAATTATTACAGACACTTCTCACATTACTGAACGAGAAAACCGATCATATGATCCATGACACCAAAAGCAGAGATCATAGCATCTAGAGACAGCACAAACTGTAATCGTGGGTTTTCTTCACAGAGCTCGAATCCACTTAGAGACTGAACAACTCCATAACCCGCTAGGATTTTTATTCACTCCAGAGCACATAAAGATTTCATTTTCCATCTCCTCTTATAAGATAGGCTAAGCTTTTAAGGCCAAAGCATCATCCATCACCGCATCCATCAGCGAATAGGGTGGTATTGCGTGATCCCACGTTTTGGTGGCAGCTTTCTTAGTATGAATAGAACCAGAGAAGAAGGCAGAATCTCCACCAACTGCATAGGCAAAAGGATTGATACAAATTCAATAAGAAGGGAATAAAACATCCGGGACACAGGTGAGATACGAGTATCCATAGATTGAAAGCACTGCATATAAGCAAGATGCATCATAACAAAATTGCCATCATAGCCTCCGATCCAGACTATACATATATAGCCCACAAGCATATTATTCAATAGTTACAACAAATCTCTAAAGTGTGCTCATTATTCACAATGCCACACTCCCCAGGGAAAGCTAAATTCTTCGAAACTTATATCCTGAGTCCATGATGGAGGACAGATACAGTGGCAGTAAGATGATCTAATACAGAAAGACCAGGTGCTCCAATTATTGGATGCACTGAAATTGTGGTCTACACTCGATAGGAAATCAAGATGCTGAACAACTAATTCAATGACAGATTGCATTCCCACATGAAGCTTCAATAGTATTAGCTTTTCCAATATGTTGATTTGGAAAGAGTGCATGTTCATCTTGATTAAAACAAAGCTTTGAGGCATCATATATAGGAAGGGAAGAGGTTAAAAGAGGTAGGGAAAAACCTTGAAAGGACAGGGGAGGCAATAATAAGAACATTAAACACTTGGATCTTTAAAAAAAATATGACAGAATCACGAGTGATGATGAGATTCATGAAGCCCACCTCACTTGGTGGAATATGGCTTAATTTGTTATTATAGTGGAGTATAAGTTTGGTCAATCACTGCTTCAGTAGATTGCTTCAAAGGTGCACTTGAATTCTCTACCTTCCCAATAGTCTAAACAAACCGATTATTAATCACTCTGAATCTTTCATATTCTCATGTTCCTTAACCAAAGCTTCAAATAGAAATTTTACTCTACTTCTCTTTCAGACTTAGTATTGGTAAAGAGTATGTCTAAGGTCCTTTTTCAGGTGATTAATGTACAGGATTGTTTTTTTGCACATGACCAGCTTCAGGGACTTCAAAATTGCAAAAAGAAAAAAACTTTCATAATTTTTTAATTACTCGAGTTTCTGAGTTTCATGGATAGATAAAGGCATACTTTTTTGGAAATCACGGTAAAATATCGCAAGGAATTTCACATGACATCTCTTGATCACGAAGGACTATCAGAAAAATGATTGCCAAAAACCGACTATACTAATATGAAGTGCTACCTAACTCATAAAGTTAGGAAATACTTCCAGCCACTAGCTAGATTCGAAGAGAATAACCAATTTCAAATACACTAATTTTATCAGAAAACAATCTGAATAGCTATTGCTTTACTTATTTATGTAAAACAAGTTGCTGAGCGTGTTGCACTGTACGTGTCTAAATATAGTTATCAGCTTTTGCAGCGATTAATCTGAAGAAATGGATCAACACAACCACCTGTCTTCAAGATATCTTAACAATCATCAGCTAGGTGCTCTAATGGTTGCATCAAGGCATTACTGAGGTGTGAAATACAAGCTGAAAACTCCAAGGTAGATGACTCAAAATTGGAGAAAGATTCAAAGAGACTCTTATAATATCAGTCTGAAAAAGATTATACGTCAACTTTTCTAGGGCAATGAAATTAACATATTGCTGGACCTAAAGTTTCTTCAGACTAGTTGTTTAGTTTTTCCTTGACATTGTTCATCTATTTTACATAATCAACACAATTTGAGATCTACCTGAGGTTCCTTTTTCCATGTGGGAAAAAAAAAAAAAAAAACTCAATTTCAAGTAGCTGTTAGAAAAAGTCCGAAATCATATATCCACAAAGTTAAGTATATTTAAAGCATAGTTTCCATTCAAACATTGGAAAGTTTTATTTGGTATTCCAACTTTAAAAAAATAAAAACCAGTAATCTACGACAAACGACTCCAGGAGAAACAATAAATAGTAAAACATAAAAAAATAAAAACCAGTAATCTACAACAAATGACTCCAGGAGAAACAATAAATACTAAAACATAAACATCGTTGCAATCACTTTGTGAGAGAAGCGAGCAACAAGAACTGTATACTTACAAGGTAATAGATGAAATTCAGAATTGGGTGATCTAACACATCCAAGTCCGCTGCTTGATCAAACGCATCAAAACACATCTGCAGTGTTGAGTAATAAAGTAAACATGACATAGTGTCTCTCTGCAGCAGGTCATCATAGATTAAATGGCAAGAGGAAAAATAAAACAAGAGATGTATTCCCTGACCATGAAGGAAACTGCATGAGGCACATCTGATACACAACTATTTTTCGTTTAAGCTCAAAAAACTTAATGAGTCAAGTTCCTAGAGGTCAATGGTCATTTTAATATACTACAACTCACCATGATGCATCTGACTAGAAAGCACAGGAAACATATGGTGGTCACATAGCCAACCTACAACAAAGAATATAAACAGTTAAAAGAATGTAAAACGAGTAAGCAATTGGCCTCTGAACATATGCAGATGCACTTAAGTTATCCCAAGAATACCTCCTGCAGTTTCTTACGACGTCCTTTTGACTCCACAGGGAATCGCTGCAGCATCAAGAAAAGTCTGCAAAAGATGACATGGAAGCATTGACGTAACTGGCAAAGCTACCAAGATTCACGGAATGATCAACTCACAAAACAAAACACAACAATACCATTACAGTGCGATAGCGAACCATGTCACATCTGAAGGTATTCATATTTGGACATTCTCTGGGGTTTCATATAAAGACTAACTCATAATTTCAAAAATCAGCACAACTTAAAAAATGCGAGAAGTCCCATAGCTGAATTTATTGACAGGTGGATGTTCTCAGGGGTGTCATGAGAAGGCTTACTCAGCTACTAAACCAACACTGACTACATATTTCAATAGCTGTGCTTGCAACAATTGCATAGCCTTTCTAAGTATTTGAGTAGTCTCTCCAGTAGACTAGGAATCAGAAATCCTAGAAGTCACGGTTGGATGGCTGCTGGTCTTCCCTTGAGGCTAGCCAGTCCAAAGGAGTCAAGCAAGCAAAGAGTCTTTAATGAAAGAAAATCCGCAAGTAAGAGAGGGATTCAACAGGTGCTTCGTGGCAAAAGCAAGAATGCTAAAGCTCAACTGGCTAGAACATAACTTCCAGCAGAGCAATAGGAAAGGTCAAGGAAAAGAAGGGATGGTGACAAAATTAACTTGACTAACAGCCACTTGACAGTCAGATTCCACCTCTCAAACCCGTGTCAACATAGATCTAGATGACAGGGTTGCACTTTTTCCAAACACCTTGCAATAATTTAATCATCGCAATCCCCTTTTCTGATATAATGAGAAGTTTTGTGCATAGTTGCATTTACAGCAGAAAGATAACTCATTGAGCTTTCTAGCTAAATAAAATAATTCAATTGTTCAGTATAACCTGTTCTATCTTACATATTATACATTTCCAACTTTCTGAGCATTAATTCGACGCATTTTACAGGAAACACGAAGCTGCTGGTTCTAGTGCCCTCACTTCATTCCATGTAAGTTACAAGATTGAAATCCTCTTCACTAGAAAGAAAAAAAGAAAGCAGGGTCATAGTTAGGTTACCTTCCACCATATAGTAGAAAACCAAGGGCGGCGAACAAAGAAACGCCTACACAACGAAGAGTCAAAAGCATAACTGATCAGTATCACAGTGATAAGAATAAAATATTGCGTTGAGTTTTAAGAAGCAGAACAACCTGCAAAAAACATCTTCGAAAGGATAACCACAACTGGAATAGGTTTCCACCACAGGATCAACCACATTGCTATCTGAACAACAAATTTCAGATTTAAAAACATGAGCGAACAAAAGTGGAAACATTTTCTATAGAATATCATTTTTTACAGGTCCAAAAATCATTCACACCAAAAGAAGTAGAATAACATACAATATCTCACTCAGGTAAAAAACTATAACATGTGTAACTTGGCAAGCCAAGTTTTTCATTACATCGACTTATTCCACCAAGGTTGGGTTGACTATACAAATCCTTTTACACCATTGCACTCAATCTTACGTCATCTCCACTGGTGTTTCCCGAACCACTTGTCCTAAAACACCTCAAGCGAGCTTTCCTTGTCTTGTCCTTCATAAAATTTGTAACCTCTTTTCCTCAAATAGATTAGTTTCTAAATATCCTTTTTGTCCCATGTATCTATTCGTCGAAAGAAACATCCTCATCTCTGCTATACTCAATTTTATGCGCTTGTTCGTATTTGACAGCACAATCTACCGTGTCATACCAGAGCATTGCCGTTCCTTACTAAATCCACCTATGTGAGATTTATCTTCACATCTGGTCCTAAGCTTGGATATTTGTTGTTTATTTATTTATTTTTATTTTTTTGGGGGGGAGGGGGAGGGAGGAGAGGCAAAAGGTAGTCAACAGCTATCAAAGAAAATAAATAAATATCAAGCTGATGAATTAGGCAACAAACTAGACGATAAACATAGGTTAAAGCAAAAGACTCGTGCTCTAAAGAATCAATTAGGGATTACATGAAAGATGACAATTAGAAAGGAGTTTGTCCAACCCTATTCACTAATTATGCAAGCCACATGCAAAGGTTCTGTAAAATGCACCTAGACTATTTTCCAAAGTTGCCTACATATACCTTGTAGAAGCAATGCATGACAAAATAGTGACTTCACCAAAACAAAGAAGAAAAGGAATCCTTATGGCAATAGGCCTCCATCAACATCCAACTTTAAGCCTCATATCTTTACCCCAACACGAAATCAACATAAGAGTTCCATTTAAGGCATTTTTCTAACATTCATGCTTTTCTCAAATCATTTGATGCTACCATTTATTATTATAAATGAAAAAACCAAATCATAAAGGGAACCCTTCAAACTAAAACTCATTCAACAGGATAGGTGCTGGCTTGACAAAAACATGCACTAACTAGGGTATTGAACCAATATCTAGTTGGAAGGTATAAGAGATGCCCTTTATTAAAGGATCCACTATATAAACTTCTTTACAAGACCTATAAAGAGGATTGCACAAACAACATTCACTGCTAAAAATGAAAAGGCTAGGCAGATGAGCCATACGTCACCCAACCTAGTGTGTAATGAACTGTTATTCCTAGCCAAAGAGACAGCTTGTACTCTTATAATTAAAGAACATAGCCTATCAGTGGTTCTTCACACGGACTTGAGATATCTTGATTTTAACTCCCCTTTCACACTCCATATACAAGGCCATTGGAAAATAATTAATATATTCATTTAAATAGGTCCAAGTGAAATAACAAAAAGGCAATGTTAATTGAAAAACAGTTAAGGGCATTTTGATACCAAGAATTAGGACACACAGACCATGAAAAAAACAATAGGCAATCAGATACTTGGTAGAATGTGCGTGAAACAAGTCAAGAATAAACACCCAAAAAAAAAAGATAAACTCGAACATAAAAAATGTTGAATATCCCAAACGAAGGATGTAATGGGAGACTATACAGACAAGTGAAGAGCACAACTAAGGAACCAACTTTGATGTGTGGATTGCAAAAACATCATAAGTCCCATTCCCCACGGCACCAAGTGCAAATGTTTCACGGGTAGCTACCCAGACTCTGGCTCGTATCTCACCTAGACCTTGAGGTTAATTGGATATTTCGGGGGCCTAAGTTTACCTACCTATGATGTGCTGTCTCATCATTCAAAAATTACTTCAACAAGTGAAACGACATCCTACGAATGCTCATGTAAAACGACGTGACATTACAAGGGCCAAGTACGGCCAAGAAAAGACAGATGCAAACTCCAAAGAAGACATTGAGTGGTGAATCTAACTTGAAGGATTCTCATTAGAACACAATGCCCTTAAAGCATCCATGGCCAAGCCACTCAGTGGATCAAGCATCTCTTTTTACAATCAGTTTTGTAGCTTGACCTTTCCTACTTAAGATCCTAGATAAGTTGGTTGATACAAGGAATCCATCAAATAGCATCAAGGGGAGGATCAACTTGAAGGCTTTAGCAAATCAAGTATCCTAAACTTTAATGAGATCCATCTATTTCTTTTCAAACCAAAGTTTGGGCAAAAGAGCCTCGAGAAGGATCTTATTAAGAACATTGAAAACCTTCTAAACATGATATTATAAAAAATAAGCCACTAGATGAAGAGCAATTGTCTCAAATGATTCGTGCATCAACTCAAGCGATATAGGTTCGACATTGAGATTCCAGTGAAGCTAGATCAAGAAGACAAGAAAATGTTTTAATTTGGCCGAACTTTAACTTTTAACCAAACTTAGCTCGCTTCAAAAATCACCTATTCAAAGTCAATTCGATCTTCTTAGTCAAACAAATCAAGAAAGAATCGTTACACGCTCAAACTTGAGGAAGCTAGTTTGCCACCTTAGGTTACTAGATGGAGATCTAAGTTCGACCTTGAGCAAGAAAAATTTTGCACAGAAACGTACAATAAAAAGTTCTTAAATGTGCTATGTATATGCTAGTCGATTGGTTAGTCAGTTGCTTGATACAAGTATGTACAATTAAATCAACACATTGCTAACCAAGCTAGAGCAACTGATCTCTTGCGTGCTAGTCCCTATCTCTCACCAGATGTTTCTTTGCCCACCAAATCCAAATATAGTCTTAAAAAAAAAAAAAAAAAATCATCTAGGGTTTCTCTAGATTGACTTATACATTTTGATTTCACTCAATTCAAATCTTGTGGCTCATGCAAATTAAATTTTCACTTTTTTATAATTCAAAACACTAGAAACTTTCGTGGAATACAAATAATGATGCATAGATTCATATCTGACATTTTCATTATATTTTTAAAATTGGATTGATATTAAGATTTGGCAGGAAAGCAAAAAATTACTTGTCACTTTTAGTTAAGCTAACAGCGAATGCATTATTAAAATGTTCGCAACCTTGCAGTCTTCCATTTTCGGAACAAGTCACAATGACATTACTCCATTTTTGTTAATTTATCACGCAAATCCCAAAACTGATATTTTTAAATATCATTTTTTGCCTCTTGAGAGAGAGAGAGAGAGAGAGAGAGAGAGAGAGAGATTCATAAAATATATAAATCAACTGCACGATGTAAAGGTATGATGTCATCAGACCAAAACCTAGCTCATATACAAGATAGTAACCGCAGCTCATCTCACTGACTTCACAAATAGTTTGACTTTTAAATAGGAATACATGTTGAGGAACAAGAAAAGATTAAAAAATTCGAGCTGATAATCTTAAGGAAAAGGAGCACCTAACACTAACATAAATAATAATCAACAAACCATCAACAGCTGCTACAAGAAAACAAATGGAGTCCCAAATCTGGCCTTCCAATTTAAAGAAAGATCAACAAACTAGAGTTTTCACCTGAACTGCATAGACCACGCCATTAATTGTAAAAAAACTAGGCCGGAGTCCATCAGTAGATACAGCACGTGCCTGATCCACATTCATGCCAAATAACAATAAGTCCAAATGTCTGCTATAAACTCAACATATGAGCTAGCTGCACGTGCACGTGGCACCTCACCTGATAATATATCTCCGCCCAGAAGAGAACCAAAAGTGCGTACGTCGTGAAGAATGCAAGGCTCGGCACGTCAAGCAGTATATGCTGGACAATCTGAGAGAGGCAGAGATTCCAAAGCAAAAGCATAAGCATCATAAGCCGGAGTAGAGCTCACAAGAACATACGTGATGGATCGAAATTCAAAACCTCAGGAGATAACTTCTGAATGTCCCGCCGGAACACGAACACTATACATCTAACTGCACATGCTCACAAACAAAACTAGGATCAGATGGCAATAACCGAAAGGAAGAACGTGGGAAAGCTAAAGTTCGAAGCACGAACCGCCGTTGACCAAGAAATTGAGGAAATGGAAGACTTTCTGTGTAGTCCAACCGAACTCGGGAACTCTCAATTGTATCCGAACGAGTTGAACCTAAAGGACAAAAACAATTCCCCTCATCCACCATTGTAAAATTGCACAGAGACTACGAAAAACAAGGAATCGAACTAACAATGCGAAGTAAAAAATCCGACTTTTCGCGGCAGGAATTCCCTCATGGCTAATCAAGTACACTAAACAAGCTGCATCGTCAATTCTTTCGCTGATTTCAGTCAAACTAACAGAACAAAGCAGCAACATATCACAGCGAAACCAAAAGGAGAGACTAAACCCTAACCGTCGATCAATTTCTCAAACAACCCACAAATCCCATTAACAAACAAAAGAACACGGGGGATTACCACGGCGACGGCGGCTACGACGCCGTAGAGGGCGGCGAGGGCGTGGAAGATGCGATCCTGCCACACCGCGGACGCGTTCACGTCGTCCCACCAACTCGAAGCCGCCGTCATCTCGTAGGCCGCGACCGCCGACGACCCCATCCCCGAAGCTTCTCGAATCCCCCTACCCTCGTCCCCTCTCTCTCTCTCTCTCTCTCTCTCTCTCTCTCTCTACAAATTGAGCAATTCGAGGAGGGAGGTCAATAAAAATATCAACGAATCGCGACCGCGAAAAGCCCCTTCGACCCTCGAATCGCTCCTCCGTAAATTCCCGAAATCGGAGGGACGAGCACGGCCGGCGAGCACAGTGCCGATCCTCTTCGCTTTTTCCCTCCTCCACCCCTGTTCTTCCTCTCTCTCGATTTTCTTCAAATTTTTTCTTTTTTTTCAGCGATCGGTTTTCGCTGGGCAGTAGTAGTAATTTGAAAGGAGGCTAAAAGAGAGAAAGAGATAGAGAGAGAGAGAGAGAGAGAGAGAGATCGATCGTGATCTTTTCGATTTTTACTAATGTCCTGTCCTGTCACCCCGTTCCGTGTCTCTCCCTCGAATGTTTTTCGACAGCCAGCCAGGCGGTCGTGTGCCGAAAGAGGGACTCCTCGGACATTTTACGCGCGGGTGCGAGGTGGCGGCCTGGGCACGCGCTCCTTCGCCTCCAGCCCCGCCACGTCTTCCTTTTCTTCTTCTTTTCTTTTTTTTTTTGTTTTTTTCTTGAATTTCCAGGACCTTATCTTTTCGGTGCCCCGCTCCGCTCGAGCCAAGTTCTTGTTTTTTCCGGAAAAGAAATGCGAAGATGATATGACCGTTTCCGGACGAAATTTCCAAGAAAGCCCTGGATGTACTGTATTTGCATTGTTTTAATTATTAACTTCTCGATTCCGTTAATATAGTCATAAATATTTTCAAATTTCGAAAATTAAATATATATAATTACTTTTCCTAAAAATTACTATGCAAACATCAGGTCGTCTTCGTACGTAAGACAGAACGCCGTGTGAAATAGACGATGCTGACCATGGCATTTTCTTAATATTTTTTGATTTTTTTATTATTTTTCTTTTCTTTTTATTACTTTTTCTTTAGATTAAAGGTCAAAAAGTATTCTTACCATTTACCAATAAAAAAGAAAAAGTCTGAAAGTAAAGGTAAGCGATTATAAATTTCTTATAAATTCTATCTATAACTTGAAACTTACCTATCAGCATAAGTTCATTATTTTTTAAAATTCAAAACTCATCATGCATACTCTTAAATTTGGAACCTACCCTATCTCAAGTTCTAGGGCCGTTTCAAGGTTTAGCATTTTTTTTTTTTTTTGTCTTCAATGGAGTATAAAGTATGAAATTAAATAAGGAAACTTACATCGTTGGAAGCAAAGGAGGGTTGCCAAACCCAATAAATTGGTGGAGCCCGAGTGGCTTATTCGCTATGGCCTCCCATATTGTTTCCAAAAACATTACTCAAATTCCATCAACCCGAAAATCGAACTAAACACTTTATTTAAGATCATATCAATTCAATAATTAATTGTAATTCAAAATTCTCTAACGTCATCGTAGCTTAACTCGATTATATATGAAACAATCAATCTCGTTCTCATAGTCAATTCATCCTCGCCTGACACAGGATTGCATCTGCATTATTAAATCCATCAACGGAACCACAGCACGAGTCTTCTCTAAGATCAAGAATACATAACTTTTGGACTTGGGACATAAGAGCTGCTCGAGATTAACCATAATATGCCCATGGTTTTATGAAATAAGTTATCCAAATGCAACCTATCCCTTGTCATGTTTGTGTTTATCCGTATTTCTTTTCATCTAAATGCCATTCCATCTTTTCACATTTGGCCCCAGTACTTATTGTTTTATTCCCAAATACGACTCCACTTTTTAGGCAAATGCAATTGAAGTCAAACAAGCGAATGGAATCTTCCATACCGTGGCCCACATGAATATGCAAGATCTATAAAAAGTGCCTAAAAGCAATCAAGCATAGAGAAAATATTAGCTGCACTTGGGATTCCACCATATCAAACTATGAGTCCACTCATCGAGCGACATGTGTCGCTCGAGTCCTACCGGGTCACAACCTCTTACCACCACACCTCCCCCCTATGTCATTTATATAAAGTCGATAATATTAAATGGCATAACTATAATTTCTATCAACTGAACATTAAACTTGTTCTACCGGCATCTCTATGGCTTACATGCAGCTTCTATGTCATATGTTATGTGTATCTCTCTCATTATTTTGGTTCAAAGGGAAGGAAAAAAAAAGAAAAAAAAAAGATTTAATGATCAGGAAAGTTCTTTCATTTGTTGGATAGGTCGTGGGTAATGAATGATTCGAACTCTTGATATTATGATTCACGGTTATGTGCTCTAATCCATCGAGGTACAGGCCCGCTAGAAAAGAAGACTGCCCGATTAGGGAATGACGATTTCTAATGCAAGTAGTTTGGGAAATCGGTAAAGAGTGAACGATGAAAATATAATATTTAAATTTTAAGTTTTGCTCATCCCCTGGTACAAAAAATTTCAAATTTTCTCATTTCAGCCCAACTTCATCCTCTCCCTATCTCTCCTTCCCCGAGAAGTTAGAATCAAGTTGATAGGACCCGGCTACTTTAAACTGGTTCTCGAGGTGAATCTCACCCGATCACACACTTTCTGGTACGGAAAGCATGAAGAAAGCCAAAGATCCTTTCTGGCTGGTTCACTCATGAGTCATGACTAATTGATTTAAAACATAATCATATCACGTAAAAATAGTGATCAAATCCACCATTAAATTAGCGGAAAATTTTCAAACCTCTAATATTTTTCTATGTTTTCATCATAATCATTCAATATGAGCTGTATTACATATTAAAATCATTACTGCAAATGTTACAAAAATGCATTCGATAGCCAAAAAAAGGATCACCAATAAATTATGTGTTTATCACAAATAATCAAACTCGAAAGATGTTTGTTCATGTGCTTGCCCTCTTTTCTGCACGCGCATGCCTTTGCTAACTTTAAGTAGACAATGCAATGAATTGTTTCAAGGCTGACCCTAATTAATTAAT
This sequence comes from Eucalyptus microcorys, assembly GCA_014182515.1. Taxonomy (NCBI): domain Eukaryota; kingdom Viridiplantae; phylum Streptophyta; class Magnoliopsida; order Myrtales; family Myrtaceae; genus Eucalyptus; species Eucalyptus microcorys. The sequence goes on along the minus strand of CM024568.1, from coordinate 32,299,199 downwards.
AAATTGACTCCCATTAAAACGAAGTTCGCTTTGGTATTAAATATACTTTTTTAGCGTTGTCTTTTAATAAATTATAATAACCACCATGATTATGATCATCTAGTCAGAGAAACTTTATTATTTGCAATCTTCTCTCCTCGCGCTTGCACAACACGGTCGCATTCTCGAGCTGCAACGATCTTCATTGCCATCATCAGACCTGTCTCGATCTCTGACCTCCTGCTTGAGCTCGCAGCAACCGAGCTTCGCCTCTCTTTTCATCTCGCCTGTGTACTTCAAGTCGCTGCTAACCTTTGCCCCGAGCATAGATCGCCGATTCGCCATCGAAACCGAGCTGTCTTGTTTCTCCCTCTATCCATGTGCTCATTCGAGTCGAACCCCATCGCTCGCCGATCATGACCAACGGTGGTAATCGCCATTTATGGACAGTCGACCGAAGCTCTGCAACTCCTATTGAAAGGGAGCGGGTGCACAGGGTTTGAGAATTTGTTAGCTAGTTAGCAAGCAATAATCGGGATCGTTTTGAATGGTTTTCAGAAAATTATGCGTGAAGTTTTTCGATTCGGGCATGCTTCTGCGGAAATTCAATAACTAGTCCCATGTAAGATGAACACAGAAAAAAGGAAAAAGAAGCAACAGAGAACCCCGAGAACGTCAACTGCTTATTTTGCGAATTCAATTACTTGGAGTTTCATGGCATTGAAGAAAAGAAGAAGAAATGAAGTAATTTGGGAGTTCGCCTATGATGACACCGGATCTCCATCTTTTTTAGTTCTTTTTTCTTTTTGATCCGAATCCAGATTTTGTTCTGGAAAACAATGCCTGTTTTGGCCTCTGGAGAAATCAAGTGCTCGTTGATCGGCGAATATTTGACTCATCGGTAAGCTTAGCCATTATTTAAGACTAAATTTGAGATAAAGTCCATTCGGGCTCTCTTTTAAGAAAATGATTTCAATTTAGGTCTTTATTTGAGAATCAATAATATTGGTAGGAGTAATATACAAGATCGGGAATAAGCACGAAAGTGGAAAGATCAAGTGTTTGAACAAAAGGTCACCAGGTTCATCAAACCGAGGGGATGGGCCGATAAGGCGAGAATGGCACTAAAAGTATCAAAAATTGTGTATACCACTCACTTTAGTGTCAAAAATTTTCGCCGACTCACTTAAGTGCCAAATCAGTATAAAAACAACCACTTAAGCACCTTAGGTAATAAATTCTGACTAGAGAAATTACGTGACTTTTATAATTTTAAATTTTATCTAAGGTTACATTTTTCTTTACACTAATCACTTTTTAATAATGACTAGCACTAAAGTGATCACTTTTTAATTTATTACATGATGTCGTTTATGGGTTATATACTGATCGAATACGTTGGCAAACCATGTAGGATTGGAAAATTAATAAAATTTGGTAATATCGGATTTCTGACTACCCATATCAGAATTAGCACTTAAATGATCATTTATTTAAGAAGTTGTACTTAAGCGACCCGAAAAAAAAAAAAAACATTTGGCTAAAATGAGTGTTGTTTTGATACTTCTAATGTTGTTCTTTCCCAATATGGCATTGAATTTGCCAATTGAATCATGGGTGTAAAAACTTTTTGCATCGGGGGCTTGAATACCAATTTATTATGTCTAAAATAAAGATTGTTTAGGGAAATAGATTAAAAAAAGAATAAAAGGAAGAATAGTGGAGTAAAAACGAAGAAGACATGATAAAAAAACTGAATTGATAGAATTTTTAATTGTTTTATTATTGGTGAAGTTCTAGATATCATCCATGATTTATTTTTGCCCGTGCGATTAATCAAACGGTCATTTTTTATTTTCTATTTGTATACAAAATTTCAAATTTATAAAAGCTAAATAGTTCTAGTCTTTGAAGCCACTTTAAATTCGTTGCAATATTTCAATATTTACATGTATTTTCTCCGGTGGTAAACGAACCCAAGCATACAAAATAATTTAGGGAAAATTCACAATGAGGGCCAAAAATGCCCTTACTTTTTCAAATAAAAGTCCGAAATAGACATTGTGTCAAATAAGGGCTTGGAGTAGCGAATGATCGTTTCAAATAAGAACCTAAAATGGTTATGATCATTTTAAATAAAGACCTAACCTCACCAGTCATCGGCTCGCTAAACATTTCAACCAGTTAAGGGTATTTTCGTCAAATTATAATTTTAAATTTAAATTTTTTATTATTTTTTTCCTTTTTTCACTTTTCTTTTTTTTTCTTTCTAGCAAGAGCTAGTGATTGGCGCTGAGGGCTTGACAACCCTTACTGATCACTAGTAAGGGTCGGTAGGGGATCTACCAACCTCTTAGCCAGGGCTTACTAGCCCCCATTGTCCATAAGCGAGGCCACCCTTGTTGGATGTGGGGAGGGTTGGCCTTGCCTGAGGCCGGCCGTTGGTGAGGGACGGCCTCGCGTGGGCGAGGGTCGCCTCACCTTGGGGAAGGCCATTAGCGCCCTTGTCAATCCCAAGCGAGGGCGAGCAAGCCCTTGTTGGCCCTTACTAGTAATCGGCGAGAGTCGCCCTTGCAAAGGTGGCCCTTGCTAGATTGGGCAAGGCCGACCCTCACCTAGCCCTTTTCAACATTGCCGGCATCGATGAAGATAAAAAAACCAAAAAAAGAAAAAAAAAAAAAAAATTCTAAAAAAGGTAAATGAGTAAATGCCATGACCAATAAAAAAGACATGCCTTTATTTGAAACAGATATACTCACTTTAGCTCTTATTTAATACAAGATCCACTTTGAACTCTTATTTGAGAAAATGATGATACTGCAAGCCCTTATTTGGAATATGGTCAATCTCAAGCTCTTATTTTAGAAAATAAAGAATTCAGGCTCTTATTTGAATATTTCCCAATAATTCATGCCATAAACTTAACATAATTTACTTTAGAGAATCACAAAAGTAGAGATTAAAACAATTTCAAAGGGCTTTTTTAGAAATCTCTATTATCGAGGGAAAAAATGAAGATGAAAATAAATATAAATACGAAGATTTTGAAGTGCAACTTGTAGTTTTGTTTATAAACGCAATCAAAATTGTTATACCAAATAAATAAAATAGACAAAACAAAATATTAAATGAAACGCAAATACAAAAAGAAAACTCAAGTGAAAAGTGGCTTGAGCAAGTGATGCATATCCATTGCGTGGCATTCAAATTAATTAAATATTTATAAATTTTAAGGTAAATCAGTAACCTCTTCAAATAATTTATGACTTTACATTAATGATGTGGGTAGATTCCCAAACAACCGTCATATAATAGTGTGGATTGTCTTCCTGAATAAGATGGTGGTAAATTCAAACATAAGTAAAGTCGAATCGATGATATAATTCGTTAATTAGTGTTTATTATCGTCATACTAAAAATTCAAACTTGTTCCTGATTTCGCTCGTCGATCATTAAAATTGCGCTAGGATTTTATATCGCTGCACCGTAATAAGCCCATAAAAATAGAAAATTAAGCCAACCAAAGTCTCGATTAAAAAAAAAAAAAGGTAACAGATGATATATATATATATATATATATATATGTGTGTGTGTGTGTATAACAAAGAAAGCTAAAAGAGAAAAGGAGATAAAAAAAAAAAAAAAAAGCAAAGAAAAAGGAGGAAAATAGGGGAAAAATAGGAGTGGAGATTTGGGCGAGAGAGATTCACATACGCTCACTTGGTCATACCTCTGTCGCCCTCTCTCCTCCCCCGTCTCTCTCTCTATCTCTCTCGCGCTCTCGCTCTCCCTCTCCTCTATCCCTCTGCCCCCCCCTCTCTCTCTCTCTCTCTCTGCGAGGCGGCTCTGCGCATTCCCCACCTCCCTCTTCTTCTTCTTCTGTCAGATTAGATCTCTCCGTCTCTCTCTCTCTCTCTCTCCCCTCCTTCTCTCTCCCTCTTATCTGGTCGTGCAGTCGGATCTGGGAGGGTAAGGAGATCGTTCTCGATCGATTCTTCTGCGCTCGCGGGGTGGTGGGTTCCTTTTTTTGGGTCGAGAGACCGCCATGGTCCCGGGCACGCGCGACGCGACGAGCCAGCCGTCCCATGCCTCCGCCGCCGCCTCCGCCGAGGAGGAGGCCCTCAAGCGGAACACCGATTGCGTCTATTTCCTCGCCTCTCCTTTGACCTGCAAAAAGGTTCGCCCTTTTTTCTGTGTGTCCCCCCTTCCCTCTGTCTCTCTGTCTCTCTGTCTCTCTCTATCGATTTCTTTTTTGATTTATCTCGTTAGGGTTCGGGTGCAAAAAGATTACGCCCTTTTCCAGCTCCGGGAGCTGTGGTTCTTGGGTCTGTTTCATCTCTGGTCTCGCGGAGTTAGGGGTAGGGTGTAGTCGCCTGAACCCTTGCGGGCGGCGGTTTATGAATTGGATCTTGTTAGGGTTTCTGATTGTTGAATTGGGTTCCGTTGGGTTTTGTTCGCCTGAGCACCTTTTGGGTGAGCTCGAGTGAAACCTTTGGTGCTTCGTTTTCTTAAGAAAATAGGGGAATTATCTCTATGCGGGGTTTTGGGTAATGGGTAATGGGTTTTGGTCGTAAAGATGCGGACTTTGCTTGTTCTGTGGGTGAGTTCGTCGTTTATCTGTTTCGGTTCAGTGTGTTTTGATCGGAATAGATAGTAAAGGTTCTTGTAACGGTGGAATGAGCTCGAGTCTCAGCTGCCTTCCGTAGTCTTAACGTGTTTAGGCCTGGAGAAGCATGGGTGAGATGGTGCTGTTTGCCTAATGCGGAGGAGAATATTTCTTTTGGACATGCATGATTTGGAAGTACGTAGTCGTAACGTTAAGGGAGCGGCAAGCACGTGCCGGTGTGATATTTTCCCCTATCAGTTATGATTCTGTTGCTGCCTGTGTTATATCTATTTTACTCGTACATCTCATTCGCGATTCAACAAATGGCAGTTGTCTCAACCGACAATTAATAGTTGTTAGATACGAATTTCGGGAGGAAATAATCCCTGATCCCATCCCTCAATAGGTTTTCCACTTTTGAATCTTCCTTGCCACACATATTGTTCGTCATACTCTAGTGTTGCTGATTGCAATTGCTCGTGACTAGAAGCTTAGGAAGGCTTACCTGAGTTTGCAAAGGGGTTGTGCATCTTGCTTGAACGTAATTAATGATATACTGTAATTAGTGGCTTCCTCTTATCGATTGTGTATTTATGTGAGTTACTTGTATATTTATTGACTGATTGTCCTTGTTAAAGGGAAGTGAATGTGAGTACCGCCACAGTGAATATGCCAGGGTTAATCCCAGAGATTGCTGGTATTGGTTGAATGGCAGTTGCTTGAATCCAAAGTGTGCTTTCCGTCATCCTGTAAGTTTTCCTTCCTTGCCTGATTTGTGCTGTTTTTTAAAGTCTTAGATTTTTCTTTCAAGTTACTGTTTGTCAGTCTCTAAATACAGTAGTCTCTAACTATTTTAGAATGTTACTTGTGATATTAATGCTGAGTACACTTTTTTTTTAGCCCCTTGATGGCTTATTGGGAGCGCCAGCTGCAGTGCCAGGTGGATCTTCTTTGCCAGTGCAGCCACCGGCAATGCCACCGGCAATGCCCCCTGCAATGCCACCCGCAATGCCACCCGTGGCACAGGCTTCTTACAATTCTGGAAAACAAGCAGTACCCTGTGTGTTTTTCCAGAAGGGAATTTGCTTGAAAGGCGACAGATGTGCCTTCCTGCATGGAACAAACACTGTGGTTGGCAAAGTGCAGCAGGCACCGGCATCAACGCCTGTTAATGATTCTTCTACTGTAAAGAAACCTTTTGGCAGCCTAGAGAAATGTTCTCAAGGGCAGAAGGTCCCACCAAACGCCTCTAAACTAACATCTCGACCATCTGAGTTAAAGCCCTTTCCAAAAGTTGAAAATGCTATACCGAGAAATGAAGTAAGCATAGAAAAAAGTGCACCACCATCACTGCCTCCCCCCAGAATCATCGATGAAGGTGCCTCTAGATATAGGCCTTCAAGCACCCCTACTGTAAATGGAAACTTGCAGAACAGGACTAGTCGATTGCATCAGCCTGTTGTTGCAGACGACTACCATAGCTCACACAAAGACAAGGAGGCTGATGAATATCTCAGGGAGTCCTCTCCTGGTTTTGATGTTCTTGTGGATGATGAGCTTGGAGAGTCTGATTATTATCACAATGATGATCAATTTGGAAGAGGAAGAACCCATGAAGGACGGAACATAGGCTCTGTGACTGATTATGACTTGGATCGCCCTGGAGAGTATAGTGCAGATATTGAGCATGAGATGTTCCGCGATCCACGTGCATATGACTCTTTTGATCGCAGGTACGGTTGGGATCAGCGGCAGGATTCATCTGATCTTATTCTTGGTGGGCCCATTCTTCGAGAGAGGAGGGCATACCCAAAGAGCGACAGCCCTGAGCATGCGGGCGACTCTGATCTGCGTCACCGATTGTCAAAGCACAGGAGGGTTAATGGTTTGAGGTCAGTTGTTAGTCATGAATTTGTCCCTGACAGCCATGTTGCTGATAGAACTTATCGTGGGTCTTCTCGGAGGGATTCACAGCACTCATCTTCGCATGAGGGCCAAGGTAGCAGCCGTCTTAAGGGTAGGATAAAGTTTCCAGGGAGAGTCAATGGGGGGGATGTCAACTCAGATAGGGAGACGGAGACAGGAAGGAACCCGGGGAGATCGTATCAAGGTGTTAATAGGCTTAGAGATAGACTAAAGGGCAGGGCACAGGATGATTACAACGTGGAAGCAAGGAATTTTCAAGCCCCTCGGATGAGAAGGGAATCAGTAGATGAAAAGAGTATCAATTTTGTGGGTCCGAAAAGTCTTGCAGAGTTGAAAGGCCTGGGACGTGGTCAAGAATCATCATCTTTCATGGGAAAGCAGCAGAATTGTTCGCTGGACCAACCATTGGGAGATGTCTCTTTCGAGGGGCCAAAGCCCCTTAGTGTGCTTTTGAAGAGGAAGAGAGAACCTGAAGGTACAGGTTCTGGGTCCAGATCATCTGCAAGCAAGGAAGAGCATGGTCACGAGGTGAACTCCCAGAAGCATGGCGATCTCACAATTCATCCCAAGGAAGAGGAAGACAGCTATAAATCCAAATCTGGCACAGCTGATGCTGTTGGTAGTAACAAAGATCACACTGAAGGAGCCAGCAGTGCTGTTCATGGAGAGATTGAGAATGAAGACGGAATGATCGTTGAAGATGCAACGGAAGACCCTGAGCTCGGAGCTGATGATCAAAGGGACGGGGACTATTATGAGCAAGGCGACGAAGGAGATTATAATTATGAAGAAGGTGAAAATGCTGAAGGGGAAGGGGAAGAGGAGGAATATCTGGATGATGAAGACGGAGATGACTTTGCAAAGAAAGTCGGAGTCATGTTTTCGTGAGCGCAGGGAGGCTGAATCTGCTGGGGGATTGGTTGGTTCAGCTAATATGGATTTACCATGAACGTTAGAGTTTCCTTTCCTCATTTGTGCTGTTTTGAAACCTTTTTAATTTGTTGTATTTAAAGCCTTTGATGATCGAATGGGATTTTTCTTATGCTTATGGCATTTGTCGTGCCCATTTACTCAGAAGTTTGCTAAAGTGAATGACTGTACCGCTAGGAAATTAATAAGAATCGCAGTTTAACCTTTCATCATCTCTCGGTAACAATTCATGCTGCCATATGCTGTGTGAATGAGGCTTCACTACTGGTTAAGCTAGTCTCTGATCAGATCCTTTCTTTTAGAATGTCTGCATGTGCTAATCATTATGTATGCAATTTTCGTAATAGAAAGAAGTGCAGTTTTGTCCTGTGGCGGAATTTGAATTTAAAATGGATACACTTAGGCATATGATTTGCTGCGAATGCTAGGCAAATAATATTTGCTGCCTTTTTGACCTCAAAACCATAGACATTCCAATTAGAGATGTGAGAACCTGACCCTGTTCATAGCTTAAATTCCAGAGTACTTCCCATATCTCAACCCTAGAAAAAAGCTCACTTTTACCACTGGCTTCCCCGTGGTGTTGTGTTGCTTCCAATTTCTTCATTTGTGCCTGCAAGCAGCTTACGGTGGAGAGAGTGAGGCTAGGGAATTGGTCAATAGAATGCTTACCAAACCCGTTTCTGGAGTGACCTGCATATTCGAAACGGTGGTAAATTATCATGTATCTGGACTCAGTAGTCTATGCTCTATAGATCCTCGTCGAACGGCGTTTGGAGGGATTCTTGATCCCGATGTGGTGTGTCAAATGGCTATGGTGAGCTTTTGCTTGAAATGGCGTGATGTCGCCTTGACGAAGCTCAGTGAAATGCCTGAGAGACATACCCATTGCAACGATTGCTGGGTACACCCAGTGTTGGGAGTCAAAGCAGGCCTCGGATTTGTTCCCCGAAAAGCAAACGGAAGGTGCGAAAGTCAACCAAGTCTTCGATCATTTCAGTTTTTCCCCGTGTATACTCAGTTGGATAAGGTTTACGGTGATGCTTGGGATTTCATTGATTTAAACGTTTGCAAAAGGCAGGGTTACGGATAAGGCCATGGAGGTCTCCTACGGGATGAAAGAAAATGTACATGTGGAGTAGGTGCCGAGAATGGACTAGCCATGGATGGAGCAGGTAGGGCGCATCTCCACCTTTTCTTGCTCAAGGAGAAAGACGCGGATATCCCGAGCAAAGCAACCTTCGCTTTGGTATTGAGAGGTTTCAGTGCTGTTGGACTGGTTGAGGGAGGGCGGAAGCATTTTGACCTGATCATTGAGTCGCCTCATATGGAATCTGGCCCAAGCTCGGGCGCTGGAGGTCATGGTTGATATGTTGGGCCAAGCTGGCCATCAAATGAAGCCTCAAATCTCATCAACAACATGCCAATGGAGACAGAATTACCTCGAGAAAGTTGCTGGAGCTCGAAGCAAAGAATCGTGGTGCTTACCCGTCCTCTTGCCTAATGTCTACCCCGACATCGAAAGCCAGGAAAGAGTAAGCAATGTAGGGCTGGAAATGAAGTTTAACAGGCATAGAGAAAGCTCCTGTCCTTGCAGTTGATGCTTAAGTTTTTGAATTCTTTGTTAGAGATAGTTCCCGCCAAATGCATGAAGAAATCAGAGTGATGGCAGGTAAGATCTCTCAGGAGGCTGAGATCATCAGGGCACATGGCTAACATGAACCTGATTCTGCTCAAAGTAGAAGAAGAGGAGAAAGGGGATTCTCTGTTTCTATACAGTGAGAAGATTGCCGAGGCATTTGGTTGATCATATTGAAGGAAGGGATTCCCATAAGAGTCGCCAAAAACCTTGGGATCTGTAGAGATTTTTCAAAGCAGAACTATTTTGTGAGGCATAGTCATGTAGATCTACCATTGCCAAGAATTGACAACTAAAGTATGCAAATAGTTAACTACAACTTGGATTGTCTCCACCTCATGCCTTTGTTGGCACAATCTCTTACAAGTTCATCGCAATTTTGATGCTCGAATTTACCGTCATCTTTTCATTTGTGAGCTGTTTCTCCTACTGTATCATTCACAGTTTTTTTTTGGTCTGATATCATTCATTCACAGTTGAACCGCCTCTTTTTTTGTTCCTTTTTTTTCCCTCAGTGCATGCCCTTTCAGTTCTGCTGGGCTTCTAATGGATTATGGCCCTGGGGAATAGGGGATTCTCACCGGGATGGCCCAAGCACTTCTCGCCCACATATATGGCTTGTCCATGCTTCTGGAAGTACACAAAAAAACATGTCGTCCCCAATCTCGAGAGACATCCGACTCGAGTCATGTCCTGCCACATACATTTGCAAACAAAAAGAGCTTCTTCTTCTTTTTTCTTCTTTTTTCGGTGTTTGTGCCCTTGAGCTCAGGGGCTGTTGACTCAGTAAAACCAAGTGAACGATGCCGTGTGGCCTGTGGGCTTCACTAGCCTGTCCTGTCTCTGTGGACAGTGAAGCAAAAGAGAACAAGAACAAAAAGAGAACCACATGGATGAACTAAGATAACCAGGCTTCATTGTCCAACCACATAAGGCTAAAAAGTCTAATGAATTTCATTCATTGCCGAGCAATTGGCGTATTTTATGCAACCGCGACACTGAATAACAGTGACTGCTTCTGTGTCGATCAAAGGAAAATCCAATTTATGTTCTCTCACATACACTTCAAGGTTAAAAATCTTTCTCCGGTCCGTCTTTGCGATTTCTGCTGAACCCATTAGGAGATTATCTAAGTTAAAAGGCGACTTGTACAATGAGTTAATAAAATCGTTCGATGGAGAATTACATTCCATCAGAACGTGTGATATCAAGAAGCTGGGTGTTTAGACAAGTACTGCTGTGTCTCCCTGCCGAATAAACTCAGAAGCAAGAAAGGAAACTTTGTTTCTTGCACACAGCAACAAGAGAAAATTCTATCCGCTTTAATCATCGGATAAGATCGCCCTGTTCACTGACTAGAACATTTGAAATGCAAACTCGCCGTTTTTGAGATAGTGCAACGACTGCCACAGGATTAGAGAATATATCTTCTTTTTCCTTTTTATCCTTCCTTTTGCCCTGAACGAAGTGTAATCTCAGAGACAAACATAAAAGATACCTCCAAGCCAACATGCCAATTTCAATTGTGGCCATAAAGCCTCCCCAGATGAATAATTCCTGATCTGATAAAGTTTGTTCCTGAAGTCTTCATGATTCCAAAATCAACGTCGCCATCAGATGTAACCTTCCTCTGAGCGTCTAAATGCAACGCACGACAGTTATGGAAGTTGATTATTCTCCTCTTTCACCGAAAGTAAAGTAACTCGAGGTTCTTCCTTTTCTTCCACTGAATGATACTACTAATCTTTTAACTGTAGTCTTCTCAGGAAAAGCAGCTTGCGAAAGGGCTACAGGTTACCTGAATAAGTACGCCTTTCTTTGGTTCAGCATGAAATGGTTGAACAAGACCGCTATTGATGAGGAAAAAGCATATCAGAAAATTAGGTACAGATGTTTATCAAGGCATTGAAAATTTTGGTTCTGCACAATCAAAGCAGAATAGGGTATTGCTCAAGGCTTAAGTTACTTCAGGACTCAATTCAAGATGTGATGTGCATCGAACCAAACTTCACGGCTTTCCATTTCTGGCAAAACCCGAAAAGAGAAGAAGAAAATTGTTCGCATGACTAATGCCACGTTCCGGTCCACGCAATTAATTTCGCTGTAGTGGGGCCTAATATCTCAGTTCACCTCTCTTGTACACGTTCTTTGCAAGGAAGTGTTTGCAACATCCCTTGTGTATGCATCGTCGTTCTCCCGCTAAGTTCATAACCTCCCGCCAATAGTTTCGCCTGAGAAAGCTGAAATGCCAACTCCGATTGCACTTGATAGTTTTGCTGTCAAGGCATCTCATCGATTTCAATTCTTCCCATAGCATCGGCCAAAAAAGTCCTCGTCCTGACTGAGTTTCTCATCTGCCTTAGGCATGCGGGCAGTAATATATTCAGGTGATTATTGCTCAGTACGTGCAACAACATCTTAACCTCTTAAAAATTAGGGAAATATTGGCCAAGTATGCATTAGGGAATGAATTACATACCTTAATTACGCATTATCTCTAATCAAACTTACTCTCAAAATACATTATTTAGCTAATACACAGATGAGTGCAACACGCTAACATCTTTGATTTCTCCTAAACACCCTTATTTTTCAATTGACGGACGACCACCGGAATCTCAAATTTTTTTCTAATGATGCATGTGACCCTCCATCCATCTCCCGACAAAATAGGAGACGTATCGAAAAAAGGGAGTTGAATTTGAACCGAAAACGTCATGCTCTTATCCTTTCTTTTCTAAGTCAAAGATCTCAATATGCTTCCACGTTTTTCTCCTTAATCTACTGTAGACCAGCGTATTTTCTTGAGGGCGTTGGGGGACCATCAGCCAAAATCTAAGGTATTAAAAAGATAGAGATCAACAGACCGTGAAAGTCCATGGTTATTTTGTCGCTTGAAATTTAAGTCGCCTTCAGGAGACAAATGCGATATGGAGCAGATACTTGCCAGCTCATCTGTTCGACCATTGACTTTGATGCTCCTGTCCATCTGCTAATGAATACATCCATCCTTATTATTGAAATCGTGATGCACAACATTCATTGCTTGTGACTTATTACGCCCGGAAAGGAACTGCAAATTCGACTTCATCCGGTATAATTGAATTCTTGAACTAATGCCGTATGATGCCAGATGATCGGCCCAGATCGAACGTTCCACGACGGATGTGAAACCCTTTATGGTAACGTCCGAAGATGGTCTTCTTAGTGCCGATCGCTCATTCCCGTCCTCTTTTACTCATGAAATAGAAAGGGGTGACTGGCCAGAGAGCTATGACCTCCAAGAATTCTTGAAAGCTAATTCTCTTTTAACTAAATAGATTACAGATCAGAAGATTTTGGTGATGTCTGCGCTTGAAATGAAGCAATTTTTTCGAATACTAAAATCAAGAATACATGTATTTGTTAGGAACTCTCCCTCTTTCTGTCACATGTCGAACAACCCTAAATTTCTGGTAACTGGGTTGACCTAAACATCATCTCTGTCGTCAGCCTGCCTGAGCATATTACTCCCGTCTTCGCTTCTTTGCTTTCCCAGATGGTCAAGTCCGGACTGGAGCTTGATGTACAACAGAGAGTTTGGTAAGAGCGGGCAGTCGTCTACTGCTTCGGTTTTACAACATGGTTACGAGACGTGAACTCATGAACAAGTAGGAATGGAGCTTTTTTTCAAAGATTCAGACGCGACAATGTCCGGTCAAGTTCACGTGATCATCTCACGCCCGCCGGCATCACCATTGGCTCGCCACACACCATATCAGTGCTCACTTAAGCACATGCTCGCACTTCTTAATGCGTTATCGTCTTGGCTTTTTTTCTGAAGTTCTTTGGCTCCTGAATTCATCTGCTTGCATCGCCCCATGAGATTATAAGAGATAGCATCCGTAAATGTTATGGCATGTGAGAACAAAAAATGTGGGATCATCATTTAGAAAACAAAGAAAAGATAATGGGGGGTGCAATCCAAAGACTTATCCCAAATAAATTCTATATAAGTTGATAAGTTCGCCAAGCTGGACTAGCATCACCGGACCAAATAGTTAGGAAAGTCAGCTTAACGGCAACGGTACATGCATAGATATATTTGCCTAAAGAAAGACTAATTTAGCTTAAAGTAAATTCTCTAAAAAGCGAGATTCAAAGTTTGTGAAATCATTTATGATTGAAAATGTGAGGAAAAATTACCAAAAAAATCTCAAACCTAATGTGTTTGTGTCAATTCAACTCTAAACCTTTTAATTATACCGGTTTAGTTTTAAAACTTTTGATGATTTGCTAATTTAGTCTATCTGACCAATTTTAATCGAAAAGTACTAACATGGACATTAGTCGCCCCACGCTAGTACTGACGTAGACAATCTTTATAATCTCCTTTTACTTTTAAGAATTTTTACTAATTTTTGGTTTCTTCTTTTCTTTCCTTTGCTTTCTTTGTTCTTTCCCAACTCCCCCATTGGCCATAGCAAGGGAGCCAGGCCCTTGCTGGCCACAAGCGAGGGTGTCCAGCCCTTGGCCAAATCCAGCAAAGGGTTGCGAGGGCAACAAGCAAGGGTGTCAGGTTCTCCCTCAGATCTAATAGAGGGCGTCAAGGGCAACAGGCGAGGGTTGCGGCCCTCTGCAAGATCTAGGTGAGGGCTCAACACCCTTACTTGTGGCTAGCAAGGGTGTGGAGGCCCTCGCCCATTGCCCGAGGTGTGGAGGTCCTTGCCCAGACCTCCTATGGCCGATAAGGGTCGACCAATGACCTCATCGACCTAGAGTTATTAAAAAAAGAAAGTAGAAAGAAAGAAAGAAAAGAAAGGGAAAAAAAATAAAAACTGAAAAATGTTAAAAATTTGTAAAGATTATCCCCGTTGATGGCAGCCTCGGATTTCGATGGACTATATTGACAATTTTTAAAAATATTTAAGATTCAATTGGCATAGTTGAAAGGTTTATAACTAAATTGATACAAATTTAATAGATTTAAAAAAAATTGATAATTTTCCTGAAAATATGGAGCGCCGAAGATTTACCGTGCAGTGCAGACCAACAAAATGAAATAATTCTATGATCCCCAAGAGCTATCGTGCCTTTATAATCTTTCACCGCGGAGTAAATGTAAAGGATCTCAGCCTCGGACGATTGTGATATTTATCACTTTTCGATCCGACTGTGAAACGTCAAGGCGGTACCATGCCTCATTGGCATCACAGACTCACCCATCAAAATGATTTGGTAAATGGCCAAACGAAACTGATTATTTTGTGAATCCGTGTCAATTGGTATCTAGAAATTCGAGACTATTATCGATTATTTTGGTTTGGGTCATACTCCGAACTTTTGATATTCTTTATAATAAGTCAAAGTTAGGTGAAGATAATATCTTGTAGATCCAGCCAAAAGCCGAAGACAGGAACAAATGCTAACTGGAGATCAATTGTCGTGGGGAGAAGTGTTAAAAAAGTCTTAAATATTTTGCATCTGTATCAATTTAGTCCTAAAATTTTTTATTTGATGCCGATTTAGTCATTTCTGATCAATTTTAATCGGATTTTGCTGACTGGGCGCCGGCCGATTAATATGGCCCGATCGGTGCTGACATTGGCAACTTTTAATAATATATTTTTTCTTTTTTTTCTTTTTTTCTTCTCTCTTCCTTCCTTTGGCCGGTCCTCGCCTAAAAAGCCACACTCTTGAAGGGAGTTGACCATTGGCTTTGAGCTTCTTCTTCCTTCTTCTTCCCTTTCTTCTATTATTTTGAGTCATATCTTGTGCATCATGCAAGCTATGGAGGCCCCACGGAATTAAATTGAAGCTTGATATTCTAAAATATCTCATTGTTAAGACCAGAGGACATAAGCAAGTCCTTAAAATGTTTCATCTTCGTCCAATTTTAACTTTGAATTCTTTGGAATGTACAACATCAAGAGAGTATTCTCTTGTCTTGGGGAAGACAAATATACAAGAGAAATTACGTTAAAATAAAAAATACATTTGTGGAACCCACCATCCCTCGATATTAAGCAAACTAGTTGCGGAGGCCCTCATAAAAGCGTCATTCTTGAAGGGAGTTGACCATTGGCTTTGAGCTTCTTCTTCTTCTTCTTCTTCTTCTTCTTCTTCTTCTTCTTTTTTTTTTTTTTTTTTTTTTTTTTTTTTTTTTTTGTGGTCCATTTTCAGATCCCGTGCATCATGCGAGCTGTGGAGGCCCAGCGGATTAAACGAGGCTTTGATATTTTCTGATATCTCATCGTTAGGACAAGCAAAAGTTGTGTTCTCATCAAAAGTCTCCTCCTAAATCATTTCAAAATTAGGTAATATAAAAGTACATCAATCAATAGAAAATTCTGACAAGTACTTTTAAAGCACTCATTACGCAATTAAATAAGAATAGCATGAAATTGAGATGCGCTACTTTTTTATTATAAAAAATTTCAAAATTTATTATATAATAATCAATTCAACCTTAAATTTTTTAATTATATTAATTTATTCTAAATGTTTTGACAAATTATTAATTTAATCAATTTACTCCTAAATTTTATAATGATTTATCAATTTAGTTTTTTCGGTTAATTTTAATCGGACATCGCTGATGTAACAATCTAGTCAATGTTAACAGTCCTACATGACATGACTGATACTAACGTGAATAATTTTTTTTTAATTTTACGATTTTTTTTTTCTCTTTTTCCTTCTGCAGGCCTTAGGTGAGGGCCACCCTCCGAGCTAAGGGACGCCTGCGCTAGAGCCAATGAGGCTCGGCGATGGCCTGTGGAGGGGAAAAAGGGACGAGCGTAACCATTCACTACTTCACAAACTAACGCATCGAACGGCCATGAAAGCCGGTTTTGTGGAGAAAAAATCAGCAATAATTGTTAGGTGTTGGAGGAGGAGGAGGAATCGCGGAATCACATGCTTGAAGGGTCTAAGAAAAGCGTCCATCGTTTTCTCTCCCATTCACGTTCCACCCGAAAAAGGGCAAGTCGCAAAATGCCAAAAATATGAAAACTGAAAAATGAAAACCTCCCCATATAAAACTATATGTCATTGCTATTTTTCTTTTCCAAAGTTATACCACTATACCTAAATGGCTCAATGATTTGAGGTTCTGAAAAAGACCTCAAGTGGAATGGCTTAATGATTAAAGAAAATCGAATATCTTCGACAAGGTTGTAACGTCCAATCTTCTTGCGAACGAACCTTTAGCCGACTTATATCTCAGACCATGATTTGTGTGGAGAGATTTCTCGATTTTGGATGTGTCGATGGGCATGTAGACTATAGTAGCAAGCTCGTCGCCTTCCGAATTGTCGTATTGTGAATGAATTGAGCAATTATGGTTCATATCGAACTTTACTTAACAGGTGCGAGATCTTCGTGATAATCTCCGAATGGAGCTTGGCTGTCAAGAGTTTCTCTGTCAAATCATTTTCCTTCCTGTTGTTGCTGCTCTTAGTAGTGAAAATAGTTCAGTAGTGGAAGGAAAGGTACATTTCTCAGGGTACTCCCAGGAACACTTGAATCAGATTGAATCAATATTGATGCACCGATCCCCATTTTTAATTTGATTTATATTGCAACAAGCTAAGTCTGTCGAGAATATCCCCTTGCAAAACTTTCCAAAATGTCTTGACTTCTAGCTAATAAGTATTAGGCGAGAATTATTAAACAAAACCTAGACACCAAAGCCGATTGAAAAGCCAAATAAATCCTCGGTCCTGAGCCCGAAATGCACCTAACTTTGTTTTCTCTGTTCTTGTTCTAAAGCTACCAGCATTTGTTCTGTTGTTAGACGGTGCACGATTGAGCTCCTGATAGTGCCCAAAATCAATATAAAAAAGGCAAAAAAAAAAAAAAAAAAAAAACCTAAGAGAAGCTCCAAGATCTTTCTACTCGATGAAGCATCTCGTTGAAACGACGTTTATTCATACTTTATATTTTTCTCTTAGGTGTGTCCAAGGTTCTGTGACGTATATGATGATTTACATAAATTCGAAAGGGATGTGAGGGGCTTTTCTATGTAGATGACGGACCAGGTAATGGCGAATGGGGCATGTGTGACGCACTGTTATCGAGTTGATGTGAATACCTTCGTTGACTTCTAATTTATCGTTGATGTCGTGCTAATTAGTTAGGAGAAAAAGAAAATTGGGGTCCATGTAGGGAAATTTAATGCATTAATTTCATCCTGTCTGCACTTAATCTGTCCTTTCCCCCTTTCTTTTTCCTTATATTTATCATAAGTTGTCATCACAGACATATGTTGAATCTTTAAAAAGCAAATTTTTTTTTCCATCGACGCTGAAAAAAATGAGTAAGGAAAAGCCTCAAACCTTTGACCTTGCCTTAGTATTAATGTGCTTGTTTCGTAAGTAATTAACGATTTGAATAAAATTTTCCTTTAAGTAATTGAATGATCACTTACAAAAACGAGTTAACGCAAAAATATTTTAAAATGTTTATGCGTAAGTAGTTGCTGATGATCAAGGTACTTTTTGTCAATCAACTTTTTTCAAGTGATAGAAGTAATTATTTTCACAAAAATATTTGGTACAACTACTGATGTTAAATTACTTAGACTTTGCTTCTGGCGGAAGACGCACGGAGGATTGGAAATAGCTGTCTAATCCACCCCGTGACTTATATAATAATAAACAAGATACACCTGATATGATATAATATAATATACTATAGTATAATGTAAGGGGAGGAAATAACATAAGGAGGGGAGCATTAAATGCCTATGTTTTTTCTAGTATTTTCCTTGTTTTGGGAGACTATATGTGGCCGAATGAAATAGCTGACTTCATCGATTCGATCCCCGCAACTGCCGATCTTAGCTGTAGGGTTCCCTACGACCCGGTCCACGAGACAGTGCAAATGCGTGGTGGTTCACATGTTGGGACTGCAAATCATGAAGTCCCATGATTCACGATGTCCCCAAGGAAAACGTACTTGACCCACAAAAGCAATAAATCAGAAGAAGAAGGACAAGGAAGAAAGAAGCAGACTTGAACAGCATCAAAAGTCCTGACCGAAAGCATTGCATCAATCTTTAATGATCAATCGATCATGACAAGGGAGAAAGACTCGCCAGGGATTGGCACTCGTGCATGCGGCGTTAGGCATGTTCCACGGGGTCTCGGCTTTTTCATGCCTCCAAGTCAACATGTCGGGTCCTCTGACTCAAGTCTCGGCGCTCGTTTTGCTTTGATTTCATAGGCTCAATGTATAGGACGCTTTCTGGATGGGGACCGACCTTCCCGAGCCGTCGAGATGGCAGGTTCACGAACCCGAACTCGCCCAAGTCAATGAGAAATTGCTTAGCCATTGGAAAGAGTAGTTAAAAAGAGGCTCACGACCTAGGTCTCGCCGCATCAACTTTTGCGCCACCCAAACCAAAACCTAAAACAATCCGCATGTGCCGTCCATGGTAGCAGCAGTGGTGGAAGATGGGTAGGTACGCCCGTCAAAAAAGCCACGGGTTGACCCTCTTATCAGAACCCTCTAGTCCCCCACGAAAAAGATAAGACAAAATATTAAAAAGAAGAGAAGGAATGAAAGTGAGAATTAGGAGTTGTTTTCAGCCAAATATGCAAAGACCCACCATCCCACAGGACTCGAATCTACCTTTAAAACGATCCGTTTCCGGATACGAAGCACGCCCACGATCGGGAAACTTCTATCGTCATCGTACGGTCGATCGTGTGTGCAGAGAAAAGTTGCACTTCATCGTGTGCTGTGCGTCTCTCTTTCTCTCGCAAACCTAAGCTGAATTCCCTCCTCGATAAGTCAAGCATCGTCTTCTGAGGATCGCGTTATTACGCGTGTTCTTGGTGTTTAGAAGGAATTGATTCCTCTTCCTCGGTTGCATTTCAGTTCTTGACTCAATTTGCGGGGCGTGGGGAGCCGATGACATGCGCAGAAAGGGGTTCCCGATCATGCTTATCGGTTAGGTTTTTTAGCAGAACGATGTGCACGCGATGCCGTGATCGGATTATAAATACTTTTAAGGGATCCGGACAGCTAAAAGGCAGTTGAAGAGGGATACATGTTTATACACATTATTTTGACCTAAAAGATTCGGTCTAATTAAACTCAATTTATCATTGTCGATTCATGTGAGGGGTCATTATTTCACCCTCCCGGAATTTATGAACATGAGTACTTAAGCCCATAGACTAAGGAGACAATGTAAACACAAGTGCATATACAGGTAATTGATTCTCAGGCAATCCAGTTCCTAACCATAGATCAAGAAATAAACCAGAAGAGCCAATCTCCAATTTCTGAAATTGGAAATCAAACTAGTGCCCCTTGGAACCTGATCGACCAATCTAGTTCGATTCCCGAGTGGGTCAATAGAACCAATGGCATGTTCTTGTATTATAATCTCTTGTTAAATCACATTTTACCTCTTACAAATAGAAGGTCAATCAATTATTTGCTTTCCATTTAGGGGGTTAAGTGTGATGTCAAAAAAAATTAAGGGGTACAGTGAAAAAGTGTTTCCTTTTCTTTGTATTAACAAGTCTCGAGTGCTTTTGACCAAATTACTAGTTTGAAGTGGCACCTTCTTTCGATTAATGAGAACAATAAGAGCACATTATTTCTTAATCTTCTTTAAAGCTTATTTTTCCTTCTAAGCATAGACTTTCGATTAGTTTTTACAGGTTTTTAAGAAATTTAAAAAAATTAATCAAATCCAAGTGAAATAAGGAACCAGACCGATGCCCCCAAGAACCACCCAAAATCGACCACTTCAATCTGACCTGGCAATTCATTTTGCTCACCCCTATGCATATATACCCTATGCATGTAATGATACAAACAACATAAAGTTGGGTGAGCCTCGTGCCATTTCGTCCAACTTTAGCAATTTAGACGTAGTGGATGCACATAGTGATGCGCGCAAGCATGCACTACATGGTCCTTAGGCAAGTCTAAGCCATTGGATATAATGAACTCGGTCAGTATATTGCAATCATGAGGGTCTAGGTATAACGAAAATACATATTCAATGCAACCCTCTAGTAACTCGACAACATGATTCTCTCGTTGGGCCATAACACCTATTATTGGTGAGAATTTATAATCAAACCAACCAAATGGCGATGATAACAAGTGGCCCATCAAGAAAAGTTTTCACAAACGTGATTGATTCCATCTATTACAATATACACGCCGACTAAAATGCCTTTCATCGTGAGGTGCGTGGTCAAAGGAGAGAAAGTAATCCCGATTTCCCCTTTCTTCTAGTAGGCGGAAAGGAGAAGAAAAGCAAGTTAGATGCTGCCCCCCCCAATTGTTTTGGAGGGATCGAGAGGGACACTTAACCAAGCAATCACAAGAATAAAGAAAAGATTATCTTGTGATTTGGTCATGCACGGGTAGGCCGACTTCTAAGCTAAAGTATAGTCAAACATGGACATGTAATATACTCCAGATCAGTAAAATGCAAAAAGAGAGGTTTGGAAAAAAAGTGATTTTTGGGTATTCAGACCATATCATTCCCTTTCCCCCAAGTTGGACCTTACACTTCACCTCCCCAGTCAATTCACACCCTCCAAAACTCACTCTCTCTCCTCTCTCTATAAATCTCCAATCTGCTCAGCCCTCTTGTTTTCCCTATTCAAGGTTCTCCCTCTCTCTCTCTCTCCCCTCTTCTCCTGCAATAACACATCACAAGCACAAGCTGAAAAGGGTTGCCGTGTGGAGAGAGGAAGGATACAGAGAGATATAAAGAGAGAAAAATGGTGGGTTCCTCTTGCTGGTCTCTCTCCCTCTTGTGGTTTATACCTCTCTCTCTCTCTCTCTCTCTCTCTCTCTCTCGGCCTGTGAACTCGGCATACATGTTTCCGCTTTAAAAACCGATAACAGCTACTCATCTTTTAGCAGAAAATAGAAAACAAAAAGAAAAGAGAAATGGGCTCATCATGTGACCCATCAATTAACCTTTTTTCCTGACTTTTTTTCTGGATACTTACAGGATCAGGAAGGAGGCCATCCACAGATGGCGGCGACCACATGGGACGGCTACGTCGATTGGAGGAGCCGGCCAGCCATCGCCGGCCGCCACGGCGGCATGCTCGCGGCCCTCTTCGTCTTAGGTAAGGCCCTCGCTCAATCCAATTTTTACATGCGATAGTAACAACGGCTGCAGATTCGTCAAGTCGTTCTTTTTCAAGGTGTAAAAAATGATGGGCAAGGCGCGATCTGATCTGGTGTTCTCTGTTTTTGCCACAGTGGCGGAGGTGCTGGAGAACCTGGCGTACCTGGCGAATGCGAGCAACCTGGTGATGTACATGGCGGAGTACATGCACGTGTCGCCGTCGAGGGCGGCCAACGACGTGACCAACTTCATGGGCACGGCCTTCCTCCTCGCCCTCCTCGGCGGCTTCCTCTCCGACGCCTTCTTCACCGCTTATCGCATCTACCTGATAAGCGCAGCCATTGAATTCCTGGTACGATTTCATCACCCCTTCCTACCTGCCCTTTTTTTTGTCCTTTTTCTCCGCTCTTTTCCTCGCAGCCAATTAATTCCTTCTCGTTCAGTAACTTCTTGGGTTAATCTGGCTGTCGGAAAAAAGGTCCAAACAAAAAAAAAAAATTGAATTAAATCCCTTCTTCTTGCATTCTTGGCCTTAACTTCTAAAACTCAGTTAAAAATTCTCTGAAATTAGGGGGCAGTTCTCCCTTTTTTAAATATATTTTTGGCTTTTAGTTTTACTTTATCCGCTACTCCTGCCGAAATCATGGTGAATATATATATAGGAAAAGGAAAAAAAATGTTCTTTTTTTTTTTTTTTTAAAGAATGCATAGGGAATTGAAGCCGTGGGTGGGCACTGAGAGCTGGGACAGGATCATGTTTTTCCCTCAAAACCTTTGTGTCTAAGCAGTTCCATTGCAAATGCAATGCATCTCGTTTCTCATTCAATGCGAGAGAAAACAGATAACCCTCCCAAACGACCTCGTATCGTCCACCGTAGCTGTGAGGTCAGACAATACTTGTGTGGACTTAAGTGAACCCGGTCGGGGTCCATCATGGCCGTTAGACCATAAGGATCCGCCATGATGAACGGTTTGAATTGGCTTTAAGTACCATATATTCTCTATAATCTTTCGTTAGCGACAAAAGAAATAGAAAACTATCTTAGGTTGCTAGAGAGAAAGCAAAAAGGAGCAAGATATAAACATTATGTGAAATTTCTGAAGACGAAGACTATTTGACAACTCATAATATTCACTCCTAATTTTTACTCCAGTCTTTTTCTTCGAGATCCGGAAATTAAAAACAATTACTTCGAGCTTCGAGAAACATTGATCTTTATATATTCGGAACAAAGTTTCAAAATGTTTTTATGTTAAAGTTGAAAGGTTTTGTAAAACAAATGGTAAAATGTTTAGATAAATCGTTATATGCCACTCTTCTTCTTTTCATTGGAAAGAGCGCTTATTGGGAGAGGAGCTTGGCTTCCTGTCATTGTCGTCGTCGTCGATGCTTGTGTTGTTGCCCCCCACCTCTTATCATGATGACGTGTCGCAAGCTAAGTGAATGGCTGAAGGAAGCGGCCAATAATCGTGCGCCACTTGGCCAGACGCGGGGCTTCTCATGGTGGGTGCGAAATCGACACGTCGTGCTCGCTTGCTTGATCCGAATTAGAAGGTGCTAGTTTCTGATACGGTGAGATTTGATAAGTGATGATTATGTTCCCATTAACTGGGGAGAGGACAAACGAGGGGATGATTGGTTCCATTCCACTAGGGAAATCGATAGAAAGTAATGTTTACAGCGTCGATTTGGGGGGGGGAGAGAATTCTAGGGTTCTTGAGACTCTTAAGTCTACATATGGCATGCCTAATTTCACATGTGAAGTCTTTATTGCCGACCTTATGTCTTGATGTGTGCGGTGTTGTTGACCAGTTCCGAAGATGCATCTCCATAAAAGATGTTTCTCGAGTCGCTTAGAATGACTTGGTTGTTGAAATATGGATTTCGTTACTAGATAGTTATCATATATCCTAATGAATATAGATGGATTAGACCTATAATCTTTGCCTAGACATGCTAACCACATAAAATAGTATGTTTATTTGTATAAAATCGACACAACTTGAGCAAGCCAGATCAAAGAAGAGAATAGTTTGCTTAGACTCATCCATTTTGTCTTTCAAATTGACTGTTCCAGATCTCAGGCCACAAGATGATTAAATTTACTTAGTTGGTATTCATCTCTTTAGAAAAAGCCATCAGAACACGAAGGTTGACATGGGTTTTAATCCTGATTTAGGTTTTGTCATTGTGGTGCTACCTAAGTAGTCAGCTAAAATAGTTCCATACATTCAATGAGGAGAGAGTTCCACATTACCAAAAAACCGAAACAAAAGGAGACATCTTTCGATAGGTTGTTGCAAATCTTGGGACCCGGGTCTATAAATCTAACATCAATATAATTGTTGAGCTTGACGTGGTGTGATGGGCCCCTTTGCAACTAGTCCCCAGGGCAACTTTTGCTCCAATCACATGGAGTTCCCTCGTGTCGTTTCATTCATAGGACAATCATGTTAGAGACTCCTCTCCCCCTCTCAATTTCAGCTTCGAAAACCCTCGTCAGATAAATCAAAAAAGTGTTAATTCTTTGTCTTATTCATTGACAATGCAATGCGGTGCGGCATGAACACTCTGGCCAACGGAGTCGAGCCACCGTGCCAATTGTCAACCCCACGCACGCAACGCCACGTGCCGTCTTCAGCGTCCCATCGTCGCACCAAAGACACATGTGGATGAGTCCCACTCGTGTGGTCATTGTCCAAGATGTTGAGTGATCAAGATCTCTCCCAATCGATTAGCGATCTTATCTTGGCGATGAGGGGATAGAAATGGAACATGATCCTGACCTTTTGTCTTGTCCTAGACCCCTTTTGATTCGGGTCAAACACTGTTGGTCTTAAACACTTCCAATCGGAGCATACCCCGTCTATTAGTGCCGGCTTGCGTCTAGGTGTATCGATGCTCCATGACCGAAGTTGAAATTTCGGGACTAATTCGTCCCGTGGGCATGTTTGTATTGTCGGACTCTCGTCAAGATTGTCGTAAGTTAGGGCACCCTGTCATTGGTTAAGACCTAAAAAGCCACGCGCGCGATCGTGAAGTGAATGTAATTTGTGCCTTTTGATGTGGCCTTTTGAGGAGCCAAGAGTTCTCGAACGTTGACATTTCGTGTGAAGCATTTGTCGCCGCCGGGCCATTGACATGTGGCCTGAGGGCCGAGGGGGGCCCATTTCCAAAATGTCGCCTCCTTATAGGGAAATTCTCTGCACGTAACGTTGCTTTCTTTGGATTGTTATTTAATTTTGTGAGGCTCCTTTATTAGGTAAATAAAAAAAATATATGGATTTCTAGGGAAAGTGTCATTTTTTTTCAAAGGGGAAGCTGCTAGTGCAAACCCACCAAAAATAGAATTTTCTTTTATTTTTTTTTAAGAGAGAGGGAGCAAAAGCAAATCACATGAACCTTAAGCTTTGGCAAATGCGGTTGTACCTGCTTTGTAGATGGAAACTTTATGGTAACTACAAAAGAAGGGAAGCACGAGCAGATCACAATTGGCCTCGTGACCTGTTGGATTCATGATCATGTGATAACATACTGAAATTTGTGTGGGGGGGTGTCTTTGGTTTCGATCGGCGATCCAATCGACGAACGAATTATATCATGGGTCACGTCCATGACAAGCTTTTCACCGGATACCGATGGTGGGAGAAGTGCGGTCGACCCTCGCCGGTCGAGATGCCGTGTGCTAGAGCGACTCTCTTCGGATTCTATGAGGTCTAGAACTCTCATCTTCTCCCTTTTCGTATTGTGCAACAGGGCTTGGTCATACTCACGGTGCAGGCCAAATCGGCCTCGCTGAAGCCGCCGCCCTGCAACCAGGCCGACCCCACGGCCGTATGCCAAGAGGTCAGCGGCAGGAAGGCGGCGATGCTGTTTGCGGGGCTCTACCTGGTGGCGCTTGGGGTTGGGGGGATAAAGGGCTCACTGCCGTCGCACGGGGCCGAGCAGTTCGACGACACCACGCCGCAGGGGAGGAAGCAGAGGTCCACCTTCTTCAACTACTTCGTGTTCTGCCTCTCCTGCGGTGGCCTGATTGCGGTCACGTTGGTGGTCTGGGTCGAGGACAACAAGGGCTGGCAATGGGGATTCGGGATCTCGACGCTCGCGATATTCCTGTCCATCCCGCTCTTTCTTGCTGGTACAGCCATTTACAGGAACAAGATCCCCTCCGGGAGTCCGCTCACGACCATTTTCAAGGTCTGCATTCATTTTCCTGACTTGGGTTTCTCTTGGTCTCTGCTGCAAAGGGTGATTTGATAGACCTTATCACGAGCCTGACGGTTCATGAAGCCTGCCAAGGCCGAAGGAGCCTGGAGACCTCCTTTTCCGGCACGGCTCGAGCCTGCCTGATGATCGCTTTAGTTCTTAAGAATGCGCATGTGTCCGATCAGTAATCACCCGTTACCATATCATCTTGCTCATGTATTCTTCGTTGCGACAGGTTTTGGTTGCTGCTACGCTCAATCCCTGCAAATCCAGGAACACAAGCAATGCCATTGCAAGCATGAACACGAGCCCTGCTTATGCAACAACGCAGACGGCCCAACGCAAACAGGAAGCATTCGAAGCAGGAGCAGAAGATGACCAGAAATCGAAGGAGGCGACACTTCCCTCGAATGGAAGCTTGAGCTTCCTGAATAGAGCAGTGACAAGCAAGCCTATCCACCGGTCATTGGAGTGCAGCGTCCAGCAAGTCGAGGACGTCAAGGTTGTCCTGAAACTCCTCCCCGTCTTCGCCTGCACCATCATACTCAACTGCTGCCTGGCCCAGCTCTCCACCTTCTCGGTCCAACAAGCGTCGACCATGGACACCAAACTGGGCTCCCTCAAGGTCCCGCCAGCCTCCCTTCCGATCTTCCCCATCCTCTTCATCATGATCCTCGCCCCGGTCTACGACCACTTCATCATCCCCTTCGCGCGGCGGGCCACCAAGACCGAGACGGGCATAACCCACCTGCAGAGGATCGGGATCGGGCTGGCCCTCTCCGTCCTGGCCATGGCGGTGGCCGCCCTGGTGGAGATCAAGCGGAAGCGGGTCGCGACCGACTCGGGCCTCCTCGCCTCCCCCGGCCCGCTGCCCATCACCTTCTTCTGGATCGCGCTCCAGTACCTGTTCCTCGGGTCGGCCGACCTGTTCACCCTGGCGGGGCTGCTGGAGTTCTTCTTCTCGGAGGCCCCGGCCAGCATGAGGTCCCTGGCAACATCCCTCTCGTGGGCCTCCCTGGCCATGGGGTACTACCTGAGCACGGTGATTGTGTCGATCGTGAACAGCGCGACGGGCCATTCCGGGCACCGGCCGTGGCTCAAGGGCGAGAGCTTGAACGGGTACCATCTGGAGAGGTTCTACTGGCTGATGTGCGTGCTCAGCGGCCTGAACTTCGTGAACTACCTGTTCTGGGCCAGTAGGTACAAGTACAGGTCCGCAGGGTCTAGCAAGTGAGGCGAAATTGATGGAGATTGTGGTGCTAAATTTGAGAAAACGAGAACTATTTCCACTGTATATAATTATACTTTTAGAGAGAGTGGGGGTTGATAGGTAAAATGGTGGAAGTTTGGTTGTGAGATGATCCATGCATGCATGGGGGCTTTTCTTGTAATCGTAGGGATACTCTCATTTGATGAAAGAGCGAAGTGAAAAAAGATAGGAACGGTTAATTTACTTTGCGTATCACCGTTTGGTGAGTTACTTTTTTGGAATTAAAAATTTCTCAATTCTCCGTTGTCTAATTTTTTTAGTTAATTATGATTTATTAACTTGATAATATCCATCAAGGGGATGTAGCTCAGATGGTAGAGCGCTCGCTTAGCATGCGAGAGGTACGGGGATCGATACCCCGCATCTCCACTTGTCTCTCTTTTTGCCTTTTTCTTTTTTTAACAGGGAAAACAATCTTAAATTTATGTCAAAGATATTATATATTTTTTGTTTGTCTTGAACCTAAGTAAGCCCTAAAAGCCATTTTCATGAATCCATCCATCAGTTTCTCGAAAGAACGGTATGCATGCTTCTTGTGTTTGATCTTGACATAGGGTTCGATAATATATAAATCATAAGCTGAAATTATGAGAATCTCATGCACATCCTCATGAATAGCGTCAAGAAAGAGTTCAAGAAATTCCTTTCCTCATCCGAACATCAACCTCTCCGATTAAAGTTACGGAAAAACTGCAAATTACATCAAGGAAATTTCTACCAACGTAACAAATCCTCGCTGCCCCTTCTCTAAATCTTTGTTACATTACACGACAGATGGAACACTGTCAAGGGGCAAAAAATTTAGAACCTGTGGATCCCCAGGAATTGAATTGAATTGAATTCTATATGACCCAACAAGGCGAAAAAATAGAGAAGAAATCTACAGTAATTTGCCTAGCTAATCACACAAGAGAGAGTCCGGACCCTTCACCGGACCCTCAGCCAAATGCCACGGCTCGGGATATCGGAGTGGACGACAAACAGCATGTAGTACCCCGGCGGTGCCACGGTGGCGCTCGGCGGTGCAACCACTGTGATCCTGTAAGCGAAGCTCGACAAGCGGACCACGCCCAGGACGTCCAGCCACAGGAACCTTTGGTTCATCGCGAACGAGTGGGTCGTGAAAGGCGGGGCCAAGAGCCCGACTGAGATCTCGCGGCTTGGGCCGAACATGGTCACGATGAAGTTCACAGAGAACTGCTCTGAATACGAGACCGTTTGCTCCACGGCCTCGAGGGACAGTATGGACGGCCTCAGGATGGCGTATTGCGGGCTGAGATACGGCGGATAGAAGGCCTCGAGGCTGAGATCGGTCGGGTACGGGTACGCCGTGAAGTTGTACTTGCTGTGCGGGTTGCTGCCGCCCACTAGGACCCTTCCGTCCGGCACCACGACGGCGGACGAGTGGTACATCCGGGGGATCCGGCCCGCGTTCAGGACCTCGAACCGCCCGGCTGGGCCGGGGCCATCCGGCGGCAGGTAGAGGACCGGGTTGTACACCGCGTTTCTCGCGTCCTCCCACCCGGCAGTCCCGTTCGTCGCGCCGTTGATCAACAGCACGTGGCCGTTTGGCAGGATCAGCATGTCGGACATGACACGAGGCATCGGCATTTGCTCCATCGTCCACTCCGGGTTCGGGTCGGACACCCGGAGCCGCCCGCAGGACCACGAGGCCTCCACAAAGACCCGGAGCTTGTCGGACTTGGTGAACGCACCCGGCGGCGAACCACCGCATATCATCACCTCCGCCGCGGGCATCTTGGACCCCCCTCCCAGGCGCATCGGGAGCAGAACCGACGACCCGGTGCTCGGGTAATTCCTCTTATCGAATCCGGGTATGACCGGGTACTCCTTGATGACCCAGTTCTTCTTATAGTCGAACAGGATGGACCGTTTGTTGGCGAAAATGAAGAGATTGCCGTCGGGCAACAAGTGCAGGAACGGGTACAGATTGTTCTCTTCTCTCGAATCCCTCGTCTCTTTCAAGAACTTGAGGTAGAAGCTCTTCTCCTTGGCGGAGGTCTTGGGGACGAACTCGTACGTGAACACGTTCCGCCCGCCGACGATGATCACGCGCCCGTCGGGCAATATGTGGTTCGAGGCGTACCACCTTCGCTCGACCAGGTTTTCCTTGAGCTCCGTCCAGTCGCAGGAATTGCCCCCGCGGCGGCGGCGGCGGACGCACGGCGCGAACGTCCGCACCTTCCGCTCGCCGTCGTTGTACCCGCCGGTCTGCATGAGGGTCCCGTCGGGGCGGACGGCGCCGGAGGAGCACCACGTGTCGGTCTGGACGGTGAGCGGGCGGATGGAGTTGGACTCGACGTCGTAGAGGACGGAGTGGGCGGTGCAGTCGACCTTGAGGGCGACGTCGGCCGGGTCGTGGCGGCACCTGCCGCGGGGGAGGGACAGGTTGGAAGGGCCGAAGTCGGTGCGGTCGAAGATGACGACGTTGCCGTCGCGGAGGACCTGCATGTGCATGGCGGAGATGCCGATGCTGGGGCGGAGGAGGGACCAGCGGCCGCCGCCGAAGAAGGAGGTGGTCGGGAGGGCCAGGTCCGCGGAGGAGAGCCCGAAGAGAGGGAAGAGGAGGGCTAGGGCCGTCGCGACGGAAGCGGCCGAGGGCATCGGTTTCTTGATGACGGACGCCATGGGCGATCTCGTCGGAGGCGGTTCTTGATTTTCTTGAGGACTGTGCGTGGAAGGAGAAGAGAGAGAGAGAGAGGTTGAAGAATCTTGGAAAGGAGAAAAGGGAAGGCGTTCGGGTTCCCGCTCATGCATGGCAAAGGAAAGGGGATAATGCAAGTTCTTTTTTTTTTATTTTTCTGCATGCAAAAATTGGCAGAATTCTTTTTTTCTTTTTCTTTTTTAATGGGAGTCCGAGAAATGAGTCGTGGTATTGGGTTCTTAGCCTTAGGATCTGAGCATTTCTCAAAATAAATTGTTACTATTATTGTCGCTGTTGTTTTTTAAGTCAAAAATCACTTGGTGCAGCTGGTAAGGACTTTACTTGTTTTGGTTAAATGAAAAAAAAAAATTAATGGAAATTGGAATGTCACTAATTATATTGTTGAAACAGCCCCCCGACGCTCACTATTCCATATATGTTAGAAATTAGTTAAATTCATAGCTTAATTCACATGTATTGTCAAGCAACTTCTTATTTTTATTTTCATTACTTAAAAGATTTGAGCGATTAGTCTTCCATACCTAAATTTTCTGGTTGTTATTTTTCAATATAGGGAAACAACCTACATGGAAAAGTATATTCAAGTTGACACTTTGGATTTGTGAGTATTACCCGTTTGCAAATATATGAAATTTATTTTCTTGAACGATGCTTTTTAGTCAATTGAACTAGTCACTAAAAATCTGTTCAAAAAAAAAAAAAAACTAGTCACTAAAAATTACTTATTGACGATTGAAGAAATTACTAATTAGCGAAATATTGCGTTTACTGTCTTTGCAAAGCTTGTGAACTACAAATAGGTTGAAATTACCTTTCCCAGTACAAAGTTACTCACGAGGCATACTAATCATTAGTTTACTGATCGAAAGTACTTATTTCTCCCTTACAGGAGCTAGTAATCCGAATGAAAGAGTCGCTTCATATAATTATTTTTAGCTTTTCTATTATTAATTGACTTAAGCCTAGGGCTCAATTCAAGAGTATCTCTATCAAGGATGTTCGGAAACACTTACAGCGATTGAGTCGAGGTGATTCGAGCGACGTTATGCAATCTTCTCCAAGCTTTATGAGAGAAGGGAGTGGAGATATGTACGTATCAAGAGGCGGGCTTATCTACATCCGGATACTACCGTAAGCTACCAAGTACGTAAATTCGAGCGTCTAGCAAGTAATCTACTGATATTTTAGTACGGCTCGATTACGTCACGACACGCCCCCTTGACATGCCGGATATTCTCCTTCCAATGTTTTAGTGAATGGAGAGACATCTCATATGTCTCTCTGCAAATTGCGCAACTCTCTGGTCTCCAATTTATGTTTTGCATTTTAATTTCTCTCAGCAATTTCGTTATTGTTTTGTTCCGCGCTCTTCGGATCAAGCGCAACACGGTTCATGACTAAGTCCCGTCATATCAAGCAGAAAAATTCGGCAGAAATGCAAATCTCAGGTCGTTCAACATGTAAATTGAAGCATTTTCATATATCAAACAATCTCCATATGACAAGGGTCCCCCTTACGAGACAATCCCACCTATACGTGATCAGGGTACTAGACTAGCAGTAACCCAGAACAGATATTTGAAGTTCAGTCACAACTAATTGGGATGGTAGAGAACGCAACTTGAACCATGTAAAGGCAAAAGGCCGATTTGATTTGCTATGATCTTGAAGTTCCAGCACCCATCGACATAGTCCTCAATGCAACCTTTACCGCACCAACAGCGCTACGTTGCCTCATTTCGGGGCTCAGTCCATCTCCACCCTGGTTTTCACGATCCTCGTCGATCTGAACACCCACGAAATATGCAATCTGCCGAGCACAGCCACAGAAAAGCAGGTTGATTTGATGTTAAGGAAGAAACTAATTCTTTATATCTATATATATCAGAAATTAGAGGTCACCATCCAGCAAGACACCGATAAACTGGAATTTAGAGATGAGATTCCTGCTTATGTGCTACTAAACTGTATATATCAACATGCTTATGTGCTAAATATCAGCTAAATACATTTTATGAATGGGAACTGTTAGAAAAGATGGTACAACTTGGGTATTGTTGCTAATCACAGTGTTGAAGGACACGATTTACCGTTTCAAAGCAAAGACAACGGTGGCAAAAGAAGAAAGAAGATAGAAGTTAAACATATTTTAGCATGCGAAGCACCATTTGGAACATGGAGGAGATATTACACTGAGATGATTTCTTCTGCAATAAACATAATCACATTCAAATTCACATTCGAATCTTCTATATCTTACATCTATAGTATTTTTGCCCTGGTGGATCTCTCTCTCATTTAATAAAAGTCTTGAATTTTGGATTGCAAGACTTATTTCAGTGCAAAGTAGTAAAATGATGTGACTCATCACACAGCACATGCACCAACTTGATGAGGACTCATAACCCAATTAGACTAAATCACAGCCTCTCAAGAAAAAGAGAACTAAAAGACAGGATTGAATTCAAGAGCATCAGTACAAGAATTCAGTTACATAACACTAATGTCATGAATAGGTTGATATAGGCTTCAGTTTGTCTCCTCTTTGGAGGAGCTTCTTGAATGGCCAAAAAGGAACCTAATATTGTTTTGCTAACAAAGCAATCATTACCCGAACAAAACAATGCAAAATAGGTATTACATAAACCTGTGAGAATAGTTTTTCAACATATTTCCTCCTGGTCATTTGAAAACATCGTAGTTCTCTTCTTAATTGTCTAAGATAAAGGCATACAAGAAGACTGACTTCACAGCCTCAAGTGTGTTAAAAATCAAAGCTTATTTGGGAGTTAATTCCATTTCTATCACTTTGTAAGGAGTCTTCTGAACACAAAATTACTCATGAGCATTGCTCTTCCATGTCTTGAAAGCTAGAAAGAGACCAAACTTAAACATCCACAATGCAGATGAGTTTCAGAAGTTTTTTATATGACAATACCTTGCCAGAAGCATTACGAACGGGTGATATGTGGAGTAGATTCCAGAATGGATTTCCATCCTTCCTGCAGGGAAACAGAAACTGAGATCATATGTTAAGTTCATTTTGATAAACTTATATTGAAAGGATAGACAAGTATCAACCTGTAATTCAAAATACGTACTGTGCATGGTTCTCTGTTCCGAATGCATTCCTTTATCTAGTAGAATTATAATCATTTAGCACTCAGCATGACATTGCTTAAAATTCAATTGAAAAAAAAAATAAAGAGAAAAAGGTCGCTGCCATCCACACTAGATAGTCACAGACCTGAAATAGAGCTGATGAGTCCGTATCCATCCCATTTAAGAATCTACAGTTTCGCCCCAACACTTCATGCCTAGGGTACCCTACAGAGATTAGAGTATGAAATCCCATGTAAGGTTTTATGCAAACAGTCCAGAACTTAGCTGAAGTCCGAAAATTCAGACAGAAGCTTAATCACGTTGAAAAAACACTGTGTAATGTGTTTCTGATGAAGAATTCAAATCACCTGTCAATTTTAAAAAGGCGTCGCTTGCATAAATAATGGGCATGTCTGGTAAGTGCACATCAGTTCTGGAAGCAAGATATACATGTTGCACCAAAGCCAAAACAAAGGAATCAGTAATGTCAATACAAGAGAAGGTGATGATGAAATTGAGACGATCAGGTACTTGTTAAAACTCACAATACAAAGCTTTGTTTGATTCTACCAAGAGATATAATTACAGATGAACTGAGAGGACTGGATCCAGGACATAAGCAGCGCTTCCCACAAACCAGCCTGCCGGTTGATTCACTGTAGTGAGTAAGCACCGACATAATGTGGCTGATAGCATAGGCAGCCCTTCGCTTGTCCGAATCACTCGCCTCACAAGGTTCTTCTGCCTCTATTCCTGTCATATTCAGATGTGGAGCATGAAAACTTGCCAGAAACTACTAGGAAATTAAGATACAAATAAATTGAAGCCACAATTTTCTTCGATGAAAACTCAAAGTCTGATATGCAGGGAAATACCATCATATGAATCTGCGAAGACTGTGATGATATCTCTATAAGGAATTGACACTAAAGCATTCGATAGAACCATGGTCAAGATAACGATCAAGAAAGTCCGGATGCAAGAAAGAGTACGGCACACATCATGGCTTAAACTTAGACGCAGATATAAACTCCAATTTCAGATAAACTCAACTGATTCAAATTAGCATACACATTCAAATTAGCCCGTCCCAGTATCAACTAACGGAGGAGACCAAATTATACGATGAAACTAAAAAGTTCAAATTTACCCAAAAAGGTAAACATCACAAACTAGTCGACATGATGAAACTAGCAAAGCATGTCCAGGTGACTGGAACCAGAACATCACTGAACTACCCCCTGGCCAAAGCATATGGAAGTACCGAACTACAAGAGAACGAATCACTACACCAGTAGCAAATGCACATAAGAACAATTCAATTCCCTGTGAAAACACACACACCTCTGCTATCCGAATCCAAAAGCGAACCGAAGGCCGAAACACGACCCAATTCCGCCAAACTATCCGAACACACTTCCCTCCTACAAGAGCCCAACACCACATCCCTGAGCGCGCCACCGACCTCCTCGCACAAGTTCACCCCGTTCCTCCCGTTGGCGGAACAGGACCGCCCCCAGCGCCTCGATATCGGCACCTGGACCGCCACGAAATGCGCGACCGCCCCGCCGCCGCGGTCGAACACGGGGCTCATGTGGAACAGCATCCACAGCGGGGTCCCGTCCTTGCGGTAGTTGAGGAGGCTGATCTGTAAGGGCCGCTCCTCGCGGATGGCCTCCCGGATCTCCATGACGGAGCGGCGGTCCGTGGCGGGGCCCTGGAAGATCCTGCCGTTGCGGCCGAGGACCTCCTCGCGGGAGTAGCCGGACATCTTGAGGAAGCCGCGGCTGGCGAACACGATGGGGTGGCCGCAGATGCAGGGGTCGGTGATGGTGAAGTTGTCGGGGAGCTCGTCGAGGGCGTCGCGCACGTGGGGGGAGTAGCGGCCATCGAACGACTGCTCTATCAGAGCCGATTGCGACTCCATCCCGACGCCGCTCCTTCTTCAGCTCCTTCGATGCCTTCTGCTGAGCAGTTCGAGCTCAATCCCATGTACGCGCGTCCTCCTCTGATTGCTCGGGAAAATACTCGAAGGCCGAGCGAAATCGGACGCGACAGCGAGAGCGCGAGCGAGAGAGAAAGAGAGGAAAGAGAGAGAGACAGAGAAACAGAGAGAGATGAGGGGCGAGAGAGAGGGGGGTTAAAAAGGCAAAGCGAGGAAGCGACGGTGCGGGGCCGTTCGCTATCCGAAGTCCATAGATTTTCCCGCAGCGAACCTTCGCGTAAGGCGACAAAGGACGAGGCGAGGGGAAAGGACGGCGGCGATCGTACTTGCTGCTGCTTGCTGTTGCTACAGCGGCGAAACAGTGGAGGAGGAAGAGGAGGAGGTGTGGCGTCGGTCGAGGGAGGTCGTCGTCGTCGTCGTCGTCGTCGTCGTCGTCGTCCGCGGCTGGGGCGAGCGACGTCGACGCATGTCGGTTTTCGCCGCGGGCGACGGCGGGGAGATTCTCGTGGGCCACCACCGGAGGGGTGGGGAGGGGGAGAAAAAATCTGGGGGCGCGAATTTGTGGTGCCGAGCGGGGAGAGGGATTTCGGTGATCGAGAGCGCGAGAGCGGAGAGGGAAAGGGGGAGGGAGGAGGGGAGAAGACGACGAGAGAAGGAGCGAGCCAGCCACGAAGAGAGAGAGAGAGAGACGAGAGTCACAGAAATGAGATTTTCATTTTCGATTTTTTAAATTTACTTTTATTTTTATTTTTTTTGTCGTTATTCACTACACTTATTTATAGCGGTGAGCGAGAAAGAACGACTGAACTGAGAAGGGTTCGAACTGGATCGAATTGACAGGTTGAGTCCAGCTCTCCAATTCGATTTCCGATTCCTAAAAATGAAATTTATGTCCACTCAAACTGCCTTAGACTGATTTTTTTCTTATTTCTCTCATTTTAATTATCTCACGCTCGCATTTACTTCTTTTGGTTCTTTCTTTTTAAGATATTTAATCCTCTCGCAGCATTCAAAGCATTCTCTCTTTTAAACTCAACTAATCTTGGTGGACCTTCTCTAGTTTATTTATGAAAATGCTTTGTTTGTTTGTGTTTCAAAACCTGTTAGGGAATAGAAATAGAAAAACTATTTCTCATTCCTAAATAGTTTTTGAACAAAAGAATGCGTTTGGTAAACTGTTCTAATAAAAATTAATAGAAACATGTTTGGTATATTTTATTCTTTTTTTGTTTTTTTTATTTTTTAATGTTTTTATTTTTTCCTTTTTTTTTTTTTTTTTTTTCTTCTTTTGGCCGGTAGCCTTGCCCCCAGCCACGGCGAGACTCGCCGTGACCTTCGCCGGGCGAGCTCGAGCTCGCCCGAGATCCGGCGACGCCGAGCATCTCCGGTGGCGGCGACGCTCCGGCGAGGTCGCCGACCCTCGACGGCCGGTCGCGCCGCCATGGCCGAGGCCGGCGACCGCCAAAGAAGAAAGAAGAAGAAGAAAGAAGAAAAACAAAAAAATGTTTCTTGAAAAGTGTTTTGGAAAACAATTTTTTTTTTTTTCTCGTTTTTGTTCTTTTTTCTTCCTAAACAAAAATTTGATTTTGAACAAAAACGCAAATAAACGCGTTTACATTCTTTTTTTTGTTCCTTAACAAAAAAACAGAAAATCTGTTCTTAAACAAAAAAAAAAGAATACAAACATGCAGCCCCTTATATGCTCTTTGGAAATCTTCTTCTTCTTTTTTTCGAAAGCGTGGAGTTTCCTCTTTTTTACCTCTCTTTTCTTTTTTTCATTTCTATATGTTTCTTTTCTATTTTCTATGTTGGGGCAAAACCAGGGGCCAAAGGTGGATAAGATTAAAGTACCCAAAAGTAGCAAGTGGGGAATTATTCATTAATCCAACGATGGATTGACCATTGCAACCCGAATACCTCTCTCGATAGGCTGTTGGTTTTGACTCAACCATCATTGATAATGATAATGACATAGGTACTCCCTAAAGCCTTTAAATTTTTAATTTATTCAATATAATTTTTAGACTTTTAATACATGTTCCATAAAATCCTTAAACTATACAAAAATATTAATATTATTCTTGATATTAAATTACTAAAATGATGATATTGAACATTTTTATATAATTCAATAATTACATTAAATGAGTACTAAAATTTCATGGCAAAATTAAGGGACCACTTATGTCATTATCCCTTATTTGCTATGTTAAGTTCGTTTTCATTGGGATGAGATAAAAAAAAAAGGAAATTATAATAACCGATTAAGCTCGAATCGTGGACTACATAGGTGGCTCTGAGTCAGATCAATTTTACGCATAATTAATAGGATTTGAACTGGTGACTATTAGTTTCAGAGCCGAAAATCCTCTTATCGCAAACAAACCGAAAAGGTAAATCGTTTCACGTGGACAACTAACAAGAGGTGATTACTGGCCGAGCTCACGACCGGGTCAAGGCCCTCATGTCAGTCTTAATTTGTTACTCAGGATCTTCATCGTAAAAAATCAAAAGGGATTGTAGGTTTTTGAACTAGATGGAACAAGCTCGAGTTTGAACAGGTTGGGTTCGAGCTGTGCAACTGTATCGGCTTTTATGTGATGGGCTGACTTTCACGGAGCAGCCTTAGATTCACTTCCTATATCAACAAATATCAAAAGATCTTTCTTACCCATTAGCGAGACGCATCCGCCTCTAGAACTCTATCATTCGGTACTTGAATACTTCGATGCCCAGATCGGAGAACAATCACAGCGCGAATCGGTTCCCCCTCACGCTGTTCTCGTGCTAAATTGGGTTGAAAACGTCCATGAATCATCAGGAAGAAGAAGAAGAAAAACAACAACAAAAGACTCCGACATCGCCGACGAAGCAGAGAGTGGGGGCCCCTTCGATAGAAGCCGACAACGAAGAGAGTCACAGACAACCTCGCCATGCGCACTCCTTCGAGTACTGGAACTAGAACGGGACCAGAAAGAACCTCCCCCGCAAGAGGACGTGCTTCCACCAGAAGCCACTCCTTGAAGCTTATCTCTTAGCCCCCCCCGCCTTTTGTTTCGACCTAATCATTGGACCTGGAATCTTTAACACGGACACGAATTATAAAATTTTGTTGGGTCGAAAAAATAATTTTTTTTTTAAAATTTATTTTCTAGAAAATTAGTTTTGCTTTTCCGTGATTGGTTTACCCTTGCAATTATTTTTCTGATTTTTTATTATCATGGAATCTCGCAACACGCTGTTCAAGAAGAAAGGACTCGAATAAGGGTATGGATACGCGTGTCAAAACCAAACCGTACACCCGAATCGAAACTTTTTGGTTTTTCCGATTTAGATTTTGTTTTTGTTGGGTGAATTATTATAAGATGGACGCTGTACTTGTTTCGGTTCAGTACACGCATTATTCAACGAGAGAAACGATCGCAAACATTAAAAGAGGGAAAGCCTGTATGCCATGTAAATCGTGTTTCTAAGCAAACGAATAGTCACTCAACTCGCAATTTCATGTTCCTGTTCAGGTCAAGTTGGCTAGAAATCCAACCTACCCTGTCGACAACCCTAGCTATGGAGGCTCAAGTCCATGTGCTGCGCGATCTCTGGTCCAGACTGAGGGATCCCGAATCCGATGATCTAACCTCCGGGGCAAGATGACTCAAATTCAAGCCAAGCAAGTCTCGAGTTTAGGGACTCAGGTTCTCAACTCTATCAACCCAGCGCTAGAGGTTGCCTCGCAGTGGCAGAAGGTCGAGTCGTATCGTAAGACATATGCTCGATTCACTTCAAACAGCTATATCTCGTTAAAAACAGCCATATATTGATTTTAAATATAATTTTTTCACCAATTATGAAAAAATCTTCGATAGACTCCAATCCTAAGAAATTTAGACATACAAAAAAGTAAGGAAAGTGTTTTTTGGTGGTTAAACACTCTATGGTTAGTTGATGACATTGCTGCTAGAGATATTTAGATATTTAATATTTTGGATACTTTCTCTAATTTTTCAATATCTCATTTTGATTATGCAAATCTAATTTGATTCTCTCGGATGATCTTATAATAAGATTTATAAATAAGCTCATGTATTCTCCTATTTCATTTGCCACGTCGGATGGAAACTTGCTTTGGCTATTAAGAGCATGCATAATAGCCATTTTGTTACATTTTTTGGGTTTTTGTTTCAAGGAACGGGTTTAAAATGGAAATGTGTTTGATAGTGCAATTTTTTTCTATTTATAGAATAACTTTTAGTCAAAAAATAGATTTATAACAGAAATGATAAAATTTATTTTTTACTTTTTAATTTCTAAAATAAATATGATAAATAAAAAATTTTATCATTGCTTACCATCACTAGTAGCCGACTATTCGCTTGCCATCGCCCGCCGCCCATATGAGAGGGAGGACTTCTATGTTGTTATCAAACAAATTTTTATTTTGATAATAGATATTTTATGTTATTATTAAACGTATAAGATAATCATAAATTAATTTTTAAAATAGAATGGCGACGAGGCTTTTTGCTAGCGAGCCGTCGGCGAACACCAAGAGGTGGGGCCCACGTACGAAGCCAATTGAGGGGGATGAAAATTTTCCCAGACTTGCATCCCGGAAAGGACAGGAGACCCAAGGTCGACGTGGAACCACGGCCGCGAACAACAAATCAACCCCAAAATAATATAAATATAAATATAGATAAATCCGCAAAATTAAAAAATCGATAAATAAAATGCACGAATCCGACGTCGGTGCGTATCCACACGCGTCGCCCCTCTGCCCATCGGACGCGCGGCATCTCGGACGGAGGGACAGCCCCTACCTTTGTCGGCCACCTTTCAAACTTTTCTATTAAATCCATCGCTGAGTGCAATTGCCTAAATTCCCTTTAAAAAAAAAAAAAGGCACCGCTCGTAACTCGAATTTTAATTCGAATCGATCTTCTCTTTTTCATCTCGTGAAAAAATATCAACCGGATCTTAATTTCCGCTCCCGACGGGATCAAATCTCATGAAAAAGTACAAACTTTCTATGGGTATTCGATTTCTATCCCATCAAATTTTTATTTAAAATATCGCCCTTAACTATATTTATTCCACGATCCATCAGTCATATTAAAATGGAAGGGTGCACATTTCAAGAGCTTCCTTCATTTTTTGGCATTGCTTGTTATGTCAGGGATTCTATATATATATTTTTAGGATATTGTAGAATTGTTCTTTGCATATTCTCTTTGATTGTTTTCCTAAAATATTTTATAAATTATACTTCACTTTTACCTATTTATTCTGGCCTCGTGCCTTGATGCTATTGTCACGGGCCGATCGATTGGGATCGTGACCGCACGGCGACTCGGGCACTTTGGGATCGAATTGGATTGCCGAAACACCTAAGCCAAGCCTTGCTCAGTCGAACGCTCACTCGCTCGCTTTACCCGGATCGTAGAGAGAGAAAGAATCTAGAGAGAAGAGCTATGGAAATAAGACTTGCTTTATATTGCGGAAGTAGTGAATGATTACAAATGAAGGAGGACACCCCTTCTTATAGTCGAGGGCCTCGGATTATAACCATTGATCTAGAATTCTATCGGTGGACGAGATCGCATCGCCTCAACTACCGACATAAATATTCAACTACCATCTACCGACATAAATAACGGAACGGACTCCCGTAATATGGCTCAATGACGGTTTCGTCCCCCTTGCGATCTTCGGGAGAAGGCTTGGTGGGAATCCAAGTGAAAGCGGGAGGTCCACGGGCGAGTCGAGGTCGACTGCAGGGAACCTCTCGGGCGTCTCTCTTTAGGCCCGTGACATTCTCCCCACTCAATCGAGCGACGTCCTCGTCGCTCTCAGCTTGGCGGTCGGCCTTCTTGGCACGAGCACGAGCTTTGGCACGGGCTTTGTTGTTCTTGTTTCGCTTCGCTCGGACACTCACGAACGAAGGGCCACAACCTTCTATGATGAAGTCGAACTTGGCACGCGGCTCGGTCTTTGGCTTGGATGGAGCAAGCGGCGCGCACTCAACCTCTGGGAAGAGCGTTTGGATTGGCATGGCGTGAGTCGGAGTAGGATCCAACTTGACCTTTGGCTTCACCTCGGACAGCTTGTTGATGCGCATCACGGCCTTCAAGCTCTT
This sequence comes from Eucalyptus microcorys, assembly GCA_014182515.1. Taxonomy (NCBI): domain Eukaryota; kingdom Viridiplantae; phylum Streptophyta; class Magnoliopsida; order Myrtales; family Myrtaceae; genus Eucalyptus; species Eucalyptus microcorys. The sequence continues at coordinate 32,258,679 of CM024568.1, read as the reverse complement.
GTCAAGGCGTCAGATTGACGCGATGGTCTTGGTGTCGACCACCCCTTTGATCATCGGGATCATCGACGGGCACTTTTGGTCGAGGATCATCATGCACTTGGTCCTCATGTCGATCATAGCTCCCACACTATGGAAAAATTGCATTCCAAGGATGAGATCATAGTCATCAAGAGGGATTACCTCGAACGCCATTCTGCCCTTCCATTCGCCAATCTTGACATCCACGTCGGGTGTTGCTCCTACGCCATGGAAGTCGCCCGAATTGATGGGCTTGTACGACTTCTCGGATGGTTCCACGTGAAGTCCCAAGGCCTTTGCAACCTCGGTTGACATGAACATGTTGGATGCGCCGGTGTCGACCAAAGCGTAAAGCGTTCGGTCGCATACTTCGACCTCCACGAAGAACATGTCCATGTTTGGTGTGATTCCTTCTCCATTGTTCGGCGATCGGGCTTGGACCGAGTTGATCATCCTCACGGCTCCAATCCAGATCTGCCTTTTGTCTTCTTTGGGCACCTCCTTTTCTTCCTCGATGGCAAGGAGGGCATTGATGCGACCCCTTTTCGGGCACTTTTGGGTCCAGTGCGGACCTTTGCAAATAAAGCAAGGAAAGGGCGGAGGTTGATCGAACTTACTCGCGTAGTCGATCGGTGGTCGACTTCTTTGGAAGGACGGCTTAGAAGTCCCTTCTTCTCATGTTTTGGCTCGGCCGCTTTGATCATGCGCGCCTCGGGGAGTGCTTCTCGTGTCGTCTTCGGGTCGATCCGACCTCCAATCTCTTGCTCGGTTGTTCCTCGGCTCAACCTTGGTGAGGTCGATGAGAGACTCGGCCATGCTCAGTGCTCGCGCAAGACTACTCACGTCCCGCCGCTTCAGCTCAAGTTGTGCCCATGGCTTCAGTCCATCCATGAACGCTCCGAAAGCCTCCTCTTCGCTTAGGTTGTGAATCTGGAGTTTGAGCTCCATGAACTCCTTCACGTACTCTCGGATCGCGCCTCTTTGCTCGAGGCGATGGAGTAAGCTACGAGCTTCTTGTTGAGCGAACTCGGGGAAAAAGTAGTCCCGGAACTCCCTCACGAAGTCGTCCCACGTGTTCACGAGATCAGCGCCGCGTCTACTCTCGTCACATCTATTCCGCCACCAAAGCATTGCCGTATCCGATAGGAACATGGAAGCGGTTCGTACCTTGATCGACTCGTCGTGTATGTTGACGGCGCCGAAGTATTGCTCCATGCTCCACACGAAGTTGTTCACCTCTTGGGCAGACCGGTTGCCTTTGAACTCCTTCGGCTTCGGCACCTCGATCTTGGTCACCGTTTGATTAGGCACCGCACTGTTCGTGATGCTTAGCTTGCATAGGGCGAGCTCGGTCTTGAGCTCTTGGATCTCCACCTTCATGGCTTCGACCTCGTCCCTACACGGGCTTACCTCCTCGATTATTTGGACACGCTCGCTCAAACCATCGATCGATGCTTTGAGAGCTTCGTCTTTGTCAAACAATGGAGCCGTGGCTTGGTTGATGCCGGTCGTGAAGTCTTCGCGGAGCGAGCCCTCAACCTCCATGATCCGGTCTCGCACATCGTCAAGACCTTCCATGAGTTCGAGCACAGCACTCCGGACCTTCTCGATCTTCTCATCAAATGTGGCCGCAGCATCCATTGAGGTCTCCCTCTTCTTTGATCGGCCGCGGGTCTCTTTGACTTGCCCGGCCTCTCCAACTATGTTCGCTTCTTGGCTCAACATTCTTTCAAACAGTTGGCGCTCTTCAATCTCTTGGAAACGGATCTCTCTTTAGCTCTGATACCACTTGTCACGGGCCGATCGATTGGGATCGTGACCGCGCGGCGACTCGCGCACTTTGGGATCGAATTGGATCGCCGAAACACCTAAGCCAAGCCTTGCTCAGTCGAACGCTCACTCGCTCGCTTTACTTGGATCGTAGAGAGAGAAAGAATCTAGAGAGAAGAGCTCCGGAAATAAGACTTGCTTTATATTGCGGAAGTAGTGGATGATTACAAATGAAGGAGGACACCCCTTCTTATAGTCGAGGGCCTCGGATTACAACCATTGATCTAGAATTCTATCGGCGGACGAGATCGCACCGCCTCAACTACCGACATAAATATTCAACTACCATCTACCAACATAAATAACGGAATGGACTCCTGTAATATGGCTCAATGACGGTTTCGTCCGCCCTTGCAATCTTCGGGGAGAAGGCTTGGTGGGAATCCAAGTGAAAGCAAGAGGTCCACGGGCGAGTCGGGGTCGACTCTGGGGAACCTCTCGGGTCGTCTCTCTTTAGGCCCGTGACACTATACACAACTTGGTTAAGAGTTGATGATGATTCCTACTATGAGAGGAGGAGGAGGCAACGGAGGCACAAATACAATAAGAAATTATTTTTTTGTTTCGAAATTCATTATCCTTATAGAATACTCACATGATCGTATAATACCATTAAATGCTTCCTTATTATTAAGGCATCTTTTATCTATTACTTTGAAACTTTCATCTCCCCTGATATCTTCATTCCTCAAAGATCAATATTTCGGAAATGATCGAGCTGTGGATGAGGTGGGAGGAAGAGATTTTAGAGGAAGTGAAATTTTGCAAGAGTAAAAGGAAGAGAAAAAAATTACCTTTGATTTCCTACCACCACAAGAGGGTGTTTATTCGCAAATTATGCAAAGAAACTTTTCCTTCCACTTCATCCATGGCTCGACTGTTTCTCAACACGAATCATTCGAGAAATGAATGTCATGGATTGGAGGATAAACAAGTTTTAAGAGTCAAGTTTCAAGGTAACATATAAAACATGGTTGTGAAAATGCTATGGATTCCTTAAGAGTAAAGAAACATCTAACAATATCATGTGAGTATTTTACAATAATAACGAGTTCCAAAAAGAAAAAAAGTTTTCTTGCTACACTTGTGCCCCTCGGTCTACTCATTATGCTATTGTTCAGTGGATCCCACGGTACTTCAGGTACTTTGACACGGTATTTGTTTTTGCCATCATCTTCTCCTCTCGAGTTACGTGCTTATTCCGATGTTGACTGTGCTTCTAATGCAACTAATCGTCAGTCTGTCATGGGATTTTGCATTTTCCTTGGCGATTCTCTCATTTCTTGACACGTCGAGAAATGATAAATTGTCTCTCGCTCCTCTATTGAGTCTAAGTATCATGCTATAGTTGACACTATTGTTAAGATTGTTTGGTCTTGTCGTTTGCTTGCCGAAATGGGCATCTCGCTCCAAAATCCACTCCTCTATCCAAACTCTCGCTATCTAATCCACCTTGAGTTTGAGGAGGTGCTACAATATCTTAGGGATTTTGTATATATTATAGGACATTATAGAATTATTTTTTATTTATTCTCTAAGATTGTTTTCCTGAAATATCTTATAGATTATACTTCACTATACCTATTTATTATGGCCTTGTGCATAAACGCTATACATAGCTTTTTCCTAAATTTGCCGACTGCCGGTTCAAGGTTACATTTTTCTCAATTTTCGGGCATGCTTGGATTTGACCAATTGCTCGTTCATGGCTTTTTTGCCCTAGAAAGTCATTTTTTCAATCCATTTTGATTTGTCGCTCGAATCCAAACTCGAATGCTCCCCTTTCCTCTTCCTTGGGTGGCCGTCATAAGAGCTAAGTACATGTGAGATAACGCATCGAATCTTTTCTAACATCATCATTCGATAGAAATATGATAGGAACCGGATTTGAGTGTCGATTGAAAATTATATACTTTTTTAATGAGGTAGAAAACGCTACAATTAAAATTGGGATCGAGTTGAAGTTAGCATTTTTCAAGCTAGCCAGCCCCTGTACAATATATTTCGATTCCGAAACCATTCGCCATTACACATGTCGCTAGTTAAATATTTTTTTTCCCACCACCTTTTTCTATAGAGAGGAACCAAAGGTCCAAGTCAAACACAAAATCGCGCGCCCAAATATGTGCGAATCTGTCCATAGGGAGAGATGCGAAGAATTCAAGAAATTTAATCTTAGTTCGTTTCAAAAGCAACTAGATGATATGAAAGTATTTTTGAAAATATAATTACTTGCATTGCTTGCAATAATTAATCGATAAGAAATATTTATATTACCAAGATAACGATTTATGTTCATATATCTTTGTAGATGACAAATATATCTTTAGGATAATATTTTTAAATAATTTATTTTATAGAACAAATGGAGCCTTAAACTTAAAACGAGATGAGAGATAATAATATTATGGCTTTATTTGTTTCGCGAATAATAAATAATTTAAAAAATTATTTTTGTAAAAACAATCTTTCATATTGCATGAATTAATCAGTCAATCAATTTTTTTTTATTGTGAACAACAGTTTATGTTTAAACATTTGTATGGACGATGAACATAATTTCTATTCACTTCGGAAGGTCATGGTGAACATGGACCGGGCCGGGCTGGGCGAGAATCCCAAGCCCGAATGTGGGTAGGGTCGGGTCGGGTCGGGTCGGGGCAGCCATGTGTCCATCTGGGCCTGGGGCCCGTCCCGCGGGGCCACGATCCGATCCGATCCGATCCTCTCCGTTCGCATATTCTTCGCTCGCTCGGGGCCCGGGGCGACGCCGAACATCATCGGGTGGGGACAAGGACAAAGCGACGGAGCAAACTTTGGCGCGTCATAATTGAAATTCCAGCTGCCGCTTTTGGCGACGTGGATGCATCGGGAAATGCGAACCCCCTCCAAAGAAACCGAATAATGTCGAGAAACATTAATTGCCCCTCCCCCCACCTCCATTACTTCAGTCCACTCGAAGGTAACAAACCTAGGATGGATCGACCCGTTCGAGCTTCTGCTTGTTCCTAGTCACCGGGGTCATTATGTGCAATAATAATTTATCATCGGGGGATAATTGCCCCTATAAATTACGAGGGCAAAGCACCATAATTTTTTTTAGAATTATGCTAATTATGACGTAAATATATTGAATATATTATGTTATAAAAAATCTTAAAATTATCTACCGTGACACGTATATCTTAATTTTTTTTTTTTGTGCCAAGAAAAAACTCAATCTGTAACATATATACCGTCTTTTTCGATTTCATCCGTAATTTAGTTCAAAATTTTAGCAACACGGAAAAAGATTTAGAGCATCTGTGTCATGATGGGGATAGTTTGAGGTTTTTGTGTTATTGACAATTATTATAACTTATTGTATGGATCCCGATTTAATTATAAGCTTTTCAATTTTGTTAAGGTAAATCCTTACCTTAATGTGAAATTCCAATGTAGTGCAAGATAGATCGGGAAAAAAAATCTTTAATTAGTCAGCTAATTGAATCGTTCGGTTTGGTCAATTTGTGTGATCATTCCGTGGTCAAACTTGAAAATCAAAACGGGAATTGTCTCTGGCATTTGCAAGTTGCCTCCATTATGAAGTGAGGTCTTGGATTGCTGTCTAGCGAAACATCAAATTACGTAATAAAAAAACCTAATCTTGGATTAGATGCATTAGAAGAAAGCCTACCTGCTCTTGCGTTATGTGCCCGAGAAGTTGAGTAATTAGTCTAATTAGCAAAGTTAGGCACGTTCCACCTTTCAAATCTTGACATTTTCCAGTTGCGGATTATTCAAGTATTATCCACTTAGCGTGAGCTACGTGGAATTTGCTCTCTCTCTCTCTCTAAATTAGTTGCATGAGACTATCTTATTCCATCTTTTTTTTCTTTCTCCTGGACTCTTTCAAAAACAATTTATAATGTTTTCGCATAATTAGTTGAAAACTCCATCGAACATCTTGATTGACTTTGTATGTTAAGGTTGAAAATCTTCTTCCATGGACGGTTTAGGGAAAATACTCACGTGTCGATTTTGTACACACGGACGATTCAAAATCATACTTGCTTAGGTTGAAATGAGGTCATTATTGACCAAACAATATAAGACCTATTGAGCTATCGGGTTACGCTCTTGAATTTCTCAATAAATTCAATTGCTTCTTAAACAAACTAACGATGATAAATATTTACCTACATAAAATATGGAAAGCTCATTCATGTCTCGAGGAATATAGTTGTGAGATGTAAATACAATATATTTAACCTCGTTTTCGAATAAGTACTAGAAAACAGATCTAAAGGTGTGTTTACTTGAGTGTAATCATTTGTTTGCAGATTGATTATTTAAATTTTCACGTGTTTCATTTGCTGAAAACGATTGGTCAATGTTAAATAATTTACAATTAAATAAAGTACACATATTCAAAGTTATAATGCATTTTTATGAAAGTGATTTATCATGTAATGTTGCTCATTATTTTTATGTGCCGATACAGTCTTCTGTCGCTTAGAGGTGACATAAAGATAAACAATATCCACCTATTGGATTATAATATCCAGCACGTTTTCGGAATAATTAAAGTTTTTAGGTGTCCTAATGCCTCCAAATATCTGTTTAATTTAATCGAAAAAAAAGCATTCGCAGCCCCCATTCAGGAAAGACGCATAAAAAAATTGCAACTCCGAAAACCCTTTTTTTTTTTTTGACAAGAGAAAAAGAAGCTTTGTCATTACTCTAAATTATTAAATTATTTATAATTTATATACAGTTAAAGAGCTCAATTTTAAAATAAAGAAAGCAAAAAAGGGGCAATTAGAAAATCGAAAAAGTGGGGGAGGCGCAGCATGCCGAGCGGTGTGTCCGCCCGCAAGCCAAAATCCAAGCTGACGCGCGCGTCGGGCGTCCGCCTACCCCCGCACCGATGACACGTCACCATCACGTGGGCCCCACGCTCCTACTCTCTCTCTCCTACCCGTCCTTCCCGCACTCCAGCGCTCTGCCCGAGCTGCCCCCCTCGCCTTTTGCAGCTCCCACCCTGCCCTGTACGGTCGTCAGCCACTGGATTTTCAAAAATTAGCCGACGGTAATGATGCGGGAATTATTAGCTATCTTTGATAAACGGTACGTGTAATTACAAGAAAGTCGAGTGATTGAATTTTCATCTACCCGATAACGAACATTTAAAGAGATTTCTACACTAGTAATAGTAATAATTCCGAACGCGATGGAACCATATAATTTGATTGTTCGCCAAATATAATCGAAATTTAGTGATCTAAATTTCGAAATTCATTCTTGACACGGGTCTAAAGTCGCTCGATGCACGGGAACTTTGATTGTACAGTAATAATTGGCGGCACCGCGTGAATTTAGTGTGCCCACAAATTGTGAATATTCTCTCTTATAAAGAAAAATGCAACCCGGAAAATGAAAATTCGAATTCGCAGACGCCATTAATGCCTAATGTCCAAGCTCACTCGGCACATTACGCGACGGCGAGACCGGGAGTACGACGCAGTTCAACGCCCTCGCAGCCAGGCCAGCCTGCCTGCCTGCCTGCCCGTTTTCTCCGGGCAGCTGCTCCGGCTCCGCTTTTTCTGAGTCTTCGATTCCATCGTTGAGCGAAAGAGATTTTTCTTCTTTAAAAAAAATTGCAGAAGAGAGAGAAAAAGAGAGAGAAAGAGAGAGAGAGGAGGGAGGCGATATAATTCAATCGGAAATCCCACATTTTTTTCTTGTTCGCTCGCCCCCTTTTTCTTTTTAAACGGTCAGCTTTTTCGCGTCCTTTGCTCCCCCCCTGCGATTTTCTCGTTCCCTCCCTTCCCCTCACATTTTTTTCACCGCATCAGCATTATTACTCTTCCTCTCCACTTCTTTCTCTCTCCTCCTTTTCCTTTCTTTTTCTGGGGCTCCGGAGCTTGGAGGGGTGTTCTTCTTTCGGGAGTGTGTGATCGCGTCAGTCAGTTCCGCCCCCCTTCGAAATTCGCAAGCTCGAAACGCCGGTAAATTTCTCGCCTTTTTTCCCCCGTCGCCGGATTCCGAGCTTCTTGCTCCGGTCGCCGCGGCGGCGCCGGCGTCGGCGGTGCGCATGATCTGGGTCGTCGCTGGTTCGTGATCTCGGAGCTCCCGCCGTTCGTTTCGCAGCCTTGCAGTCAGCTGGTATTCTCGGGTGCCCCGCGCAAGCGACGACGAGGAGCTCTCCGCCGCCGCCCCCCCTTCTCCTACTCCGCCCGCCCGGCTGTTTGTCGGGTTCCGATGCTTTTGAGGGCCGACGGTTACGATTCTCGTGGTTTCGAATTGGAGGGGGGCGGGGGGGTTCTTGGGTCCCGGGGTTGATGATTTGGGGGATTTTCCGCGGTTAGGGTTCCAGAGAGATGAGCGTCGTCACTGGCAGCGGCGGCGGCGGCGGAGGTCGGGGTGGGGGCGACAATGGCAAGGTCGAGGCTTGGGAGTCGGGCGAGTCGATGGGGAGGAAGAAAAAGAAGAGCAAGGACGGCGGCGAGCGGAAGAAAGCGGGAGGTGGCCGGGAAGACGGTCTCGGCGGCGGCGACGACGACGATAGCGTGGGTGTGAAGGAAAGCGGTTGTTGGGTTAGGTTGAGGTTCATAGGGAGCTGCATCTCCTCAAGATCCAAAGTCGATAGCTCCATCAGTGGTACCAGTACTAATTACGGTAATGTTCCCCTTCATTTTTGACCCGACTGTGTGCTTCTTTAGCTTCAAATTTTCTTTCTTTTTTTAACTTTCAGTGCGTTTGTCTCTAAGCGCCGTGGGTTTTGAGGTTGACAGGATTTTGTTTGAGCTTAGGCTTTTTCAATCTGTTGGGAGCGACCTGTAGATAGGATTGTCTAGTGCATTTCACGGGTTTCTACCTCTATGTTTACTGGACCTTGAATGACCGGACATCGTGCTTCTTCGGGTTCAATTTTTTTGACTTTCAGTGCGTTTGTCTCTAAGCTCTGCGGGTTCTGAGGTTTACGGGATGTTGTTTGAGCTTAGGTTTTCATTCTTTTCGGGGGCGACCGGTAGGATCGTTCAGTGCATTTCATGGGTTTCTGCCTCTATTATACTTACTGGGTCTTGTTATAAATATGTAGTGAAAAGAGCTAGTGAGTTTTGCCAATGTTGTTGCTGTACCATGGGTGGCTCTTTAGAAGCTGAAGCGAACATGAGGAGTTTTGTCATCTTCATGAAAATCAGAACTGTGGAGAGCCTCTTCCCTTTTTACCTCAACTGGAATGAGGAGATAATGAGACCAAATATTGTTTCACCATTAATGAGAATGAAGATAATGGAAATCGAAAAAAAAAGAGAAGAAAAGACATTTGACAGAGCAAGCTAGTGCACCTTCAGAGCTTGATAGATAAAAACCTGGCACGGCATTCGTAAGAGAATCCACACTTTCGAGAGATTGAAATCCACCATTTTTCTACCTGGAATCTCAGGATTTGAATACCCATATTGATCCAATCTAGCGTTCCTTCCGTGCTATGTCATGGTGGGTTGCAGCAAGGGAAGCACTCACAGTGCTTTAGGGAATCATTTAGTTATCCAGTAAGTGTCAGCTTTAAACAGAGCGTAGTGGCTCTTATTAGCTTCTCCTTTAAAATTGAACGTCTAGTAATTTCTATAGAAATGTTTCAGAAGAATGAGGCAATGGCAACTAACTATTCTTACCAGTATTGTGGTGTCTTCAACAAATGATCTCTTCTGATGTATATAGACAATATACTTCGGACTTCAGATCAAAATGCTGCGGCAGCATTAGCATGAATATGCATGAATTGCTGGTTTATTCTTGCCACTGGAGACATTGCTTCCAGCCTAATCCATTGCCTTTACTGTAGCTGGTTTTTTTACCATCTTTTGGTTGGAGAATTTTGTCCATTGGAATGCAGAAATTGTATTTATGGTTGATTTTAATTTAGGTTAGACAATGGGAATACCTTATCAGTTTTGCAGAAAGACCTTTTTCTAGGTTTATGGTGGTCTTTGTGATACATACATATTTGCATTGGAGAGATATTATGGGGCAAAATAAAGAGTAGACCTTTTGTTCTCATTTGGTAAATTGAAGAAATAAATGGCTAGGTTAGGGTTTCAATTCATTTTAGGTTCATGATTCATCTCATAAAGGTAGCGTAATAGGGCGTTGATACTAATTCATCCAATGTTTAGATTATGTTGCTCGTTTTTGAGGATTTATATTCTTTTTCACTTTTACTGACTCAAGCATCTTTTCTTTTTGCACTTAAGTTTTTCTTCAGTAAGTCACTTGCCACACGTGCACACTCAAACCGCCTGAATGCTGGTGGGTGCATTTCAGTAAAATCTATTGGAACGTTGGCTTGAGAAGCCATTGGTAATTGTTGTGCAGTTATGGATCGTCTAGTCATAGGTAATGACAGCTCATGTCTATGTCATAGGACGCTAGTTTGTGACAGCTCTAGAGTTGCTTGAGGATATGAATTTACCAAACAAGAGCTATGATTGACAAATTTCCATATCAGGAAGATGGACAATTTCTCGTTCTGAGTTATTTTTGAAAAAAGCTGAGGTGTCCTATTGAGTTCTGAGTAGGTATAAGCTGAAAATTGTAAGCTAGTTCATGAATTATTTTTATCTACTGAGAAGGAGTTGATGGTGATTGCAATTAGAATTAATTTAGCCCATCTCAGAAAATCGGGTAGGCTATGTGCTGTGAGTTGCACAACTCACTTCGATTGCGAGTTATATTGTCCTAGTTATCTGTTGTATGCAACATTTACCTCCCTGATTTGCTATATACCATAGTCTAACTTAAAACATCTCCATGTGTATGCTCAAGTTCTGATGAACTGTTCATGTAACATGCTTTGGCCTGTCTCCACAGTGGATAATTCAATTTGCAGTTACTGTTTGGAAAACTGGCTTGCTGCAAATTGTTTATTGAACTGTCTGCAATCCTTGCTTACTCACTTGTATAATATGCATTTTTATTTATTTATTTATTTATTTGAGCAGCAGAAAGTAAATTTACAAATGATACGAGCAGAGACCAGCCTGCTCCTCCTGTGGTTTCATCTACGACCACTAGCAATACAGAAAGTAACTCTTCGACTTCCAAACTCGAAGAGGAACTTAAAGTTGCCTCTCGCCTGCGAAAGTTCTCCTTCAATGATCTTAAGTTAGCTACAAGAAACTTTAGACCTGAAAGTCTACTTGGGGAAGGTGGTTTTGGCTGCGTCTTCAAGGGTTGGATTGAAGAAAATGGGACTGCTCCTGTGAGACCTGGCACTGGGCTTACTGTTGCTGTTAAAACTCTCAATCATGATGGGCTTCAGGGTCACAAAGAATGGCTGGTGACTTATCACTCTATTCACCTTTTTGTATCTGAATTATTGCCTATATGCTTGTTAACATGGCTTCTGATGAGTTGCACTTTCGATGTGGCAGGCTGAAGTGAATTTTCTCAGTGATCTAGTGCATCCTAATTTGGTGAAATTAGTCGGATATTGCATAGAAGATGACCAAAGGCTGCTAGTGTATGAGTTTATGCCAAGGGGGAGCTTGGAGAACCACCTCTTTAGAAGTATGCAGTTGTCCTGTATTGTGTGCTTGACTGCCCTCAATAATGTCTTTTGCATATTATATATACTATCCGTGTTCATGCCAAAATGATCTTTCTGTAGCTGGATATTGAAGTCCTCTCTCCTGAACAAGTTACTATATTGCTAATACTATGGATGTCGATCTCCACAGAAAATCATATTTATTACCACATTATCGGTCTCTTCTCAAAATACGGTAGATTTGGGAAATTTTTTACCTAAAGTGTTTGTTGTGATGTTTGACTTGTGTAGGAATTGTTATGCACTAGATGCTGAACGTTTTATTCTGCCTGGAAAGTTTTGGCGCGAATTGTCTGTTGGATGACAGTGTCTCTGAGAACCCAAAAAGCACACAACTTTGTGCCTTTGCTTAATCAAGTTAGAATTGGCATTGATGCTTTAAGCCAGGAAAAATGAAGGGAATGGGATAAAGGGGGACTGTTTTTAACGGTCATGAAATATCGCTCTTTAGCAACTTCATCAATCCGATAACCTTAGGCATCCTTTTGGTATCTTCTACTTGTAGTTTCTACGTCACGAATTATGTAGTTATTGTTCTTGAATTTTTTGGAGGAAATCCCCAGTAGTGCCCTATTGAGGATGAATTGTGCTAAAAATTTGCTAGTACTTTAGAAATCAATTAAATGGGAAACATACTTAGTAATTTGGTGACTCGACAATGTACTAGATGTGGTTATTTATATGCCATTAGGTATCAAAATGCTAAGCTCACCTATGTGTAGCATCATTTCTCATCCGACCAAGTAAAAATAGGTATCATGACATGCTGTAGTTTCTAATATATTCCCGGTCATTTTTGAAAAGTTGGTGCTAGTATTTAATTAAGCTCCTGTCTTAATTTTGCTGTGGTCACAAATATTTTGAGTTAATTCCTTTGCTTTTCTTTGTACTGGGCCTATGTAGGAGCTCTGCCTCTCCCTTGGTCTATCAGGATGAAAATAGCGCTGGGTGCCGCAAAGGGTCTTGCTTTTCTTCACGAGGAAGCGGAAAGGCCGGTGATATATCGTGATTTCAAAACTTCCAATATCCTGTTAGATGCTGTATGTCCTAAATTTGCGACAACATTTTGTCTTCCTTTTTAAGCCTATCATGGTACTAAATTCTTTTAATTGTTTGCCTTTCAGGACTACAACGCCAAGCTTTCTGATTTTGGGCTTGCAAAAGATGGTCCCGAGGGAGATAAGACTCATGTCTCAACACGTGTCATGGGAACATATGGCTATGCTGCCCCAGAATACGTGATGACCGGTACGTTATTGTTTTACAGTATGAGCTATTTGACAATGAGAAGCTATTTGACAATGAGAAATGTATGGCTGACCTGCATAAAGGTGGCTGGGTAATGACTAACGTGTCAAGTGAAAAGAGAATGGTTCCAATCAATGCACCTTATGTATGCATTGTTCCGCCGTTACATATTGGTGTGGAAACTTATGACAAGCAGACATTTGCGCCAACAATTGTTAGCTGTCAATAGATTTGGGAATTCCACCATCCTGATCAAAGATGGAAAAAAATGATTGAAGGTCATTAACCAATATACTTCATTTATCCTGTTGTCTTATATCTTTGTAAATGGTCACAACTTGCTGGCATGGTACACATAACTATGGTCGGTTCTCACACTGAATGCACAAATGAGTTTTCTCGGTCTGGTCTTGTATGCGGTCTATTGATATGTTAATCCTCTTCTTTTCCATGTGATTGATTATTCTGCATCGTTCTTACTTCTGAAATTTTACCCCCGGCATAGCATGTGAAGTTCTTGTACTCATTACCTGTATTAATGGATGGTGTCTTCTCATGTTCTTTGTTTGGAGGAAGCTTGATAATTTTCTGGACCCTGCAAACAATACTCGCTGGTGGAGAAACGCTGACTATTGTGAGCCATAAGTATGGATGTCATGAGTTATCCTAGGTGATTCATATTTAGTTTTACTGGGTTGCAGAGGTAGTGGCAAGGGTGTTCCTAATATCGACTGCTTTTCTTGTTTAAGTGGGGGGAGGTGTGCAAATGTTTTAATTGTTTTTGATGGCTAGATGTGGGCGAGATGTCTGCTGGTTTGCCATGGGTTATACTTGCCTGAAAATAGGACCAAATGGTGCTTACTTCACATATCCCTGTCTCCTGTCTAGTCAGCTCACATTCACTATTGCAGGGCACCTTACTTCAAGGAGTGATGTCTATAGTTTTGGTGTGGTGCTTTTGGAAATGCTGACCGGAAGAAGATCCATGGACAAAAATCGACCTAATGGTGAGCATAACTTAGTTGAATGGGCTCGGCCACATCTTGGAGAGAGAAGAAGATTCTACAGATTGATAGATCCACGGCTTGAAGGTCACTTCTCGATAAAAGGTGCCCAAAAGGCTGCGCAGTTGGCTGCTCACTGCCTTAGCCGAGATCCGAAGGCTCGTCCCCTGATGAGTGATGTTGTCGAAGCTTTGAAGCCTCTCCCAAATCTCAAGGATATGGCAAGCTCATCATACTATTTTCAGACCATGAGGGCGGAGCGCATAGGGTCGAGCCCAAATGCTAGATATGGCATTCAATCGCAAGCAGGAGCGAATGCAAGGAATAGGAGTCTTTCGATACCGAATGGGACCCATGCATCCCCATACCACCATCAGTATCCTTATCAATCTCCAAAACCGAATAGTAAACCATAGTGATGGGTTTAGACTTAGCCGCCCCATATTCAACCCTTCTCCCCCCAATTTATTTCCTTTTCTTATCTTTTTTCAGTATAGGAGTTGATTTTCACCTAAAAATTTGCGCTTGATTACTGAAACGGTGACGGAGAAAAATGTGCTTGAATAGTGATGTGTTTTGACATCCTTGAGCAGAGGATGTCTGGAAAGGTGAAGCATTTCTGGCATTGTCTATTTTGACCCATATGGAACTCGTTTGGAGATATGCTGAAGCTTGTTGCCTCATTTCCCTTGCTTCTTTTTCCTCCTTAGCTTCACTCTCATATTACCCTCAATACAATGGCACAGTTTATGCGAGAAGAAAAAAAGCCCATATCGATTGTTTACATACCTTTTCTGCTTGCGAGTTTCTATGCTACTTGATATGTTTTCCATTAATAAGGGCTCAAGTACGTTTCTCAGCTGTAACAATTTTAAATCAAAAACATCGTTTTAGGAATTTTTTCGGTCAGACGATTTCTACATAAAATCAGTTTGTTTTGTCAGAATGTGTAACCAATTGCCGGTTGAAGACTACATATATACACGGTAATTGTTTTGGCGATTGAAAGAAAGTACCGGGGCATGCTACGTCTGATATGAACCATTTTGCTTTCAAGTGAAGCTAGTATTATTCCTCCATGACGGGCAATGGGTCTTTTACAGCACATATTGACACTTAATACGGACATCAATGCTTATTCCATAACATGCTGATGTCTAAACCCTTCATTCGGTGTTCATTGTTCTGTCATTGATCTCCATGCTCACGCAGCTCTCCTAGTGAGCTGCTCTTTCGATGTGCTCTCGAAGATCTTGTCGGCATTCCCGACCTCGAAACCATCTCGTCTGTGGAACTCTTTGACCTGAGAAAGTGGAGCACCGGATTAACACAGGGTATTAAGGATTCTTTATCATCGCCTAATAAATAAACAAACTTTCAGAGGCTACACCCAAAAGAATCATCTATAGCACCAGTGGATAGCAAATTACATGTTAGTCTGATTAATCAGTGGGAGGACGTGAGCAAATTATGGTAAAATAACTAACAGAGCAGGCTATTAAACTACGAAATTTACTAGAACAAGTAGAAGATTACCTCTTTCTCCGGTAGACCCTGAAACTGAGGCAGTACAAGGCGTTCGGCAAACTCAATATATGAACAGGGAACTGATTCTTTGATCCCCTCTGAGAACTGGAAAAGAATTGAATCTGCCACCGTTGAGCTTTGGAGCAGAAGACCGTCAGGGCTAACTGGTGTGAACAGCAACCAAGTGTCAGTCAATATACGTGTTACTTATCTAATGAGCTCAGAATTTTTCATAGGAATTACAAATTCACAAATCTTAAAATTTAGTCACTGATTTCTGCAAGCTAAGCTTCTATCTTGCAAAGCAAGTGGCTGTGCTTACTTCGTCACGAATCCTATATGCAACTATTACTGAAGACTGCACAATAACTAGAGAAATGAGAAGAAAAGAATGCCCATTTGCCCTTGGCTCTTGTGATCTGCTTCATATTTGTCGGAACAGGTTATAACAGCTGTCTGTCTGGAACTCATAGCCATATAACAATGGTTTATATCACCGAACAAATTATAAGCAACTTAAAGTAAGCCGCATAAGTGAAACTTGGAAGCAAACCTTTCAAGATGCCTCCTTCTGAGTTCAAGCTGAATCCATTCTTTTCGATGTATTCGTTTAGGTTTTTGATATTCCTCAGGTGTGATTTTAGCCGATGAGTTGAAATAGTGACATGGTTCACCGCATAACCATTGACAAGGGTCCAGGCAGCATACTCGCTTTCCCTGCATAAATGGAAAACTAGGCATGAGCCCCTGTATGTGGATATACAAGTACAGGAGACATATTAAGTTGAATACTTCTGCATAGAACAAAATACAATAGTAAAGTGCTACGACTAAGCATCACTGCTTTTTACTTACCTCTGCATTTTTGGTTGGTAGAAACTGATCCTACTTGAGATAATCAGGATGAGTGAAAAAGAAGAACAATTTGGGCGTACCTCGCTAATTGCTGAAATTCAGAGTACAGAGGCTTCTCCCATGTCAAAGCTCCCAATGCGCTTGCCAGAGCAGCATGCTTATTACCATTGCCGGAGATCCCAACGTATTTTCTAATTATTTCCTGAAGGTAAAAGGTGTTAGCTGAGACATTCAATGAGAAGAAAATTTACCTGGACTTAATAAACCAGACATAAAACACCATGTTTTTACTGAAGAATAATACTACAGACTGCAATTGCAGACAGTGAGTAGTTCGTGAGGATGAATGTTATCGACATCCCCAATCCAAAGCACCACAAGAACGACTAACATCGGGTCACAAGTCCAAGAAAACAGTAACCTCATCCTACCGAGACCTCACAGAGCTTACAATGGTGCACATGAATATTGAGTGCAGTTATTAATCACCTTCACCAGGAACAATCTCGAGAATACACACCTGTGCATGTGGAGTCATCTCGTCGACGAGAAGTTCAGATATAAAAATTCTGGGTAGAGGGCCATTCGCACGGGTCCCACCCTCTGAAAGGGAGTTTCTCGGAGGTGAAAACCACAAGGCCCTCAACTTCTTTGCAGGAAACCTCAGCTCCTCTCGCTGTGTGTAACCATAATCCAGGAAAAAGTCCGCCATAGAGTCGATCCCGTAACCATTTACCTTAAAAGTTGAGAGACAGCCACATGAGTCAATCACAGATGCAAGACCCTAAACTCCCATAAAAACAGCACCCTGTAATTAACATAAAGTCTCATGAGGAAAAATTTTCTTATGAGCAGAGTCATGGTTTTATTTAATAACACTCAAAAACAGTTCTTGACACACAAAGATAGCTTCTTTTATGTCATTTCATTTAATAGAACACGGCTTGCAAAACCATTTGTCCAGGGTCCCAGATTTTGATGGAACAATCAGTATCATGACTTGTTTGCATCGCCGTAAATGCGTACCTTTTCTCGGACCTTCGGCTAAGATTGAGTGTAATATCATTTCTTAACCGATTTAACCGAATCACTTGCTTAAGGCAGTACCACATTTCATCCACAATATTATTCAATCCATATCACGGTCCATTATTTTCTACAATTAACATCAACATACCCCAAAAGTCCTAAACGCGAGATGATCATAAGATATTTGATCTTCGTCGGCCGTCCGAACGAGCTCCAGGATGGCCTTGGCGGTGGGGTTCCTGTTCAAGTACACGCATTCCATGTTCTCCAGGACTTTCCTGAAAAACGATTCAGCTCCCTGAAACCACGAAGAAAGAGATTCAAAACGGCCTCGTAAAAGAACCATCTTTTGCAAGCAACTCGACGCGCTAGCGACTTCCCAGTTACAGGCAGAGCCAAACGACAGGTACAGGCAAACTACAACCGACTGCTACATAAACCCAGATGATCACATCGCTCGATAAACACGTCGCGCTACTCCAACACCACTCATCGCGCGCGCGTCTTCAGTTTCGGACATCGAGGCTGACACGAAAAAGAAGCCTACCCAAATGGAGAAACAGGATGAAGCGGCACCTGAGAAGGGGATCGGTCGAGTCCGGCCCCCGGCGCGGACGAGGCAAAGGCGGTGAAGCTCATCTTCCCGAGGCCGAGAGACTTTCCCGGGAACGGCGATTTTCTCGGGAAAGCCAAGGCCCCCGATCTGGGTCGGACGGGGGAGCGGAAGGGGGGCAAAGCTGGCGACGGGCGAGAGACGTTCTTGACGGCGGCGGCGGCGGCGGCGGCGGCGGGGGAGGAGCAGAGGGAGAGAGTGGCGGATCGCTTCATCGGTTCGCTCTCGCCGATCACGATCGGTTATAGCTCGGGGGCCTTTCCTCTGTTTTCGATCTCCGAAGAAGGAAGACGAAGAAGAAGAAGAAACTCGTTCCGCTTATTATTGAAGCTCTCTCTTCCTCGCGCGTCTATGTCTCCCATGTCCGGAAGCGTTGCCGATGATTGGCTCGACTTGCCACGTCACCCACTAATCATCCTGGCAAAACTGATCAGAACAAAAAGATGGTGGCGAATGTACACGTGTATGTGATCCGGAAGCCAGACCGTAATTAGCCTGCTACCCTGCGGAGAATTCGCATCGCAACTCGATGCCACGATCCTCTACTTAAATCTAGGTTTACCCAATCATCGGTCTCTAAGTCGAAAGCATTGGAATCTTCTCGCCTCTTGATCAATCTTCATATGGTAATGAAATAGGATCGGGGGTTGGTACTATAAAATTTACTTTTCAACTTTGCGTAAGTTCTAGCCCATTTTGATACAAATTATCTATTTAACTCGCGGATGCTCTCCCTATTGTGCGGCCATCCCCGTTCGCTCGAATTTGATGATTTGGGTAGAGGGGACTTTGGATTTAAGATGCCAATGGGGATAGAGAGTCTCATCCCTTTTCTTCGATGTGTAGGGCTTGCAACACGAGCAAGATCGAAGTCGGGGAGAGTAAACTTCCTAAATGTTATTATAAAATATTACTGTAAGTAGAGGTGTTAAATGGGTTGTGCCCAATTATGGTTAAATGAGTTATTAATGGGTCAAGTTTTATTTCATAAAGCACTCATAATGAATTTTAATGGGTTAAGACTAAGATATATGAATTTTAAATGGGTTAGGCTTCTCGATCCATTTATACCCCATTTATTAATCCATTAAAAATGAACCTATTTATTTTCACTCAAAACCTCACTATCTCTCTCTCTTCTCTTTAACTTTACTAATTTTTTTTTATTTATAAAAACCGAAATTATAATTATTTTTTTTTTTTTTTTTTCTTCTTCTTTTAACTTACAGTCTGTAAGTCGATAATCACGATGGATCTGTTAAAGAAAATGAAAAATAAAAAATGAGCACCAGTTTGGGCCCAGCAAAATAGTTGGGCCGGTCCGTTTGGGCCGATCCGAGATATCTTTCAAAAGGCTCAGCTTGTGTGACCATATTAAACTTTCACGTATGCTACTTTTGGCTTGCAGTGGCGTCTAGCTGAATTAGGAATCCTCAGCTTTTCTTCTCTGAACCATCCTCGCACTTACTCGCAAGTTTCAGCCAACTCGTGATTCGTCCGGCAGCAGTGACCAGCGCGTCCCATTAAAACAGCTTTTCCCTCCACTAGCCAAAAGAAGATAGAACAGACTACCATTTACCGCGACCGTATTTTAAATGCGTCGAAAATAAGGAAATGTGCGAGTATCGACGGAAATCCGATTGCGATGCGCACTTATGATGGCACGTTTCGAGGCGATTGCGAAATTCGAATACGAAAACTGTGCTCGCTAACGCCAGAAGGAAGGGGGAAAAATCTCTGTGCAGTCGTGGTGAAATTGTCCTCTTCTTTCTTTCCTTTTGTCCTGAAACTGCTTGTGGTGCCCTTTTCATATTATTCGGACGCCGAGGTTTGGCCAAACAAAGGTTGGCGCCTGCGTCACGTCTTGGTGTCTCGAAAAACTGCTCGTCCGGATAAACATCACGATGGGGGACCATCCGAATAGGCACGATTAGGAAAATATAAAGTTGATTTAGATTGGATCAGAATCATATTTCACGGCAAACTTCACGAGTAAAACCAAGTATCCTTGACCTTAACTTTTCATATGGGAGAGATCAAGGGCCCATCTGATTACACATGGACATTCCGTCAGAATATAAAACATTATTGAGTAAATGGATCGATGCTTGAGTATCACGGAAATCTCGCGAGATAAAAAATATCCGAGCTACAAATTACAATTAAGTTTAAAAAAGAAAGGTGATTCTAAATGTAAACTAAAGGGCCAGATTTTTTTACTTAAAATAAAAAGAGGAGTACTGAAAATTCCATCGGTTCCGTTTTGAGAAAAGATGAAGGTGGACGACGAAAACAGGTGGTCCAACTTCATATTCAATCTCAATTTTACCATGAATTTCTTTTTGTCTAAAGATAAACCCCTAATTTTGATCTAGTCCCAAATCTACCCCATCAGCCCAGCCCAAAAATCAGTGCCAATCATTTCAAATGTCCCTGATTTTCATATCAAAGAACTGTTTGATTTTGATGATAATTTTTCATTTCGCCTTTGTGATGGAGATTTGTTACCAATGCGAAAATCCCACGTTGAAACAACTAATGGCAATTTTTTGGATAAATAGTTAACAAGAGCAAATTTGAGACTAGATTGAAAGTTACTGATTTTAAATTTGGGACTATAGTTAAAGTTGGTGGTTTTTTTAGATAAAAGAAGTTTGGGATAGATTTGAAATTGGACCTAAATTTTAAGGGTTTTTTTTTAGACAAAAAAAAATTGAGACAGAATTAGGATTGTACCTAAAGTTTGAATTTTTTTGGAGAATTAAACCAGAGATTATATAAACTAATACCATCTCAATCAAGTATTTAGGACACTATCATAGTCACATGATTGGTGCATTTGATCCGCATGCTCTATAGACCATACAATACTTTTTAATAATAAGTTTGACTAGACCGTATTATATTACCTTCGTGGGACCCACTTATTTTGGATGTTGGTACCCAAACGGTAATTTTTCATTTAATTATATAAAAAATTTCAAATTGACATACTGATTACAAACTTATTTCAGATCAGTATAACTATGATAAATTTATTTCTCGTTAAATTTACCATCAAATTGCTGAGTAGAATGACACGTGGCGATGGATAGGTATATCGGTTTGAGATTTTACCCTCCTCCATTCACTTTTTTTTTTTTTGATAATATTAATTTAATTTAACGGAAACTAATAGAAGATAAATTTATCACAAATGTATTGGATTGTGACTTTTTAGTAGTAAAAAATTAGCTTGAAGTAAATTTGTTAGATGTATACCAGTTTAGAGTTTTTTTTTTTAATTTTTTATCGTATTAACCCTTTTTTATTTTGTGATACATTCATGGTTAGACATATAACATGTTTAACTGAATATATCCATATATCTATCTATTAAAATATTCAAGTGAATTGGGGATTTTCTCTTTTTTCTAGACATATAACACGTTTAGTCGTCTACAAAGTTAACTATAAGGGTGAGGAAATTCTCTCGTCTTGTCGAGTCTTCCTCTACCGCCATGGTAGTCTGTCGAGTCTTCTTTGAACCCTAATCACATTGCTTCTTTACCTCTTGCCTTCTTAATGGCAATTTCCCTCAGTATCTACCCCTCTCGTCAAATCGCATTTCCACCCCTCGCACCTCTTCTTGTTCCAATTACAGTTAGCTGAGCTCTTTCCTGTTTTGAATAGGTGGCTTTTCCTCCATCTTCTTCCCTTCATCACATCACCCACGCGATTACAGCCAATTCAATACGGAATTCAGCTAGTTGTATCTTCTATTTCATCCTTGGACGAAATGTAGAGTTTTTCTACCTTCTTGGTCGTTTTATTTCGCATATTTTCCCAGTTTTTTACAGACTCATCTCGAAGTTCACTCAGTTGGATCTCTTCATTGGAACAATTTTACATCTCCACCTCACTCCCTTCTTTCCTCCCCTTCTTCAACGACCTCCACTGAACTTTTCTTGCGACTTGCATGTCACGATCGGGTTGTTCGACAGTACCCTTTTATTTTGATTCTCCCTGTTTTTCTTCTCGGCCGGTCGAAGAGAGGTTTTGACAAGCAGGTCTTTTATTTCCTTTGCTGGATCTTCTTCTACTAAGGGTTTCTTCAGAATTTCTTTGGTCTTCAAGTTAATTATGAATCGGTCGACTGCTGATGAAGACGCTCGCCTGGGGGCATTATGTAATCGAATGGGTCGCCTTTGGTCGGAACAAGCAGTGGAGGTGTCACGCCCCGAACCCCGAGACACGTGAACAACCCGTCATGGTCATGCAAATGCGACAATCCCAGGTAGTGTCGCCGACCCCATTTAATTGATTATGCGCATGCGGAACGTGCTAAGAAACCCCTGACAAAAACATACGGGATAGGACAGCAGAAAAAATCAATTCAACATCAAACCAACATACTTCCATACATCATCATTCCGGGGTTTACATACACCAACAGGATCCAGAGACTATATGCACCAAAAATGGGTCAGAGTTTATGTGCATCAAAAAGGGGTTAGTCTACACAACATGGATCGGTCCGCCAAAAAGAGGATCAGTTATAAGACTACTAGTCGGCCCCGTTCGACGATCCTACATCCTCAGGATCAGTCACCCAAGAGGCTGGGGGCAATGCGTTGATCACTCCACCGTCGGGAAGATCTGCCACGCCTTCACCCAAAATGGCGTCCATCACAGCCAACGGAACGTCCATGCTATCCAGTGGTCCAACCCTAACACCATCGACTCCAGAACGAAACCAAGCCTTAAACCGATAAGGTACTCTGACATCCACGGACACCTGGACCCACAGATAAGGGTCCTAACCAACTGATAGACCCAAGGACTTCCAGGGTCAGGAGCACTCTCTGTCGTCTGGTCAATCTCCGTCGGCATGCCACTCTGCTCCGGGGGTACTGCCATCTATGGCCCTGAAATATTTTTCCCAAACCGGGATGAGACTTTGTCTCAGCAAGTGCACCCCTCCTAAACCCTTATTAGAAAGAAAATACGCCCAAAGTGGTCTAACCACACAGCACAGAAGACTTACTTCGCCATCTTGCCTTTCCTGCAGATTAGTACAATTCATATCACTCAAGCACAAATAATAATAAAAATGTAAACCATCGAAACCCAATCAATTTCACTTAATTTCGCAATCACAGCAAGCATTCCAAATTATTATTCACTGCCACACAAGGGCATAGCCTTCTCGCAGTTCGGCTATCTACTGACACATAGCTAGGCATCGCCTCCCCACCTTGGAGTGCGGCTTCGTCAGTACATCGACGGCGTTCCCGAAGGAGCATGGGTCCAGTTGGCCTAGCCTCTACTGCGACCCGAGCCACGTCACTCTCTTGACGGCATTTCTAGAAGAACAAAGGTCCAGTTGGCCTAGCCACTACTGCGACCCAAGCCACGTCACTCTCTTGACGGCATTTCTAGGAGAACAAAGGTCCAATTGGCCTAGCCACTACTGCGACCCAAGCCACGTCACTTTCTTGACGGTATTTCTAGCAGAATAAGGGTCCAGTTGGCTTAGCCACTACTGCGACCCGAGTCATTTCAACCAGCATACGACAATTCAAAATCGATCCCTAGATATGTTACATTTCACTCACACACTCCAATTTCAGCATTAACCCTTCAAAATTCGATTTCGGTATCAAACCCGACACTTGGGAATTTCTGAATAAAATCTCTATTTTTCACAATCGACACCCAATTTGCAATATTCACTCATCAAATTCAAATTCGAAGTATATAGCAGCGATCGGCACGAAATTCGAGCAATTAGGATCAAAAATAATTTTTCGAGTTTTTTTTTTTTAATAATAATAATATTTTAATGAATTTCGGAATATAACATATTATTAAATAATCCAATAATTTCGAAACATTTATTTAAATCATAAATAAATTCCTTTAAGTCACATCAAGGCTTATATTAAAATAAACCTACTTAACCCTTAAACTAAACATACTTTACTTTAATTAACCACCTTAATCTAATCTACAACTAAATAAACTAATCTAACCACCTAATCTCAATCAACTTAAGCTAAACACACTTAAGACATCATTAACTCGCTAATCAAGGTTTAGTGAGGTAAACTCACTTGATTAACTTGCCGCTTGGACCAAAACGACGAGGGCGACGCTGGGATCAACTTTTCCAAAGGCGGGCCTAGCTTCCGAGGCCGGGAAGACGGCCAAAATGGGCCATGACCGTGTTGCAAGACCCACCCGACGAGCTGCTGTTTGGAGCCGAACGGAGGTGGCTCGGCGGCGGTTCGAGCGGAGGGACGGTGGAGGAAGGACGGCGGCTGCTTGGGACGGTGTCGGGCGACGGCGAACGACCAAGAGTGGCGGCTGGTCGACCGGCTTGGTCTCGCGAGCGAAGGGGAGATGGCGGAGTGACGGGCCGTCGCGCAGGCGCGGGGTGACGCGCGGTCGCGCGGGACGGCGACGACGGTGCTGCACGACGGCGACGAACGGCGGAGGAGCGGCGTGCGCAGGCGGCTGGTCGACGGCGAGCTCCCCCCGTCCGTTTCTCCTTCCCTCTCTCCCAATTTCGAATTCCCCTTCCCAAAGAGCTAGAGGTTGAAGATGATGTTGATGGGTGGCTTTTTGGAGATTAAATCTCCACCCTCCACTTGTCAAGCTCTCCTCACTTGGCTCCAACCACCATGACATCATCCCATGTCATCTTCCACTCACCCAAATCCCCACAACTTCTCCAATGGTTGCACTTTCATTTTCCGCCGGGGTCCAATTCTTGTACAATCAATTTCTTCAATTTTTCATTCAATTCTCTTCTAATTGAGTCCAATTAAAGTCCACAAAAATCATCTCATGATCCTGATAAGGTATGTGACATAACCGAGCTTTCAATATCTAAATTCAATCCCAATTTTCACGGTTAAATTCAACCTGGTGCGATTTTAGCTCGCCTAACCCACTGAGTAGCTTTTGAGGAAATTTTCTTACATCCGACCCGAGGGTGATTAGTCCCCAAGTCTGACGCGGTAAAATTCCTTAATTGCTTTGCTCAATAGATTAGTTCCCTCGTGAGTGGCCAACCCTGAGGGACAAACTACATGCACAGATGAATCGTCCGACTCAATTGACTGAAAATAAAATTGAGAAAAATCGGGATGTCACAGGAGGTCTGGGATGACGCAGCACCTGTTGACAAAATTGAGGAATGTCGGTTAGTTTTAGTCGGTAAGCTTTTAAATAATCCTACGGTTAACTTTCAGGCATTTCAGAATACTATGAAAAAGGTATGGCGTACTGAACTTGTGGACATTTCTCTAGGCGACTCTGGTTTATATATCATAAAATTCCAACCTGAGGAGGTAAAACAGAGGGTGTACGAAAATGGACCTTGGCGTTTTGCTAACCATCTGGTCATGTTAAAACCCTGGATAGCGAATACACCTTTGCATTGCTATAACTTCAATACCTGCGAGCTTTGGGTCCAAGTTTATGGTTTGCCATTGGAAAGATGTACTGAAACCATGCTTAGTAAGGTTGTTGCTCACATAGGGAGAGTTACAGCAGTGCGCATAGAGAATAAGGATGGATCTATGCTAAAAACAGGAAGGGTCCGGGTAGAATTCAATCTTCAACAGGCACTCATGATAGGGATATTAATCAAAATTGAAGGAAAGAATTTCTGGCTTGATTTCAAATATGAAAGACTTCCGCACTATTGCTTTTCATGTGGTAAGCTTGGCCACTATGCCACGCATTGTGCAGAGTTTCCTTATGACGAGAGCAATATGGAAAAGAATGATTGTTTCCTTTATGGCTCATGGCTAAGAGCAGAGGACCGGGACCATAGCCCGTTCTGGCGTACCTTTTATGAGACGAATCCATCCCCAGCTGTTGTTGATGAGACTGTCCCGGAGACTCCTCCATCCCCTTCGGCAATTATCCCTGTTCAAAAAGATAGAGGAAAGCAGACAATGGAGGCAATGGAGCCCGATCATCCTATTATTGCTGCAACTCCTCTTAAATGGAAATCTATGGTACCGAATGCATCAGAGAGTCTGAATGTTCAATAGAAACTTCTGGCTAGTAGTATCACAGCAAGCAATATACAGTCTAAGAAGATTAAGCACTCACGTCTTACCGCACAATCTGGACCTATTAAGAAGGCTAAAAAACTTTTTAGCCCTAATGTTCATACTCAACTCCAAGAGAACCTTGATGAATCTGTTTTGCAGGAAACTACTATCTATGAGGCGGATGGTTCTGCTTCTTGGGCTCTGGTGGCTGGCCCTAAAAAGCCACCAAGTGAACAATGAAATTCATAAGTTGGAACTGTCAGGGGCTGGGTAACCCCCTGACAGTTCAAGCACTCAGGGTCTTAGTGACCCAAGAAAGGCCCGATCTGGTTTTTTTGATGGAAACGAAACATCAGGAACATAAGCTCATACAGTTGCAAAGGAAACTTGGATTCTCAGCTAGATATATTGAAAATCCAGTGGGACTAGCAGGAGGTCTCACTCTTTTTTGGACTGCTAGAGTGGATGTGAAAGTGATCTATAACTCTGCGGACATGATTGACTCTATTTGCACTGATCTGGATTTGGGGATCACTATGCGTCTTACCTGCCTCTATGCTCCTGTAAGTTATCAGCTTCGACAGCACCTGTGGACAGCATTAAGGCGAATCAGTAGCTTTAATACCCAGCCTTGGCTGTGTCTAGGTGACTTTAATGAGGTAATGTATCCATGGGAGAAAGTAGGGAAGAGACCTGTTGAGACCTATCGCATGCATTCCTTCCGTGATCTAATTAATGATTGTTGGCTAATGGATCTGGGAAACAAAGGCTGCTCCTATACCTGGTCTAACAATCGGACTGGCGATGACATGGTTAAGGAACGAATAGATAGGATGCTGTGCACAAAGGAATGGAGACTAACTTACTCCCTGGCTGAGGTGTTGGCCTTACCAGCCCTAGGATCTGACCATAGTCCTCTTCTGTTATCTACTGCAGCCAATCAGCGATCCAAAAGGGCAAGGTCTTTCTACTTTGAAGCATATTGGTTACAAGATCTACAATGTCGTATGACTATTATCGACTCTTGGACATCTTCCAAACCTGGCGAGGCGACCCTACCACAAAAGTTAAAAGCTGTCTCAGTGGCTATTTTAAAATGGAGACGATCCAGATTCAGCAATGCCAAGGATTAGATTTCTGACCTCAAATATCAGCTTCAAGCTCTGACAAATCAACCCTATGGCCAGTACGATAAAGCTGTGATATCTGACCTGAAAGAGAAAATACATGGGTTATGGCAGCAGGAAGAGAAATTTTGGGCTATGCGATCACGTGTTAATTGGCTTCAATGGGGGATAGGAACACCAAATTTTTCATGCAACCACTTTGTTCGGAGAAGACAAAACAATAAGATCGGCATGCTTTGCGGGATGATCAACAAAGGTGGGTACGTGACCCGAATTCTCTCAAGGAGATGACCTCTCGTTTTTTTCGGACTTTATATACTTCTACAGGGTCTAGAGATTATCGCCCTACTTTGGATATTTGTAAGCATGTGGTGACTGCAGAAATGAATGACACTCTTATTGCTGCAGTTACATCTAAGGAGGTCCAGAAAGCAGTGTTCTAGGTGCAATCAAAGCATCGGGCCCAGACGGACTTAATGGTCAATTTTATCAGGCACACTGGGACATTTTACAAGCGGATATTGTTGTTGCTGTGCAACAATTCTTCTGCACAGGAGTTTTGTTGCCAGAATATAACCACACTTATATTGCTTTGATTCCAAAAACCCCTCATCCCGAAAGATTAGATCAATTCAGACCTATTAGCCTTTGTAACTTTATTTATAAAGTCATTTCTAAAATCTTGGCCAATCGTCTCAAACCCTGGCTGCCAGATTTGATAGTCCCCGAACAAAGTGCTTTCGTAGGTGGTCGGCAAATCCAGGATAATATTATTGTGGTTCAGGAGGTAATTCATCAACTTCGAATACGGAAAAGAAAGAAGCATTTTCAGGCAATGCTTAAATTGGATATGGCAAAGGCTTATGACTGGGTAGAGTGGGACTTTCTCGGTGCATATCTTCTAAAGCTGGGCTTTCATACTCGATGGGTGAATTGGATCCTCCAATGTGTGACTACGGTCTCTTATAGTGTGAAATTCAATGGCGAATCTCTACCCTATTTTCATCCAACTCGAGGTCTGAGGCAAGGGGACCCTTTATCACCATACTTGTTCATCCTGATGGAAAATGTCTTAACAAGCTTAATCAACAATGCAGTGACACTTGGCAATCTTAAAGGTATTAAGCTAAACCGCTGGTGTCCTACCTTATCCCATTTATTTTTCGCAGATGATGCTATTTTCTTCCTTGATGCGAAGCTTATCGAATGTCAGAACTTAGCTTCTATCCTGAATGAATATTGTATAGCTACAGGACAAACTGTGAATAGGAATAAATTTGGTTTGTTTTTTAGTACTGCCTGTCCTAGCAACTTGAAAGAGAATTTGGCCAGTGAACTTAGAGTCCCTATTTTGCAAAAAACTGGCAAGTATCTTGGCATTCCTTCAGATTGGGGGAAATCTAAGAGAGACATGTTTCAATGGATTCTGAGTCGTGTGCATTCCAAGCTTGAAGGTTGGAAGGAAAAGTTGATCTCAAAAGGGGGTAAGGAAGTCTTACTTAAAACGGTAGTGCAAGCAATTCCCCAATATGCTATGTCGATATTTAAAATCCCTGTTACGTTGTGTAAGTTAATTGAAAATAGGATAGCTCGATTCTGGTGGCAGACTGATTATAGCAAGCAAGGTATACATTGGAAGAACTGGGAGACTATCAAGCGACGGAAAGATGAAGGGGGTTTAGGTTTTCGCGATCTTTTGGCTTTCAACCGAGCATTACTAGGAAAACAAGCTTGGCGGCTAGTTCAACAACCACATTCTCTACCTAGCAGAATCCTTAAAGGTATATACTTTCACTCTCAGGATTTCTGGAATGCTTCTAAAGGTGCTAGACCCTCTTGGGGTTGGCAAAGCATTTTGCTAGGTCGGGACTCTATTGCCGATAAGGTCTTATGGTCTGTTAGGGACGGCACACAAATCAACATTCGAGAGGACAAATGGCTAGCTAGGGGTGTAATAGGGGGCCCTACTCCTAGAGATGAACCACAGCGAGTTGCTGACTTTATAATCTCAGAACAACAAGCATGGAACACTACCCTTTTAAACCAGAGTTTTGATAGTAAACTAGTCGATGAAATACTCTCTCTTTCTCTCCGGCCACAGCACACGCAAGACAAACTTGTCTGGACAGGAAAACAAAATGGACAATTTACGGTAAAGAGTTGCTATAATCACATCAGAGCTCAGCAAACATGCCACAACAACAATCAAGCCTCTTCATCATATCAGCCGCCTCGCAAGTTATGGAATGCCCTATGGAAAATCACTACTATGCCTAAATTAAGACCTTTTATGTGGTCAATTTGCAGCAATGCCTTGCCGACTAGAGAAAACCTATATCATCGACACATTATCTCAGATCCTACTTGCTGTATGTGCACTACACAGGTACCTGAAACACCAGAGCATTTATTTTTGTTCTGCCCATGGACTTTAAATGTATGGTTACACTCAGAACTCGACCTCAAGCATCATCCTACAGGAGTGAATCGCATAGAAAATTGGTTGGTTGCTGTTATTGAGAAACAGAACGGCTTACCTGAGCTCGAAATAGTTGCGGCTCTTCTCTGGCATATCTGGAAAGCCAGAAACAACTTCTTGTTCTGACAGAAACGCCCCAACGTTGACCACGTTGTGCACTCTGCGTTAGTAGACGCACAATCCAGTTGGAGTTTCGGCCAGAAGAGGCAGCGGCGTGTGAGAAATCAACATGATTCCGATCAGCAATGGCATCCACCAGCCAACGGCTCTATAAAAGTCAATATTGATGCGGCTTACCTATCTCATGAGAAGAAAAAAGAATAGTATAATACTAAATCATAATAAGAATTATCTTAACCCATTCGGAAGGATCACATCTCATAATTATCTATGGCTGTTTATGTCTTTAGCATGACAACTTTGATGAAAGAAATGGTGGAGGGAAGCGGGATAAATGGCCGATACTACTTTGAAGTATTCCTCTTTGGATAATAGGTACTGAATCGGTATTCTCGTGATTGGTTTAATAGGTATTTTCTTTTATGGTTCATACTCCGGGTTGGGTTCATCTCTCGTAATACTCTAATAATAAGATGAACTAAGTTGGAGACATGAAAGCTTAAGAAGGCAAGGGGATCCTTCTTAATCTTTCATAATATTTTATTAGTCTAAATAAAAAAAATAAATAACTTTTCCCGATTTTGAAAAAAAACTTCATTTCATTTTTTTTTTTTCTGATAATGTTTTTGAAAATTTCATTAATTGATTTAGAACATCTCTTATTCGCTGATAGTATCTTATCTATCTTTCAAAGTTCGAAGAAAGAAGGAATCGCTCGATTTGATTTTCCTGAATGACACGATTACAATATATATTTCTATCAATCAGATATTATCCAAAGCAAATCCTTTTCGAATAGATCCTTACTCTACTCTATTTAGTATCTCATCAAAGTTGAATTTTTTTCTAAGTTCATTAGAATAAGTTCTATTTTATCAAAAGATTTGCCTCTATTTTTTGTTTGTTCACTACTTTCTATATGTATACGTAATAAATAGAAAGTAGGGGTTCTGATAAACCTGGAAAAAATATAAACTAAAGATAGTAATCTTTTACTAACGGGATCAAAAACCGGTTTTCTTTGACACAAGAAAGGAATTTTCTGCATTCCTTTCTTGTGTCAAAGAAAAGACTAAGAAGAAGAAGGCGAATAATCCTTTGTTTTCTATTCTCCACTTACTTATTTTAAGTTTAGTATCCAGTGAAATTTTCGATTTGATTTATTCTATTAGAATAGAAAACGATCGATCCATTCTATGACATTTCAATCTCACAAGAGTGACCTAGTGACACCGCTCGAATTTGGCTTAAAAAAAAGAAGGGATAAAGTAAAATAATCTTTTTCACACTATACATACTATGACTAGTGATGCGGTACAAATAATTCCCGATATAGACATCTAGAATAGAAACAAGCAAAAAGCTTTTCATAATTTTTAATCATACATAATATAATTGAATTGTCAAAACAAAAATTTGATTCTTTTTACGAATTTGATATTGGAAATCCGCGAATCTAGAAATTCATTTCGGACAATTGAACCTTCTCAAACTGTTTCTTCTTAAGAACCAAAAATATTTGTGCCAAAATAACAGATGCCAAGAAGAACAAAAGGCCTTGGACACGGAATGGATCTTGAAGTACTATTTCCGCATCTCCTTGACCAAATCCACCCACATTAGGATTACTCGTTAATGGCTAATCAAGTTTGATAGATTCGCCTTCGGAAACAAGAAGTTCTGGCCCTGGTGGAATAATATCAACCACTTGACGTTCATCTAACGCATCCGATATGGTTATTTCGTACCCCCCTTTTTCTTTTCGTATTATTTTACTTACTACACCAGCCGTTGTAGCATTATAAACTGTATTGTTACTCTTGCTCCCATCGGGATAAATCTGACCCCTTCCTCTGTTCCCGCCTACATATATGAGATATTTTAAGAAGTGAACATCTTTATTAGTAGCGGGGTCCGGGGAAAGAATAAGAAAGGCGACTTCACTATATTTCGACCGAAACAGGACCTATCACAAGAATATTTTTTTTATTGGGACGATAACTCTGAAAAGAGAGATTTCCTATCTTTTCTTTCATCTCAGGAGAAATACGGTCGGGCGGCGCTAATTCGAATCCCTCGGGCAAAATAAGAACAGCACCCACATTCAACCCTCCCTTTTTACCATTAGCAAGAACTTGTTTAACTTACATATCATAAGGAATTCGAACAACTGCTTCAAATACAAGTATCGGGAAGTACCGCTTGCGAAACCTCAATATCCACGGGCTTATTAGCTAAATGGCAATTGGCACATACAATACGTCCGGTCGCTTGTCGTGGATTTTCATAACCCTGCTGTGCAAAAATGGGATATGCATTTGAAATGGATGTCCGAGCTATGATATATATCATCAACGATACGGAAATAGATCGAATAATCTCTTTCTTTATCCAAGAAAAGGTGTTTTTAGTTTGCATGGTCCAATCATTGATCCCGAAAATTTCTACAATAAAATTAGGTAGGTCGCTTGTATAGTTCCCTATCCACAATTCCGCTATTTACTTTATTGAAATCATTTTACTAGAATATAAGGAGTAGGAGAAATCCCTGTATAGAAAGAGTAAGTACGTCTTAAAATGGAAATACTTTGCTTATGTACCTTATGTTACAAAGTAACAAATATTCTAGTTAGATCAGTCATTCATTGAATGATAAATCTCACCATTGTTCATTGCAATAGGGCAGCGAAGTCTGTGGCGGACCGGGCTGCAAAGGCCCATCGGGCTTCTCTGCTTTCCTCAGATTGGGTGCGGCATCCTCCTTCCTTTTTACAAGATCTTTTGTATTGTGATATGCCTAAGTTTGTAACTTCAAATCTAAGTTTATAATATTTTCTTGCTTTCGACCAAAAAAAAAAAAAAAAAAAAAAAAACACGTTTAGTCCTCATAGACGCAATACTTTGTAGTTTTGTTGCGCAATTTACTTTTTAAAATGAAAATAGCAAAATTGGTCCAAAAAAAAAAAGACAAAAAGGTAGGAGGAAAAATAAAAAGTTAACTATCCACTTTGCACTTAAACCTCAGTGAAAAATCCTAATATTCTTATTGCTTGCTCTAGCATGTGTCATAACCGAGTAGAATCCCATCTATTAAATGTATAACATCTGTATCCAAATTCAAAAACCCATTTTGGGAAAGCTTACTTAAGTTAGGAAACCACTACAATAAGGAAACGAAAGAACCGGTCAAATTAAGAAACTCACTCAAATCAAGATAGCTTGAATTAATAAGCCAGCTTGGACGAGGTTTCCTTACGAATTTAAATTTCGAAATATTCAAACTTGGAAATCTACTTAGACTATGAAAATTTTCAAATTAAGACACTTGCTCAAGCTTGTAAACCTACAACCTACTCAAACTAGAAAAAACCTATTTGGATCAAGTCAAGGCCTTTAACATTTATAAGCAAGATCCCAATAAAAAAAAAAAAAAAGATTGCGTGCAACTTGTGAGATTTGAACGGGAACTATCTAGTTTTCAAATGACGGATTTCTTAATTAATTTAATTTAATGGAAACTAATAGAGATAAATTTATCACAAATGTATAGGATTGTGACTTTTTAGTAGTAAAAAAATTAGCTTGAAGTAAATTTGTTAGATGTATACCAATTTAGAGTTTTTTTTTGTCGTATTAACCATTTTTATTTTGTGATACATTCATGGTTAGACATATAACATGTTTAATTGAATATATCCATATATCTATCTATTAAAATATTCAAGTGAATTGTGGATTTTCTCTTTTTCTAGACATATAACACGTTCAGTCCTCATAGATGCAGTACTTTGTAGTTTTGTTGCGCAATTTACTTTTTAAAATGAAAATAGCAAAATTAGCCCAAAAAGAAAAAGGACAAAAAGGTAGGAGGAAAAATAAAAAGTTCACTATCCACTTTGCACTTAAACCTAAGTGAAAAATCCTAATATTCTTATTGTTTGCTCTAGCATGTGTCATGACCCAGTAGAATCCCATCTATTAAATATATAACATCTGTATCCAAATTCGAAAACCCTTTTTGGGAAAGTTTACTTAAGTTAGGAAACCACTACAATAAGGAAACGAAAGAACCAGTCAAATTAAGAAACTCACTCAAACAAGGATAGCTCGAATTAATAAGCCACCCTAGATGAGGTTTCCTTATGAATTTAAATTACAAAATATTCAAACTTGGAAATAACCAGTCAAATTAAGAAATTCACTCAAATCAGGATAGCTCGAATTAATAAGCCAGCCTGGATGAGGTTTCCTTATGAATTTAAATTACGAAATATTCAAACTTGGAAATCTACTTAGACTATGAAAATTTTCAAATTAAGACCCTTGCTCAAGCTACAACCTACTCAAACTAGAAAAAACCTATTTGGATCAAGTCAAGGCCTTTAACATTTATAAGCAAGATCCCAATTTAAAAAAAAAAGATTGTGTGCAACTTGTGAGATTTGAATGGTGGCTATCTAGTTTTCAAATGGCGGATTTCTAAATAATTTATGCTCAATCTTAAGAGTCGAAAGCCGTCTAATGAACTGTCATGTTTTTTTTCCTTCCTCCAGCGAAGCAAAATACTCAATAGATTATCGCGCAAATCAAAGATAAAAGACGATCCATGCGGATTCTCCAATGAAATTATCATCCACACCACTCTCACTAATGACTAGTAGCTCCTCTTCTCATGATGATCAGCGCCGCCTTGCCTCGTAATCACAACGCTCATCTCTACGTCCATCTCTTCATCGACCGCCCAATAATTTTTAAGAAAGAGGAGTTGGAGCGTATCGAGATTCCAGTAAAGGGCGGTTAAGGCGATCCAGATTTCCCTCTTTCGAACCTTCCGTCCATTGAATCCGCATATTGATTATCCCTACAGCATACCTTACGCATAGGTCACTCCTCACCAACCCCCACGACCAGAGCCAAAGAGACAGCACTAGCTTAGGATATCAAGCATCATCATCAGTAAGGAAGATGATAGGGTGGGGCGACGTGTACAAGGTGGTGGTGTCGATGTTCCCGCTGTACGTAGCGCTCATGCTTGGCTACGGCTCTGTCAAGTGGTGGCGCCTCTTCACCCACGAGCAGTGCGACGGCATCAACCGCTTCGTCGCCCTGTTCATCCTCCCCCTCTTCGGGTTCGAATTCACAGCCCATATGAACCTGTATGCCATGAACTTCCGCCTCCTCGCAGCTGATGCCCTGTCCAAGCTCGCCACCCTTGCTATCCTTGGCCTTTGGGGGAGGTTCAGCAGCAGGGCGAGCTACAACTGGAGCATCACGACGTTCTCGCTGTGCACGCTAACGAACCTGCTCGTCATCAAACTTGACTCGTGCACACGGGTAAAAAATAGCATATCATTTGTCTTTGAAGTTTACATGCATCAATACTAAGATAAGAAATATGAGAATAAACTTTTGGGTTGAACTTTCTAATACCATCTCTACATTTATGTATGTATCTAAATTCTTAACATATGATAACATGCTGTCACTGTAGGTTAAAATTTACTATACCGAGTATAATGGAAGGTTCAGTCGAGATCATGTCGAAAGCGGGGAAGGGCATGGCCATGTTCAACATCGGTATGTGCACACTAAGTAAAGTGATCATTGGTTCTGAAATTCATGAACGAAACAAAGGATGTTTATGGAAAGTGTGTATGGGGCATGCGAATTGCAGGGATATTCATAGCAATGCAAACGAAGGTGATAGCATGCGGAACGGGGCCCACTGTCTTAGGATTGGTCTCAAGGTTTGTGGTGGGGCCCACAATCACGGCCCTTTGCTCTCTTGCCGTGGGCTTGCACGGGCCTGCTTTACATATCACCATCATTCAGGTTGGCTTCAGTTTGTTTTGTTTATTCATCAATAATAAACATTTCATATTTACATAATATGTTTCATATTCAATTTATTTAATAATCATCATTATTTTTCCGGTATAGGCGGCAATTCCACAAGCCATAGCTTCTTTCGTGTTTGGCAACGAGTATGGACTACATGCAAATGTCCTTAGTACTGCGTAAGTTCATTGGGAAGTTACATTTTTCTTATTTTAAAAGATTGCCTTACTTTATATTGTTTCCAGGTTTATTTGTTTGGAGCTTAAGTATAATTAACAATTGCTAATTGATCTATTCTTGTTTAATTCTCTGTAGGGTGGTGTTCGGCATGGTGATTTCCCTTCCACTGTTGATTGGCTATTACATTGGCTTGGAATATGCTGCATAAGGGCGAATATTGTTAATTAATTACTAAATAAAGACATTGTTTGCTTGTAAAATCAGTTGTATCCACCTTGTTATTCCACTCATGGTTTAATTTGTGAAAGTGCTATACAGTAATGGAGAAATCGAAGGTTAATTGAAAAATCTAAAATGAGAAATTACCATCTATTACCATTTGCTATCTACTTAATAGGATGACCACATGTGTATCTAATTTTGAATGTTGATATGATGTTCTTAAAAGTGTTCCAATCACCTATCTTCTTCAACTTAGCATGACATGTGTCCCTTTTATTATACACTTCATCACATCAAATCAAAATCCAAAATCCTAATACAGACATCTCTCTCTCTACCATAGTCAATACCATGCAATGGGCAATGCTTGGGCTATGTCTTAGACCACAACTGTCCACATCGGCCTTCGTCACCCCACCACCCTCCACCGCTGAGGAGAGGGGTTGGTAGGGGAGATGATCTGTGGATATTTTGAGTGAATGAGGTGCGGTTCAAATGGACACTTGCGGTGGAGATAAAACTGTACTCCTGACATTGGAATGTCGTGCATATGTTCCAAAATAAGCCAAAGTAGAGAAGGGAGTTGTACATCCAAAATATGTTTAATTTGCTATCAGAGGGAATGGTTTTGGTGCAATCAAAGAGAGTTATATCTGCCGTACGGTAGCTTTGAGGCAAGCATATCAATCATAGCAAATTCATGAAGAAAAGAAAGGTTATAGCAAACATATTTCTGGATAGACAGTCGCATTTGCATTCGAAACACATGAATTAGTAGAGAATACACACATACACACATAATTATGCATGTTCATGCACATAAGTAGCTTTATTTATTCATGGAAATGCAAGCAGTGATGTGCCAGACTGTACATACAAGCTGTTGTGCCACCATGCACCTCTCCAGTTGTTCTGCGACTCGAATCATCTCATCATCTTGAATCTAAACCCTGTAGTTGATTTGGTTGAAGAGGTAAAGCATCTATCTATTCATGACAAGAGCACTAAGTACGAGGACTCCCATTTCTTGAGACATGTAGATTCTAAGCTGTAAATTTTCTCGTAATAATCAATTGCCTTTTCAATCAGCAAGCTAGAATTTCGTAGTTTATTTGCTAGCTAAGATGGATCATGGATGTTTATCTTGCTAGGAATAATCAAAGGTCTATACGTTTCTTTGCAATGTAGATTAGATGGAAATGTCTTAGGTAAATAGATTTGGCCGAAGTTAATTAGCAAATAAAGGAGAAACAGAGCTGAAACTTGTTGAAGTAGTTTGTTATCATGAAAGAAGTGTCTTTTGATTAAGAGAAAATGTGACTCTTGGTTAAGAGAAGACGTGAATCTTGATTATGAAAAGAGGTGACTCTTGATCTTAGAAGGAGGTTATCGGTAGTTATGAAAGAGAGCTATTCTTGACAAGAAAAGTGATGATGGTTGGAGATAATTTACCTATTTCCAAGAGATGTGTTGATTGGTTGTCTATGAATAAAGACCAATTCACGTGTTATTTATAATAACCACAATTGTTAAAAATTGTTTCTTCTTCAGAATTCTCTCTCTCTCTCTCTCTCTCTCTCTCTCTTCTCTCTTTTTTTCATACACAAAACTTTAACACATTTAAGGTAAAGTTCCAAGAGAGAAAATTGAGTAATTGCTGAATTTGTTTCTCTGCGGCTTTGATGTATATCCTAGAGATATATTTGTTTAAAACCCTACAATATCAATAGTGGGGGTAAATAATATCTTAAGGACGGTGATCATCATCACACCCCAAAGCATCAATGATCTGTTACTACTTCTCTATCTTCATTAGCAATCAAATTTCCTCAACAATTTTAAGGTACTATTGTCATGGAGATGGAGACATCGACTGCATTAAGTGCTCTTAATCTTGACAAGTTGCAAATGGATCCTTATGATGGAACTAATTTCATCCATTGGAAGGATAATATGATTCTTCTTCTATCTAAAATTTATGTCTTCTACATCCTATACCCAACTTGCTTGTTGTCCCTAATCCAAAGGATGATGACTCTGATGAAATTAAAGCTGCAAGGAAAAGGCACGATGATAATGAAAGGAAGTGCTAGTGAGGGATTCCCAGTACTCTGTTGGATCATCTATATCGAATGATTCAATCTTGCACAAATACGAGCGGCATTTGTAATGCATTGGAGGCCAAAATACAATGCTAACAAACAAGGTATGGATAGAATTACTACTTTAAAATATTTTGATTTGCCATGATTAATGGAAAATCTGTCTCTAAGCAAGTGGATGAACATTATGATTGCCTTAAACCTTATGAATGAAGTTTATGAGCCTCTTCAAGTTATTGCAATTATCTCAAAATTGCCTTAAACTTGGAATGAATATCAAAATAAGCTTCTTCACATGATTGAGAACTTGATTGTGGATAATATGATAAAATGCATTCGAATTGAGGAAGGTTCTTGAGATCGTGAGGCTGATTATGTGAAATAAGCTATGATTTGGTGTATTATCGTATAGATTTAAGCATAATAATACTTATAAGTGCATTTACTCAAAATTTACGAAATAGTATGGAGGTAGATGATATGCTGATTATTGGTACAAATATGCATCATATAGATGAAACTAAAAAGTATCTATATTCTTAGTTTAAAATGAAAGATTTGAAAGAAGTGGATATAATTATAGGTATCAAAGTGATTAAGTTTAGTGGAGGTTATACTTTAAGTCAAGGGCACTATAAGGAAAAAATAATTCAAAGATATCATCATTTGGGAATTAAAGAGTCAAATGAACTATATGATTTATAAATAAAATTGATAGAAAATATTGGGCAACCTTTAGCACAATTATAATATGCTAATGCAATTGGAAGTTTAATGTACGCTACGTATTACACTAAACTAGATTTAACCTTTATTGTGTGTAAGTTATCTAGATTTACTAGTAATCCTAGTACTGTGCATTGGAGGACTATAAAAAAAAGTATGATCAATTATATGGAAACAACCAAGAATACTAGAAGGATTTTCAAATGCTAATTCGAACTAACATAATTGATAACAAGTTGTTGAATGAGTTTCTAAAACTTGCCAATGGTGTAGTTCTCTGGTATCAAATAAGCAAACATGTATAACTCATTCAATGAAGGAATATGACTTTCTATCACTATGGAGATTGGTAAAGAGAGTGAACAGCTCCAAAATTTGTTATTGAACAAAGAGTTGTAACCACAATCAATGGTAGTCATATTTTTACATTGTGATATTGAGGCAACCATGTCTAAGGCATTCAATGAGATATACAATGAAAAATTTAGACATATTAGTTTGCGACATGAGTACGTTCGATAATTAATTATTGATGGAATTATTTTAGTAATTATGTTAGGACAAATGATAACTTCGTTGATTTATTCACTAGAGGACTCTCGAGAGGTTTAATAAGCAGCTAAGGGAATGGATCTTAGACCAATTGATAATAGTCAAGCACAATGGAAACCCAACTTTATAATTTCTAACAAAATTATTAAAGTTAAATGGGTAACAAGAAGTTATTGTAACTTGACTATGATTGAGTACTAGGGCACAAGGTTAGTATTTATGAAAAGTTAGAAGGATAAGTGTAAGAAAACACTTTCAATGAAGTTCAAGGTTTTAGCAAGGCAATGCTAAGGTAATAAATTTAGAAACTTCACCTATATGAATATAAAAAGTAGTGTCGCTTCTAACAAAACTTGGATGAACTTTTGTAAATATTCATGAATGTAAGAGGGAGCACAAGTCCATAAAAGTGCTTAGGCATAGGAAATTTTTAACCGAATGTGTATAAATTCATATGTGTGATAATTTGATTAATAAGTTGAATCATGGTTCAAAATTTTATCTACCGTTGATCTCATTAATATAATTATTTACACTAATTGAAAGTTAAAATCTTAATAGATACCTTATTATATGTATGAATTTATGTAAATTGGTGTAGATAACAAACTAAACAGGGGATTGTTGAAATAGTTTGTTATCATAAAAGAGGTGTTTCCTAGTTAAGAAAAGACACGACTCTTCATTAAAAGAAGATGTGACTCTTGGTTATAAAAATAGTTACTCTTGATCCTAAAATAAGGTTGTCAGTAGTTTTGAAATGGAGTTATTCCTAACATGAAAAGCGGTGATGGTTAGGGATAAGAGACATATTCCCAAGAGACGTATTAATTGCTTATCTGTGAATAGAGACCAATTCACATATTATTTATAATATCCAAAACTGTTTAAAAATGCTTCTTCTTCAGAAAACTCTCTTATTCTTTTTTTATACACGCAACTTTAACACATTTAAGATAAAGCACCAAGAGAGAAAATTTAGTAATTATTGAACTCGTTTATTTGTGGTTTTGGTGTGTATCGTAGAGGTATATTTGTTTACAACCTAGTAGCAATAATAATGAGGACAAATAATATCTTAAAGACAGTAATTGTCATCATGTATTAAAGTATCAAAAATCTACTATTACTTCTTTATCTTCATTAGTAATCAAATTTTCCCGGCAATCTTGAAGTGTTATTATTATGGAAATGGAGACATCGACTATATCAAGTACTCTTAATCTTGACATATTGCGAATGGATCCTTATGATAAAACTAATTTCATCCGTTGGAAGGACAATATGAAATCAAAGGATAATGACTCTGATGAAATCAAAACTGCGAGGAAAATGTGTGAGGATAATAAAAGGAAGTGCTGATGAAGGATTCCCATTATTTTGTCAAAACTTAATGAGAGAAAGATTTAATCACAAGAGAGAAGGCAAAATTCTGGTACAGAATGAAAAAAAAGGGAATGTCAACGCATCCGGAAATAAACGATTGATCTCTATCAAAAGACCTACTAAAGCCCCAAACCATAGAGTACTTAGTACCGGTGCCACGGAAAGATATGTTTTTAGATCTCGCATTTTAAATCCTCCTTCTTTATTCTTTTTATTTATTTTATTATTTATTGTAATGCCTAATGTTAATACATATATGATCCGATATAATATATATGTAAGTAGTTAAGGACCACTTGTATTTGTACACGGAATTCCTAATTCCAATTGAAATCTACAATGATCCGAAGTACCTTGGTACATGGCACTTGACTTGGGAAGGTGTACATATTGAGTAGACTTGGAGAAACAACAATATAGGCGA
The DNA here is from genome assembly GCA_014182515.1 of Eucalyptus microcorys. Lineage (NCBI taxonomy): Eukaryota > Viridiplantae > Streptophyta > Magnoliopsida > Myrtales > Myrtaceae > Eucalyptus > Eucalyptus microcorys. The sequence continues at coordinate 32,217,750 of CM024568.1, read as the reverse complement.
GAACACGCTTCTTTGATTGAGCATATATGGGGATGAACTAATGCTGCTTCACAACAAGTTCTAACAACAGTGAGACCTCATTAATTCTAAATCAAGATAAACCCACTTCAAGAATGTCTCGAGGAGAGTATGGCATAGACCCTTTAAAAAAACCCAAGATTGGTATTGACGAAAACGGATTCCTAAAACGAACAAATACTCAAACAAACGAATACAAAAAACAAACGCAAAAATGGGTCCAAGGATACATGTAACACCAATCGAAAGAGGCATCACGAAGATGAACATACCTTATTTGCCACCGATTAAATATTTGTTTCAGTCTTAGAGGGATTGATCGAAGTCTTGGAGTTCTGTTCTTGAGAGAGAAAATTCTGTTGTCAAGAAGAAGAATAATGTAGGTACTATTTCATACATGTCAATGTTCCCTTCTTTTTCTTATTTATATAGTAGTTATTTTACTTAAAAAATAACTATTATTTCCCTGATAGGCCATTCTCTTATGGGCTGAGTTTAGCCCAACATGGGTGAATGGACCTGCCTTGGCCCATATTGTTTTATTAAAAAAAAAAAAACATCATCTGCCACTCACACATGGTGAGTCGAACATAATTCTTTTTTCTCCTTTTTGCAACGTTCATATCAGTAAATAATCCATGCGACTAGGATATTTTTAGAGTTTGTTGCCATGCATCTATTAGGAATATATAATAGCTTAAAATGGACATTATGTTTTCGAGTAGATGTAGTAGCACTATTCTAGATCGATTGATTACATTTATATCTCTTTGATATCTTTTTAATTATGATGTATTGTATTCACAATTATGATTATTCCAAACAATCATAATTGGTCGATCAATGAATACAAAGCTAGAATATGATATCCCAAGTTCGATTTTCTTCTTTCCTTGAAACTCCCAATTTCAATTCAACTTGATTTTTTAGAAATGTCCCGTTAAATAGAATCAATTCATGATCATTGACAACATTCTAAGATAACAAACATTGAATAGAAATCTTGAGAATAAGTAAGGGTCATGAGGGTACTTAATTGAGAAACTCTTTTTCTCAAGAGTCTCACACCGTATAAAATTTGAGACCAAAACTTTTGCCACTTTTATTGGTCGCCTCATGTATATGTAGCATGAAATACGTATTACGGTATTAACTCATTTCCCATAAAGCATATGTCTTCAATTTTAATATAGCATATATGAGAGTTCAGACATATATAATGTCTAGATTGAATTCACGCATCACTCTTTCAAGAATATATCATAACTCACATTTGGCATAAAAAAAAGTAAAATATGTAAGTTATTTTACTTTCGGATATAGTGAATATTATTTCCCCATTTTAATACTCAGTTAATGCAACATCTAATATTTTAAACTTGAGCTCTCGATTATCACCTAAATAATAAGCCTAACAATTATCTCATCTTTATTATCACACATTAAATAGAGGTTATTACTCGTGTAAGTAGGCTAATATCTTATCTGTTCGACATATTTTCTCAATTTTATAATGCACTAAGCATTAATATGTATAAATGTCAAACAAAAAATTCATAGGATATGAACACTTAGGGAAATTACCATATTCAGTACATTAGCCTCCACACAATCCTAGAGATTTTATATGACCATAGAAAATATCTCTAGGTATTGACTTTCTATCATTTTATGTGTAGATATGTAAGTTTACATTTTTTCATGCAACCATATTCTTAACAAAAGTTGTACTTGGCATCTATATATTTGGTCTTGCTATGATATTTCGGATCCTTGGTGTATGCTATTGCTGCTTGACTATCACAGTTAACCATGAGTTTGCAGCATCTTTAGCAATATCTAAATGATCCAAAAATCTTTTGAGCCAAACATCCACTTGTACAGCTACTGATTATGCCACAAACTCAGCTTCTATCGTAGACAAGGCTATGCACATTTGTTTCTTACTATTCCAAGATATGGCACCATTATTTTTAGAAAGTATAAATCCAGGGGTAGATTTCCTTTCATCTAGATCTCCTCCCTAATTAGCGTTTAAGTAGCCTTCCAACCGTAGATCTTTTTTTGATAACTCAGTGAATAATTGGCAGTTCCCTTTAGATTTCTTAGTATTCTTTTAACGGTTATCCAATGTATTTGACTTGGATTGGATTGGTACCTACTTATCATTCCAACTGCAAAACATATGTTAGTCTTATAGATATCATAATATAAGTCAAGCTTCTAACAATATTAGCATAAGAAACACGTTGCATTTGTTCATTCTCTTATAGAGTATTTGGACACAATCTATGGTTCAATCTTTCACATTTTGCAATAGGAGTATCTATGGATTTACAGTATTGTATACGAAATTGTTTAAGAACTTTGTTTATATACATTTCTTGTGAAAGAGACAATAATATCTTCGAATGATCTCTTGAAATCTTAACTCCAAGAATATATGTAGCCTCACCCATATCTTTTATCTAAAAGTTGGAAGATAACCAATTCTTAATAGTATTAACAAACTCCATGTTGCTTATGGCAATTAGTATATCATCAACATATAATAATATAATCACAAATTGATATTTGGATTTGATGTATACTCAATGATCCTCATTAATTATTGTAAAATCATATGCCATTGGGCTACGTTTGGTCGTCCGAATTTCTAAACGGGATAGGATATGATAAGAAATTCATGGATTTCTTCATATCCCATTAACTGTTTGGTGAACTACGGATTTAAAGTCGGATATCCTCATATCCTATCCAATCTATTGTTTGGTAAACTATGGATTTAAATAATGATAGCAAGGTAAAGAGACCATTTCATGAGAAACCACTGGCAGGAGTGAGGAAGAGAAACGTTTTTGATTCATACTCCCCTCCAGTGAGTAAAGACTCCTCTGAGCAGGGGGAGAAGAGTTCAATTACAGAAGAGCATGAGCAACCAGTTGGTTACCTATCTGATGGAAGTAAGAGCAGCAACAAGAGTAGACAAGATGCCTCGACCTCTAGCATTGAACGGCGTGGTAAAGTTTTGTTTATTTGCATTAACATTGGTGCTGGTTTGGTCCTGGTGATTAGATTTGACGTATCTATTTTTTTGACACCATAGGCAACATTCTCAGAATCCAGTTGAAATGAGCAGCAACACCTAAGAGTCCACTTGTTGGACAACCCGAGTGTACTACATCCAGAAGAACAGATTTTCCTCCTAAGCATCTGCAAGAGACGAGTCAGTGCCTTGTCAAATAAACATTCCTTTGGCTAATGTGAAGGAGGCTTTATTGGTGAAGCCGAAGCCTCTCCTCAATTGGATATAGCATTTCAGACTATCGCTCCATCGGCTAGAAATGAATTGTCAAAGCTTGAATCCACATATGAAACTCTGATAGAGCATTGGGTGCCCCTTCCTTTGGATCACGGACTTGGTGAACTTGATGATGAAGACTGGCTTTTTAAGACGAAATGCGCAGAGGGTAAATCTCCGAAGCGGCCTAAAGTAGGGGACGACACAACAATTCCTTTTACTTGGCCGCCGTAAGCCCATTCCTTCACGTACTTCCCCCGCATCCTCGCCGTGCCAAAATGGGCTGCGACTGCCCGGACCCGGCGGTGCGACGAGGACGATCGGGGCGCCGGTGGCCAGGGCGCAATCGAAGCGGGGAAAACATCGCGGTGGGGGGGAATCGATCGGGAGGGCGACTAGTGGGCGATCGCCGGCGGACCGGGGGGTCTTACCTTGGCGGAGGAAGAAGGTTTTTGTAAAATTTCGATGAGAATTGGAGAGCTATTGAGGAGAAGGCTTCAACGTCAATACTTTGAAAACAAAGAGTTGTTTGTGGGTGAATGACGGAGAAAGAAAAAAAGTGTAGTTCGGATAAAAGAAATCCTATCCAACCTTATCCTACCCCCCTCCCTTGGATTTTTTTATCCGGTCTATATCCCGTCTATATCCAACCTTATCCCATCCTAGACAGCTACCAAACACGGGATATGATAAAACATATCCTATCTTGGTTTTTATCTGTTCGACCAAACGCAGTCTTGTGGTATTATGAAAAAGTATATACCATTATCTTGATGACTGTTTAAGGCCATATATTAATATTAAAAGTCGACATACCTTTTGCTCTTGACTTTTTAAAATGAAACCAACGGGTTATTTTGTATAAATTTTTTCTTTTTAATTTTCCATTGAGAAAAGTAGTTTTTACATTCATTTGATGTGGTTCAAGATTCACATTAGTCACTATTGCTAGAATAAGGCGAATTGATGTAAGTCTTACTATAAGAGAAAAAATTTCCTCATAATCAATTCATTTATGTTGATTATACCCATTTGCTATAAGGCAAGCCTTATATCTCTCATTGAGCCATCGGTTTTACACTTTATTTTGAGAACTCACTTGTTTTCAATGGCTTTACTTCATTTTTGAAGATCAATCAGTTCCCAAATATGGTTTGACTTCATTGACTCAATTTCCTCTTCCATTGCATGCATCAATTTTTTTATTAGGGCAATTTAAAACCCCATTTATATTCCTTGGCTCATCTTCATCTTGTGGAGTGATTATGAAAGTTTCTCCTTCAATGTCAAAACGTCGATGGAGAATACTTTTACGAATTGCTCGTCGTATAGGAGATGTACATTTTGCATATTATTCTCCACCGTGTTTTCACTTGGATTAGATAATAACGATATTGTCTTATCAAATGGTTATAATTGAGATCGAACCAAATTTAATTCTTCACTTCTCACATTGCATATTATTCTCCATTGCGTTTTCACTTGGATTAAATAGGACCAAATGGTGCTTACTTCACATATCCTTGTCTCCGGTCTAGTCAGCTCACTTTCACTATTTCAGGGCACCTTACTTCAAGGAGTGATGTCTATAGTTTTGGTGTGGTGCTTTTGGAAATGCTGACCGGAAGAAGATCCATGGACAAAAATCGACCTAACGGTGAGCATAACTTAGTTGGATGGGCTCGGCCACATCTTGGAGAGAGAAGAAGATTCTACAGATTGATAGATCCACGGCCTGAAGGTCACTTCTCGATAAAAGGTGCCCAAAAGGCCGCGCAGTTGGCTGCTCACTGCCTTAGCCGAGATCCGAAGGCTCGTCCCCTGATGAGTAATGTTGTCGAAGCTTTGAAGCCTCTCCCAAATTTCAAGGATATGGCAAGCTCATCGTACTATTCTCGAGCCCAAATGCTAGATATGGCATTCAATCGCAAGCAGGAGCGAATGCAAGGAATAAGAGTCTTTCGATACCGAATGGGACCCATGCATCCCCATACCACCATCAGTATCCTCATCAATCTCCAAAACCGAATAGTAAACCATAGCGATGGGTTTAGACTTAGCCGCCCCATATTCAACCCCTCTCCCCCCAATTTATTTCCTTTCCTTCTCTTTTTTCAGTATAGGAGTTGATTTTCACCTAAACATTTGCGCTTGATTACTGAAACGGTGACGGAGAAAAATGTGCTTGAATGGTGATGTGTTTTGACATCCCTGAGCAGAGGATGTCTGGAAAGGTGAAGCATTTCTGGCGGTGTCTATTTTGATCCATATGGAACTCGTTTGGAGATATGCTGAAGCTTGTTGCCTCATTTCCCTTGGCTTCCCCCGTCTCTTAGGATCGACTAATCCATATGCAAGTGCCGTTCACATGGAACCTTTCTCCTTTTCGGTCTTCAAAGTTCTCATTTGAATATTTGCTACTACCACCGAAATTTGCATTGACGGCCGCTCCACCCGTGCTCACGCCCCAGGTTTTGCAGCGACCGCCGCGCCCTCCTACTCATCAAGGCCTGGCACTTGCCTTGACGGCCGAGTATAGGTTGCATGCTTCAACGCCGTCCATTTTTGGGGCTAGTTGATTCGGTAGGTGAGTTGTTACACACTCCTTAGCAGATTTTGACTTTCATGATCACCGTCCTACTGTCTTAATCGACCAACACCCTTTGTGGGTTCTAGGTTAGCATGCAGTTGGGCACCGTAACTCGACTTCCGGTTCATCCCGCATTGCCAGTTCTGCTTACCAAAAATGGCCCACTTGGAGCTCTCGATTCCGTGGCGTGGCTCAACGGAACAGCCGCGCTGTCCTACCTATTTAAAGTTTGAGAATAGGTCGAGGGTGTTGCGCCTCCAATGCCTCTAATCGTTGGCTGTTCTGCTTATCAAAAATGGCCCACTTGGAGCTCTCAATTCCGTGGCGTGGCTCAACGAAGCAGCCGCGCCGTCCTACCTATTTAAAGTTTGAGAATAGGTCGAGGGTGTTGCGCCTCCAATGCCTCTAATCGTTGGCTTTACCCGATAGAACTTGTTCTTGAGCTCCAGCTATCCTGAGGGAAACTTCGGAGGGAACTAGCTATTGGATGGTTCGATTAGTCTTTCACCTCTATACCCAAGTCAGACGAACGATTTGCACGTCAGTATTGCTGTGGACCTCCACCAGAGTTTCCTCTGGCTTCGCTCCGCTTAGGCATAGTTCACCATCTTTTGGGTCCCTATAGGCATTCCTCCTTAGCTTGACTCTCATATTACCCTCAATACAATGGCACAGTCTACGCGAGAAGAAAAAAAAGCCCATATCCATTGTTTACATACCTTTTCTGCTTGCGAGTTTCTATTCTACTTGATACGTTTTCCATTAATAAGGGCTCAAGTACGTTTCTCAGCTGTAACAATTTTAAATCAAAAAATCCGTTTAGGAAATTTTACGGTCAGACGATTTCTACATAAAATCAGTTTGTTTTGTCAGGATGTATAACCAATTGCCGGTTGAAGACTACATATATACACGGTAATTGTTTTAGCGATTGAAAGAAAGTACTGGAGCATGCTACGTCTGATATGAACCATTTTGCTTTCAAGTGAAGCTTGTATTATTTCTCCCTGACAGGCAGTGAGTCTTTTACAGCACATATTGACACTTAAAACGGACATCACTGCTTTTATAACATGCTGATGTCCAAACCCTTCATTCGGTGTTCATTGTTCTGTCATCGATCTCCATGCTCATGCAGCTGTCCTAGTGAGCTGCTCTTTCGATGTGCTCTCGAAGATCTTGTCAGCATTCCCGACCTCAAAACCATCTCGTCTGTGGAACTCTTTGACCTGAGAAAGTGGAGCACCGGATTAATACAGGGTATTAAGGATTCTTTATCATCGCGTAATAAATAAACAAACTTTCAGAGGCTACACCCAAAAGAATCATCTATGGCACCAGTGGATAGCAAATTTTAATTAGTGGGAGGATGTGAGCAAATTATGGTAAAATAACTAACAGAGCAGGCTACTAAACTACGAAATTTACCGGAACAAGTAGAAGACTACCTCTTTCCCCGGTAGACTCTGAAACTGAGGCAGTACAAGGCGTTCGGCAAACTCAATATATGAACAGAAAACTGATTCTTTGACCCCCTCTGAAAACTGGAAAAGAATTGAATCTGCCACCGTTGAGCTTTGGAGCAGAAGACCGTCAGGGCTAACTGGTGTGAACAGCAACCAAGTGTTAGTCAATATATGTATTACTTATCTAATGAGCTCAGAATTTTTCATAGGAATTACAAATTCACAAATCTTAAAATTTAGTCACTGATTCCTGCAAGCTAAGCTTTTATCTTGCAAAGCAAGCGGCTGCGCTTACTTCATCACGAATCCTATATGCAACTATTACTGAAGACTGCAAAATAACTAGAGAAATGGGAAGAAAAGAATGCCCATTTTCCCTTGGCTCTTATGATCTGCTTCATATTTGTCGGAACAGGTTATAACAGCTGTCTGTCTGGAACTCATAGCCATATAACAATGGTTTAACCCATTCCAACGCAAATGATCCACTGAGTTGGATATGCCAATGGGGATAGAGAGTCCCGTTTCATTTCTTCGATGTGTTGAGCTCGCAACATGAACGGGATCAAAGTCAATAGGAGTAAACTTCCTAAATATTATTATGAAACATCAACCGTAAGCTTGTAATATCGAGGGATCCATTAAAAGGATAAAAAGAAAGAAAGAAAGAGAGCACTAGTTTGGGCCTAGAAAAACAGCTGGGCCGGTCCGTTTGGGCCAGCCCAAAATTTTCTTTCAAAAGACTCGGCCCGTGCACACCCCGGCTTAAAATTACCCGATTTCGCATATGCTGCTTTGGCTAGCAGTATCATTCAGCTGAATTAGGAATCTTCAGCTTTTCTTCTCCGAACCATCCACGCTGACTCCCAAGTCTCAACCAACTCGTGACTCATCCGTCACGTAGTAACCAGCGATGACGCGTCCTATTAAAACGGTTTTTCCCTCAACTAGCAAAAATAAGAAAAGAATTACCATTTATCGCAATCGATGCAACTGGCAATTCTTGACACGAACTCGACATATTTTAAATGCGTCCAAAATAAGGAAAAATGCGAGTATCGACAGAAATTTAATCACGACGTGCACTTTGATCATGACGTGCACTTATGATGGCGCAATTCAAGACGATTGCGAAATTCGAATACGAAAATTGCGCTCGTTAACGCCAGAAGGGAAGGGGAAATATCTGTGTACTAGTGGTGAAATTGCCCTCTTTCTTTTTTACTTTTTTGTCCTGACCCTGCTTATGGTCTTCTTTCATATTAGCAGACGCGCGAGGTTTGCCCAAAAAGGTTGGCGCATGCGTTACGTCTCGGTGCTCGAAAATCTGCTTGTCCGGATAAACATCACAATGGGGGACCATCCGGATAGGCACGATTAGGAAAATATAAAGTTGATTTAAATTGGATAAGAATCATATTTCATGCCAAACTTCACGGTTAAAACCGAGTATCCTTGACCTTAATTTTTTATATGGGAGAGATTAAGAGCCTATCTAATTACATGTGGACATTCCGTCAGAATTTAAAATATTATTGAGTAAATGGATCGATGCTCGAGTATCGGAGAAGTTTTGGGGAGATTCAAAATGTCTAAGTTTTAAATTATAATTAAATCTAAAAGAAAAAAAGTAATTATAGATGTACCCTGAAGGCCAGAGTTTAAGTTAAAAAAATAAAAAGAGAGAGTACCATAAATCATTTGGTTCTCTTTTGAGAAAAGACGAGGGTGGATGACGAAAAGAGGCGGTCCTGCTGGAGACGGGGAGCACGCTTTCTTGGCTTCGTCAATGCCTTTCGAAAGGAAAAAAAAAAAAGAAAAAAACTAGAACTACACCCAACGTCTCACACTCGAAATCCTAATCTGACTTTTACCAAAAAATTAAAAATAAAATCCTAAGCTGAGCCCAATACCTTCGACTTTTTAAAATGTTGCCGGAGCTCCCAAATTTGGACCGGTTCAATAGAAAAATGAAAACACTTTTCCGTCTCTGATTCCTAGATGTACGAAACAAATTGGACGTGTGCAATACTTTTCATATTAGCAGACTTCGGAGGTTTGCCCAAAAAAGGTTGGCACGGCGATGTTCAACATCGGTATGTGCACACCAAGTAAAGCGATCGTCGGTTCTAAAATTCATGAACGAAACAAAGGATGTTTAGCATCAGCTTTCGAACTCACTGCTTCTTCTTAGATGATCTAATGAAAGTGTGCATGGCGCATGCGAATTGCAGGGATATTCATAGCAATGCAAACGAGGGTGATAGGCTGATAGCATGCGGAACGGGGCCCACTGTCTTAGGATTGGTCTCAAGGTTTGTGGTGGGGCCCGCAATCACGGCCCTTTGTTCTCTTGCCGTGGGCTTGCACGGGCCTATCACGGCCCTTTGCTCTCTTTCCGTGGGCTTGCACGGGCTTGCTTTACATATCGCCATCATTCAAGTTGGCTTCAGTTGGTTTTGTTTATTCATCAATAATAAACATTTCATATTTACATAATCTGTTTCATATTCAATTTATTTAATTATCATCATTATTTTTCCAGTATAGGCGGCACTTCCTCAAGCCATAGCTTCTTTCGTGTTTGCCAACGAGTACGGACTACATGCAAACGTCCTTAGTACTGCGTAAGTTCATCATTCGGAAGTTACACTTTTCTTATTTTAAAAGATTGCCTTGCTTTATATTGTTTCCAGGTTTATTTGTTTGGAGCTTAAGTATATGATTAACAATTGCTAATTGATCTACTCTTGTTTAATTCTCTGTAGGGTGGTGTTGGGCACGGTGATTTCCCTTCCGCTGTTGATTGGCTATTACATTGGGTTGGAATACGCTGCATAAGGGCGAACATCTTGTCTTTCCTGAAGTTGGGAATAGTTTTCTTAAATTTGAGTTGAAGATATTTGAAGTTTTCTCAAAATAATTGGTTGTTCAGAAGTCCTTTAAGTAATGTCGTGTCATCACTTAAAAGAACCAATAGAGGGAAGTTCACCAGTCTATGCTTTGATTTTAATGTTTTGGCAGACCGATGGCATACAGAAACACGAAGTTACAATTTTATATTTTCACCTATGCTTTTACGGTTCTCTTTCATAATGCAGTATGACCTCTCTTTGTTGTTTCAGGAGTGATCTACAGTATTTCTAAGAATGGTGACTATAAGATAATATTCACAATGCATAGATACATGTTTTCCTGGTTTCTGTGGAAGTTGATTAGGTGGTAGCATAAGCATGTGCGTTGGACAGAAGCTGCGGCTTTAGAATTGGCACCGCTTTTATGTTTTCCTTTGTTGTCTGGTTCATTTCAGAAGCATTAAGCAAGGTGCGAGATTAGAAAGGGAAACAGCTCAAAAGTTGACCAGTCATTATATGTTGATTGACGACTTTATCTCCAGGATAATGTCTTTGTCACTGTGATTGCTTCCATCCAATATCGAGTACTGGCAGAAAAGGCATCTGATGCTTTCTATAGGCTCAGCAACACCAGGGCGCAGATTCAAGCCTACGTCTTTGATGGTATGGGCCATATATGTATGAGTTCGACATTATAAAGGTTGGGGCACTACGACCAAAAAAAAAAAAAAAAAAAAAAAAGGATGGGGCACGACATCTTCGATTGCTATCAAGCATAGGTCACTCCTCAGTCCTCACCAACCCCCACGACCAGAGACAGCACTCATCAGCAAGGAAGACGATAGGATGGGACGACGTGTACAAGGTGGTGGTGTCGATGTTCCCACTGTACGTAGCGCTGATGCTTGGCTACGGCTCTGTCAAGTGGTGGCGCCTCTTCACCCACGAGCAGTGCGACAGCATCAACCGCTTCATCGCCCTGTTCGTCCTCCCCCTCTTCAGATTCGAATTCACAGCTCACGTGAACCCGTATGCCATGAACTTCCGCCTCCTCGCCGCTGATGCCCTGTCCAAGCTCGCCACCACTTGACGGAGCCGTAGCCAAGCATCAGCGCTACGTACGGCGGGAACATCGACACCACCACCTTGTACACGTCGTCCCACCCTATCATCTTCCTTGCTGATCAGTGCTGTCTCTGGTCGTGGGGGTTGGTGAGGACTGAGGAGTGACCTATGCTTGCTATCCTTGGCCTCTGGGGGAGGTTCAGCAGCAGGGCGAGCTCGAGCTCATCGACCCACGCCTCCCCTCCCTTGTGGCCACCCTCAGCTCGGTCGGTGCCGGGGAGTGCTGGCATAAGCACGGCAGCTTCCTTGAGCACCTCGTCGACACCTACCGCGTCCTCCGTCTCTGGCGGGCCCCTGATGCCGTCTGCCTCTGCGGCCTCTTTCACTCCGCCTACTCCAACTCCTACGTCAACCTGGCCATCTTTGACCCCAACACCGGCCGTGAAGTCGTCCGTAGCCACGTTGGCGATGCCGCCAAGCGCCTCATCCACCTCTTTTGCATCGTCCTGAGGCAGACCCTTATCCACGACCATTTATATAATTATTCCAAAATAAATTGTTCCCAGTAAACTCCATCCGCCCGTCGCTGTTCTCGAACAGCATGTCCTGAAGAGTAAATTGTGTCAATTTCTCAACACAACAAGACTCGATCGAGGTGTGAACTTACAGAGAGAAACTCGAATATAACAGATTGACTCATTTGTTTATAGTGGTGGTGATATGTCCAACATACCAGACCAAATCAACAGCAATAGTAATGAATAACGGGTCTGGGTACGATGACATGGCATTACCTGAAACCCAAAGAACTGATCGCTAAAATCGGCCATGGTCATCATCAGAAAAACCGCAACCACCCTCCTCGAAACGAGCATGTCCACTCCAGTCTTTATGTGCTTCACTTTTATCCCCTCTGCTGGCAACAGCGACTGGACCTTCTTCCGCCACGCTTCGTCGCCTTTGAATACTCCCTTCTCTTTGGCGCTCCGGAGGGACATCTCTGACAGCTTCAGGTGCTCGATGAGCTCCGAGTCGTCGTAGAGGAAGAGCAGGTCGTCGAGGATAAGGGTCTGCCTCGGGACGATGCAGAAGAGGTGGATCAGGCGCTCGGCGGCATTGCCAACGTGGCTACGGACGACTTCACGGCCGGTGTTGGGGTCAAAGATGGCCAGGTTGACGTAGGAGTTGGAGTAGGCGGAGTGAAAGAGGCCGCAGAGGTAGACGGCATCAGGGGCCCGCCAGAGACGGAGGACGCGGTAGGTGTCGACGAGGTGCTCAAGGAAGCTGCCGTGCTTATGCCAGCACTCCCCGGCACCGACCGAGCTGAGGGTGGCCACAAGGGAGGGGAGGCGTGGGTCGATGAGCTCGAGCTCACCGCGGATGAATGGCCGCGCGGCTTCGAGGAGGCTTTGGAGGTCGGCGGCGGCGGGAGGAGAGAGAGATTTTGGTGTTGCTGTGGAGGCCACAGCACGGTTCGTTTGATTGAGAGGGAGAGATAGAGAGCGAGAGGCGATGGAGTTTCGATAGCTGAGTTTGTGTTTTTTATGGACACGAATGGGAAGAATTCGCGTTTTTATAGCGGGAGGAGAGAGAGAAAATGGTGTTGCTATGAAGGCCATAGGGTTTGCAGAGACGGAGAGTGATGATGGAGTTAAAGTTTGGATTGTCTGTGGTAGAAGAGAGACCGCTGGAGGGGTAAGGTTTTCTTGTGAGCTAGCGTTTGTGTTTGTTGAGATATCGTTGACACCTAAAATTTTATTAGGTTTTAATTAGCGTTTGTGTTTGTTGAGATATTGTTGACACCTAAAATTTTGATTAGGTTTTAATTAGGTTGTAATTTCTAGCATCTTTTGGTGGACTATGTGCTTGCTACTAGACTTAGCTAAAAGATCAAAGATCGAAATGAGAAACAAGAAATATTAGGGTTAATAATTGGTATATTTATAACAAATTTTATCTTCTGTTAAATATTACTATCAAATTATTGAGTTTGATGACTTGTGGCAGTTAATGAATATTCTAGTTTTAATTTTTTATCCTCCGTTTATCATAAATGTACCAATTTATAGTTTTTCATGGTATTAATCCAATTTAGAGAAAATTAATGGAGCCTAAATTTATCGCATATGTACTAGTTTTGGGTTTTTTATAGTCAAAATATTAGTTTGTGATAAATTTATCACCGTATACAAATTTGGGATTTTTGTAATATTAACCCAAAATATTATAATAGGATTCTTATCAGCAATAAGAAGTTTGTAAAATAATATTTAGGAGGGTTAAGATGGTTACTGACCCATGTACATATTTTTTTACTTTATATTTGTACCTACCTTCGGTTTAATAATAATTTGATGGTAGGCCCATATGATTGTTGCCGGTATGAGACATGGAGATTCAATTCTGGGGTGTTTATGTTGATGGAGGAGATATATTTGTGGACATGTTGGCTCAAATACATATTTATGACATTGAATTTATATGAAAACATTGTTTGCGATAATGAAAACATTTTTTCATTTACTAATTATTTCAAGTTATATAGAAAAATATTTTCCCAATAAAACATTTTTAACGAAATAAACAGTCTTATCCGGGTTGCTTTTGTAAAATCTACTTTCAACTTTCTATAAGTTCTAACCCATTTCGACACGAATGATCTACCTAACTTGCGGATGCTCTCCCTATCTGTCTCCATCGGTGTCTTGACAAAATTCTCAACAACCTTTAATTCATAGGTTGCGCGACCATCCTCGTTCACCAGAAATTGATGGTCTGAGTAGTGGGGACACTAGGTTGGATATGCCAATGGCGATAGAGAGTCTTGTTTCATTTATTCGACGTGTTGGGCTCACAACATGAGCAGGATCGAAGTTAGTAGGAGCAAACTTCCTAAGTATTATTATGAAACATTAATTGTAAGCCCGTAACCTCGAGGGATCCATTAAAAGAAAAAAAAAAAAAAAGAAGAAAGAGAGCACTAGTTTGGGCCTAAAAAAAAGGACCGGCCCAAAATTGTCTTTCAAAAGACTCGGCCTGTGCACACGCTCGCTTAGAAGTACCTGATTTCGCATATGCTGCTTTGGCTAGCAGTATCGTTAAGCTGAATTAGGAATCTTCAGCTTTTCTTCTCCGAACCATCCACGCTGACTCGCAAGTCTCAACCAACTCGTGACTCATTTGTCACACAGTAACCAGCGATGACGCGTCCCATTAAAATGGCTTTTCCCTCAACTAGCCAAAAGAAGAAAAGAATTACCATTTATCGCAATTGATGTAGCTATTGACAATTTAATCACGACGTGCAGATGGCTGATTCAAGACATATTTTAAATGCGTCCAAAATAAGAAAAATGCGAGTATTGACAGAAATTTAATCACGACGTGCACTTATGATGGCGTGATTCAAGACAATTACGAAATTTGAATACGAAAATTGGGCTCGTTAACGCCAGAAGGGAAGGGGAAATATCTGTGTACTCGTATTGAAATTGCCCTCTTTCTTTTTTTCTTTTTTGTCCTGACCTTGCTTATGATCTTCTTTCATATTAGTAGACGCCCGAGGTTTGGCCAAAAAAGGTTGGCGCATGCGTTACGTCTTGGTGTCTCGAAAAACTGCTTGTCCGGATAAACATCACGATGGGGGGCCATCCGAATAGGCACGATTAGGAAAATATAAAATTGATTTAAATTGGATAAGAATCATATTTCAAGGCAAACTTCATGGGTAAAACCGAGTATCCTTAACTTTATTTTTTCATATTGGGAAGATCAAGGGCCCATTTGATTACCCATAAACATTCCGTTGGAATTTAAAACATTATTGAGTAAATGGATAGATGCTTGAGTATCGCGGAAGTTTCGTGAGATTCAAAATGTCCTAGCTATAAATTAAAAAAAAAAAAGTAATTCTAGATGTACCTTAGGGCCAGAGTTTGTTAAAAAAATAAAAAGAGGAGTACTAAAAATTCCATCACGGATAAATCATTTGGTTCTCTTTTGAGAAAAGATGAGGGTGGATGACGAAAGGAGGTGGTCCTGATGGAGACGGGGAGCACGCTATCTTGGCTTCGTCAATGCCTTTCGAAAGGAATTTCCTTTTGTCAAGGAATCGATCCCCATCACTTCAGCTTCAATGCAGGATGGTCTTCCAGGATTATTACCCGCAAAAAAATAAAAAAATAAAAACTGCACCCAACGTCTCACACTCGAAATCCTAATCTGACTTTGACCAAAAACATTTGACGCCAATACTTTCGGCTTTCTAAAATGTCGCTAGAGCTCCCAAATTTGGACCAGTTCAATAGAAAAAAAGAAAACACTACATTTTTGTCTCTGTTTCCTAGACGTACAAAACAAATCGGATGCGTGCGATACCTAAATCCCTCGTGTTACCGAAGCAATATATTGCGACGTGAAATACAGATTGAAACTGCATGGCACTTTCACGAAAACCCAAAGGTCTTGGAAGTAATCAAAAAGGCAAGAGCACTCGAGCGTGGGATGTCATGAGAGTTTCGCATTAATCAAATCTCAGAGGGACAAAAGAGAACCGAGAACTCTCCATACTTTTCAACGTCTACATCGGGGCTTTTGCTGCTCGAAAAAATCACAGGCCACTTAGAAATTGAACTCAAAGTTTGAACGATAGGTATGATGGCGTGGTAGAAGAGAAGTGGGTACGAGAGCGTTTTGGATATTTCATCTGCACGAGCATTCAGAGAAGCACTGTTCGACTTTAGCACGGGATCTCATGGAGAGAGAGAGAGAGAGAGGGCAGAAGCACTTTTTTGGTGGATCCTAATTCGGTTTTTGTTGGGGGACCTCTTGGCGCATTTTGGTTCAAGCGTTTGGAATCTTTCATTTGACTTTCTAAAGTCCCTCCCACTAAACGCAAAAGTGTTTGGTTCGTTTTTTTGCGTGACTTTGACGAGATGCAATTACAAATTGCATCTCCAAGTTGCTCTAAGGGCTAACTCTAAGGACCTTTAGCCCAATGCGGCTCTTGAGGTCCTTTGGAAAGTTGCATCTTCGGAATGCAACTTCCGATTGTTCATCTCTCCGGTGGAGAAGCCGATCGATCGCCTAAATAAAAATAAATTTTAAGTTTATTTTTTTATTTTTATTTAAAAATATAAACATATATTTTTTTATATTTTATGTTTAATAAATATATTTATAAAATATACATTATATATATATATATATAATATATATAAATATATTTATATAAAATATATATTTATATTTATTTATATAAAAATATATATATTTTTTATATATATATATATATTTTTATATAAATATATAAACATATCTATTTTTATATATATTTTTATGTTTATATTTTTATATTTTTATTATGTTTATATAAAAAATATAAACATATTTTTATTCGGCCGCCGGTTCGACCGCCGGATTCACGGTTCGATGGCCGGACTTCAAAAAAAAATATAAACATATTTTTGCTTTTTTAATTTAATAAAAGTTAATTACAAATGCAAATTTTACCAAATGGAATTTTGGCCAAAGTTGTTTCTCAATGCAAATTTTACCAAACGACATTTGCATTTCGGAAAACCCCATTCACCCAAAGGTATTTGACGGGCCCTAGTTCGAATGCCTCAGACACGCTTGCTCTCCAAAAACAAATTAATAATAGAGGGATGACATTACATATTGAATCAAAATTTAAAGACCACATTGAGTATTAAAGCGTTTTGGATATTCATCAGCATAAGCCTTTAGATAGTACCGTTTCACTTTAGGGGAGAGAGAGAGAGCATTTTTGTTTTTGGTGCATGTGCTACCTAGTTTGAGTGCCTCGGACACGCTTCCTTTTCAAAAGCGGATTAAAATTTTAGAGATGACACTATACATTAAAATCAAAGTTCAGGGATCACATTAAGTACCGAAGCGTTTTGGATATTTATTTGCATAAGCTTTCATATCGTACCATTCAACTTTAGCATGGGATCCCACCGAGGGGGAGAGAGAGCTTTTTTTTTCATGGATCCTAGTATGCTTTCATTGCAGGACCTAGTTCGAGTGTCTTAGATGCACTTGCTTTTCAAGAGTAAATTAAAATTTAAGAATTATATTGTGTAAATTAAAAGTTTAGAGACAACTTTACATGTTTAGAATGAAGGTTTGGAACAATTTGTGCTAGTATTCCCTTTCCAAAAGCATGTCCTTGAAGGAAAACCAAAGTGAGCATTACGAATTTTGAATGCCTGAATTATAAGATAGGATATTAGATGTGTGCGTTAGAAATTCGTAGAGAGATGAAACTCTATTTCAATCATAGAAAAATATACGTACAGAGGGATTGCATAAAGAAGTGAGAGTTAAAAAATAAGGTTGCGTCCGTTTCACAGTAGACGAATGATTCAGAAGATATTTTCCTAAAAAAACCTTCAACTTCACCCAATGTCCCACGCCCGAAATCCTAATCTGACTTTGACCAGAAAAAAAACATATATATATAAAAAAAAATCCTAATTTGACATTAAGGCGCGCATGACAAAATTTCTGGAATAGAAATCAATTTTTGGCTAGAAATTGATTTCTCAATTTCTATTCCATGGATGAGTTTTTCAGCAAAGAAACGCGTTTGATAACGATTCAGAATTTCTATTTCTAGAGTAAAAATTCGTTTGATAAGAGAATAAAATTTATATTTCTAGGAGCGGCAACGATCGGCATTTAGTGGCCGGAGTCTGATGTCCGGCGATTGGCGTCCGACGTTCGGCAATCGACGGTGGGTGGTCGAAGTCCAACATTTGAAGTCCGATGTCCGACGTCTGACGTTCGGAGTCCGGCAACTGGCGGCTAGCGGTGGATGGCCAACGGCCGGAGTTCGATGGCTAGTGGCGAGGGCCAACGGCCGAAGTCTGACGGTCAGTGATCGACGGTTGGTGGCGGGTGGCCAACGGCCGAAGTCCAACGGTCAACATCCGATGGCCGATGGTGATTGACGGGCGGTCGGCATTGGGCCTCCGGTGTTCGGTGATTGGCGATGAGCAGCCAACGACCAACGGGCGTCCAACATCTGGCGGTTGGAGTCCGGTGGCGGACAGTTGGAGTTCGGTGGCCGGCGGTTGGTGGCAAGCAAATGATGGCCGGGGCCAATGGCGGGCAGGCGGCGACCAACGGCGGGCGTTCCGCATCCCACGGGCGGCGGGTGGGCGACGAGCGATGACGAGAGTGAACGATGAGGAAAGTTTTGATTTATCATTTCTGTTCTAGAAATAGAAAAACTAAAAGTTTTAACTTCTAATTTCTATTTCATATCTATTTCTGGAATAGATATTTATTCTAGAAATAGAAAAATGAAATTGCGTTATCAAACAGATTTCTGTTTCAAACCTGTTCCGGGAAATAGAGAAATAAAAAATAGATAAATAGAAACGTTATCATGTGCATCCTAATACCTTTGACTTTCTAAAATGTCGCTAGACCTCCCAAATTCGGACCGGTTTGACAGAAAAAAATAAACGCTAAATTTCCATCTCTGATTCCTTGACGTACCAAACAAATCGGACGTGTGCGATACCTTAACCCGTCGTGTTATTGAAGTACAGATCGAAAGTGCATGCACTTTCACAAAAGCCCAAAGTTCTTGGAAGTAATAAAAAAGGCGACAGCACGCAAGCGGTGTATGGCATGAGAATTTCGCATAGATCAAAATCCGAGAGGGGAAAAAAGGACATGAGAACTCCATCTTTTTCAACGCCTGCGTCGTGGCTTTTGCTGCTTGAAAACGTCAGTATACTTCGCCTCTCTGCAAATGAGATGATCGAACTCGAAGCTTGAATGACAGGGAAATGGAAGGCGTGGAAGAAGAGAAGTGAGTTCCAAAGTGTTTTGGATATTTCATCTACCGTTCAACTTTAGCATAAGATCTCACGGAGAGAGAGATAGAGATAGAGAGAGAAGGGGAGGGAGGGAGGGAGAGGGCAAGAGCACTCTTTTCGTGGATCTTAGTATGATTTTCATCCTGGGATCTACTAGTTCAAGTGCCTCGGATACGCCTGCTTTCCAAAATTAAATTAAAAATTTAGAGACGACACTAGTCACACTGCAAATTTGGATCAAAATTCAGGACCACATTAGGTACCAAAATGTTTTGAATATTCATCTGCATAAGCCTTCGAATAATATTGTTCAACTTTAACATGGGATCCTATTGGGGGAGATTTTTTCGTGGATACTAGTTTGCTTTCGTCATGAGACTTAGCGCACTTGCTTTCCAATAGTAAATTAAAATTTAAAAAGCGGCATTACACGTTTGGTCAAAATTTATGGATAATATTGTGTAAATTAAAAGTTTCGAGACAACTCTACACATTTAGAATGAAGTTCACGGACAATTCGTGTGAGTATTCCCTTTCCAAAAGCATGTCCTCAAAGGAAAGCCGGAACAAGTGTTATGGATTATAAGGTCGGAAATCGGATGCAGGACTTATAAATTCGTTCAAAAATGAAACTCTAACTCACCGATGGGCTTATTGCATATGAGTCATGGATAGAAAAATATAAGTACACGAGGCTCACATAATGAATAAAGAGTTAGAAAATGACGTTATGTCCGTTTTATGAAATATGAATGATTCAAAAGATATTTTCTTAAAAACAATCATTCATATCACTTATAAAAATGAATGAACAAAAAATATTTCATCATCCATGAAAATGGTCATAAATAAATTATTATTGATAATGAAATTTATTGGCTAATTATCTAAGACGACCTAAAGGATTAATTTTTACGAAAATTATTTTCAAATAATTTTTTTTAACAAAACGTACTGAAAAAAAAAATATTTTTGTAAGGAATCCGATATTGTGCTTGATACAACATGGCCCCCGGGCTGTAGGCCAAAAAAAAAAAAACAAAAAAAAAAAAAAAAAATCTACATCATCAACGTGAGACTCACCATAACCCAAAAAAAAAAAAAAAAAAAAAAAAAAAACGTGAGACTCGCGATTTGGTGGGACTCACTCAGATGTCTTCTCTAATATTACCTTTGCAGGACCCACTTATTTTGGATGTTGGTACCCAAACGGTAATTTTGATTTAATAATATAAAAAAATTCAAATTGATACATCAATTACAAACTTATTTCCGAACGGTATAACTGTGATAAATTTACTTTCCGTTAAATTTACTATCAAATTATTGACCAAAATGGCATATGACAGTGGATGGGTATACCGGTTTGAGATTTTACCCTCCGTTTAGTTTTTTATTTATTTATAATATTAATTTAATTTAATGGAAACTAACAGAAGATAAATTTATCACAAATGTATTAAATTGTGACTTTTTAGTAGTCAAAAAATTAGTTTGAGGTAAATTTATTATAAGTATACAAGTTTAGATTTTTTTTTTTTTGTATTAACTCTTTTCTTTTTTGTGGTAAATTCATGGTTAGACATCTAACATGTTTAATTGAATATATCCATATATCTATTTATTAACAATATTCAAGTGAATCGTGGATTTTCTCTATTTCTAGACATATAACATGTTTAGTCCTCATACACACAGTACTTTGTAGTTTTGTTGCGCAATTTACTTTTTAAAATGAAAATAGCAAAATTGACCCAAAAAGAAAGAGGACAAAAAGGTAGGAGGAAAAATAAAAAATTAACTATCCACTTTGCACTTAAACCTCATTGAAAAATCCTAATATTCTTACTGTTTGCTCTAGCATGTGTCATAGCCCAGTAGAATCCCATCTATTAAATATATAACATCTGTATCCAAATTGAAAAACCCAATTTGGGAAAGCTTACTCTAGATAGAAAACCACTACAATTAGGAATGAGGGTGTGCAACCGAATCGAGTATACCGAAAATCGGACCAACCCACTCGAAAAATAGGGTCAGGAATCGGTTCCCGTTGAAACCGGTCCGAGAACAAGTTCCCAAAATTCGGAACCGGATCGATTGATTACCCACCTAGAATTGATTCCCGGACCGATTTTGGAACCAATTTTGTAAGTACAGATCCAAAACTCTATTTTTTCCCCTTATTTCTATTTTACTCCCACAATTACACGGCGTTTTTCCTCTTGGCTCTCTTAAACACGCGCATCACTCCTCCTTCATCATTCCTCTTCCTCACTTAATTCCCTCCCTCATCGGCTCCCTCTCACATCGTCCAATGAACGGATGGTGTTCGTTGCTGCTAAATTCTTGTATACCACGTGGATTAGATTGCCTAATTTCTCTTTTGTACGAGGAGTTATGCTTGCATAAATGAATAGCTTCATGTAGTATTTGTGGGAATAAGATTAATATAAACCCATGTTTGTTGCTAATTCTTTGCCTTATGATTTTATTTATTATAATTAGCCCCATGGATCCTTAATTTTTTATTTAGTCAAGAAGTTCATATATTTATTTATACAAGTGCTTAATATTTCAATAGAAATTAGGAGGATTACGTTATTTTCTCGTATATTAATATAAAATTCGAAGTTGTATAAGATATCGGAAGATTGCAAAACAGGTTCCAATGGAAACATGATTGACCTTGGAACCGGACCAAAAAAACATGGTGGGTCGGGTATATGGTTCAATACAAATAGGGTTGGGTACATGGTTAAAAAAAAAAAGAACCGGTTATAACAGTGTCGGGTACAAGATCCAAGTCTAAACCCTACCCATCCTGGACCCAATTAAGGTCCAGGTCTTAAACCCTACCCACCCTGAACCCGATCACCCCTAATTGGGAAACTAGAGAACACTCAAATTAAGAAACTCACTCAAATCAAGATAGCTCAAATTAATAAGCTAGCCTAGATGAGGTTTCCTTATGAATTTAAATTACAAAATATTCAAACTTGGAAACCCACTTAGACTAGAAAAAATCTATTTGGATCAAGTTAAGGCCTTTAACATTTATAAGCGAGATCCCGATAACCCAAAAAAAGAATGATTGCTTGCAACTTGTGAGATTTGAACAGGAGCTATCTAGTTTTCAAATGGCAAATTCTTGAATAGTTTATGCTCAATTTTGAAAGTCGTAAGTCGTCTAATGAACTGTCATGTTTTTTCCCTTCTCGGACAAAGCAAAATACTCAATAGATTATCGCGCAAATCAAAGATAGAAAGACTATCCACGCGGAGTCTCGAATGAAATTATCACGCGGTCTCCAAATTTAAGATTTAAGCTCGCGAATTCAAGGGGACGGAAGGTTCGAAAGAGGGAAAATCTCGATGGCGTTAACCACCCTTTACTGGAATCTCGATACGCTCCAACTCCTTTCAAAATACACTTTTAAATACATTGTTGATTTTCGAAAGTATTCTAGGGGATTCTGTTGGCAGACGTCGTCATCCTCTACCGCCGTACTCCCCTTATAAAGCGGGACCGAAGAAATATCTTCCTGGTCAATTTCGCCCTCCCGAGAAAAAAAAAAAAAGAAGCATAAAGAGCGTGAAGAAGAAACTAACCAGGTCCGTCTCCAACGAGGTGCTCTCTCTCCCTCCTTCTGTCTCTTCTTTCTCTCTCCTCTGCGACAAAATTAATGCCGACGAAAGTGACCGTCGGGTTCCCGAGCGGTTTCGTCACGAGTTACGGCTTTCCGCGGGAAAAGTGGTTTCCTCGAAGTTTTCGTTTTAATAGTCTCGTCGTCCGCGCCATCGTAGAGCATCCGCAGTGATCTTCGTTGTCTTGCCGTTCTTCCGCCGCCGCTCCGTCGTCGTCGAGGTGATCGCAGGTAGTAGTTCCCAGCGCTCCATCGTCGTGGTGTTTTTTTGTCTTTTCTCCGCCGATCGCGTCCGTTTAGGGATCGGATTTCGCCTCCAGTCTGGCCGGTTCGATTGGAGTTTTCCGGCGCGTACTGGCGGCCCTAAAACGGCGCGAGAATTAGGTTTCTTTTTCCGGGGGGGACACGGATGTTGTTTCGTAGATTGAGTTTGACATTACAAAGCATGGGGCACAACATCTTCGATTGCTATCAAGCATAGGTCACTCCTCAGTCCTCACCAACCCCCACGACCAGAGACAGCACTCATCAGCAAGGAAGATGATAGGGTGGGACGACGTCTACAAGGTGGTGTACAAGGTGGTGAAGTCCATGTTTCCACTGTACGTAGCGCTGATGCTTGGCTACGGCTCTGTCAAGTGGTGGCGCCTCTTCACCCACGAGCAGTGTAACGGCATCAACCGTTTCATCGCCCTGATCGTCCTCCCCCTCTTTGGGTTCGAATTCACAGCCCACATAAACCCATATACCATGAACTTCCGCCTCCTCGCCGCTGATGCCCTGTCCAAGCTCGCCATCCTTACTATCCTTGGGCTCTTGGGGAGGTTCAGCAGCAGGGCGAGCTACGACTGGATCATCACAACGTTCTCGCTGTGCACGCTGACGAACCTGCTTGTTGTCGGCGTGCCGGTGATGCAGGCCATGTACGGCCAGTGGGGCGTCGACCTGGTGGTCCAGCTGTTCATTGTACAATCTCTCGTTTGGATCCCTCTAGTTCTTCTGCTTCTCGAGTTCAGAAATACGAGGATGATGGATCCTCCCGAAAATAATGGCGTGGTCGATGAAGAGAGGAGGAGCTACTGGTCTTTAGCCAGAGTAATGGGGAGGAAGATGACCATGAACCCTAACGTGTATGCCAATATTCTCGGCCTCACTTGGGCTCTCATGCCAACAGGTATTTTTGTTTCAGTAAGCGTATTTCTTAGGTATAACATTTAATTTGATAAGTTTTAACACGTGATAAGTGATAACATGCTGTTGTTGTAGATTCAAATTTACTATGCCGAATATAATGGAAGGTTCAGTTGAGATTATGTCGAAAGCGGGGACGGGCACGGCCATGTTCAACATCGGTATGTGCACACTTTCGAACTCACTGCTTCTTCTTAGATGATCTAATGAAAGGAAAGTGTGCATGGCGCATGCGAATTGCAGGGATATTCATAGCAATGCAAACGAGGGTTATAGCATGCAGAACGGGGCCCACTGTCTTAGGATTGGTCTCAAGGTTTGTGGTGGGGCCCGCAATCATGGCCGTTTGCTCTCTTGCTGTGGGCTTGCACGGGCCTGCTTTACAGATCGCCATCATTCAGGTTGGCTTCAGTTTGTTTTGTTTATTCATCAATAATAAACATTTCATATTTACATAATCTGTTTCATATTCAATTTAATTTAATTATCATCATTATTTTTCCGGTATAGGCAGCAATTCCACAAGCCATAGCTTCTTTCGTGTTTGTCAACGAGTACGGACTACATGCAAACGTCCTTAGTACTGCGTAAGTTCATCATTCGAAAGTCACATTTTTCTTATTTTAAAAGATTGCCTTGCTTTATATTGTTTCCAGGTTTATTTGTTTGGAGCTTAAGTATATGATTAACAATTGCTAATTGATCTACTCTTGTTTAATTCTCTTTAGGGTGGTGTTGGGCACGGTGATTTCCCTTCCGCTGTTGATTGGCTATTACATTGGCTTGGACTACGCTGTATGAGGGCGAATATCTTGTCTTTCCTGAAGTTGGGAATAGTTTTCTTAAATTTGAGTTGAAGATGTTTGACAATGCATAGATACATGTTTTCCTGGTTTCTGTGGAAGTTGATTAGGTGCTAGCATAAGCATGTGCGTTGGTCAGAAGCTGCGGTAGAATTGACACCACTTTTATGTTTTCCTTTGTTGTCTGGTTCATTTTAGAAGCATTAAGCAAGGTGCGAGATTAGAAAGGGAAACAGCTCAAAAGTTGACCAGTCATTATATGTTGATAGACGACTTTATCTCCAGGATAATGTCTTTGTCATTGTGGTTGCTTCCATCCAATATCGAGCACTGGCAGAAAAGGCATCTGATGCTTTCTATAGGCTGATTGTCCCCCAAGGTATTACAAAGACAGAGATCAACAGACCGTGAAAGTCAATGGTTATTTTGTCGCTTGAAATTTAAGTCGCCTTCAGGAGACAAATGCGATCCGGAGCAGATACTTGCAAGCTCATCTGTTCGACCATTGACTCTGATGCTCCTGTCCATCTGCTAATGAATACATCCATCCTTATTATTGAAATCGTGATGCACAACATTCATTGCTTGTGACTTATTACGCCCGAAAGGAACTGCAAATTCGACTTCATCCGGTATAATTGAATTCTTGAACTAATTCCGTATGATGCAAATCTGATCATCTTACGCCCGCCGGCATCACCATTGGCTCGCCACACACCATTTCGGAGCTCACTTTAGCACATGCTCGCACTTCTTAAGGCGTTATCGTCTTGGCTTTTTTTCTGAAGTTCTTTGGCTCCTGAATTCATCTGCTTGCATCGCCCCCATGAGATTATAAGAGATAGCATCTGTAAATGTTATGGCATGTGAGAACAAAAAATGTGGGATCATCATTTAGAAAACAAAGAAAAGATAATGGGGGTACAATCCAAAGACTTATCCCAAATAAATTCTAGAAAAGTTGATAAGTTCGCCAAGGTGGACTAGCATCATCGGACCATATAGTTAGGAAAGTCAGCTTAATGGCAACAGTACATGCATAGATATATTTGCCTGAAGAAAGACTAATTTAGCTTTACTTGGTTACTGAGTTAAAGAAAAATTGGCAAGTGACTCTAATTAAGGTTAGTAATTTCTAAAAAAATTGATAAATTCAAGACATTGCTAACAAATGTAAATAGAAACTTGCACGATGACAAAAGTTGGTTAATTGAAAAAGGAAAAAAGAAAACCAAATTGATAATATCAATATTTAACTCAAATGACAGTTAATAAGCCAATTCTAGACTGTAATTTAATGAAGGTTGGTAAGTTATGCTAATTAAGATTAGTAATCTCTCAAAGATAATTAATAAATGTAAGAGGTTGCTAATTAAGACAAATAAAAATTGGTGACTCAAAAGAAATGTCATTAAAGACTGTTTATTTCGTTAAAAATGTTTTATTGGGAAAATATTTTTCTATATAACTTGAAATTATTAGTAAATGAAAAAATGCTTTCATTATCGCGAACAAAGTTTTCATATACATTGAATGTCATAAATATGTATTTGAGCCAACATGTCCACAAATATATCTCCTCCATCAGCATAAACAGTAAACACCCCACAATTGAACCTCCATGTCTCGTACCAGCAACAATCATATGGCCTATCATCAAATTATCATTAATCCAAAGGCAGGTACAAATATAAAGTAAAAAAATATGTACATGGGTCAGTAACTATCTTAACCCTCCTAAATATTACTTTACAAACTTCTTATTGCTGATAAGAATCCTATTATAATATTTTGGGTTAATACTACAAAAAATCCCAAATTTGTATACCGGTGATAAATTTATTACAAACTAATTTTTGATTATAAAAAACCTCAAACTAGTACATATGCGATAAATTTAGCCTCCATTAATTTTCCGTTAAATTGGATTAATACCATGAAAAACTAAAAATTGATACATCTGTAATAAACGGAGGATAAAAAACTAAAACTAAAACATTCTTTAACTGACACGAATCATCAAACTCAATAATTTGATAATAATATTTAACGGAAGATAAAATTTGTTATAAATATACCAGCTATTAACCCTAATATTTCTTGTTTCTCATTTCGATCTTTGATCTTTAGCTAAGTCCAGTAGCAAGCACATAGTCCACCAAAAGATGCTATAAATATCTCAACAAACACAAACGCTAGCTCACAAGAAAACCTTAGTCCTCCAGCAGTCTCTCTTCTTCCACAGACAATCCAAAATTATACTCCATCATCACTCTCCATCTCTCTCTTAGCAAACCCTATGGCCTTCATAGCAACACCATATTCTCTCTCTCCTCCCGCCATAAAAACGCGAATCCTTCCCATTTGTGTCCATAAAAACACAAACTCAGCTATCGAAACTCCATCGCCTCTCGCTCTCTTCTCTCCCTCTCAATCAAACAAACCGTGCTGTGGCCTCCACAGCAACACCAAAATCTCTCTCTCCTCCCACCGCCACTGACCTCCAAAGCCTCCTCGAAGCCGCACAGCCATTCATCCGCAGCGAGCTCGAGCTCATTGACCCACGCCTCCCCTCCCTAGTGGCCACCCTCCGCTCGGTCGGTGCCGGGGAGTGCTGGCATAAGGAGACATCTTTCAATAGATAGGTTGTTGCAAATCTTGGGACCTGGGTCTAAAAATCTAACATCAATATAATGGCTGAGCTTGACTGTGATGGGCCCCTTTGCAATTAGCCCTCGGGGCAACTTTTGCTCCAATCACATGGAGTTCCCTCGACAATAGTGTCGTTTCCACTTCCCCTTTCAAGGGAGACTCCTCATTTCAACTACATGTTTCATGTGGAGTTCCCTCCCAAATCCCAAGACAATCTTTCCCGAGTGTCGTTTCGTAGGACAATCATGTTAGTTTCGTAGGACAATCATGTTAGAGACTCCTCTCCCTCTCTCAATTTCAGCTTTGAAAGCCCTCGTCAGATAATCCCAAAAAGTGTTAATTCTTGTCCCATTCATTGACAATGCAATGCGGTGCGGCATGAAAACTCTGGCTAATGGAATCGAGCCACCGTGCCATTTGTCACCCCCCATGCACGCAATGCCACGTGCCATCTTCAGCGTCCCATCGTCGTACCGAAGACAAGTGTGGATGAGTCCCACTCGTGTGGTCATTGTCCGAGATGTTGAGTGAACAAGATCTCTCCCAATAGATTAGTGATCTTATCTTGGTGATGAGGGGATGGAAACGGAACATGATCACGACCTTTTGTCTTGTCCTAGACCTCTTTTGATTTGGGTCAAACACTGTTGGTCTTAAACACTTCCAATCGGAGCATATCCCGTCTATTAGTGCCGTCTATTAGTGCCGGCTTACGTCTAGGTGCATTGATGCGCCATGACTGAAGTCGAAAATTCAGGACCAATTCGTCCTGTGGGCATATGTTGTATTGTTGTACTCTCCTCAAGTTTGTCGTAAGTTAGGGCACCCTGTCATTGGTCAAGACCTAAAAAGCCATGCTCGCGATCGTGAGGTGGATGCAATTTGTGTTTTTTGTGCGGCCTTTTGAGGAGCCAAAGGTTCTCGAATGTTGACATTTTGTGTGAAGCATTTGCCGTTGCCGGGCCATTGACACGTGGCTTGAGGGCCTGGGGGCCATTTCCAAAATGTCGCCGCCTTATAGGAAATTCTCCGCACGTAATGTTACTTTCTTTGGATTGTTATTGAATCTTGCGAAACTCCTTTATTTAGGTGAATATATATATACATGTTTTTAGGAAAAGTGTCATTTTTTTTTCAAAGGGGAAGCTGCTAGTGCTAACCCACCAAAAATAGAATTTTTTTTTTTTTTTAAACGAGAGGGAGCAAAAGCAAATCACATGAACCTTAAGCTTTGGCAAATGTGGTTGTACCTACTTTGTAGATGGAAACTTTATGGTAACTGCAAAAGAAGGGAAGCACGAGCAGATCACAATTGGCCTCGTGACTTGTTGGATTCATGATCATGTGATAACATACTGAAATTTGTGTGGGGGGATGTCTTTGGTTTCGATCGGCGATCCAATTGACGAACAAATTATATCACAGGTCACGCCCATGATAAGCTTTTCGCCAGATACCGATGGCGGGAGAAGTGCGGTCGACCCTCGCCGGTGTCGAGATGCCGTGTGCTAGAGCGACTCTCTTTGGATTCTATGAAGTCTAGAACTCTCATCTTCTCCCTTTTCATATTGTGCAACAGGGCTTGGTCATACCCACGTTGCAGGCCAAGTCGGCCTCGCTGAAGCCGCCGCCCTGCAACCAGGCCGACCCCACGGCCGTATGCCAAGAGGTCAGTGGCCGGAAGGCGGCGATGCTGTTCGCAGGGCTCTATCTAGTGGCGCTTGGGGTTGGGGGGATAAAGGGCTCGTTGCTGTCGCACAGGGCTGAGCAGTTCGATGACACCACGCCGCAGGGGAGGAAGCAGAGGCCCACCTTTGCGCGCGCGCGCACCCCGGGGAGTTTCCTCCCCGGACTGGGTCATTTCCCTGAACCGTGAACGGGATGGTTACCGTGTGGGCTTCATGGGGATCACTAGCGACTCTCTTTGGATTCTATGAAGTCTAGAACTCTCATCTTCTCCCTTTTCATATTGTGCAACAGGGCTTGGTCATACCCACGTTGCAGGCCAAGTTGGCCTCGCTGAAGTCGCCGCCCTGCAACCAGGCCGACCCCACGGCCGTATGCCAAGAGGTCAGTGGCCGGAAGGCGGCGATGCTGTTTGCAGGGCTCTATCTGGTGGCACTCGGGGTTGGGGGGATAAAGGGCTCGCTGCTGTCGCACGGGGCTGAGCAGTTCGACGACACCACGCCGCAGGGGAGGAAGCAGAGGTCCACCTTTGTGCGCGCGCGCACCCCGGGGAGTTTCCTCACCGGACTGGGTCATTTTCCTGAACCGTGAACGGGATGGTTACCGTGTGGGCTTCACGGGGATCACCAGCGGAATTCCCCACCTTGTTTCCAAGGTGTTGTGCGCGGGAATTCCAGTGGGAACATAACCCTTGGTAACCCGGAGAGAGTTCCATTTCCGGGGCCTTTGTTTAAGGTCCTTAGGCTGGACCGCGTTCTGCCTCTCCTGTGGAGGCCTGATTGCGGTCACGTTGGTGGTCTTGATAAAGAGCTACCTAATTATTATTTTTTTGGCAAAAAAATAATAATTTCGTTAATTACTTTTATATTTATTCATTATATTAGGAAACAATTATTCAAAAAGTAATTTAAACATAGGTAAGAAGATAATCATTGAGTAAATTTGTACCAAAATTCAAGTCAAAAATTCATGATCATGAGAATAACCTATGAAAATAAAGTAAACAATTCATAGATAAAATTAATATTTCCTTACTCCAATATATAATTAGTGTTTGCTTAGGTTATAATAGTGGAGAATAAGTTTTGAAGAAGACAAACATGAATGACATGTTGAAATGTAATGAGTGCAGATGAATCGGCTAGGGTGAAAAAAAGGTCATTTCAAAGCGATGTGGTTAAGTTTTTCTTTTTATAAAATTGAAAAAAAGAAGAAGAAATAAATGTAAGATATAATATTAAATTAAGAGCGGCAATAATAAGGAATAGGTAGTTAATTTAATGTGATAGAGGTATTAGGAGCTAATTATAAGGGGTCAGAAAGGTCAAAAACAATCTTAAATTAAAAGTAGGACCACAAGGGTTATTGTAATCAATTTACTATGATAGGAGGCATCATGAGCCAATAAAGGAATGGAAATTGGGTGAGTCTTTTTTCTTTTCTTTTCATTTTTTATCATGGAAACACTGGTAGATAAATAAAGATGGTAGCGAATGTACACACGTGTATATAATTTAGAAGCCATATCGAAATTAGCCTGCTATCTTATTGAGAATTCGCATAGCAACCCGACACCATAACCTCCACTTATGTCTAAGTTCCCTAAGGTACTAATTGAATCCATAGTCATTGGTCTTGAAGTTGAAAGCATTAGAACACTCTTGCCTCTGAATTGATATTGAGACGGTGATGAAATAGTATCCGGGTTGCTTTTGTAAAATCTACTTTCAACTTTCTGTAAGTTCTAACCCATCTCGACACAAATGATCTACCTAACTTGCGGATGCTCTCCCTATCTGTCTCCATCGGTGTCTTGACAAAATCCTCAACCACCTTCAATGTATAATCCATATGTTGCGCGACCATCCTCGTTCACCAGAAATTGATGATCTGCGCAGTGGGGACACTGGGTTGGATATGCCAATGGCTATAGAGTCTTGTTTCATTTATTCGATGTGTTGGCTCACAACATGAGCAAGATCGAAGTTAGTAGGAGCAAACTTCCTAAGTATTATTACGAAACATTAATTGTAAGCCTGTAACCTCGAGGGATCCATTAAAAGAAGAAGAAGAAGAAGAAAGAGAGCACTAGTTTGGGCCTAGAAAAACGGACCGGCCCAAAATTGTCTTTCAAAAGACTCGGCCTATGCACACGCCCGCTTAGAAATACCTGATTTGGCATATGCTGCTTTGGCTAGCAGTACCGTTCAGCTGAATTAGGAATCTTCAGCTTTTCTTCTCCGAACCATTCACGCTGACTCGCAAGTCTCAACCAACTCGTGACTCATCCGTCACGCAGTAACTAGCGATGACACGTCCCATTAAAACGGCTTTTCCCTCAACTAGCCAAAAGAAGAAAAGAATTGCCATTTATCGCAATTGACGCAGCTGGCAATTCTCGACATGAACTCGGCATATTTTAAATGCGTCCAAAATAAGAAAAAATGCGAGTATTGACAGAAATTTAATCACGACGTGCACTTATGATGGCGTGATTCAAGACGATTGCGAAATTTGAATACGAAAATTGGGCTCGTTAACGCCAGAAGGGAAGGGGAAATATCTGTGTACTCGTATTGAAATTGCCCTCTTTCTTTTTTTCTTTTTTGTCCTGATCCTGCTTATGATCTTCTTTCATATTAGTAGACGCCCGAGGTTTGGCCAAAAAAGGTTGGCACATGCGTTACGTCTCGGTGTCTCGAAAAACTACTTGTCCAGATAAACATCATGACGGGGGACCATCTGAATAGGCACGACTAGAAAAAGATAAAGTTGATTTAAATTGGATAAGAATCATATTTCAGGACAAAATTTATAGGTAAAACCAAGTATCCTTGACCTTGTTTTTTCATATGGAAGAGATCAAGGGCCCATCCGATTACATATGGACATCCCATCAGAATTTAAAATATTATTGAGTAAATGAATCGATGCTTGAGTATCGCGGAAGTTTCGCAAGATTCAAGATGTCCGAGCTACAAATTTAAAAAAAAAAAAAAGTAATTCTAGATGTACCGTAAAGGGCCAGAGTTTTTTTAAAAAATAAAAAGAGGAGTACTAAAAATTCCATCACGGATAAATCATTTGGTTCTCTTTTGAGAAAAGATGAGGGTGGATGACGAAAGTAGGTGGTCCTGCTGGAGACGGGGAGCACGCTATCTTGGCTTCGTCAATGCCTTCCAAAAGGAATTTCCTTTTGTCAAGGAATCGATCCCCATCACTTCAGCTTCAATCCAGGATGGTCTTCCAGGATTATTACCCGCAAAAAAAATAAAAATAAAAACTGCACCCAACGTCTCACACTCGAAATCCTAATCTGACTTTGACAAAAAATATTTTTAAAAAAAAATCAAATTTGGACCAGTTCGATAGAAAAAAGAAAACACTACATTTCCGTCTATGATTCCTAGACGTACAAAACAAATCGGACGCGTGGGATACTTTAACCCATTGTGTTACCAAAGCAATGTACTGCCACATGAAATACAGATTGAAACTGCATGGCACTTTCACGAAAACCCAAAGGTCTTGGAAGTAATCAAAAAGGCAAGAGCACTCGAGCGTGGGATGTCATGAGAGAAAAGAGAACCGAGAACTCTCCATACTTTTCAACGTCCGCATCGGAGCTTTCGCTGCTCGAAAAAATCACAGGCCACTTAGAAATCGAACTCAGGGTTTGAACGATAGGTATGATGGCGTGTTAGAAGAGAAGGGGTACAAGAGCGTTTTGGATATTTCATCTTCACAAGCATTCAGAGAAGTACTGTTCGACTTTAGCACGGGATCTCTTGGGGAGAGAGAGAGTGAGAGAGAGGGCAGAAGCACTTCTTTTGTGGATCCTAATGCGGTTTTCGCTGGGGGAGACCTACTAGTTCGAGTGCCTAGGTCACGCTTGCTCTCCAAAAACAAATTAATAATATAAGGATGACATTACATATTGAATTAAAATTTAGATACCATATTGGGTATCGAAACGTTTTGGATATTCATCTACATAAGCCTTCAGATAGTACCATTCCACTTTAGGGGATAAAGAGAGAGCACTTTTTTCGTGGATCTTACCACGGTTTTTGTTACAGGACCTACTGGTTTGAGTGCCTCGGACACGCTTCCTTTTCAAAAGAAAATTAAAATTTTAGAGATGACCCTATACATTGGAATCAAAGTTAACGGACCACATTAGGTACGGACATTAGGTACGGAAGTGTTTTGGATATCTATTTGCATAAGCTTTCATATTGTACTATTCGACTTTAGCATGGGATCTCATCGGGGGTAGAGAGAGAGAGCTCTTTTTTCATGGATCGGAGTATGCTTTCATTGCGGGACCTAGTTTGAGTGCCTTAGATGCACTTGCTTTTCAAGAAAAAATTAAAAATTAAGAGACGGCATGGCATGTTAGGTCAAATTTAAGAATTATATTGTGTAAATTAAAAGTTCAAAGATAACTTTACATGCTTAGAATGAAGGTTTGAGACAATTCATGCTAATATTCCCTTTCCAAAAGCATGTCCTTGAAGGAGAGCCAGAACGAGCGTTATGAATTTTGAATGTCTGAATTATAAGATCGGAAATTAGATAGTTAGAATTCACATAGAGATGAAATTCTAATTCAATAGTAAAAAAATATATGTACATAAGAATTGCGTAAAGAATCGAGAGTTAGAAAATAAGGTTGCGTCCATTTCACGTTAGGCGAATGATTCAGAAGATATTTTCCCAAAAAAAAACCTTCAACTTCAACCGACGTCCCCCGCCCGAAATCCTAATCTGACTTTAACCAGAAAAAAAAATAAATATAAATAAATAAATAAATAAAATATATATATATATATATATAATATATATATATATATATATATATAAATCCTAATCTGACACCAACACCTTCGACATTCTAAAATGTTGCTAGAGCTTCCAAATTCGGACCGGTTAGACAGAAAAAAATAAACGCTAAATTTCCATCTCTGATTCCTTGACGTACGAAGCAAATCGGATGTGTGCGATACCTTAACCCGTCGTGTTATCAAAGCAACGTATTGCCACGTGAAGTATAGATCGAAAGTGCATGCACTTTCACAAAAGCCCAAAGTTCTTGGAAGTAATAAAAGAGGCGACAGCACGCAAGCGGTGTGTGGCATGAGAATTTCGCATAGATCAAAATCTGAGAGGGGAAAAAAGGACATGAGAACTCCATCTTTTTCAACGCCTGCGTCGTGGCTTTTGCTGCTCGAAAACGTCAGTGTACTTCGCCTCTCTGTAAATGAGATGATCGAACTCGAAGCTTGAATAACAGGGAAATGGAATGGCGTGGAAGAAGAGAAGGGAGTTCCAAAGCGTTCCAAAGCGTTTTGGATATTTCATCTACTGTTCAACTTTAGCATAAGATCTCACGGGGAGGGAGGGAGAGGGCAAGAGCACTTTTTTCGTGGATCTTAGTATGATTTTCGTCCTGGGATCTACTAGTTTAAGTTACTCGGATACACCTGCTTTCCAAAATTAAATTAAAAATTTAGAGACGGCACTAATCACATTGCAAATTTGGATCAAAATTCAGGACCACATTAGGTACCAAAATGTTTTGAATATTCATTTGCATAAGCCTTTGAATAATATTGTTTGACTTTAGCAGGGGATCCCACTAGGGGGGAAGATTTTTTCGTGGATACTAGTTCTATTTCGTCATGAGACTTACCACACTTGCTTTCCAATAGTAAATTAAAATTTAAAAAGCGGCATTGCACGTTTGGTCAAAATTTATGGATAATATTGTGTAAATTAAAAGTTTAGAGATGACTCTACACATTTAGAATGAATTTCAAGGACAATTCGTCTGAGTATTCCCTTTCCAAAAGCATGTCCTCAAAGGAAAGCCGGAACAAGTGTTATGGATTATAAGATCAGAAATCAGATGCAGGAGTTATAAATTCATTCGAAAATGAAACTCTAACTCACCGATGGGCTTATTGCATATGGGTCATGGATAGAAAAATATAAGTACACGAGGCTCACATAATGAATAAAAAGTTAGAAAATAACGTTACATCCGTTATATGGAATATGAATGATTCAAAAGATATTTTCTTAAAAACGATCGATCATATCACTTACAAAAATAAATGAACGAAAAATATTTCATCATCCACAAAAATGGTCATAAATAAATTATTATGGATAATAAAATTTATTGGCTAATTATCTAAGACGACATAAATGATTATTTTATACGAAAATTATTTTCAAACAGTTTATTTTAACAAAATGTACTGAAAAAAAAATTATTTTTGTAAGGAATCCGGTATTGTGCTCAATACAACGTGGCCCCCGGGCTGTGTGCCAAAAAAATGAAAACCACGTCGTCAACGTGAGACTCGCCATGACCCAAAAAAAAAAAACGTGAGACTCGCGATATGGTGGGACTCACTCAAACGTCTTCTCTAATATTACCTTCGCGTGAAACTGAAAGTGCCATGTAGTTTCGATCTGTATTTCACGTCGCAGTACGTTCCTCGCCTGTCTATGTCTCCCATGTCCGGAAGTGTTGCCGATGATTGGCTCGACTTGCCACGTCACCCACTAATCATCCTGGCAAAAATTATCTGAACAAAAAGATGGTGGCGAATGTACACGTGTATGTGATCCGGAAGCCAGATCGTAATTAACCTGCTACCTTGCGAAAAATTCGCATCATAGCTCGATGCCATGACCCTCCACTTAAATCTAGGTTCCACAATCATTAGTCCCAAAGTCGAAAGCATTGGAATCCTCTCGCCTCCGGATCAATCTTCATATGGTAATGAAATAGGATCAGGGGTTGGTTCTATAAAATCTACTTATAAACTTTCTGTAAGTTCAGCCCATTTTGATACAAATTATCTATTTAACTCGCAGATGCTCTCCCTATTATGTATCTCCATCGATGTCTCAACAACGATGTATTGTTCATATGTTGTGCGGACTCGAATTTTGATGATTTGGATAGAGGGGACTTTGGATTTAAGATGCCAATGGGGATAGAGAGTCTCATCTCTTTTCTTCGATGTGTAGGACTCGCAACACGAGCAAGATCGAAGTCGGGGAGAGTAAACTTCCTAAATGTTGTTATAGAATATCAACTGTAAGTTCGTAATCACGAGGAATCTGTTAAAGAAAATGAAAAATAAAAAAGGAGCACCAGTTTGGGCCCAGCAAAACAGCTGGGCCGGTCTGTTTGGGCCGATCCGAAATATCTTTCAAAAGACTCAGCCTGTGTGACCCTACTTAAACTTTCACGTATGCTACTTTTGGTTTGCAGTAGTGTCTAGTTGAATTAGGAATCCTCAGCTTTTCTTCTCCGAACCATCCTCGCACTTACTCACAAGTTTCAACCAACTCGTGATTCGTCCGGCAGCAGTGACCAGCGACGACGTGTCCCATTAAAACAGCTTTTCCCTCAAATAGCCAAAAGAAGATAAAACAGACTACCATTTACCACGGTCGACGCAGCTGGCAATTCTCGACCCGAACTCGACGTATTTTAAATGCGTTCAAAATAAGGAAAAATGTGAGTATCGACAGAAATCTGATCGCGACGCGCACTTATGATGGCACGTTTCGAGGCGATTGCGAAATTCGAATACGAAAACTGCGCTCGCTAACGCCAGAAGGAAGGGGGAAAAATCTCTGTGCACTCGTGGTGAAATTGTCCTCTTCTTTCTTTCTTTTTGTCCTGAACCTGCTTATGGTGCCCTTTTCATATTAGCGGACGCCGAGGCTTGGCCAAAAAAAGTTTGGCGCCTGCGTCACGTCTCAGTGTCTCAAAAAACTGCTCGTCCGGATAAACATCACGATGGGGGACCATCCGAATAGGCACGATTAGGAAAATATAAAGTTGATTTAGATTGGATAAGAATCATATTTCACAGCAAACTGCATAGGTAAAATCAAGTATCCTTGACCTTAATTTTTCATATGGGAGAGATCAAGGGCTCATCTAATTACACACGAACATTCCGTCAGAATATAAAACATCATCGAGTAAATGGATCGATGTTTGAGTATCATGGAAGTCTCGCGAGATACAAAATATCCGAGCTACAAATTACAATTAAATTTAAAAAAGAAAGGTAATTCTAGATGTACCCTAAAGGGCCAGAGTTTTTTACTTAAAATAAAAAGAGGAGTACTGAAAATTCCATCGGTTCTGTTTTGAGAAAAGATGAAGGTGGACGATGAAAACAGGTGGTCCTGCTGGAGACGGGGAGCACGCTTTCTTGGCTTCGTCAATGCCCTTCGAAAGGAATTTCCTTTTGTCAAGGAATCGATACCCATCACTTCAGCTCCAATCCAGTATGGTCTTTCGGTATTATTACCCGCAAAAAAAAAAAAAAAAAAAAAAGAACTACACCCAACGTCTCACACTCGAAATCATAATCTGACTTTGACAAAAATAAATAAATAAATAAATCCTAAGCTGACCCCAAATACCTTCGACTTTTAAAATGTCGCTGGAGCTCCCAAATTTGGACCAGTTCGATAGAAAAAAAGAAAACACTAAATTTCCGT
This sequence comes from Eucalyptus microcorys, assembly GCA_014182515.1. NCBI lineage: Eukaryota > Viridiplantae > Streptophyta > Magnoliopsida > Myrtales > Myrtaceae > Eucalyptus > Eucalyptus microcorys. The sequence goes on along the minus strand of CM024568.1, from coordinate 32,180,076 downwards.
CTCTGATACGTGCCAAACAAATCGGACGCGTGGGATACTTTAACCCATCGTGTTACCGAAGCAATGTGCTGTGACATGAAATACAGATCGAAACTGCATGGCACTTTCACGAAAACCCAAAGGTCTTGGAAGTAATCAAAAAGGCAACAGCACTCGAGCGTGGGATGTCATGAGAGTTTCGCATTAATCAAATCTCAGAGGGACAAAAGAGAAGCGAGAACTCCATACTTTTCAACGTCTGCATCGGGGATTTTGCTGCTCGAAAACATCACAGGTCACTTAGAAATCGAACTCAGGGTTTGAACGATAGGTATGATGGCGTGGTACAAGAGAAGTGGGTACCAGAGCGTTTTGGATATTTCATCTCTACGAGCATTCAGAGAAGTACTGTTCGACTTTAGCACGGGATCTCATGGAGAGAGAGAGAGAGGGCAGAAGCACTTTTTTTGTGGATACTAATGCGGTTTTCGCCGGGGGACCTACTAGTTCGAGTGTCTCGAACACGCTTACTCTCCAAAAACAAATTAATAATATAGGGATGACATTACACATTGAATCAAAATTTAAAAACTACATTAAATACCAAAGCGTTTTGGATATTCATCTGCATAAGCCTTCAGATAGCATTGTTCCACTTTAGGGGATAGAGAGAAAGCACTTTTTTTCCGTTTTCCTTGCACAACCTACTAGTTTGAGTGCCTCGGATACGCTTCCTTTCCAAAAGTAAATTAAAATTTTAGAGATGACACTATATATTGGAATTACAGTTCAGGGACCACATTAGGTACCGAAGCGTTTTGGATATTTATCTGCATAAGCTTTCATATCGTACTATTCGACTTTAGCATGGGATCCCACTCAGAGGGAGATCTTTTTTTGTGGACCCTTGTATGCTTTCATTGTGGGACCTAGTTGGAGTGCCTCATATGCACTTGCTTTTCAAGAGTAAATTAAAAATAAAGAGACGACATCGCATGTTGGGTCAAAATTTAATAATTATATTGTGTAAATTAAAAGTTCAGAGATAACTTTACATGTTTAGAATGAAGGTTTTGGACAATTCGTGCTAATATTCCCTTTCCAAAAGCATGTCCTTGAAGGGAAGTCAGAATGAGCGTTACGAATTTTGAATGTTTGAATTATAAGATCGGAAATTAGATGCATGAGTTAGAAATTCACAGAGAGATGAAACTCTAATTCAATTGTAAAAAAAATATACGTACACAGGGATTGCGTAAAGAATCGAGAGTTAGAAAATAAGGTTGCGTCCGTTTCACGATAGGCGAATGATTCAGAAGATATTTTCCCGAAAAAAACCTTCAACTTCACCAAATGTCCCACGCCCGAAATCCTAATCTGACTTTGACCAGAAAAAATATATAACAAAAAATCCTAATCTGACACCAATACCTTCGACTTTCTAAAATGTCGCTAGAGCTCCCAAATTCGGACTGGTTCAACATAAAAAAGAAAACACTAAATTTCCGTCTCTGATTCCTTGACCGCCTCTTTTATCTTCTTGTTGACCTCGAGAACATGTTTAATTAAATTACCACTTTCCCATCGATAATCAGTCAACTCAGCTATCAATCTCGAAAGCCTTCTTTTTTGACTTTCTGAATTTGCGTGAATAGGTGTGCACATCTGAAGGGGAGGTATTGTTCTGTAATAAATGCACAACAAAAAATGAATTACATATAATCCATAGGGACTTAATTGAAAAAGAAACACATTCCTTTTTTTATTGGGTCAACGGTCAATGGTCAAAAGTCAATGCGATCAACGGTTAGCGCGGTCAACGGACACCGGGTCGGGTCGGGTCAAACCGACCCGTCTAGGTGACATCACTGGTACATGCCTTGCGCGTGTGTGGGCAATCGCCGACTGACGTTAGCTTGGCGTGTGTGCACGCGCCAGCGGTTGCCGCACGTATGCATTACAAGTGCCTGCGGTTTGAAAGTTTAAAGACAACTCTACACATTTAGAATGAAGTTCACGAACAATTCGTCTGAGTATTCCCTTTCCAAAAGCATGTCCCGAAAGGAAAGCCGGAACAAGTGTTATGGATCATAAGGTCAAAAAATCAGGAGTTATAAATTCGTTAGAAAATGAAACTCTAACTCACTGATGGGCTTATTGCATATGGGTCATGGATAGAAAAATATAAGTACACGAGGCTCACATAATGAATAAAGAGTTAGAAAATAACATTACGTCCGTTTTATGGAATATGAATGATTTGAAGGATATTTTCTTAAAAACAATCATTCATATTATTTACAAAAATAAATGAATGAAAAATATTTCATCATCCACAAAAATGGTCATAAATAAATTATTATTGATAATGAAATTTATTGGCTAATTATCTAAGATGACATAAATGATTTTTTTTTATGAAAATTATTTTCAAACAGTTTATTTTAACAAAACGTACTGAAAAAAAATTATTTTTGTAAGGAATCCGGTATTGTGCTCGGTACAATGTGGCCTCGGGCTATGGGCCAAAAAAATAAAAACCACGTCGTCAACCTGAGACTTGCCATGACCAAATAAAAAAAGAAAACGTGAGACTCGCCATATGGTGGGACTCACTCGGACGTCTTCTCTAATATTACCTTCGTGGGACCCACTTATTTTCGATGTTGGTACCCAAACGGTAATTTTTATTTAATAATATAAAAAATTTCAAATTGATATATTAATTACAAACCTATTTCGTAACGGTATAACCGTGATAAATTTACTTTCCGTTAAATTTACTGTCAAATTGCGGAGCATAATGACAAATGATAGTGGACGGGTATATCGATTTGAGATTTTACCCTTTGTTCAGTTTTTTCTTCATAATATTAATTTAATTTAACGAAAATTAACATAAGATAAATTTATCACAAATGTATTGGATTGTGACTTTTTAGTAGTCAAAATATTAGTTTGAGGTAAATTTGTTAGAGATATACAAGTTTAGAATTTTTTTTTCTTTTTTGGTCATATTAACTCCTTTTCTTTTGTGGTACATTCATGGTTAGACATATAACATGTTTAATTGAATATATCCATATAGCTATCTACTAAAAATATTCAAGTGAATTGTGGATTTTCTCTATTTTCTAGACATATAACATGTTTAGTCCTCATACATGCAGTACTTTGTAGTTTTGTTGCACAAGTTACTTTTTAGAATGAAAATAGCAAAATCGGCCCAAAAAGAAAAAGGACAAAAACGTAGGAGGAAAAATAAAATATTAACTATCCACTTTGCACTTAAACCTTATTGAAAAATCCTAATATTCTTACTATTTGCTCTAGCATGTCTCATGACCCAGTAGAATCCCATATATTAAATATATAACATCTGTATCTAAATTGGAAAACCCAATTTGGGAAAGCTTACTCTAGGTAGGAAACCACTACAATTAGGAAACTAGGGAACACTCAAATTAAGGAACTCACTCAAATCAGGATAGCTCGAATTAATAAGCCAGCCTAGATGAGGTTTTCTTATGAATTTAAATTATGAAATATTTAAACTTGGAAATCTACTCAAACTATGAAAATTTTCAAATTATGACACTTGCTCTCGATAACCAAAAAAAAAAAAAAAAAGATTGCTTGCAACTTGTGAGATTTGAACGGGGCTCTCTAGTTTTCAAATAGCAAATTTTTGAATAATTATGCTCAATCTCGAGAGTCGTAAGTCTTCTAATGAATTGTCATGTTTTTTCTCTTCCTCGGGCAAAGCAAAATACTCAATAGATTATCGCATAAATCAAAGATAAAAAGACAATCCACGCGGAGTCTCGAATGAAATTATCACGCGGTCTCCAAATTTAAGATTAAGCTCGCGGATTCAAGGGGACGGAAGGTTCGAAAGAGGGAAAATCTAGAAGGAGTTAACCACCCTTTACTGGAATCTCGATACGCTCCAACTCCTCTTTCCTTAAAATACACCGCGATTTTAAATTCTGTCGTTGGTTTTTGAAAGTATTCTAGGGGATTCTGTTGGCGAGACGTCGTCATCCTCTTCCGCCGGACTCCCCTTTATATAAAGCGGACCGAAGAAATATCTTCCTGGTCAATTTCGCCCCCCGAGAAAAACAAGAAGCCATAAAAGCGTGAAGAAGAAACTCAACCAGGTCCGTCTCTCTTCTTCTCTCTCTTCTTTCTCTCTCCTCTGCGACAAAATTAATGGCGACGAAGGCGACCGTCGGGTTCCCAGCGGTTTCGTTACGAGTTACGGCTTTCCGCGGGAAAACTGGTTTCCTCGAAGTTTCCGTACCGTCGCCTTCCTCTGCGATTCCCGTGTTTTCGTTTTATAGTCTCGTCGTCCGCGCCATCGTAGAGCATCCGCAGCGATCTTCGTCGTATCGCCGTCCTTCCGCCGCCGCTCCGCCGTCGTCGAGGTGATCGCAGGTAGTAGTTCCCCGCGCTCCGTCGTCGTCGTGTTTTTTTTCTTTTTCTCCGCCGATCGCGTCCGTTTAGGGGTCGGATTTCGCCTCCAGTCTGGCCGGTTCGATTGGAGTTTTCCGGCGCTTCGGATGGTACTGGTGGCCCCAAAACGTCGCGAGAATTAGGATTAGGGTTTTTTTTCGGGGGCACGGATGTTGTTTCGTAGATTGATCGTAGGCATTGCTTGTGGCGGCGCGATTACCGCTAGTGGAGTCGAGTCGAGTCCGGTGGGGCCGAAACTTGAGTGTTAACCGCTTCTTTTGAAGGCTCATCACCTTTCGTCGTTCCATGTGCTTTGACAATTTCGCTTGCTTTTGGCTCGCGTGTGGTGAAGTTTTTTCCCTCCGTCTGTTTCTGTGGCTAGGGGCAGGTTCCTCCTCGTGAAAATTGATAGATTCTTATCTGTCAACTGGTGTAGTGTGTATATTATTCGAACGCGAAATCCAGGAATTGAGTGTCCTTTCTCGTCTGTTTGGGTGTTGTGTGGACAGTTAATTAGACCCATAGTAATAATACGTATTTGTTCTCTAGTCTTTGCCGTCTTGGAAGGGGATTCCAGGCTGTCCTTTTCAGTAGTTGTTAATTGGCGATTTTTCTTATGGATGCTTTTCTCAATTCGATATTTAATGGCCCAAGGAAGGAAGGAAGGTATAATGCTTATCCTTGACATGTTGGCCGTTGAAATTTCTCCACGCCTCCATGAATTGTTGGCTGGCGCATCTTATCACTTTAGTAATGGTCCTTAGTGGTGCGATTGATGATTGCTTGTTTGATGGAATCATCTCTTATTCTCCTAGTGCTGTTCGACTATGGCCTTACAAGAAAGATAATGGCCGACAAATATCTATTCTTTGAAAACTATTTTCCACTTCTCTACCCCCTGCATTAGAGTCAGATCTAGCGTGGGTTGTTTGCAGGCCTTTGCCTTCATTCACTTTGTTGTATAGGAGGTGAGTGATGTTTCTCCCTGGACTGTCCTTTTCAGTAGTTGTTAATTGGCGATTTTTCTTACGGATGCTTTTCTCAATTCGATATTTAATGGCCCAAGGAAGGAAGGAAGGTATAATGCTTATCCTTGACCTGTTGGCCGTTGAAATTTCTCCACGCCTCCATGAATTGTTGGCTGGCGCATCTTATCACTTTAGTAATGGTCCTTAGTGGTGCGATTGACGATTGCTTGTTTGATGGAATCATCTCTTATCTCCTAGTGCTGTTCGACTATGGCCTTACAAGAAAGATAATGGCCGACAAATATCTATTCTTTGAAAACTATTTTCCACTACTCTACCCCCTGCATTAGAGTCAGATCTAGCGTGGGTTGTTTGCCGGCCTTTGCCTTCATTCACTTTGTTGTATAGGAGGTGAGTAATGTTTCTTGCTGGAGGTGGTCCAAGGTACATGTCATATACAATTTAGATATTTGTCTTAAGCTTCAACGTGGAGTGGAGTGATATGCGGGGTCTTTAGAACTGTATTTAAATAGTCATGGACAATTTAAATATTTGTCTTAAGCTTCAACGTGAAGCGATATGCAGGGTCTTTAGAACTGTATTTAAGTAGTCATTGACTGGGTGAAATATAGCAGTTTTTAACTCCACCGAATCTGAACTAGTTGGTTTGACAATCAAGTTAGATTTGGGTTTGGTATGGGAAAGCCACGTATGAGAAACTGACTGTGCCATATGTTTCACATTTATATCCTTTTGAAGTTTGTAAACGATATCCTTTCCTCACAGTAAGGATTTAGAATTGTCTGCGGCTTCTTTAACAAGGCCATTTGTTTCATGAGTGGTAGATTTTAGTGTTTGTGGTGTCGCAGGTACTTTTGCACAGATTGAGCTTTTAGCTCGTAGTTACATCTTTGCATATTCAACCAGTGTTGGTGATTTATTGTTGAAGTGATCTCTCTCTCTATCTCTTGTGCGCGCGCATGTGTGTGCGCCCAGAGACAGTCACATCTCACTGCTTGTGTGCATGCTTCTTTTCCTTTTTGTGTCACAGATGAAATACTTGTGTCAATTTGACTCCATCTGTTGGCAGGCTACATGCTGTGTGTAGCTCGTTTAACTTGTCTATATCTCTATCAGCTCTTCCTTTTTGATCATTAAGAGTCCCAACCATTAAATCGTTGCATTGTAGAACGGAGAAATGGGACAAGCGTTGGGATGCATTCAGGTGGACCAGTCAACTGTAGCTATCAAGGAAACTTTTGGCAAGTTTGATGATGTGCTAGATCCTGGATGCCACTGTTTGCCCTGGTGCTTGGGGAGCCAGGTGGCTGGTCACCTCACTTTACGTGTACAGCAGCTGGATGTCCGGTGCGAAACTAAGACAAAGGTATGATAGTTATTTAACCCATCCTGAGTATGAGAAAATATACCTTTGTTCAATCTGTATTCATTTGAGAAGTTGGGAATAGTTTTCTTAAATTTGAGTTGAAGATGTTTGAAGTTTTCTCAAAATAATTGGTTGTTCAGAAGTCCTTTAAGTACTATCGTGTCATCACTTAAAAGAACCAATATAGGGAAGTTCACCATTCTATGTTTTGGTTTTAATGTTTTGGCAGACCTATGGCATACAGAAACACAAAGTTACAATTTTATATTTCCACCTATGCTTTTACGGTTCTCTTTCATAATGCAGTATGACCTCTCTGTTGTTTCAGGAGTGACCTACAGTATTTCTAAGAGTGGTGACTATGAGATAATATTCACAATGCATAGATACATGTTTTCCTGGTTCCTGTGGAAGTTGATTAGGTGGTAGCATAAGCATGTGCGTTGGCCAGAAGCTGTGGCTTTAGAATTGGCACCACTTTTATGTTTTCATTTGTTGTCAGCTTCATTTTAGAAGCATTAAGCAAGGTGCGATATTAGAAAGGGAAACAGCTCAAAGCCCAACAAAGAGCTCATTGACATCAAATTATTAATGTTTTTACTTGATGTTGACCGGTCATTATTTGTTGATAGATGACTTTATCTCCAGGATAATGTCTTTGTCACTGTGGTTGCGTCCATCCAATATCGAGCACTGGCAGAAAAGGCATCTGATGCTTTCTATAGGCTCAGCAACACCAGGGCGCAGATTCAAGCCTACGTCTTTGATGGTATGGGCCATATATGTATGACTTTGACATTATGAAGCATGGGGCACATAAGATAATCCCTTAACAAAGAGGAATGTATCTCTGGTACAAGAGGCAATGGTCACGTTGGTACTCTGGTTTCATGATCAACTTTGAAGTTGAACATCTCTTTTGAGCTATTTCTGATATCTGACATGGCAGTGTCAAGTTTTTTCAAAGAAGAGGGATAATAATTATTCATACACATGAAGAGAGTATTTTCATAGAAAGTTAAATTGGTCTATTTTGTTATGTTTCTGTGAGTTGCTAACTATCACCTCAATATATAAATCCTCCTTTTTCTGAGTTGATTTTTTGGAAGACTTATTTGGAGCTGAATGTTTATTGAAAGTTCTTCCTCCAGCATTTTAGCAACATGATACAACATAAATATCTTCGGTATATGCTAGTGAAAAGAGATTTCCTCTTCCCTCTCTTCTCTGTGGTCATTTCAACCTTTTCATTTTTATGTTGAGGCAACAGAAGTAATCAGAGTTTGAGCTAGTTTGCTTATCTTCACTGTTTCATGAAGCATTGTTTAAGTGCATAAGTGATATGAATATTCATTTGCATATCTTGGGATCTTAACATGAAATCTTTGAATGCACTAAATTATTGGCCATATTGTTTGCTTTGGAGTAATTACTGCTTCCTCATGCCAGTATGCTTGAATGTCAGAGATGGGGCAGAAATGACTTATTTTATTTTTTATTTTTGGCTCAGTCATTCGTGCAAGCGTTCCCAAGCTGGAACTTGATTCGACATTTGAACAGAAGAACGAAATAGCAAAAGCTGTAGAGGATGAACTTGAGAAGGTATATCTTATCATTCAGGTACTCCTTGATGATTTCATTGAAGGGACTGTGTTTCATTTGTCTATTCTGCACTTGCAGGCTATGTCAGCTTATGGATATGAGATTGTTCAGACTCTAATTGTTGATATAGAACCAGATGAGCATGTGAAGCGAGCAATGAATGAGATAAATGCAGGTAGATCCCTGATTTCTTTTATGATGATAGGATGTTGCATTTTTCTTTTGCTTAGTTTACAGAAGGCGTGCCATACTAACATTGTTTCTTTAGCCCTACTGAAAAGTAAAAGTTTTCCCCCACAGACAAGTTCCTGCAGAATCGTTATAGCTCCTGTCGGATATATGTTTTAAGCAATATGAGAGTTTTTGTTTTTAACCTTACCCACAAAATTAAGAGGTTACCCACCCCGCGGTAGACGAGTTGGTTCGCGTCTTGACCCCTCAGCCGGAAGGGTAGAGGTTCGAAACTTCTCGTCCCATTGCGCAACTTTCCTGGGAGGTGGGTCCCTGCGGCGCCGCCCCGGGTTTACGTCGCTGGCTGTCGGTTATACGGCAGTTCCCGGGTCACCAAAAAAAAAAAAAAATAAAAAATATATATATAAAAATTAAGAGGTTTAAATATCTAGAGTGCCAAGGTAGGCAATTCTATTGGTTTATTTCCAGACGAGGAGTATCTAATGCGTTTCACTATCGTGTGTTTCCTGGAGAATTTCAGGTACATTGTCAACCATTGCAAGACTGGGATTAATTGATTTACATTTTTAATCTAATTTTCCCACACATGATGTTGGCATCAACTTCCAAATGCAAATATAAATCAAATCCTGTTGGTTTGGCTGCTGAATGTGCATTAGAAAATATCTTGTAAATCTAGCTTCTGTTGACAATGTTCTAATGCTGACCAAGATTCCCTTTGTAGTTAGGTTATCGAATAACATCTATCTGAACAAAAATCATGTGGCACAAGTGGATTAATGGCATTCATGTGTTTTATGTAATTATTCAGCTGCACGGTTGAGAGTGGCCGCAAATGAGAAAGCTGAGGCAGAGAAGATTCTGCAGATCAAGCGAGCTGAGGGAGATGCAGAGTCCAAATACTTGGCTGGACTTGGGATAGCAAGGCAGAGGCAGGCTATTGTGGATGGTCTGAGGGACAGCGTGCTGGCTTTCTCCGAGAATGTTCCAGGAACTTCATCAAAGGATGTCATGGATATGGTCCTGGTCACCCAATACTTCGACACAATGAAGGAAATCGGTGCATCTTCCAAATCCAGCTCTGTTTTCATCCCACATGGTCCTGGCGCTGTGAGAGATGTTGCGGTCCAGATCAGGGAGGGTCTCCTACAGGCACATGCCGCGCAGTAAGTCCGACACATATAGTGGGATGTGTTTTCACTCAGTCAATGCTATGGTAAATGAGTATGATATTATGACCAAAAAAAAAAATGAGTATGATATTTGTCGTGCATATTGTTCTTTGTCCGTTGCCGTATGTTTTTTACCTATCCAACTCAAAAAGATTTGAACTGTCGATCTGTTTATATTATTTGAGGAGAATGTATTACATAATCTCAATAATATTACAATATTCTAAGAATGTTGTCTGGAGGCTTCTCTTATGCTATATTCTATATTTGACTGGTGGATTTTTCGTCGTTATAACGCGATAAATCTGAAGCGGAGACGAGGTACGATGTATTTGCCTTCACAGCATGCGGAAGTCCTTATCTTTAAAACGTCATCTCCAATGGCAAACGCGAACGTTCATTTAGGGGGCTAACGTGTGGAGGGTTTCTTGTTTACTTACCAAGTGGGGACTCATCGACGTCACTCTTCAAGCTGAAAGGTACTGAAAATACACTTTTTCAGACTAAAACCGCCGAGATCTCCTGGATGTGGACTAAATCCGCAGCGCTTGTCCAAAGTACCGTTGCACGCCGGGCGACCTCACGTCCCCTCACCCCTCGAGAAAACCCTACTTTGGCGTCCACAGTGACAGCTTTACATTGGCATAGAACTACGATGACAAAAAGAAGTGACAAACGTGTTCATTTTAAGGACAAATCAGGAGTACAGCCAACGTCCGAGGCATTGAAAATGGGATGAATGGGAGAAGTGGAAAAAAAAGAAGGAAAATGACCGCATAGGATTTTGTGTGGCCAGCTCGAATTATTTTATACAGTCCGTGGCCACCAGACATGAAACCAAACTTATGGGAAAGTTAAATCAGGAAAGACAAGATACACATGTCCGGTTCTAACCCCTACCTTATTATCTCTCCACCGAACTGAAACGGCGTTTTCTTTTGCTTTTTTTTCTTTTCCGAGGAATAACTGAAACGGAGTTTTTCACTCGTAAAATGAGGTGACGCTACTCCACTCTATGGCTTCAAAGCCAAGGCCAGCCCAATTTTGGCGCTCTTCTCGATGGCTCTCGTGTCGACCTCCCCTGAGATAGTGAACAAGGATTTTGGGCGCCACTCGTGCTGGATGAGAGCGCTCGCCCTGCCATAGTTGTTCACCCGAGCCTTCACGTTGGTCAATGGGTCCAGCGCGTGCTGAGTGCCGATGGTGAGCATGTTCTCGTTGCTCGAAAAGCTGTGAGACAGCTCTGCCCCAACGGCAGTGCTGGTAAGCGGGCTGACCGTGTGGTAGTAGGAAGCACTGAGGGTATCGCCCTTATCATTCCTGTATATGCAAAACAATATTGCCATCAGTGATGCAAGAAAATCGTAACACTACCCATACAGATTGATTGGTGACAGCAAATTAAACATGTAATGCTAAGTGACACTCTGCTGCAAGCAAGCAATTAATACTTCCCAGACAGCTGTCTATGTTAGTAAAAACTAGATCAAAGAGATAAATCCACTTGTCCATAGTCCTATGAACGGTCACAAGTCATTGAACCCAACTGTATAAGGAATTTATCCAAAAATGATGAATTGATGATATGCACATGAAAATGGATGTGGCAAGGGCGCAAATAACCATTTTTTTCCGGTTTCAAGAACTCACAATGTCAAGGATGCAATAAGATCAGAATTAGTGAAGCTAAGCCCAGCATTGCACTTGGTAAAGTTTCCAGTGGCAGTGTCGAAGGACAGATCAGTTCCAAGGGCAAGAAGGTTGTTTCCAATCACTCCAGAGAAATTAACAAGGGGATTTGCAGTCAACCCTATACTTGTGCTTATCCCAGCATATTCATGCTTGTATTGGAGTTCCACCTATTATAATAAGACCACAGATTAGATTGAGAAGCATCCAATTTACATGAAAAACAAAAGACACTGAAAAGAGAATGAGAGAAATATCACTTTTAGAGCAAATGAAAAAGGTTCTCACCTTACCAGATCTCTGGTCAGGAACAATAAAGCTAAATATTGTCTTGAGCCCAGGAGCAGGTTCGTCAACAGTAATGGTGGTAAGGAGCTACATATGCACAAAACAAGAATAGAAAACAGTTCAACATTCACAATCCAAATGATCATAATTATTCACACGAAAACAATAATTGAACATTGCTATCCATAAAGAGAACAATGATCCAGATGCAAAGTCTGCATTCTCTCTCTCCCTCCCACGCTCGCACACATGCACAGATTCATAAGAAAATTAACTGATAATGCCCTTAAGGGCTTAGACACTAACGTTGGAGTTGGTGTCCACTTTCACATCAGTGGTGATGTTCTTGTTCTTCAGTTGAGTGCTCACATCAGCCAAAAAAAACTCTCCTTTCTTGATTCCCGTAGAAGTGAGTGCCTGAAATACAATAACAAGAGAACGATCAAACACACTACTCATGTACAGCTTAGCTGAAGCGCTATAGAAAGCTAGTATTTTGCAAAATGGGCACACCATCAGCCTCAGCAAGAATAAGATCAACCTTAAACCCCCCAACCCCAACCCCAACACACACAAGGCATCAACAAATGCCAACATAGTTTAGATATATCACCCATCTATATTCTTATATGTAATTTTTTGACAAGGCCTTAATTTGCTGGTAAAACTAGATACATCATGATAGGCCATACAAAGACGAAAATTTAATGCAATAAAGGTAGTTACACCAGGGAAAAAGAGAATCTCAACGTGCAACATTCTCCCATTTGATGGCTTGAATAGAACAGAAGAACAACACCTTTGTCCCAAGGATAACCCTCAAGCCGGCAAAAAGACTCTAAACGAAAAGTACATGAAAGATTGTGGTATTGCTTGGTTTAAAAGTCAGTATTGCTTTCAGCTTTAGAAAGACAAGGCAACTTTTGAAAATGACTCAACATTGCTAACCACAAAAACCAAGAGACTCAACTTCACTCGAACATGAAACTCTCATTTCGCTTAACGAATTATCACAAGCCATTTTACAAATGGATAGCAAAGCGATTATCTAAAGCTTGAGACATTTACAATTCAAAGGCAAGTTGGTCTTTCTGGTAGCAAGCGAACCACTAAAATCAAAATCGATCGATTTGCCAGAATCCGTGCATGGTCTAACAATTCCAAAGATACCATTTCATTTCTCTCAAGACTCATCAAAACATCAAGCAAAAAGTCACAGATACCCTCGCCCAACATACCTAAACTGCAACCGACAAGAAGGACGCAATCCACCGCACTCCTCGATAATCGGATCACAAGTTCCTCAAAAGAATCAGAACACGGACCGAAACGGAACAGAAAAACCGACAGCGAATCCAATACAAATATTCAATCCATCTACTCGGCTCAGCAACCACACAGTATAAAAAGCAAAATAAAAATAAAAAAAAAAAAATAAAAATCCAGTATATCCACGTCATAATCAGCTCAGGAGAGCTGAAACAGAGCGGCGATTCGAGAAACGGACGGAGCTCACTGACGAAGAAAGGGGAACTTACGATTCCGGTGGAGGTGTAGGTAGTGATGGTGAACTTATGGTCGCCCTGGTAATCCTTGTAGAGAAGATCTGCAACTCAACACAAATCGCGCGTGCGCACCACGCGCGCAACAAGCTATCAGCTCCAAGCGAGCAGGCCACAGAAAAAGCAACAACAAGAAGAAGAAGACGAAGCACGCGAAGAAAGAGAGCTCAAGAGCGAAGAAGGAACGAGACGCACCTCTGGCCTTCTTGCCGATGTCGGAGTAGAGGCCGGGGCCCTTCGCCATGATCGAGCTGCCGGATTTTTTCCTTCTTCTTTTCCCGAGAAAATGGAGGAAGCGAAAATGGAAGGCGGCCTCGACGAGGAATCTCTCTCTCTCTCTCTCTCTGTCGCTGCGAAAGGGGAGGCCGTTCGGTGCGGGTGTTTTATCGAAAGGAACCCTAAAATATTAATAAATGGGGGAATTGGAATAGTCGGGATTTTTACGGTGAGGCGCGATGTGGAGCGTCGGATGAAGAGATTCGCGATCCGCGGCCGTCGATGCGAGGCAGGAGGGAGATGGAGAGAGAGAGAGACGGTACTGGGGGTCGTTGAATGTCGCGGGGCTTGGGAATCAAGACAGCTGTGGGGGCATATTCGCCCTGCTGCCCCCTCCCGAGCCTCTCTCGTTTTTTAGACAGCGTTTTTCTCATGCTTCGATCGCCAAAAAGAATAAAAAAAATAAATCCATTAATGATGTTATTTTTCGTCTCCCTGGAACTTCGGTTCTTTTCCTATTTCTGCGATATCCAAAATGCCCACGAAAGTTTTAAAAGGGAAAAAGAACAACGCCAAAAGAAAATAGGGGAATCGAGCTACCGGTCGGAACGGTATCCGGTCGGACCGGTTTGATTGACAGCAGTTCCCAGAACAATCCCACGAGGGCAGCACCTCGTGGGCCGATGTACTGGAGGCACCACGTGTCTTGACGACATGAGGTTTTGGTTACTTTGTTAGGGGCGACGAGATTCGAGTCGTTAAGGTCATACAGCCAAGGGACATAAAGAGTATATAAAAAGAACGATTTACAATTCATCTCAGCAAGATATTATAATTTAGTGGACCGGTCCTAATGTATCAAATGGTATGCATTACAGTCCATAGCGGCTAAGCTGCCAAAAGACGAAAAAAGAACTGCGCATTGCACTGGCCAGTAAGGACTGCCGCAGTCAAATATCAGCGACGCCCCTTTCGTAGCCGTCCACACGAGAAATTGAGGAGAGCATAGAATATGAAAAACGGAGACGCCAAACGAGAACATAGATTTATCACAAGTACTGTCGAGAACTTCGTAGGAATTGCACGAGACTTTTTACGTATCGATAGTGTATACAAGTATATTTTAAAACAGAATTGCTTTTTGCAGAGTACAATCGTGGAACGACGTCTTCCAGCAGAATCTGCACGATTTCCACGGGTTCAATCAATGCTTATTCTTACATGCTTTTAACGTAAAAAGGTGTTAAAGGGATGCCCGGGCCACTCTCTTATTCAATATATAACCTACATCGTAGTGATGAGTTCCTGCAATCACTGAACCATCTGATTCCAACATCTGCCTTTACTTTTTGGCTGGACGGACTAACCATACCGAGTATAAATTGATATAATTCGTGCATAATTATATTGGAGTAGCACTCCATCGTGCTCAGGTATATGCTCCCAGGTACATGCTCCAACTGGCTCGAGGATAAACTCGAGGGAACTTCATCGAGGAACATTCTGGTGACTGATTTCATATGGTTGGGAATGAACACTCCTATATGGTATCATTAAGAAGTTTCCCAAACCTTGTAATCTCTTCCCTCGAGGACCGGAGACCATTTCTGGGGCCCACTTTGGGGTTCATAGTAGCCTGGTCCAATCTTCATTGCAACTTTGTCATCAATAATGGCTGCATAGACGTCCCTCTCAGCCTTGGTTATTTTGATCTACAACAGTGAAAGTGTTCACGGTAAATAAACCTGCTAACAGGTCGCCTAAGAAAGACTTAATGAGTACAGCTAAAAACAGTGTAGTGCCATAGATAACGATATGTAAAATAGAACAAATGCATTTCAATAATGAAAACACATATCGAGCAGAAGGGACGCTCAAAGAAAAATGAATGGAGAGAACCACAAATATGATATTTTCTTCCCCATCAACCCATTCAACATTTCTTTCACTAACTAAGCTTTCTCATTTTTATCTTCTGGTAGAAGGAGAAAAACTATTCTCCCCAATCCTTTCAGGATTTGTATAAAGTAACATTTAAATTCAACAGGACATAGCTCAATCTAGAAGCTTAACCTTCTCCTGGTTTCCATTGTGTTACATGATGTTGGGAATTAAGCAGTGTTAGACAGGACTATACCATCATTCAATTTATACTCCTCTCCATTTTGTCCTCCTTTGATTGGATTTGGGTCCTTTTAGAAAGAAACCCCTTCATTTAAAGGACTACTACTACCATGTGCAGAACACCTGCCCTGCATGTGCAGAGCACCTGTCACCTCACCTGTCCTGGAAGCGCCTCACCCATTTGACTATTTTAACTCATTTCTGGATCCTTGTTTTTGCATTTATCAACCAATCATGTCACATTGTAATAGTCATTCAGTGCTGACAAGAAGGTGAACGGTTCTATAAATTATCTGGTTGTTAGCAATCAGTCTCTGTCACTTACAGTGCTCCTGCAATGGATCTTGTTGCGATTCCTGATAGAGATAAGTGAACCAATTTCAGATTGGTAGTGAGAGAAGATGTGGTCATAGAACACTGCTGGAGTTCCTGGGTGCGTCAAGATATAGGCATATCCTTGCATTTCCTTTCCACTTGGAAATCTCCAATGACCCTTCAAGAGCACCAAAATAAAACATGCAATGAGATGTTGTCCTCCCAGTATCAAGTATTGACTCCAAGTGTTCCTTTTCTTCAGAAAATACACTAGGGATACTATTTGCAGCAACTCTTCATCTTATATATATGTATAAATGACCACAACAGAACGAACTAAAAGCAATATACAGCGGGCACAATTTGCATAAATTGGCCCTTCTTTTCAGTGATCAACAGTGGCACTGCTCATGATATGGCTCATCTCTAGCTTTTATCTTTTCCTGTCCTCATGCATACTCTAAAGCCACAGAGAGGAAAATGTTCAAGCTGACACAGGACATAGAAGCCATGGACTATTTCATTGGGTTTCTTTTTCTCAGGTCAGGTTGTGGCCATGTATATTTAACATGTTAGTTACATGATTTACCTAGAACCTAAATAATCTAAATATTCTCAATTAAAGATGAACAAATGCACTCAGCACAGTTTTTTTCTTTTTCTCCTGACTCCGGCTTTAGCACGACACAGGGTTTGAAACACAGCCCTCGAAAGAATTAAGATCAGATAAGGTGAACAAAGTAGAATCTACAAACTTCTCACCTGGGTAGAGCCAGTGTCATGGTTCTCTACAAATGTTACAGCTCGAGATGGCCACCATCCGACAACCCCTGGAGGTTTTCCCTTCTGATCAGATAGTCGCCAATATTCACATCTTTCCAGTGCCTGCATGAAAATCCATATAAGAGAAATTCTCGACATACAACTGGAAGTACACACATCTAAGGTATGTCCAACAGGAGGATAAGGAAGAAGTGGGTGCATGTAGATTCATGTGCTCTAGATTCTCTATGACGCCATTAAAAATTACAGTTATCCATAATGCCAGATGTTGGCTAATGGATGACTGTTGAAGCATCAGGCACACATAATTGAAACTTGAAGAAGGGTAACAAACTCTACAGATTCTATAAATTTGTTGGTAGAGGTAATGGCACTTTCTGCCAAGTTAAATCCTTTAATTCGGTTAGAAAGCACAAAGAGAGAATCAGGAATCAAGAGCTTTTGCTACTGAAGATAATCAGCGGTACAGTTAATGCTCATACAAGTAATTTATAAAAGCCTGTCATTCAGCAACCTAACTAGTGAGATTAATCAAGTGCAGATCAGTACAAGATTCAAGGGTTAGAGCCTGAGTTTTAGTCTACAGTTCTCCTTCACCGGCAACATCCAAGAGCATAACTACTTGAAGAACAGTGGGTCCAGCAGTGTAATAGTTGTACATCTCTAATTTAAGCATAACATGAACAAATTAATTGACATGGTATGCATACTCATCCAAAAAATAAAAACAAAACACCGAATGAATTTCCTCTATCTAGAGTCAGTGCACTTAATCAGAGTGTCTATGCTTCCAGAACATCTAAAAAAGTGCCTATTTATCAGTGATAGTGCTTACGGCATGAAGAATTCCTTTTGTGGTGACATCAAATGCTCCAGCTGTGCCATTTGTAGCATTTATCCAGTCGATAATTCTTTGCCTGTGTGCATCTTGATTGTGATCCATTTCTCCATATGTATAGCTGAGGGAATCCCAGTACTCACCAACAGCAAAGCAAGGTTCACTAGCATCCAAGTAGTCTTTGACATAGCCACCCCAAAAGCCTCTAACAAAATCGAGCCTCCATCCATCATACCCAATTTCGCTCCTGAAAATGGCATGGCACCAACAGACTTCCCATAGTAAGACCTTTAATATATTTTTATCGCAGAAACAGAGTTTTGCATGAGAAGCAAGGCATAAGTGCAACCATATTAAAAGTCAGAAATCATCCGCGGAGGGTCAACTCATATGTGGAAACTGACACAAAGAGGGTTAGAACAAGGAGAGAGGGCATGCTTGGAGATACACACTTAGTCAAGAGAAAACAAGGGGAATAAAGCCTCAAAAGTATTAAATAATTCACAATAATGAGGAAGTCAGACACTGCAACTTAGCTCTACCAGCATTCACAACCAAGAATAAAGCAGCATGCACTTGCAGCCACCCAGATATTCGTAACTGAAATTTTACCAGTTAAGCTGCCACTAAAGATAGTAAGTCGTACAATATCGAATTTGTAAGGAGAAAAGCCAATTTGAATATTAACACAATCCACGCCAACTCCTCCATGGAAACTCAAAGCAATCATTTTGATCCATTTTTTTTTTTTTTTTTAGGGGGATGGGCTGTCAGAATGATAAGAGGTATTCAGATGAACAAAGAAGGTATACAGCATTTACCTCAGCCAATGTAACCATTCCTTCAGATCTTTCCGCACAAAATCTTGTGAGTGATCAATATTTGGGGCAGCATGAAAATTATCTCCACTACTCTTGTTGCCTCTACCCTGCAGCATAAAAAAGGTTCACCAAAAGGTCTAGGAGGGGATATATGAATTCTTATGATGTTCAAATCACAATATCTAATTCAGAGTTCGAAAATCACTACTGACTTGTCGAGCATGCTCAAACCTCAGCAAGAACCCAAACAGAAACAAAGAAAACCCTGGGTCATGCAAATAAAAGCTCCGCCCCACCATACACGAGAAAACAAAGAAAATTCAGTAACACAAATACTCTGAGATATGGCAAAGTGCTAGAGGAAAATATGAAATTCATAAGCCAAAACTTAGTCGGTGACACCTGGGGATGCAGTTAGATAAATTGAATTTGCACGTCATCAAACATGCCCATAGACTGTTCACTTAACTGAAATTAATAGCACTATGGGTACGCTAAATATCTGGTCTCTTTCATGGAATGACCTTACAACATGGACATGTTCGTAAAGGTACTTGGCCAAGGGAAAGTCAAGTGGTTCTTGTTTCATGTTTTGCATATAGATAGCCAAGTCAACACTAGAATTGGTCAACTGAACCAGTAATTCTGGCATTTTACTGGTTAATATCTCATACAGAATGTGGGTGCTGAGAACTACTCTAGCTATTGCTGCCATGACATTGGTGCTGCCAAAGAGAGACGGTGTATGACATATATGGACTTTGCATTGACAAAAGCTTCTCACAAATTGATACATTCTTATGCATGAGTCTACCTCTTCTACAATTCTACCACAACCAGATATTGAGAAAACCCTTTCTATTAGAAAAGGAGCTTGAGAAAGCCCTTGAATACTTTTAGTAGGAAAGGAGCAGAAAATTTCTCCAAGTTAATGCTCCTTTTCTAATATAACTTAATTGCTGCTATTTTGCAAGTCATAGATCATTAATTCTAACTCTCTTTCTGAGCTACTTTGGCAGCTTTACATGCAGTCTGCAGTTAGTCAATTAATAGCATAATTGAAATTTCCAACATTGCATGTCTACAAGGTTTGTCTGAGCCTCATATTGAGGAGTCTTCCGCCCATCTAATAACTTTGGTGTTTGGGTAGATCGTACTAACACGCTATCAAGTATTCCATATTGCATGCCCATAGAATTTTTTAGGATTTGTACCTGTGTAATCTTTCTACACCAATAACTTAAGTTTTCCCCCCACAGATGTAAATTAGCTTCATTCTCTCACTCCATTATCCTTGCTCAGTTTCTTGCACGCAAGATAATGGGACAATCTTTTCTTGATCGGTCATTCCAGTACATCACTTCTCTATTTAGTCTTCAAAGATCACTGCATTTGCATCAAAATAACAGATTTTTCCCTAAAAAATAGCCAAACGCGAAAATGAAGAATAATATGCACTGCCAATACTAAATATATGGCACTCTTTATGGTGCAGTTACCATTATTGTATACACTTGATCTTCTAAGATACATACCAATGTAACATTTGGTCACAAATTGACGATTCACAGAGGTTCTACATTTTTTCAAGTTGGCTAAATCAGCCGATAATGTATTTTCACACGAGTTGTAAATGATGACACCTGCAACTCTAATCATCTGAGTTCGGTGTGCCTACTCAAGATATTAGAAACAAGCTTACTAAGGATAAAAGTTTGTCACAAGAGAGGACAGGGAGCACAATATTCTTTAAAAGAAACTGGGAGTGGAGAATCATATAGCTAAGAAAAGATCTGAGACCACACTGTCAGTCTAATTATGCAGAAAGACTGTATGCATGCTTTGAGTTTTTGTGTCGTGCAATTTGAGATTCTTGTATTTTGATCAAGATCTTCTTGATATAAGAATCTTTTAAAGAGATTGAAAATGACCAAATTGTGAGGGAAGGCAAACAAATTAAAAGATAATAGGCATCAACTGACGCCAACTACCTGAAAATGAGGATCGTCAGCAACTACAGCTCGATCATCCCAATTTAGACGACCACCAAAAATATTCCATATACCGTTTTGATTCTTGTATTGTGCACATCGATGATTAAGCACAACATCTCCAAGAACTCTTAGTTTAACTTCATGGAACTTCTTCACGAGGTCCTTCAGTTCATCAATAGTTCCATATCTAATTGACATCATACAAGCCAAGGCATCAGTAGGAATCTCATTAAAATGCAAAGTGAAGTTTTGGAACGCAAAAACCACATGACATGTATAAAAGAAGATTTTAGATTGCTAACTCAAACTATTAAGATAAGTCGATCAAATCCAAGAGACTTCCGCCATTATAGTTTCAAGATTTATAGTTGACACAGATAAAGCAGGTAAAAAAGAAGACCTCTAAGTGAGTCCAAACCAAAATGCACACATTTAAACATTGTGCATAGCGTTTATAAGGATGGTACCTTGAATTTAAATTGTAAAGATCCCTCGGCATATACCCTTCAGGTGACACAGAATCAGTAGGTGGTGGTAACCAAACTACTGTGAAACCCAGAGAAGCTAACTGTGAAGCTTTTTCCATCAGTTCTTTATACCACCTTCCAGACTTGTTTGATTCCCAATTAAAACCTTGGCACAATATCTCAAACCCCGTTCCTGTGCCTGAACATATTTTTGGAAGAGGTTCCAGTACCTCTGGTTCCAAAACAGCTTCCTCCGAAAAAGTTGGCAGGGAACTTCTGAAAATACTATAGGCTTCAGCAGCCAACTTTTCGATCTCTTGGAGAATGCTTTCTTGTGCTTCTTTAGTCTTCGTCTTGCGACTCTTCTCAGATGAAATATCACTAACCAAGTTTCTTATCTCACCGATAATATCATCAGTGTATGCAGTGCTACTGACTTCTGCATTTGTTTCCACGGTTTTTCCAGATGTCTCTGTACTGTCAGATTCCTTTTCTCTAAGAAGAGAAGAACTCCTTGTTCTAGATACCGGTATGTAAAAATCTTCTCCCATACAATTAAGCCAAACATCCTCCTCCTTTAGCTTGAGAACAAAAAGGAATCCCACAAACTCTTCATCCAAAGCAAATGATCCCCAAAATCCACTTCCCTGTTCCTTTGGCTGTAAGAATAGATTAATGTAATTATGAACAATGCAATATCCTCCTTGCGAATAAACACTTGATAGGTGCAAGAGAGAGCCTATAAAAAAAATTTCAGGGTGTTGTTGCAAGGAAGTTTATCAATTCCGACGATTTACCTGTAACAAGGTCCGTAAAGCCTTGTTCTTGAAGATTTCTGTTTCTGGCGGATACGGGGCTGCTGGAATTTCCCACTTTTTAGAATCATCTCTGCAAACTCCCCAGTGAACAATAACATCTCGAGGGAGATCCGTTTCCAAGTATACAAGAGTCTTAGCTGTCTTAGGACAGATCTTAACAGAAACGTTGACAGAGTTACGAATGGAAACTACTTTAACAATAGGCTGCTCCTCGTAAAATCCCTCAAGGCGCCGCACTTCTTGTTTTGAGGCTTCCAAGTCAGTGCTGGCATCTTTATCCTTATAGTCTGACGCTTCTCCTTTAAGGAGTATGTTAGATAGCTGTCCCAGGGCACCTAGGATCCAAGTCAAGGAAGTATCCATTGATCAGTAAAACTATAATCGAGAGAAAGGCATGAATTGACAGCACTAAAAAGAAATTGAAACTATCTGCTGATCCATGACCTACTCCACCATTGGAGGAAAGAAGCACACAAGAACCTATAGAACACCTGCTCTGACGAAAAACCACAATCATAGTGCCAAGCACAGGTGCAAATGGTGATCTGAGTACAGTCCTATAGATTTTACATCTTAAAATTGGAAGATTTATAACCTTTTAACAATTGTAAGGTCATACTTATGCAGCATAAATAGAGTTGTGTTCAGCATTTCTGTGTAACTGAAAAAAAGATGTATAAGGTAAAAGTTATGCCATAAATAGAAGAACACAGACAGCATCTCTGTGTCATTTATGTTCTAACTGAACATAAAATTACTTCTCCAACCTGGCCATAAATCAATGCCCCTTTTGGATCCAACAATGTTGCTATCGTCTTGAAGAGAATCCATGAGAGGCACCTTGAAGTCTCTCCCTCTATGCTGATACCAAGATCCAGATTCTTCATCCTGCAGCCGAACTCTGAGTTGAGGAAAGAGGATATTCACTAAAATCCAGAAACGTTCATAGGAAAATGACTGGAAGATGCTGATGCTAACTGCTATTAGGTCAGAACCTTCAGAACGAAATTTATGGCAGCAATATTACTGTTGGACTTGATACTTATATTCACTTCATAAACTTCGTCCCCATCCATCGACGTAGATGATTTCTGCAATGGTGTCTCGATTGCATAGTCCTTTCAAAATTAAAAGAAAAGATCACTACATGCTCCAGTGATTGAGCAAATAAAACAAGAACTCGAGCTCAAAAGTCCAATGTGAACCTTGATAGGAATTGATCCAGGAGGTCTCATTTCAGCAGGAGGTTGATCCCATTCACTGCAGTTTTTTTTTTAAAAAAAGAAATTTCACTAAGCATTGTTTTGATTATTTCATCATGAAGATGAACTCAAATTCTCAGGTGTTTGGACGCATTCTCTACTTCAAAGTAGCCATACCTGCCGACATCATCCACGTGAGAAATTCCCCAGTGAAGAATCCACTTCCCAGCAAGCGTACAACCAACCGTGAGCTGCCAATTCTGCCCATCCTTCCCCTGATCTAGTCTCACGAATATCTTCCCCTCGACCTGAACGGATACACATACCAAACTAATCAACAACTCTCATTCTAATCGCGCGCGAAATACACAATCCAAAGGAAAAAGGAGCTCCAATTCCAGACAGCATGCATTTTCCAACATCAAAAGGAGAACCGATCACATGCATATTCAGCACTCCCTCAGCAACTAAAGCACCGAAAAAGCACAAATCGCGACAAAGCAAACCGAAGCTCATCGTGACCAGAAACATCCTCCGCCGATCATCACAGACTCTCACTTGATCAAACTAAACTACGAAACGCACGAAACACGCTATAGAGGCTAAAGTCCGCACCGTCTCAGTTCTCTGGAGAGGGAAGGCCTCCTGGAAGAGGACGTCGGCGGATTCGAGCGCCTCCACGACCGCCGCACCGGAGGAGCTCGCCCGCGCGAGGAGGAGCGCGGCGCCGCCGCCCCATCCTCCGCGGCGCGGTCCGGAGCCGGAGGCGCACCACCTCCTCGCTTGGCGAAACGACGGCGACTTCGGAGCGCAGCTCAGCGAAGCGGGAGGAGGCGACGGCCGGAGCGTCCTCGATCGGAAGCGAGGCCGGGAGATCTCCCGGAAGCTGCGGTGGAGCAGAGGCTCCGTGCTGACGGCCGACGACATTGCTTGATCGAGCGAGGAGGATGAAGAGCAAACGAGAAGAGCGAGGAGGAGGAAGAGGAGGAGAGAGTCATCGCTCTTTTTTGAATCCGGATATTTGTGGAGTTTGAGAGATGGACGTAGCTCTCGAGCTCTGGACAAATTTCGAGTTTCCCAAAAAAAGAAAGAAAAGAAAATCCTTTTTTTTTTTTTCGGGTTCGACTTCCTTTTCGCTTTTTCGCCTTTTCGCCGTGATTATCTAAATTTATTGTAAAGGTGCTTTTCATTTTATCAACGGACGAAACTGTTTCGTGTCAACCCGAAAGTAGGCCGATCATACATTTAGCTAAAAGGGATCTTATTATTATTATTTTTTTACCGTTTGCTTGTTAGAAGATTCCACAACCACAGTCCAACATTTCCATGGACATATTAGAGGCTTGGACTTGAACTGACATTACAATCCTACATCTTCATTTTTCTCAAATCAATAGGTAAATAAGCTCGTCATGATTTTAACATTCGATCAGGATATGTCTCCTAACTCCCCTCACGACAATTCCAAACATTTTTTACTCTCTTCTCGAAGTTCTCCCACCTATTTGTCATGGTCCCTCGTTTATATTTAGCCTTGAATGGAATTTATCCAAGATTATAACTAAATTCTTGAAGAGCCCAACGGTCAACAGTACCTTGTGATGTAACAAGGTCCGGATACGCCAGAGCTCTCACCCTCCAACGCAGCCTTCAAGGAATTAGGGCTCGGTCCATAACCGAGCATGCCTATTTCCTGCCATTTCTTTGTCCATTTTCTCCTATATGAAATTATGAATCATCAAATTAGTGACCGTTTCTTCCAAATCACCCAAGAAAATTTTCAAATAAAATTGTTTCAGGACAATTTATCAGGAAAATATCTACGATGTAATGCCAAGCGCCAGCTATATTCTTTATATATTGTATATTTTTTTTGGCTCGACCAAACTTTAAACGTGGCTTTAGGCAACAGCTAGTCAAGTAAAAGGCAAGCGTTTAAGACAACGTTTATCTCACTCTGGTGTTTTGTCCGCAGGTGTCGGAAGTCATTCCCCCGGCGAAACCACGTGCCACGCTTGCTTTCTTTTCAGGAAACTGCGCAATCTCCGCATATGGGCGGCGAGGAATCGGATCGCCATCGCCTTTGCGTAAGTCAAAAGGGTCAGCATTCATCGAACCCGGAAAGAAAAAGATTGTGCTTGCCATCTTGACGGGAAAAGCAAATAGTCGATTTGGTCGGGAACCAAGGCCCCGGTTAATAGCGATCGGTGGCCAGTCGGGCCATCGCCTCATGCTTGACTTACTTTCCGGGCCTGTTCATCGGCATAATATTTCACGGGCTACGCGAGCCTTATCAAGTTAGTCTATTTGCCCATTATTGCCTAACTTCGAGCCTTTGTGTCGGAATAGGTTCGAGTATCATTAAACACATATGGTTTGCATCATATGAATTTTATTTTTTTTTAGAGATATGAAGGTTTTATTGCCCAATGCCAAAAGTAAGCCCAAAACCCTTATTTGAAAAGAATTCAAGCCCAACAATTTCTGTGTGATTACAGTGGATAGCAATGGTAAGGCCATTGTAAGGGCCTTCCGAGGCAATCGGAACCATGGCTTCGATGACAAGGTTTGTGGACTAATGAGGTAAGCAGTGAATGGAGGCTACCGTTATGACTACAAATGAAGAAGAGGCCAAAAGTCTCGACTACAATGAGAACCAAGGACTTGTGAGTAGATGAACAAGGAGGATGACGGCAATGGCACGAACCTATGATGGGAAAGGTCTCGGTACCTCGCAATGTACAGGAGCGGTGGTGAAGGAAGAAGGTGATTATAAGTTTATAACTCTGTTGACACCTATCTTTTTTTCTCTCAAAAAAAAAAAAAAAAAAAAAAGAAGAAAAAAAAACCCAAGAGGGGTCGGGTCGGGTCGAATCTGACCTTGGCCCAACCCGCCCCTCCTCTCTTCCTCTCCTTTCTCGCGCAGCCCGGCCCAGCCTCCCTCTCTCTTCGGCCCGGCCTGCTCCCCCTGGCTTATCTTCTTCCTCCAAGCTGGCCTTCGCGCGCACTGCGCAGGACCTGCAAAAAGAAGAAAAAGAATGCAGCAACAAAAGGACAGAGGCAGAGCGTCGACCGGGAGTTGGTGATCGGGGCCAAGCCGGCAGTGGCAGCCGGCGTCGCAGGAGGCCATACCCGCCGAACGGCTTAAAAGGGAGAGAGGAGAGAGAACGGAGGGGGAAAAAACCGAGACAGAAAAGGAGAGCGGGAGAAACGGAGAGAGGAGATGGTTTTTTGGAGAAGGGGCGATTGAGGGAGAGCGAGGGCTACCGACACCTCAGCCACGCGTGGACCCGTCCGACGACCTCTCCCGGCGACGCCCTCAAGCCGCACAAGTAAGCCTCGGCTCTGCTATTGCCCTGTTTTGGGCACGCCGGGTCGGAGTTCGCGGCCGCTCGCTCACGCGACCTCCGGCTCACGTCGTCCTTGTGTCTTGTCCCTGTGTTATTGTATGTCGATTTTCATGAGTCCCGGCACGAGTTTGAGCCTCGGCCGGTTCGTTTTTCTGTCCTTTTAAACAATGCGCCCCAACTGCTCGATGAAATGTTTAAGTTAGATCTGCTTCCGGGTTCTTTGTTCGGGGCTGAGTGGACGCTCCGCGTGTTGCTAATCTTACCATTTTGCTGCGATCTCGAGCTTGACGTTTTTTTAGGGCCGCCCGTGGCTACGCTTGCCTTGGTCCCGCTGGTTTTCCTATCGTGGCGGTGCTGGCCGAGTGGTGTGGGTCTTGGCCGGCGGCGGGAAAGTCGGCAAACGAGTGGCGGTCGGAGCGGACGATCGACAAACACAAAACGTTGGTGGTACGCGTCGTCGTTTGGGGTAACGGGTCGTTCCACGAATCACCGAGAAGGGAAGTTCTCGGCGTGGTCTGGTCTCGGTGAAGCACAGGAAGAAGACGACGTGAAAAAAAAAAAAAAAAAAAAAAGAAATTTAAAAAAAAAAAAAAAGAGAGAGAGAAAAAGAGAGTAAAAATGGCTTTGGGAAGAGGAGTCGCTGAAAAGTGAAAGGGGGGGGAGTGCAGTGAATAGGACAAAAAGAGAACAAAAAGAGAAAAATGTTTTTAAAAACTAAAAAAAAAAAAAATCTTTTATATCCGATTGGGTCGGATCCGGGTTTGGGTCGGGTCAGCGAGTCGGATCGGATTTACCCGGTCCAAACACGTTTTCCTGAATATTATAATATTAAATATTCGATTTTAAAAATAATAAAAAATCTAAAAAAAAAAAAAAATTAAAAAATTTCGAAGAATAATAAAAATTCAAAAAAATTTCCGAAAATTCAACAACTTTCAAAGAACATTAAAAAATTCAAAAATTTCAGAAAAATTTGAAAATTCTAGTTTTTTAAATAAAAATTAATTAAGAAAGAAAAAATTAGAAAATTAAGGAAAATTAAAAAATTCTCAGAAAATTCCAAAATTCAGAAAATTCTAAAAATTTTCAGTAGTAATGAGATAGACACCAATATATATATAGAAAAAATCAAAAGGATTTGGAAAATTCAAAAATTCAATTTTTTCCTAAAAAAATTCAAAAATAAATTCTAAAAAATTTTTCAATCTTCAAAAAGATTGCGCAATTTTGGTATGTTGATTTTGGCTTCCATTTAGTCTAGTTATGATTAGTATTTATCTTTTCTTTGATGTTAAATTTTTGCTCTCCCATGCAATTTATTTAAGCGCTTTCCTTGGTTGCTAATTATTATTTTAATGATTACGCATCCGCATGATCACCTCACATGTTAGCGAATTGGTCTAAAGTTAATCCAAATTGCATGACAAAAATCTTTTTTAAAATGAACAAGATTAGGTACCGAAATGGCACTAATTAATTAATTAGTGTAATCAAATCCCCGACTCTAGATTCTCTGGATTGCGTAGGAAGTGAGGTACACTCCCATGCCTTACTTGGTTTTTAGCCGACCATAATAGGCTATAATGGCAACTCCTTATTGCAAAATTCTTAAGAACACCCCAATGTCGTGCGATGTATGAGCTTGGGAGAGTTCGTGCCTAATCATGGGCTTTAGGTCCGACCTTTAGGCAATACCCTTAAACCTATTCCCTTCCCCAAGAGGTAGGTCGTGACAAACTTGTGCTGCATGATTATGGCTAAGATGTGATAATTAGGCAAGCTTTAAAGATAACATGATAGCTAGCGAGAAATCTTATTTGATAAAAAGTTCGATGAGAGATTTATTTTGACAATGAATATAATTGACGGCTACTTTCATAAGAGAGAGAAAGAGAAAGAGAGGGGAAAGAGGGGTTAGTATTGCCAATAACGGGTGCAACTTATATGCATCATTATATCATGCGATTACGCTTGAGGCCTACCTCATTCCACGGCTTGTGCGAGCTGAATTCAAATTCCTAGTTTGAATAAGGCGAAAATTGTTTAAAAAGTCCTAAACATATTATATTTTACCAATTTAGTTATAAATTTTTCGATTTTGTTAATTAAATTTTAAATCATTTCACTGTGTATTAATTTAGTCCACCCAACCAATTTTAGTTAGAAATCACTAACTTGGATGCTGATTGTCTTACATGGCACAATCAACAATGATATTGATAAATATTAATAAAAAAAAAAATTCGAATTTATTATTATTTTTTTGACTTCTAATTTTCTTATTTCCTTTTTTCCTGTGCTGGCA
This sequence comes from Eucalyptus microcorys, assembly GCA_014182515.1. Taxonomy (NCBI): domain Eukaryota; kingdom Viridiplantae; phylum Streptophyta; class Magnoliopsida; order Myrtales; family Myrtaceae; genus Eucalyptus; species Eucalyptus microcorys. The sequence continues at coordinate 32,151,549 of CM024568.1, read as the reverse complement.
AGGCTTGTTGGGCGAGGGTCACTTTGCTCGTAGCTGGCTTCGTGTGTCTTCTTCAAGCTTGATAGCCCCTCCTCCAAGCTTGGGTTTTTGCAATGAGAGCTGACGAAGCTCGCCAGGAGAAGTCTGGTCTTGGCATACCTCGGCAGCAGAACCCTCCTACGAATCATTGCACCAAGAGGCATCCCCGTTAAGCTTTCATATCTAGGCAAGCGTCGACCGCGGGCCAGGGTAGCATGGCCAGCACAAGAAAAATACAGAAAAGGGAAAATAAAAAAATAATAAAAATTCAAGAAATATATAAATATGATGAAAGGTTATCCACGTCGTTCACGATTTCTGGACAAAATTGGCTGGATGAACTCAATTGGTATAATGTACAGAGATTTATAATTTCATTGACAAAATTGATAAGTTTAAAATTGAATTACTAAAAATGTAATAGATTTAAGATTTTTTATACAATTCTTTTTGAAAAACAGTACCATGTCTAGAAAGGAAGAAGTGGCGAACGGCATGGATTATTTCTCCTAGGAATAGATGTAAATTTGTTTTAAAAAAAAAAAAGGAAAAATCGTAGTGGCATCACTATCTGCTTTGTTTTGGGTGGACGAACCTTTCTAGAACATTATCTAATGGAAATTACCCTTTCTTTTTGAGAAAAACATCCTTTCACTTGATAAACAAAGGAACAGAAGTATATATTTATTATTAGCATGCCATCATAGATTGGTTTTTGGTCATTCATAGTTTGCTTATAAAAATAGAGGATCCCAAGTTTAGAAAAAGAACGGGAAATTAGGAAGAAGAACACGTCGTTCATTTCGTAGAAGGTGAATGATTTGAACATTTTGTTAAAAACGATCACTTGCATTACTTATAAAAAAAAAATTCACGTTTGTCTACAAAAATATTTAGATATAATTGTTATCGATGAAGAATATATTTTTCATTGACTAATTATTTTAAGTAATATAATTGACCATTTTTAGATAAATATTTTTAAATTATTCATTTTTCGCAATACAAATAGAACCAATAGAGGGGCTAGACGAGTGGAAAATAAACAAGAAAGAAAGAATATTTCTTTTTTATAACGGTGGGGTATGCTTTATTTTTCCTTTCAATATTTCCAATCCCATTCAAATAAGAAACAAATATGGATAATTAGAAGGAAAAACGCTAAAATACCTCAAAATAAACTATGAAGCTAATTCCGAGCAAAAAAAAAAAAAAAGTTACGCAGCTAATTGATTACTTTTTCTTAAATTGCATTATCCTAAAATCTCTGTACGTTTCTTTTAATTGATCATTCCATAGGATCCCGTTGTTTCATTTCGAAATTTCTATATGTGGGTAGTGTTGAGGCGAATTTTATTTTCATGTCATTGCCCTTGCGTTTTTCATCGTGTCCTCCATACAACATAAATAGGTACATGTATATATGCAAATACAGAAATTCCATCTTTAGTTGTAAAATGAATTTATCACGAACTTTAGTTATCCTTTAGAGCAAACTCAATTAAACAACCCTTTTGCTTTATTATCGCACGCAATTAACACCAAAAAAAAAAAAAAATTCACCAATTAAAAAAAAGGGTGAATGCCATAAAAAGTTAAGGGAAAATGACATAAATAATTTTTGAACATTGGTTTAATATGTAATGTTGTCCTTGAATTTTTAATTTGTTCAATGTAGTCCATGAATTTTACACCATATGAACATGTTCAATGTCGTCCCTAAACTTGAATAAATTGAAGGATAATATTTAATGTTTTCATATAATTTACAAACTAGATTGAACATTTACCAAATATTTAGGGACCATATTAAATAAATTAAAAGTTAGGGACAACATTGCATATTTGACTAAAATTCATGAACCACTTCGAACAAATTAAAAGTGGAATGATAACATTTGATGTTTTCATATAATTTACAGACTAGATCGCATATTGGACTAAAATAGATGGAAGGATAACATTTGATGTTTTCATATTTTACGGACTAGATCGCATATTGGACTAAAATAGATGGAAGGATAACATTTGATGTTTTCATATAATTTACAGACTAGATTGAATATTTACCAAATGTTCATATATCATCTTAAACAAATTAAAAGTTAGGGACAATATTGCATATTTGATTAAACTTCATGGACCACTTTGAACAAATTAAAAGTTCAAAAATGACATTGTACATTGAGCTAAAGTTGATGGACCATTTGCATAATTATCCAAAAAGTTAAAATTGATATTTCCATGCCACATTTGATTGAGTATCGAAAAAAGTCTCAAATTGGTATATTAGTAGCCTTCCTCCTATATCCTTGTTAAATTACCGACATGGAAGCATAGTGGCCAACAATTAGGGATTTGATGTTAAAATTCAACATTAATGAGCATTTAGGGAAAAATTAGCAAATTTTCCAATCTTTGTTCTTTTATTTATTTATTATTATTTGGTTTCTCTAAAATGACGCTGTTTAGATTACAATTCCTAATTTTGCCTAGGTCTTAAAAATTTTGTAGATTTGTCGTGAGTGCATCAGTTTGAGATTTTTGATGACACATGAATGAGTTTTGGGTAAATATGATATAGGTATATCAACTTGAGTTTTTTTTATGACGTGGAAAATAGTTTAGAGAAAAAGTGATACGGATGTACCAATATGAAGTTTTGGTAACATTTAGTCATCCTTCATTCAATTAATGTTGGTGAAGAAAATTGTTAGCAAAGAAAAAGATACCTAATTAATAATTGACCGAAGCTAATTTCTTACTATCGCGTGCTATATACTTGATTACTTAACCTAAATTCCTTCTACAATGTCAATCGCTTCGATTTACAATCACGAGAAGGAGGGCTTCGTATGGCATCGTCCCTTTCTGGATGCATTTGACCAGCTTACTAGAATTTCGCGAGCTAATTCTCTAAAAACCTCCAAATTTAGGTTGAATTTCAAATTCTGTCCCGAATTTTTTTTATCTAAAAGAAGACCCCAACTTTCACTCTAGTCCTAAATCTACCAACGCATCGATTTTAATGTTTGTAATTCTGAAAAAACTAGTGACGATTTTTTGGACATGTGGACAGATTTGAGATTTGAGCAAAATTTGGGGATTTTATTTATAGACCAGATAAGGGGTGGGTTAGAATTGACATCGGAACTAAAGTCGTGGAATTTTTTAGTTGGGGGGAGAGAGGCCGATTTCCGCCATCGAACCGTGCGAATTCGAAAAACCCTACGAAAACCACAAAAAAACGACGCTAAATTTGCGACGCGCCTCGACAAAAATAGTCCTCGAAACTAACGGCAGTTTGGACCCTCCGCAACACTAACATCGTCGGCCACAAATCGATTCCGCACCATCCTCGGGCTGATGTGTGTCTGAATTTCGCTATTTTTGGCCGCTCTTGTTTTTAGGCTCGAATCAGTTACCTTCAAAAACCCAAACATCGACATTAAATACAGGTTCTCTCCTCCCCCAGGGAGAATCGCACGAACTCTGCCCAGTTTCTATAAACTCGTGGCAGGTTCAAAAGAAAAATCCCCTTTTTTTCGAAAAGGTAGTTTAGTAGGTGATACCGAACGGTACACATGAATAGGCACGTCTGCTTCTTCCTGTTCTTCTCGTCGTTCGCCGTCCTCGTCCCGTCCCTTCAGGCCAGCATCGGGGAGTTCGATGAGTACTGGGCAAAGCGGGCCGAAGAGGCGGAGAAGGATGCACTCGAGGCGTTCGACCCTCACCCCGAGGCCGTCACCAATCTCTTCAATGCGAAAGTCGACAAGTTAGTCTAGACAATTTTCCGTGGCGATGTATTTGTGCATGAACGTTACATTTTGTGTACATGCACGAACATGCATGCAAAAAGGTCCAGGAACGAACTGAACTGACCATCGGTGGATGTACTTTTTGTATAGGGCTGTGAGGGGCAACAACAGCACAAGGAGGCAGCTAAAAAAGTACAAAGGGCCATGCTTGGCGACCAACCCTATCGATAGATGCTGGCGGTGCAATCGGAATTGGGCTCGCAATAGGAAGAGGCTCGCCAATTGCGTCCTTGGCTTCGGCAGGAAGACCCGTGGGGGCAAGCGCGGGAGGTTCTACGTCGTGACCGACTCGTCCGACAACGACATGGTCAACCCCAAGCCCGGGACCCTACGCCACGCCGTGGTCCAGAAGGGCCCGCGCTGGATCATCTTCGCCCGCAGCATGGTGATCAGGCTCAACCAGGAGCTCATCATGACGAGCGACAAGACCATCGACGCCCGGGGGGCCAACGTCCACATCGCCTACGGCGCCGGCATCACCATCCAGTTCATCAGGAACGTGATCATCCACGGCCTCCACATCCACGACATCGTCAAGGGCTCGGGGGGGCTGATCAGGGATGCGGCCGACCACGTTGGGCTCAGGACGGCGAGCGATGGCGACGGCATCTCCATCTTCGGCTCCAACCGCGTGTGGATCGACCACGTGTCGATGTCGGCGTGCTCGGACGGGCTCATCGACGTCATCCAAGGGTCGACCGCCATCACCATCTCCAACTGCCATTTCACCCACCACAACGAGGTAAACTAAAAACTACCCAACTGACGTCACCCCCCGAGAGAACTCGATCTGCTAAAAGTGAAGAACTTTAACAAATAGCTGATGGGCCGATCTTGGGTGTCAGGTGATGTTGTTCGGGGCAAGTGACGGGTACTCGCAGGACAAGATAATGCAGATAACCGTGGCCTTCAATCATTTCGGGAGGGGATTGGTGCAGAGGATGCCGAGGTGCAGGTGGGGATTCTTCCATGTGGTGAACAATGACTACACTCACTGGCTCATGTACGCCATCGGCGGCAGCCAGCACCCCACCATCGTAAGCCAGGGCAACAGATTCATCGCTCCTCCAAATATTGCCGCTAAAGAGGTAAAGCCTTCTCAAAAAGTCATCTTCTTTCTTCTTCCTGAACAAAAAATGTGAAAATTCTCCATAACAAAGTGAGCAAGAACTGATTTTTTTTTTTTTTTTCCCTTCTGTTTGGGTCCGAATGGATGGCAGGTGACTAAGCGGGACTACGCGACGGAAGACCAGTGGAAGAACTGGCTGTGGAAATCGGAGGGAGACCTGATGATGAACGGGGCGTTCTTCGTCACCTCCGGGAACCCGAGGGCGCGGGTCCCGTTCTCTCGGCGCGACGTGATCAAGGCGAAGCCGGGGACGTACGTGCGGCGGCTGACTCGCTTCTCCGGCACGCTTGGGTGCAGAGTCGGCAGGCCTTGTTAGAGAGACACAGTGTTCTTGAAATTTCCTTGTCCTGTTTTTAAGCACGAAACAGAGGCTCCGGTCGACTGTGTTGTTGTATTCCTCTGCTTGACAGGGATTGGAACACGAGAGCTCCTAATGCTAGTTGTCCCGCCTTTTTTTCCCCCTTCTTCTTCTCCTCTTTGTGGGAGAATATGCAAGAAAAGATGAGATGGAGCAATTGGTGCAACGAGTGGTAATATTTGTAACAAAAGAAAAGAAAAAATAAAAAAGAAAAATAAAAAATACATATGCTAATGTTAATTAATACTTTCCTACCTTTTTCCATTTAAATCATGTTTGTGGAAGGGACAGGCTAGATGACTAGGTTCATTTCGAAGAAAGTTGAGTTTGTGTTTGTGGAAGGGAAGATGGATCACACACTTCGCAATCGGTAATTTAGTGCTTTTATTGTAACTTTTGCTCTTGACTCAAATCTACCATCCATTACTATTCCGATTAAATGCATACTTGTCAACGCTCGTGAATTTTTCTCATTGGATTTGTCATTCTTCATGTCGAACCCATCTTGCAGTTGTTTACTAGTGTGCTGACATGTATGCAGATCATATGAGTTGAGAAGAATGTTGACCGGGTAGATTTGGGTTTGGTACCACCTTCGGATTTCACAAGAGACGAATATTAGATTAGGATAATTGTGTCATGAGAGTATCAATTATTTTTTAGGATACTAATCCAAAAAGGAAGGAACATATCATTACTAAGAAACATAAAATAAAGGGATGATGATTTAAATGGATCATGAACTTTGATCCAATGTTTAGTGTGGTTTTTGAACTTTTGATTTGTTTAATATAGTCTGAAAATTTCGACTCAACATAAATGTAACCTCTAAACTTTTAATTTTTCTTAACATGATTTATGAAATTTTGGTATATATTCAATTCAATCATCAAATTAAATGAAAATATTTAATATTATTTTTTAGGGACTATATTGTATATCGAGTTAAAAGTTGTTGATTATTTGTGTCATTTTCGCTTAAATATACGAGAACCCCGCAAATTAAATTGAAAGTAACGTTTGTCACCGCTTTCACTTTGGGGAAGAGATAAAAGCACTGTAGTCATAGCTGCTGCTCTGCAGTACAACGCAACGCCACCGCGGAAGGAGAAGAAAGAGACGACGAAGCGACGAGGCGACGATGCTTCAGCTCCACATGCTGTTGTCCTCGCCGGCGAGCTCCCCGAGCCCTAAACTCTTCCGCCTCCGCGATTCCTCCTCCTCGCCGCCGCAGCAATCGCTCCGCGGCCGCAGCACCTTAAACCCTCGCAAAACCTCGCGCGTCTCGCTGCCCCGCGCTCCCCATGGCCTCCGCTCGCTGAAGTGCCGTCAGTCCGAGTACTTCGACCAGCAGCAGAGGTTCGCCTCCTCGACGGCGCCGGCGGCGGACAGCTCCTCCTCCCCCTCCTTCTCCCCTTCCGGCGGAGGTAATTTCGCGGTCTCTTTTCGTTAGCTGGCGTTGAATGATGGAGGATGGAAGGGTCTGTGGTTTTTCCGGTCGTAGATGAAAGGTAGCAGATTTTTTAGGCTAGGTGGCTAGGTTCGGTTGCGGTGCCGCCGTCCTGAATGTGCTTCTCTCGTTCTCATTTGTCGCTCTTTAGGACGGTCCGATAGACGGAGCTGACCTAGCGACTGAGGTTAACAGTTTTTCTCAAAGTTTTTTTTTTTTTTTTTTTTTTTTTGCTGTCTTGGTTAGTCAATTGCTTAAGTTGGCAGCGAAGGCGTTCGTTTGCTTAATCTCTCTAAGAATGGGAGAGTGTGGATTCTATGCAGCTATGACGGAGAAGATACTGTGGTTGATTCTTGTTTGCTTTTTTAAAATTATGCTTTAGCAGCGCCGATGCTGGTTCAGTTGTGTGGTTTGCTTTGGTTTCTTATGTGCAGTAGGAACAGCGTCTCCAAAGGTTTTTGTCGGTCATTCCATATACAAAGGAAAGGCAGCACTGACAGTGGAGCCCAAAGCTCCAGAATTCACTTCTTTAGATGTATGTTAGAGACTCCATCTTCTTCCTATATGTCCAAGAAAGTCCTGAGATGTTGATTTCTGACCTTTTGAAGTTTTGGGTTAACTGGTGTAGTCAGGGGCGTATAAACTGTCTAGGGAAGGATTTGTGCTGCTTCAATTTGCCCCTGCGGCGGGCACACGAGTATATGATTGGAGCAGAAAGCAGGTGATCTATTCATCATCGCATCTCTATAGCAGGGAATATGGTTTCTTGATCTGCTATGTTTTAGATTGTTTCTGTAGTAAAATGTCTCTCCCTCTTTATGTTTCCTTCAATGTTTTGTGTTTTCCATTTTTGGGATGCGGCATCGGGTTTTTTAAAAGCCTAACGCCCTGAGCCATTTAATTTGGGCTTAAATTTCTATGCTTCCCACTTCTTTAAGTACCGTTCTGCCATTCTTCTTTTTGCCTGCCTTTTTCCTGAATGGGTTTCACTTTCGCTATTGAGTTTTTGTAGTTGCCTTATATTTGTCTACAAGTGGTTTTTGAAGGTAGAAAAGGACTGTATTCATGCATATGTAACTGTTGCTGCAAATTATCGTCATGTGATTGATCACTTAGCTGCCACCAAATCAGCTTTGGTTGGTGTTCAGCAACCCTTTTTAATAACAAAAATAATGATCCCATTTTGACAAATCATGCTGCTCCCCTCTTTCATTTTGTAAACTTTGAGAGATCTTAATAGATCAATGTTAGTGTTATTTAGTGTATTCTCAATCCTTTTTGATTCTTGAGGTTCTACTGATGGCTGGGGATGCTTTCCTCTAGGTGTTCTCATTATCCGTGACAGAAATTGGAAATCTTATTGCTCTAGGTCCAAGAGACTCCTGCGAATTTTTTCATGACCCTTTTAAAGGAAAGAGGTATCATCTCTCTTACTTCACATTTTTTTGGAAGAAACATGTATTTGTGTGTGTGTGTGTCCTAGTTTTAAGCTCTGATTGCTTGAGCTGGGCCTTGGCTCTGGTAATTGCTGTCAGCTCTTGTAAAATAACAGATGAATTGCAACAGAATTTAGAGACAAATTTTAAGTTTTATTGATGCACACAAATTCTCTAGCTATTATTAATGCTGTGCGGAAACATTTTTATCCAGGTATATCTCACTGAAAAATATGTATTTTGTTTTTTATGATACAAATTCATCTACCATTTTCATTTCAAAGTCAAATCCCCAGAGAGTAAATTATAAAAACATAAGATATGCATGTCGATTATATGAATTGCATTTTCGAATACTATAAAATTGAAAGGATTTCTTTCTCTAATAATGTGTACTGTCTCGCTCATGCCTGATACTTGGAGCAACTCTTCTAATGCAAAAGTAATATAATCATGTCAACATCTTTTATGGCTGCGTATAGAATAGTGCATCCTGGAAAGTATCCAATTATTATGAACTTACCATTTTACATGTTACATGGAGTTTTAAAAAAATAAAGAATTCCAGAGCTTCCATCCTTATAGGAAAGTCTGGAAATGGTGACTCAGACATTATTTGAGTGAGACGTGCAGGCGTATTGCTTATCAGAAAATCAAAGAGTTGATCCATGCAATTTCCTTTTAATTCGAACATGGTTATGTCAATTATTCTACATCAACTAATTTTTTATCACTTCTTTAAGGCAGAAAAGAGGAACCACTTCGCACAACTTCACTTCTATTTACATGTTCTGTTGATCATGCAATTCTTAGGCTTTGCTTTTGGTCAAAGAGAAACATAGACTGCAATTTCAACTTTAATGTTCTGAAGTTGATAGAAGCTGTCATACTTATGCAGTGATGAAGGTAAAATAAGGAAGGTTTTGAAGGTGGAGCCCCTACCAGATGGCTCTGGACACTTCTTCAATCTTAGTAATACTCTGCTTTCTAAATCTCCTGGAACTGATATTCATATGTCTTCTTACACTGCAAATGCTTGAAGTTCTTCCTATTCTTGATCAAACCATATCGTATTACCTCATTGTGTGGTAGATTATGAAGATTTATGATTCAAAGCATTTTTTAATTTTTACATTTTTAGGAGTCATTTAAAACTTGCTGGGCTTTCAATATTTTTGCAAAATTTAGAGATGTGACGTGTTCAGTGACAAACACCAAGGCAGAGCTGGTTGAGTAGTGGTAAATCAATGGGGTTGCTTTGGGGAATTCTAACACTATCTGCAGCTAACCAATTTGACTCGATAGTTTTATAGTCAATCCTTGCTGTTTAAACCTACGTGCTTGGTGGCATCAAGGTTAGGCTTAAACACTGCGAAATAAGTGTGGCATGTCATATTGGCTATTTGTCTGCAGAGTGTCAAATTTTGTCCAGATGTACATAAGTTATGGCGACTAATCTTGCCAATTCTGGATGGGGCATGTTCAAGTGATAGTGACTGATCTTGCCAATTTTGGGTGAGGCATGTTCAAGTTCTTCTCTAAGTAAATCTCCTGGCCTGGCTGTTTATTCTGTTATATTTGCCAACCTTCTGGGCCACATGGCTAGGTTCTGTTCATACCCTTTCTCTAAGTGAATTATAGGAGCTACTGTGATCTTGCCCAGTCAGTCAAGCTTTACTATTATATCTTCTCATTTCTGAGAATCCATGAAATACTCAATTCCGATGTATTTGCTTCAAGATATCTATAACTACATTTTATATATTAGATGTGCTATATATAATTTTTTATTTCTTTTTTTAAGTAAAAGAGATTTTATTGCAAAATGGCACCAAGGGGGTGGCAACCCATGTAGAGACTTATGGGGGGAATTCAAGTTGTAAATAAGGTCCACAGGGACTGTATGCTATCAATGAAATTTCCAGCACCACTGAAGATTATCGTGAAAAGCCATCTAAGTTTTGATAGCAAAGGAGGTGTTTCTCCATTTTCGAGGGTTTTCCTAGTCTAATCCTGCCAAAAGATCCATAAAATGGGAAGGTGGTATCGATGAGAAAGATTTCTCCCATCTTGGGAGGAGTTATGTATTTCCAAGATTGAATTCCCATCTTGACCAAACCAGCTGCCGCCCATTTGGCACCTACTAGAGAATATGCTGAGTTCCAAAGTTCCTTGGCCGTATTGCAATGAAGGAACCATTGTGAAATCAGATTCAGCCTTATTTTACGAAGAAAAAATCTATTTGCAAGTACTTTCCCCTTCTTTGAAGATTGTCCTACATGAAAAATTTTTCCCAAGCACCTTCCAAGCGAAGGATTAAACCCGAAGAGGTGATTCTGATTTGCAGATAGCCTTTGAAGAGTCTTGCATCTCGCGCCTCCGGAATATCACTTATCAAATCCTGTAATATGATTTGACTGTAAATATCCCGCTTCCATGGATAATTTGAGACAATTGTCAGAATGACTCTTAAGGACATTAGGAAATAACTGTAAGGACCATAAGAATGTATCTTGGTTGGTTTTAGGGAGTTGAAAGATAAGTGGTCTCTGTCTGATCCAACCAAAGAGTCACTTCATTACAAATATATTTCTGCACAGGAATTGTCTAAATTGTTGTCTTATGGTTGCGTCGTTTCTTCATTATTTGCACCACCCTTGAGGTGTGAGAATATGTGATGTTTGTTCTGTATCTCATTTTTTCTTACCAGCTAAATATTTAAATGTCTGATATTTGCTTTATTTCTTCATTTTGACCTGATGTGCCATAGGTGTTCAGAATAAGCTTGTGAATTTGGATGAGAGCATTTATATTCCTGTCACCAAGGCGGAATACACTGTCCTTAACTCGGCTTTCAATGTAAGATGAACATTTTTCCCTACGTTCTGCTTTTATCTTCTGGTTCTCCATGAATGATCCGGTGTTGTCTATTGCCTTCATCTCTTCATAGTTTTACGATATCCCTCAATCTCAATTTCGTGATTGAGTGGATTGTCTTATGAAATTGCAGCGGAATGAGTAAAATGAGATCATTTTCTCGCTGCTTGTGATAGTCCAAGCAGTGTTCTTGATGCAGGAATGCTTATTTTCACAGTCGAACTGATTGGTCTGATAACTTTGTTGCCATTAATGAATTTGGGCTTACATTTCAGTTATTCAATGATATTCTGTTGTGTCATTTGCAGTTCATACTGCCTTACCTATTAGGTTGGCACGCCTATGCAAACTCAATAAAGCCAAATGATCGAAACCGAGGTAACAATGCCAATTCACGATATGGAGGAGACTTTGAGTGGAGTAGATGATAGACTGCTGATTTTTTCTACTTGTGATGGAGAGTTCCCTTCCCTGAGCTTATGTTGTAGAGTTGAAATTCTGCGTTAGAGGAAATTTTGTTGTACTGGAAAATGCCTCCCATTTTCGGCATCCTTTTTGTTTCAAACAGGGTAGTCAGGAAATGCTGGGTTTAAGAATGTAGGGGTTTCATGGTAAATCATCTTTAGTTACTTCCAATGCCTTTTCATTATGCTGTCCAACTGCTGATTTGATTGTATTGCGTCAATATATTGGCATGTTTTAGATTGTCATGTTTTAGATTGTCATGATCACATGTAAATACTAGCAAATCTGGGAGGTTGTAGATTGTAGACGTAGCTTTTGGAGTCAGTGGACCTCTGCAATTCTCCTTATTTTATGTCATGGATTGATGAGAAATCCTGCGACAGCATTTGCTTGGGGTAGAATTTATGCTCCAGATTATGTAGTGCGCTGCATGACACGCCGACATCATTACAAATAAACAAACAAACAAATAAATAAATAAAATTGAGGATTGCGAAAGGTAGCAGTGGTCTACAAACTTTTTTCGAATTTTTCAATCAGGTCTATGGATTGTTTGTTTTATTTTTGGGTGTAATTTGAGCTGGGGTAGTTATCATATACTGTTATTCTGAGATACATGTGTGGGGCATCAAGAGATGTCTAGTTAGTGTGCATAAGAAAATAAGCTCAACTATCACGGAGGCTGTAGGTTATCCTTGTTTGGTTATAGTGAGAAAGCTTCGTAAAGATGAGATACCTTGGCCGACCTAGGCTGGTAACGTCTGCCTCAACCTCTATCAAAACATGATACCATAATCTTTGTGCTCCCAACAAATTCAGTCATAATTTAGGGGCTGTGTTTTGCGCCTCTAATTTGTTCTTGCTATCATGTGTATGGATGTCTTCGCGAAGATCAAACATTACTATGCTCGATGTTATGCGTGTTTCTCGTCAGATAAAAGTCATTTCGCTGCGGAAGATGGGAGAGTTCAATCTTTACTAAAGTGGCAATTCAATGGGCCATGGATATCTAAGAAAGCGATGGGATTTTTTCAGCTCATTGTCCTTCTCTTTTCACTTCTTTCATGGGCTGGTACGATCCTTTGTCATGTTTCATTGCATCTCACAAAACCATTTCAATTTATAGATGATCTTCACGTGTCTGTAACTCCCAGGAGCTCAGGACTTCCATAATCAATGTCACACCCTAACTCCTACAGGTATAGGGTTAATGACACAGCCATCCTTCTTCTAGAAAGACATAACCTCAAATGCAAACAAGTATGACCTGTTATCAAAATATATGTCCATCTATTTATTTGATAAATAGTGAGTTGTTAGGGAATCATATTTTTTATTACATCTCCAACTCAACTAAACCTAGCAAATATCATTTCTGACATGTATCCAATCATTAACTCATCCAAAATTCAATTACCTAAATTCCCCCCTGATGTCAATTGTCCTACTTACGGCTAGTTGATAACCTGAAACAGATTTTGAATGAATGAATTAAATAAGAAAATGGTGCATTTATTAACTATTCTATTTCCGAAAACAATTTCTTTTGAATTGAAAAATGATTTTTATTTTATTTTATATTGTTTTCTAGATGAGCATTTGAATACATTTGGTAATTGTCCATAATTACTATTTTCGAAATAGAAGTGCGTTTGATACGACTTTCAAATTTTTTTGTGACTTTGAATTTCTTTGAATTTTTTATTACTTTTATTATATTTTTCTCTTTTAATTTTTAATAATTATTTTAATTTTATTATTTAATTTAAAAATTTTTTTAATATAATTTTATTATGTAATTTTATTATATTTTACAAACTTTCTTTTAATTTTTAAAATAAATTTAAAATAATTTTATTATATATATTTTAATAATTTTATTATATTTTTGTGACTAGTTAGTGGAAGAAGAGAAGAAAAGAAAAGGAAAAGAAGAAAAGAAAAGAAAAAAAAAACATGAAAAAAAAACAAACATGATTTGACTTGATTTTTTTTTTTTGTTCCAAATTTATTTGTGGAAAAATTTTGTTCTCGGGAAAAAAAAAAAGTTACAAAACGGAATTCTATTCTTTTTGGTTCGAGGGAACAAAAGAATAGAATCGCTATTTGGCATGTTACCCAACATACTCTAAAAGCCACAACTCAATGAGTTATACATATTTCCTTTAAGTAGAACGAACATTTACCTTGTATCTTTATAAAACAATGGAGACTCAATAATCTCAAATCTGGTAAATAATATACATACATTATAAAAAATGAGCAATATCTTTTTTCGATAGAGATTTTGGTGAATTACGGAAATATTCTTTCAATTCACAATTACAAATCAAACATAAACAGTCTATTCCATTGATTACAATGATTAGTCTTGTAAGCTCACCCCCAATTTAAGGCTCTGGCTTCCACGAGACTCGTGCTTGGAAATTGCGGAAGAATGCATTGCAGAATGGCAATGCCGCACGAATGTGCTTTATGAATGTTTTTGTTGGAAGGTCAAATACTGACGATATCAACTAATTTGATTCCTAGTTTTTAATGAATACTAAAGAGATCCCCATAGCCATACATGCGGAGGTACAACATAAATAAAAATCCACCTTGGGACATATATTAAAAAAAGAATCAAAATTTGGCTTCACTATTATGAAATTAAAGCTATTAAAACGAAGATGCTGGGTTTGGAGAATTTAGCCTGCACCTGAAAATGCCTCCCATATCAGCCATCCTTTTCATTTCAAGTAGGGTTTGGGGTCGTGGGTTTCAGAATGGGTGGTTCTCACTCTAAAATCGGAAACCGCCTACTAAAGATTGGTTTTGAAAAATTAGAATTGAAAATGCTCATTGGTTCTATAGACTCACTCGGGAATCAAACTGTGAAATGTCTCCACTTCGAAAAGGTGTGAGGATTGAGAGCGAGTGATGAGGTCCGAGGTTGGAAGCAATTGAGAGCAAGAGTGAGAGAGGGATCGACGAAATGGGAGGTCACTAGTGAGAGCAAGAGAGTGTGGCGAGCCGTGAGAGTGAGAGAGGCGAGAGATGGAAAGAGATAAAGAAGAAATTAGGATTTTGATATGAAAAGTTCAAAAAAAAAAATTATATATATATACCGCTCCAATCCGAGTCCACACCTGGAATCGGGAACCACCGATCTAGTAATAAGATCCAAAATATAAAATCTTTTTAGAAAACTTTCTCAAACTAGGAAACCATTCAATTAGAAACTTATTCAAAATAGAAAATCTACTTGAATTATAAAACTCTTCATCACAAACTCAAACTCGAGATATATTTTCAGTGGAGTCTAAGAAAGATCCATTCCAATCTAATTTTATCATTAGATAAGTTCTTGGGTGGTGAAGTGTCATTTGGAAGCTCCTCAACTCCTCATCTGGAAGATCCAATTCTTCTATATTGACAACGAGCATTGGATCCAAAATAGGAAATTTCCTTTTAAGAAACTTTGAAACCTATTCAAAATAGAAAATCTAAACTTTCCTTTTGTGTGCTTAAACTTGACATATATTTTCAATTTTGTCAAAGGAAGATCCATTCCTGCGCAACTGTTATTTATATCATTAGATCTGTTCTCGGGTGGTGACGTTTCATCTGAAAGCACCTCAGAGTCCTTCAGTCCCTGTAAATGATGATTTGGTACTTCATTGTGATCGTGAATGGTGTCATTCCTTTGTTCTTCTCCTCCACATCAACGGCCGAGCTCATCAAGAAGCTCCCCGGTCAGCCAGATGGCGTTTCTTTCAAGCAGCACTCTGGTTACATCGTCACGGATCCTCGACGTGGCCATGCTCTGTTCTATTACTTCGTGGAAGCCGATGCTAGAGACCCTTCATCTTATCCTCTAACGTTGTGGTTCAACGGCGGTATAGTAGTCCTAGTGCTATTTCATTACTGCTTCTGCCATTGTTTGCCAATTCTGATTTACTTTTGGTTTAGGCCCCGCTTGCTCTTCTCTTGGGTTCGGTGCATTCGGGGAGCACGGTCCGTTTCGACCAACTGGGGACGGTGGCTTGACGAAGAATGAATTTTCCTGGAATAAAGGTACTTACTTTCATCCGCCGATGAATCATGTCGTAGCGGAATGGACTCTTGAAAGTTGTTAAGGGTTATTTTTTACACTCATTCAATCGCAATTTGGGTAGTGTCGAACATGCTGTACGTGGAATCCCCCATCGGAGTTGGGTTTTCATACTCGAATACAACTTCGGACTACGTCAATTGGACAGATGCAGACACCGGTACATCTGATTCGTTCGTAACGATTTTTCTTCTTCTCAAAAGTAATGAGAGCTTAGCGGCCTTCGCATTCGTAGTAAGACAGACGTCCTTTCACGTTGCAGCCAGAGCAAACATGCAGTTCCTTCTCGGTTGGTTCAAAGAATATCCGGAATATAGAGACTCAGATTTATATCTGTCGGGGGAGAGCTACGCTGGTAATAGTTGCGATTCCTCTAGTCTCTCGGCCTCTCTGTGTGGATGTGATTGTTAATCTTCCTCCCGAGCAAACTGATCTGTGTAGAGCATGATTGTAGGCCACTACGTACCACAGCTTGCAGCTCTGTTGCTGGATTACAATAAGCAGTCCCATGGAAAACCGATCAAGCTTAAGGCGATAGCAGTTAACGATACTTTGCTCATTCGGATCACATGTTTTCGATTTGGCAGCTTTCTTCGTTTGATTTTCAAGCTCATTACCTGACGAAAGAGATCGCATCTTCTGTTCATTGATGCAGCTTGGCAACCCACTTCTCGATTTACCGATTAGTGTAGATGGCGCCACATTTTTGTGGTCCCATGGTGTCATTTCGGACGAGACATTGAAGCTGAAGGAGACGGTGTGCAATGACTCCAGGTACTGGACGGAGCTAATCCATCACAAAATTTCAAAGGAATGTGCGGGGGTGTTGGAGAGGCAGATGGAGGAAATGGGGAATTTTACTGATCCAAGCGATGTGCTGGCACCTTATTGCTTCTCTGGGACTGCCGCGATGCAATCAGCTTCTAGCAGTGCGTGGGATGCGTATCACGCCAAAGTGAGTTCGACTCTCTGGAAGATCTGTCCTAATATCTAGGATTTTGCTTGGGTTACATACCATAGGGATACGCTTGAAGACATTTCTAGCTAAAACGTCTTCAATATCAAAGTCACAAAGGAATACACGAAGAAACATCGGCAAAGAGTACTGCAAAATGAGCATGCAATTAGTGAGATTTTCTTCCGATAGTTTTCGTTTAGAGTACCAAAGCCGCTTGCATACACTCATTAAGATACACCCTCTTAAAATTCAACTGAGCCTGCATACAGCATAAGAATGGGACAGCCGAGGACAAAACCATGAGAGCATCCCAATGGTATTGATTCACGGATAGGAAAATTCAGAATTTAGGCCTTGACCTGGTTCATCAAGTATCATCTTTTCTTGTGAGCAGCTAGCTCGAAGGATGGTTCTAACTGATCCGTGCCTCGGGGATTATATATTTTCGTACCTGAACAATCCTCGGGTTCAGAAAGCACTCCACGCCAATACAACGAAGCTGCCATCGGTTTGGCAATTTTGTTCAGGGTCTTTCTGCCCACCTCTGCTGTATTACCTTCCTGATT
Source organism: Eucalyptus microcorys (assembly GCA_014182515.1). Lineage (NCBI taxonomy): Eukaryota > Viridiplantae > Streptophyta > Magnoliopsida > Myrtales > Myrtaceae > Eucalyptus > Eucalyptus microcorys. The sequence continues at coordinate 32,134,378 of CM024568.1, read as the reverse complement.
CAGTCGGAACCACACATTCTGTTTCTAAATGTTGTTTCATGTGGAACGTGGCAGGTCTCTTTCTTATCATGACGTCGATATAGGCATCGACATCACACCTCTTTTATCGGCCTTAATCAAGAAGCATCTGCGAGTTCTCCTCTTTAGGTAAGTCATGGATGTGAATCGCGTTACTCCAACATGTTCCGTTCCATGACAACATTTTCCTTTCAGGGAGTATCACTGTCTGTGTTGTGGAAACATGCCTTGAATTCATGAACATAAACATCAGTGTCGCATTACTCATATCAACTGATAACACGAAATTGGGCTGCATGTTGCAGTGGCGATCAAGATTCGAAAATACCATTGACGCAGACGAGGATCATCGCCAACATGATTGCTCGAGACTTGAAATTCACATCCTTGGGAAAATACGCACCTTGGTACGACAAAAAGCAGGTTCGTCTCCCTTCCTGTCTAGGTTCTTTTTTAACTCGACACGCCACGGTGCAAAGGAAAGAGAATGTTTCTGTCCATTGTTGAATCTGCTTTGAAACTTTGGGATGACCATAATATATTCTCAACAATATCAGTGACATTCAATGTCATAAATCAGGTTGGTGGATGGACTGAGTCATTTGGTAGGTCGAGAAAAGGGAAGAACGCGACTCATTTGACATTCGCCACGGTCAGAGGAGCGGCTCACGAGGTCCCATCCACTTCGCCCTCGCAAGCTCTCACCTTGTTCAAAGCATTTCTGAAGGGATCCTCTCTACCGAAAGTGCCGTTCAAGAACCGATCCATTCATTGCTCTTACAAAGATGGACCATCTCTAGAATGGAACTGTCCTTTGTTTGTATCCTGATATCCAAAGCATTAGAAGGAAGAACCAATGTCTTCACATCGCAGTTCCAGATCAATGGGAATAATTAAATGTGGACTTCATGTTATAACCGCGAGATTTGAACTTGACCCGATCATGAGTTTGATGGACAGAAGAAGAGTTGCACCACAGATAGGCACGGCAAAATGTCAATGCTCGACGTAGGTACCGTATGCCATCCTCAAACTTCTGAAATACGGAGAAATGCATTGAAGATTTGGAATGCAGGAGCACGTCTTATGCGATGTTTTCGTTTGAGGGTCGAATATGACTATATCGATGAATATAATCCTTTAATTTTAATTAAAACGTCAACAACGCCATGCATGCAATCGAAGCTATCAAAAGGAAGCATGTATATAAAGGCCAGGACGAATCCTGCAGTCATCATCGGGGCGGTCTTTCCAAACACGTCTGGTGTGGACGCAGGCTGGACGATGAGCGCCGTTTTGATTTATGATCCGTTGCAAAATTCCTACTTGAAAATTAATTTTCTTAAAAATATTGATTGTATCACTTATAAGAATGAATAAATGAAAGATGAAAATATGTAAATATAAATTGCTATCAATAATAAAAGGGGAAAATTACCAAAAAGTTCTGAATCTATTACAATTGTGCCAGTTTAGTCATAAACTTATTTTTTTGACTAATTGAATCTTAAACTTTTTACAATTATTTCCGATCAGTTGGCCAAAATTAGCCGACCGGCGTTGACGTGGCGATCGGCTAACGATAGTGACATTTTTTTAATAATATTTTATTTTTGGAAATATTTTATTAATTTTATTATCTTTTTTTTTTCCTTTTTTCTTTTTTTGCAGCCGGCCGGCACCGGTGACCTTTTTTTAATAATATTTTATTTTAAAAATATTGTATTTTAAAAATATTTTATTAATTTTTTAATCTTTTTTTTTTTTCATTTTTTTTTTTTTTTGTAGGCCGGCGGCGCCGGTGACCTTTTTTTTTTTTTTTTTTAATAATAATATTATATTTTCTGAAATATTTTATTAATTTTTTTTTATCTTTTTTATTTCCTTTTTCCTCTTTAGTCCGGTGACCAGCCAGCCCTTCCTTCTAGCCGGTCGCCGGAGCCAAAGGAAGAAGGAGGGAGGAGGAGAGGAGGAGAGGAGGAGGAAGGAGGGAGAGGGAGATTGTTTAAGATGAAGTGAGCCATATAAAATCAATCGACTCGTCAATCTGGCCAAGAAAGAACCATTCCCACGCAACTGCTATTTTATCATTAGTTCTGTTCTTGGGTGGTGAAGTGTCATTTGGGAGCTCCTCAATCCTTCACTTCTCAGAGTCCTTTAGTCCACTGTAAATGATGATTTGGTACTTCATTGTGATTGTGAATGGTGTCATTCCTTTGTTCTCCTCCTGCACATCGACGGCCGAGCTGATCACGAAGCTCCCCGGTCAGCCAGATGGCGTATCTTTCAAGCAGCACTCGGGTTACATCACCACAGATCCTCGACGTGGCCATGCTCTCTTCTATTACTTCGTCGAAGCCGATGCTAGAGACCCACTATCTTATCCTCTAACATTGTGGTTCAATGGCGGTATGGCAGTCCAAGTGCTAATTCATTACTGCTTGTGCTATTGTTGGCCAATTCTGATTTACTTTGGTTTAGGCCCCGGTTGCTCTTCTCTTGGCTTCGGTGCATTCATGGAGCATGGTCCGTTTCGACCAGCTGGGGACGGTGGCTTGATGAAGAATGAATTTTCCTGGAATAAAGGTACTTATTTCATTCACCAATCGATCATGTTGTCATGGAACGGACTCCTGAAAGTTATCAAGGGTTATTTACGCTCATTCAATTGCAATTTGGGTAGTGTCGAACATGCTATACGTGGAATCCCCCATCGGAGTTGGGTTTTCATACTCGAATACAACTTCGGACTACGTCAATTGGACAGATGCAGACACCGGTACATCTGATTTGCTTCTAATGATTTTTCTTCTTGTCGAAAGAAGTAAGAGCTTAGCGGCCTTCGCATTCGTAGTAAGACAGACATCCTTTCGTGTTGCAGCCAGAGAAAACATGCAGTTCCTTCTCAGTTGGTTCAAAGAATATCCGAAATATAGAGACTCAGAATTATATTTGTCGGGGGAGAGCTACGCTGGTAATAGTTGTGACTCCTCTAGTCTCTCAGTCTCTGTGTGGATGTGATTGTTAATTCCTATTTGTTCTTTTAAATCCATTTTGGTACGCTAATCTTCCTCCCGAACATACTAATCTGTATAGAACATGGTTGTAGGCCACTACGTGCCGCAGCTTGCAGCTCTGCTGCTGGACTACAACAAGCAGTCCCATGGGAAACCGATCAAGCTTAGGGCGATAGCAGTTAACGATACTTTACTCCATTGGATCGCGCGTTTTCAATTTGGCAGCTTTCTTCATTCGATTTTCAAGCTCATTATCTGACAAAAAGACATCATCTCTTCTGTCATGCAGCTCGGCAACCCACTTCTGGATTTTCAGATTAGTGTAGACGGTGCCACATTTTTGTGGTCCCATGGCGTCATCTCTGACGAGACATTGAAGCTGAAGGAAACGGTGTGCAATGACTCCAGGTACTTGACGCAGCAAATCCATTACAAAATTTCTATGGAATGCGCGGAGGTGTTTCAGAAGCAGGTGGAGGAAATGGGGAATTTTACTGATTCAGATGATGTGCTCGGACCTTATTGCTTCTCTGGGACTGCCGCGGTGCAATCAGCTTCTAGGAGCATGTGGGATGCGTACCATGCCAAAGTGAGTTTGACTATCTGGAAGATCATTCCTAATGTCTAGGATTTTACTTAGGTTCCATACTATAGTGATATCCCTTAATAAATTTTAAGCTAAAAGATCTTCAATATCATTGTCACGAAGAAACATGAAGAAATTTCGACAAGAGTATTGCATAATGAGCACGCAATTAGTGAGAATTTCTTGTGATAGTTCTCATTTAGTGTACTAAGCCGCTTGCTTACTTTACTGTACTCTTTCCAGATTTCAAGACGCACGCTCTCATTAAGAGATACCCACTTAAAATTTCATTTGAGCCTGCATACAGCATAAGAATGAAACAGCATAGGAACAAAACCATCAGAGCATCCTTATGGGGTTGATTCCCGGATAGGACTATTCAGAATTTGGGCCTTGACCTGGTTCATCAAGTAACGACTTTTCTTGTGAGCAGGTAGCTCGAAGGATGGTTCTTACTGATCCGTGCCTCGGGGATTTTATATTTTCGTACCTCAACAATCCTCAAGTGCAGAAAGCACTCCATGCCAATATAACAAAGCTGCCATCGGTTTGGAACTTCTGTTCAGGGTCTTTCTGCTCATCTCTGCTGTATTAACTTCCTGATTCAGTTGGAACCAGCACCTTCTGTTTCTAAATGTTGTTTCATGTGGCATATGGCAGGCCTCTTTCTTATCATAATGTCGATATTGGCAACGACATCATACCTCTTTTATCAGCCTTAATCGAGAAGCATCTTAGAGTCCTCCTCTTCAGGTAAGTCGTGGACATGAATTGCCTTACCCCAACATGTTTCGTTCTGTGACAACATTTTCCCGTCAGAAGTATTATTGTATGTGTTGTGGAAACATGCCTTGAATTCATGAACCTAAACATCAGTGTCGCATTACTCATATCAATCGATAACGTGAAATTGGGCTGCACATTGCAGTGGCGATCAAGATTCGAAAGTACCATTGATGCAGACAAGGATGATCACCAACATGATCGCTCAAGACTTGAAATTCACATCCTTGGGTAAATATGCACCTTGGTACGATAAAATGCAGGTTAGGCTCTCTTCCTGTCTAGGTTCTTTTTTAACTAGACACGCTGTTGCGAAAAGGCGAGCGATCAAACAATAATATAGAAATAAGAAGAAAATAAATCAGACACCGGATTTACGTGATTCAGTCGTAAAGACCTACGTCCATGAGGAGAGCAGCAGCGGATTTCACTATAGATCAAGTAATATAAGGAGATTACACACTTGAGTCACTCAAACATTCTCTCGGTGTTTCCCAAGCCCCAATTATACTCAATAATGCACCCAATGTTTAGCCTCGAAATTCCTCAAGAAATAATCTCTCAATCTCACGAATGAATTATATGCAAATCTTACCGGAAGATTTAATCGGTTACAAACACCAACCTCGCTTGAACTTCGCCATAACCGAGGATCTCATCAGAATACCAACTCTACATGCATCTTGAACTACTCCACAAGGATTTTCCGATGCAATCTCCTCAACTGCAAATAAAACAAAACCATTGTTGCATCCATATCTGTCGGGAGATTGAATACATACCTTGTCAATATCAGCAGTTATAGCAACTATTGACTCTATAGGCTCCACCTCGCTACAAGCACCATTTGTGTCGATTACTTTGCTAATACCTGTATATGCTATCTCAGGAGTTTCTGGTTACAACTCCACCTCAAGCTGAACATTGTTCAGATCCGTATTAACACTGCCACAAACACTCCTAGTCAGAAGTATTGGAGACTCGTCAAATGTAACTTCTCTGCTGATAATAGGTGAATTTATATCTGAGCATCATAACCGATCGCCCCGCTCACCTTGTGCATAGCCATGAAACATGCATCTCGCCCTCCAATCGAGCTTACCATCACTTGCTCGAAAATAACACGGGCAACCAAACATTCTAATAATAAAATAACCAGCAACGTTACCTGACCACATTTCTTCAGGAGTCTGCCATTCAATAGTAGATGATGGGATCTATTCACTAGGCAACTTATCGTACTAAGCACATCGGCTATGATTATTTTTGCAACACCAGCACTAGAGATAATTTTTTGGGCCGTCTCTAGTAATATTCTGCTCATCAATTTTGCAAATTGTTGTGATTTACCGGCACTAGTGCGATATTTCACTATGCCCTCTTTCATGCATAATTTATTTGCTAGCTCTGAGCAAAACTCCATACTATTGTCAGTCCGCACATGTTTGATCGACTTACCAGTCTCCGTATCGATCAAAGCTCTCAACCGCGTGATCTTGACACCAGTATCAAACTTGTGCATTGGCACAAACACCTAAGTCTTCCTCGAGCAGTTAATAGACTCTCGAACAGATGCATCCAACGTCTCCAGGCCGAAAACTGTCGCTGTCTCACCTTGAAGTTTATACAGGCCTCCGTGCTTGATTCCTTTCATTATCACCAAGGCACCTCGAACAACTTTCAGAACTCCACCTTCTGAAGAATACCTTAAACCAGCTGAATCTAGAGCACCCAAGGAAATTAAGTTCTTTTTCAATTCTGGAACGTGTCTTACTCCGGTCAATGTCCTCACAATGCCATCATGCATTCTAATTTTAACATCACCAACACCCACAACATCGCATTTAACGTTGTTCCCTAACTGGACTTTACCACTATCCGTGCACTGATAAGTGATAAACTAGTTTTTATTTGGTGTGACATGAAAAAAACAACTAGAATTCATAATCCATCCATCAAACGATGAATCATTAGTGATAGACAAGACATAATCGGCATTATCTGATATAGCTGCAACATTATCTGCAGAATCAACCATAATTCCCTTACCCTTCTCATTCTTCAGCTTAAGGCAATTCCTTTTAAGATGCCCCTTCTTGCCACAGCTCCAATAAACAATATCAACAATCTTAGATTGACTACGTCTGTTCATATTAGTATTACTCTTACCCACACGTGTCCTAGAACTTCCTCTATTTTCACCTTCGCCATATTCTATTCTACGAATATCCTCGCTCAGAATAAAATATCGAACCCCATCAAACGTCAAACTTGTTGACCAAGAGAAATTACTAACAATAGTAACAGTAGCATTCCAGCTATCAGTCAATGAGGATAACGGAATCAAAGCACGTACCTCATCTTCAAAGTCAATTTCAACTGAACTCAATTGACTAACAATCACATTGAATTCATTGATGTAATCTGCAACTGGCGCACCTTCACTCATCTTCAAATTAAACAAACGTCGCATCAAATAGACTTTGTTGATTGTAGAGGGCTTCTCGTACATATCCGGCAGGACTTGCATCAAATCAATAGTGGTCTTCTCCTTTAAGATGTTAAACGCGACGTTACGAGCCAATGTCAGCCGAATAACACCCATAGCTCGTCTATCCAGCAAATCCCAATCAGCTTGCTTCATCGACTCTGGTTTCTCCTAGATAGGGGCAAATGCAGTTTCATTTGGTAAAGATAATCTTCAATCTGCATATTTTAGAAACTAAAATCATTCCCATCAAATTTGTCGATTATCACTTTTACTTCTTCTGTTGCCATCGATTTGCTTCAACTTAGCCAAACCTGGCTCTAATACCACTTGTTGTGAAAAGGCGAGCGATCGAACAATATATAGACAGAAGAAGAAAATTAATCGGACACCGGATTTACGTGGTTCAGTCATAAAAACCTACGTCCACGGGGAGAGCAGCAGCGAATTTCACTATAGATTAAGTGATACAAGGGGTTTACACACTCGAGTCACTCAAACACTCTCTCACTCTCTCGGTGTTTCCTAAGCCCCAATAACACCCAATAACGCACGCAATGTTTAGCCCCGAAATTCCTTAAGAAATAATCTTTCAATCTCACGAGGGAATTACACGTAAATCTTACCAGAAGATTTAATCGGCTACAAATACCAATTTTTCTCGGATGTAATAGCACGAATGAAAACCCGCCAAGCACTTGCTAGAATAACGGCGCTTCAATACTCGTATCAACAACGGTGTTGACCACAATATTCATGCAAGCAAGCCACGAATATAAATATGCTTGAGAGTCCCAAGCCAAGTCAAATTAGGAAGTCCAACTTCCTTTAATCAAGTTTATATTTCTTTTTCCGTTTTATCTATTTATTTCCTCTCTTGGCTGATAAAGTTAACGAGTACATCTTTTATCCAAGTTAAAATTCTGACTTTCCCTTTTTGATTTTCCCTTGCCAATCTCCGCTTGAATGATAGGAATATTTCCTTATCTGCAAATTAACTAATTTATTTTCAAAATTCAGCAATTCGCTTCGGGCTTAAACTCGAGATATATTCTAACACACACCACGATGCAAAGGAAAGAGAATGTTTTCGTCCATTGTGAAATATGCTTCCAAACTTGACCGTATACATTCTTAAAAACATCAGTCACGCTCGTGTCATAAATCAGGTTGGTGGATGGACTCAGTCATTTGGTAGCTCAAGAAAAGGGAAGAACGTGACTCACCTGACATTCGCCACGGTCAGAGGAGCGGCTCACGAGGTCCCATATACTTCTCCCTCGCAAGCTCTCACCTTGTTCAAAGCATTTCTCGAGGGATCCTCTCCGCCGAAAGTGCCGTTCAAGAACTGATTGATTCATTGCTCTTACTATGATGAACCATCATTAGAATGAACTGACCTTTGCTGTATCTTGATATTCCTATTTGAAGGAAGAAGCAATGTCTTCACATCGCAGTTCCAGATCCATGGAAATAAATAATGTGGACTACATGTTATAAATGTAAGATTTGAACTGGACCCGATCACGAGTTTGACGGACTGAAGAATAATTGCAGAAAGAATGTCAATGCTCGACGTAGGACACCGTATGCCATCCTTAAATTTCTGAAATACAGAGAAATGCATAGAAGGTTTGGAATGCAGGAGCACGCCGTATGTGATGTTTTCGTTTGAGGGTCGAATAGGACTTTGTCAACTAATATAATCCTGTTGTTTCAATTAAAATGTTGACAAATCCATACATGCAATCGAACCTATCCAAAGAAAGCATGTATATAAAGCCCAGGATGAATTCCTGCTGTCATCTCTGAGGTGGTCTTTCCAAACTAGAAGTGGTCAATTTTCGATCCAGTTTGGTCCCACCTAGGAATTGGGAACTGGATTAGGAGGACCGGTTCCCAGTTTTTGGGACCAAGAACTAGACCGAATGGTCTCAGGATTGAGAATTGGACCGGACCAACTCGATCCCATGGAATTGATTACTTAGCCCAAAAAATTATAAAATTAAAAAAGAAATAGAGTTGTTATTATTTTATTATTGTCATTTTAAACAATTTAAAACATATATATATTTTTAAAAAAGAGTCAGACCAATCCAGTTTCCTCCCAGAGCCGAGAACTGAATCAAAAATCACCGGTTTCATTTTTATGGAACCAGAAATTGGATCAAGCCGGTCTAATTTAATCTAGTTTGGTCTGGATGGTTCCTAGTTTGGGCGGTCCGATACACTCACCCTTGTTCCAAACATGTCTGGTGTGGACACGGGCTGGACCACGTGGGCTGTTTTGAATTGTGAACGATTGCAAAATTCATAAGTATAAATGTAATGTGTATGTCTGCGTGCAGATTCATATTGACCAGTGAATGGATGAGTATGAACGCCCCAGAGGGATGGTGTCAGACAGATATGGACAGACCGAAGAGATTTAAAAACGGAAACGACGTCAACGCAGTCTTCTAAATCGAACCCTTAGCTTGGCCCACTTTTCTAAAAAATTAAGTACATGAAAAATAAATAAATATATTTTTTTAAAAACAATCACTTCTATTATTTAAAAAAATAAATGAACAAAAGACGAAAGTAACTATGCATAAATTATTGTCAATAATAAAAATATTTTTTATTTACTAATCAATCCAAATGATAAATGATTCATCTTCTACAAACGGTACGTCTTTTTTAAGAAAAAAACTTAATGATAGAGGAAAATATTTTTTGAGAATTCATTTTTCAAAAAAAATAGTTAGGTTTTCTTTATTTAGTAATATAGACCAAAATCATTTTCTAGTGTCCGGATTTCATTTGGAAAATAATTTCAATTTTATACCAAAACAAAATATGGATTTCTCTTGTAAGTCATCGGACTCGATTCACTTGCGGACGCTCTGCTCCTACTCATCTTCTCCGAGATCGCCGACCTCAAAACCCTCATCCTTTGCTCCTCCGTCCGCAAGCACTTCGCCTCGTTGTCTCCCAGATCCCCACCGCCTCCCTCCCCGTTGACTACTTCGACCGCGGCGGCTCCGCTAGAGGGAGCTCCGTTCGTGCTCTGAAGAGGATCTTCAAAAGCTTCAGCACCAAACTGATCGGACTGAGGTCGTCGGCTTCGGTTTGCCGCTCCAGCAACCGCGTCGCTCCATACAACAAGCTCTCTCACCTCGAGTACCGGTTTCGCAAGCTCAGAGCTTTTCATGTCTAGCTCCAGAACTCCACAAGGTCGTGTGGCGACAATGCGGTTCGCAACTCCCTGACCTAGTGAAAAGCCGTTTTCGGATCACGACTCAGAGACCTGCGCCGTCGTCTCGGCGGCGTCAGTTTGTAGGACCTCAACAAGCGCGGGTGCCGACGCCTCTGGTGGTGTCGGCCGTGTTAGGGAAAGGATGAGCGAGTTCGACCTAAAAACAATCATCATCTACTTCAAAGCAGAGGAGGGTGAAGAGCCACAAGCAGATAGAGAGAGAGAGAGGAGAGAGACGATTCGGTTTCGAGTCAACTTAGAACAGAGGAGCAATTCTGGAAAATGTTCATTTTACTATTAGGAATTCGCTTCCCTAATTTTATGTATGAATATTTTTGCTAACTAGAAAACATTTTCGGCGGACTAAATGTGTAAGTTCAGAAAATTAATTTCGAAAAACACTTACTTAATTAAATACACCCTTAATTGGTCATGTCCATTTGTGGGTATCAACTCGCATTTCTTTAATATAGTTTGACGTTGACAGCTCATATAGGCACATCTGTATCCTTCTTTTAATTATTGGGTGTATCAAAATTTAATCACACGCACATCCCAAGTGGTGTAGTAAGATTCAAGTAGGTCAATGGGCTATTGATTTTAGTATTTTGAACCTGACATTTTGGAAATTGATTTCTTAAGTAAGAGAACCCCCAAATATTTTTCTTATATTTTTTTTTGGGATAATTTAATGACTCGCCGACTTAGTTGCAATTGTTTAGGATATCATCACCAACTTAGTTGGATATGTACCTTTTCTTCTTTCTGATTATTAAGTCTACATGGTGGATTCTTTATAGAATAAAATTAAACAGACCGGATTATCTATTTTAATCGAAGGCAATACCTTCCAACTGATGATAGCGGTCAGAATTGTATAATGAAATGTCTATCTTCAAATAAATTGTATTTATTAGGTCCTAATAAAATCAAGTGCTCGCGTAAATAATCTTTTTACTCTCTTCAATGATATATGAGATATATGTACATATTACACTTATGCGATATTTCACCTCAAGGAGTAGTATTCCCTATGAGTCTAACCTAATTTAATTGAATATAATCTTGCTAAAGCGAACATATTATTCTCTTGAACAGCCATGATGCCTCTAATATGAATAGGGCCAAGTCGTTTATCATGTGTGTATTCTATAATTCTAAATCAAGAGAAAATAACAACCCCCCCCCCCCCAACAAAAAAAGAAGACAAAAATTAGGGTTTCAACATTGGCCAGAGAATGACATTATCATTGAAAAATGAGCCGCAAGAGTCATGTTTTGGTTTACTGGTTCTACCTAAGATTACGCACTTGGAAAATTAAATATATTCATATACAAGTTAGTGTCAATACTAGCTCAAACATTGTGTAGAGCGAACGGATCTAAAAATGGGGATTTTTTTTTAGAGTCAATGGATTAGATCATGCTTACAAAGTGCTTAAACCCAATAATTGATAATTTAACGTTCCTTAGGAGAATACTAAGCTCGTAATTTTCAGTCAACTTCCTTCCTATTTTATATTTTATATATTATATTTTTTGAAATGCTCGTGGAACTGTGATGGCCTAATCAATTTCAAACGTAAGAGAATGGATCATACATTTCAAATGCCTTTATTGTAATTTTTCTATTTTTAGTTTGACTAGGTCTTGGTGACCGTGTTTAGGTTTAAATTAGTTGATCCAATTCATCGGAATCGTAGGTGTATCCTTTACATGATGTTTAATTACTTGAGCCGGCACTAATGTTTCGGACGAAATGAAGTGAAAATGAAGCTTAATCATAAACTTTAAAAGTTGCTCATTGTTCGTCTGTTCATAAATCAGAAGACTTTGAGGAGGGCTTAACCAAATTCTCTTTCCTTCTTATTTACAACACATTGGACAACGTGTTTAGCTATTTTTAATCATATATCATACGAGGCAATTCCTATTTCAATTGTGTCTTCTATGAGAATTAAAATGGCATTCATATTACACGTGGAGTTTTATCTTGATGCACGTAGATGAAGGGTATGCGTGTTTACATAGACTTAATTAGGATTCTTATATGTTATCTTGTCACTACACGCACCACGTGCATCTAACATAGCTGTTACTTTTGCAACTAGTGGTAGTTTAATAGTAAGCTCCAATCCGCAGTTTCGACCCTTGAATGCTTGGGAAGTGTTTCGCCACTGAAGGCTTCATCTTGCTCATTGATGTCTCCTTCCTTTTCGATTTTAAGATCTAGAAAAACTCTAAAATATGTGAAAGCAACAATCATCTCATGAAATAAAGTCAAAGGAAATTCTTGACCTATGCCAACGGCACACCACCCAATTTAATCTTCCTTTCTATCTTGTCACAAGACCTTTCCTTGCTCCAAAGGGCTCACTTCATGTCAAGCCAATTAATAAGGTCAGTGAAAATCGAGGGACATTGCGAAAGTAAATATCAGAAAAATGAAGCATTGATGATGTCACAGAGGTTGAACTTTGCAAAAGATAAGCATCAAGATATCATATTCAATTGCTACAGGGACCCACATGGTCATCAGGGTCGTAGCTGCTGCTGATGAACCGCTAAAGTTTGACTAAGATTCGGTGGTTGTGTATGTATGGAAAATGCGAAGTCCAACGTTTCATTGTCATTTCCTAATCCGAAAATGAAGGTTCAGCTATGGGGATTGAATGAGTTACTTCCTTGCAGCTTCATCATAGTCTATGCGAGTGGTTGACATTTCTTAAAGAGTAACATGCTCTAAGCAAAAGCAACTTGGACTTTGAATATCCGATTTTGAAAAAAAAAAAAAAAAATTGGGAGGGAATATATAAAATTAAATGAACCAATCTGTCGATCTGGCTGGTTCTGCTAGTAGTACTTATAGTTATATAGGAAGAAGCAACAGTTGTGCCCTTTGTAAACAGCTTATTCAAAACAAGTTCAGATGCCAAGATGGTGAGAGCCTTTGAAATGTCTTCTCTTCAGAACACGACCATGGAGGAAAAGAAAATGAAGCCTGCTGGTGTCAAAGATGATGATGATGTTGAGAGTTCTTCCACAGGCACTAATGAGGTATTAATCTTCAAGATCTATCTGCGAAAATTCTTTCATGAGATCTTTTCCAATTAATTTCTGTGGACATCATGAGTTCATGTCGGAAAAAGCGATCGATCAGAAAAAGTTTTCTTCTTCAAGTTGGCATTCTGTTATGGAGAGGTTCCTAAATCAAGAGATATAATATATTTTCTTTTAAGTTTTGCCGCCAGATATATCTCAAAGAAGTCTGCATATTACTGCCAGATATTTTGACATAACATAGATATATTCTATATTAATTTGTGATTATTCATAACGTTAGGGAAATGTGGTGCCACACTAACTCTAGTCTTGAATGTATTGATAACTGTATGATTTTTCTTATATTCTAAGTAATGCGGGATATATAACAGGAAGAACACGGAGTCTGCGTCAAACCAGAGCAGATTAGCTTCAAGTCATTGCTTTATAGTGAGAAGTTACCAGCAATTAAAAAGGTCAAGAGACTCAACTTGAAACTTCGAGAAGGAGATTATGGCTTTAAGATGATCATTAAGTGTGCTTTTTTTCATCTGAAATGCTGCATTACTCGTAATTTAAGAGTAATTTAATTCGGAACCGTCTTAAATTTTCATGTTTTCAATGATGAACATCAATGTCCTTCTTTCATTTGATACTTATCAGTGAGGATCTATCTGAAATTTGCGATGATCTCCTCGAAAAGTTCCAACCCAGAAGAATAACAATTTTCCAAATTACAACACGTGGCATAGATCTGTCTTTTCCTTCCATATTGCGATTAATCTAATTGTTCAACAGGGATTTTCCAGATAATTCAGTTAAGTAGTTTTGGATGTGTGATTCGTTCTTTTTGACGTGGCAAGCTAGTAAGTTTTTTATGCAATGTCTAGATTGAAAAGTATAATAATCTTGTCATGAAATTAGCCGGGAGATACTTACCTCACAATTAAGATCCTAGTCATATATTTTGCCTGTTAACTACTAAAACAATCGCTGACCCAAAAAAATAAAAAACTACTAAAACACTCAGGTTTTTGACGAGCAATGCGTTGATCAGAAGCCCTTATTAACCCTGGAACGTGGATCATCTCTGGAAAAGACTTCAAAAACTTACTACTCATCCGACCACATGATCGAGGTTCGTCCTTCATAACTATATTTCATTTTCAGTTATCCTTTGATGATAAGTAATATTTACAGTGAGAAAAGGATAGAGGCGTAAGGAGAGATTATTCTGTAAATGGCCTATATTTCAATGGCGCCAGTCTTAATATCAGGAACAGTTATTTAATCATCGTCTTTTGGAAAAAAAAAATTATGATGTTTCTGTCCTTCTAGGCCGATCAACTCGAATCAGCTAGAGCTCAAATGGGTCTGGTCAGAGAAGAAAACCAAAGGCTAAAGTCCATGTTGTCCCAAATTGTGAAAGACTACCAGTCTTTACAACACCAGTTCTTTGAGGTTGTCCAAGAAGAGAATAAGGCCGAGATGGAACTATCACCGAACAAACTTTTGCCTCCTCACAACCAAGAAAACAATGAAGAAGCTGAGCTCTTGTCCCTCACCCTAGGACTGAGCTCGAGCCAACTGAAGACCGAGGGGGAGAGGAGAAACATATTAACGATGCATAGTGAAAGCGCAAAGAATGGAAATAGTGACATGAAACAAGAGTTGTCACTTGGCTTGTATGACGGAAAGATTATGAGTCGTGATCATGAGAGCTCGAAAGACACAAAGGAAGGTGAAATTTTGAAGAAATGGCCGCCAAGTAAAGTTGTCAAGACCGTGAGAAGTGATGATGAGCAGGCTTTGGAGCAAACCCATTTGAAGAAAGCTAGGGTTTGCGTCAAAGTAACGTGTGACGCATCCACTGTAAGTATTTTTAACTGTTACTGCTATGACTTTGCTAGGAGCAACTTTACCACTCATTTTCACAATAACCACAATGGATAAATGAGTTTCTCTATAATTCTGTTAAAGATGGGAATAAGCATGGTATAGCGGGAAATGAGGACGGACCATTTGAGGAGAATGTATACACTCAATCTGTCATGACACTTTGGCAAATATATCACAAACACTTCAATATTTTGACGTGTTATGATCTCAAAAATTTAAATTGAATAAATTATTTTGAGAAGATCCCAATTCATTTCCACTCATTCACTAATTTGTTTTTAAGATCACCTAATTAGAAAACAGTCTTCTACGTATACGTTGAAAAGAACTTGGTTTAATCTTAGGATTAGATTTTGTTGAAATGGATGATATAAAAAACGCATGTTATTCTTGACGCACAGATGGAAGATGGATGCCACTGGAGGAAGTACGGACAGAAAATTTCGAAAGCAAATCCATGTCCTCGATCATACTACCGTTGCACTGTCTCGCCATCTTGTCCAGTCAAAAAGCAAGTAGGTCTCCTTCATGCACACAATTTTTCCATTTTCCAAATGTATGCATTTTTTTTTTTATCTAAACTTAGATTATGTCCATTATAATTGGCAATATCACAGGTACAAAGATGCGTGGAGGACATGTCCGTCTTGATCACCACTTATGAAGGGGATCACAACCACCCTCTTCCTATCTCGGCCACGGCTATGGCTTTCGCCACATCTGCAGCCACTTCCATGATACAATCTCACTCATCGACCTCACAACAACAACAACAACACCCCGGCCTTCGATCTCCGGCGTCTTCAGGCCCTGCTTCTGCCACGTCTACTAGTGGCTTGTACGGACTCGATTTCGCGGGCGATCGAAATCCAAAGCTGCCTCGACTTTATTTCTCTAACTCTCCTTCGATTTCGACTTGCAATTCTCACCCCACCATCACCCTTGATCTCACCTCGAGCCCTGACTTCTCCAATCACGATGGATATCGATCCTCTTCACGCTTCCCGTCTTTACCGAAACTCCCTTCAACATTTCTCAGCTTCTCCTCATCACCACCTTCATCATCATCATTGCCGAGTCACTTAGATACCACAACCCAGAAATCATCTTCGGGCATTGGTCCTAGGGTTTTAAATCATGGGGTGCCACCCCAACATCAATTGTACCTACCCCAATTGTGGCCAGTTACCAATACCCAAGCTTCTCATCCACAATCTTTAGCCGACAAGTTCGGCGCTGAAGCAACGAAAGCAACATCTTCGAATTTATCTTCCCAATCCGCGTTAGTAGCCGCGATGACCTCGTTCGTTGGCGACAGGGCAACTGGCTTTCTCGGTGATAAAGGAAAGGAAGGAGGTTTTGGGCTGAACTTGAAGTTCCGTGATGATCCAGCGACACCAATTGAATTACTCCGACCATCCCCGCAAGCTGATGGTATATCGTTTGCTTCTTCAAGCTACATGGACAAGCCAATGGCTTTGAGCTCTCAACATGGACCGAAGAGCTCGATTTGGTTTCCGCATTCATCAGTGGCATTATCCACAACTAAGAAGAGTGCCTGTGCTTCAATGTCTCCTGCCGAGACCAAGGATCATCTCATTAAGTTTCTTGCCAATTCTGAAATGTGACATTTGGAAGGAACGAGACAATTATCATAAATAGAATTTACGTTATGCTAGAAACATAGAACCCTGAGCTTTAAGTAATGAAGACCCCAAACTAAACTTCCACTTGATTAAGGTTTTTGCAGCTTGATGATTATATTTTTTTCTTCATTCCTTTTTTTTTTTTTGCATTAGATGGATTAACCATGTAAATGTGGTAGTTAGACGAACGTGAGAGTGTACTTGCATTGTCTTTTCAACTATTCTGTCGTAAAGTAAATAGAATAAAGTAGATAAAGATGATCTTTGTAGGGTCTCCACGTCACGCATGCAGATGAAGTCACCGCAAGAAGTGTACAGGCATCTTATTCTCAATTGGAATTCAAGGAGAGATATGAAATTGTGAAATTTTTGGATTAACTCACTCGAGATATTGTCCGCTTTGACTTGTTACATTCCGAACCTCATGGTTTCGTCTTTTGGCATATAAGCAGGTATTTTCCTAAAATATCGTTCATCCTTATAGAGTACTAGCCTAGGCTTGCTTGCCTTTGGAGTTTCAAAGTAAAGCTTATCGTTACATTAAAAGACGTCTTCATGAGTTAATTTTAATTTTCACATGAGTTAATTTTAGTTTTCACATATATATCTCATAATCGCTTTCCTTTTATTCGGTGTATAGTTCATTTCATTCATGCCTCCTTCGCCATCCTAAAAACCTTTCAGGAGCCATACCTTATCCACGCCCTCTGACCCCAGTAACCACTCCTCTTCCTCGTCGGATTGGTTGTCATAGAACCACCAACCTCTGTGCAGTTCATCCTTAAACTACACACCTACTGGAGGGGGTCCTGCTCTGACATTATATTGTGACATTTCTGAATTAACTCACTTGAGGTATTATTCGTTTTGACCTATCCCATTCCAAGAGATTACCAATCCTAGTAATGCTCTAATTTGGGCTCGCTTGACTTTGAAGTTGGTCGTCATGTCAAAAAACGTCTCCATGAGTTAATTCCACTTTTCACATACATATCTTATAATACTTGTTTAGTGCATAGTACGGTTTATTCTTACCCCCTTGGTCATTTTAGAAGCCTATCAGGAGCTACGCCTTGTCCAAGTCCTCTGGCTCTAGTGACTATTTCCTCTCTCATTGGATCAGGTCGTCACTGAAACGTTTTAAGCACTAACTAAAATGAGCACAGAATAATACCTGCTTTTGCTGTCAATTATATACAAATTCACTGTATTTCACAAAACCCAAATGCAAACGTGAGCCATAAATGAACCTTCATTGAGCTTAGTTATACGTAATTTAGAGATGTAAAAAACAAACGATTCAACAAACATTAATCCAAAAAATCGTAGGAACATCGCCTTATGGTCATGTGTTAGAAATGGGCAATTCTTATCCTCTTTTTTAGTCTTATGGTCATGCATTGCCAATAGATTAGCTTTCGTTACATCAGATTCAGTCCATTGAATAATTTCTGTCGAGACGATAAGGCGTGATTGGGCCGAGTGGAAATGCCAGCTCTTCGGCCAGGCACGAAGCGGTAGAGTCCGGCTCATTCGGGCACTGCCGACCCACTTTCGCTTCCCATCCCACTCGCAGCACGGCCATTTCTCCGAGGGCGACACGTCTCTCGAGTGCGGACAGGTGGCGAAACCGGGCTACATGCACATCAGACAACTGCCATAACTAACTCCGAAGCGCGGTTCATAGGAGAGACATTGGAACAGAGAGAAGAACAGCGAAAACCAAGACAACCCTGAAGGTAAGAACATCCTTCAGGCATGTGAAGAGATCCATTATTTTTTTTTCTTCTTCCATTTTTTGGGCGTTCTTCGTGAAATTGCTGATCTATTCGTGTCGAGCCATTTTAGGAATGGCACAGCCACAAGAGATGAAGGGAAGTGAGAAGCTGGCGAGCTGTGATGCATACTTTGAGACGATTCAGTCCAAGAAAAGATTGCCCCCTTCAGTGCAAGAAAGTCTGACCTCTGCATTTGCAAGCATCCCGGTTTCTTCATTCCCACAAGTTCCTGGTGGCAAAGGTACTAGTTATAACTACACTTTCTTAATTACCAATTTCTCTGTTTTCCCCCCTTATTATAAGGACGAAAAAATAAGGTTTAGGTTTTGAAGGAAAATGTGTATCTTGTTTGGGAATTGTAAGTTGAATAAAAGTTTGATTTTTGGAATGCCTGAGTGTACTTGTTGTGATTAGATCAGGGATAGTTTACATTTTGTGGTATCCCAATTTTGAGTGACATGGATTGCAAACCCAATGATGTTGTAGTGATCGAGATCGAAGGAGATGCCTCGGTGGCTGATGCGGTTAAGGTTCTATCGGAGCACAACATAATGTTAGCTCCAGTGAGGAACCCAGAAGCAAAAATGAGTAAAAATTGGAGAGACAGATATTTGGGGATCGTGGACTACTCGGCCATAATCTTGTGGGTGTTGGAGAGCGCAGAGCTCGCGGCAGCTGCTCTGATGGCAGGTTCGGCAAGTGCAGCAGGTGTGGGGGCAGGGGCAGTCGGCGCTCTCGGGGCATTGGTGCTGGGCGCGACTGGTCCTGCTGCAGTTGCTGGGCTCACGATTGCAGCGGTTGGTGCTGCTGTGGCTGGGGGCGTGGCTGCTGAGAAAGGTCCAGGTAGAGATGCTTCCACTGCTGCGGACAATTTGGGGCAGGATTTTTACAGGGTTATTCTGCAAGAGGAGCCCTTCAAGTCCACCCCAGTAAGGCTAATTAAATTCTGAGCAACAATTAATATAAGATAGCGTATGAGTTGTTGTTATGTTAAATGCAAATTATAGTCAAATTGCTTGTCAATTGCAAGCCTGAATCAGAGTTCCGTAATACCGGTTGAAGCTTATTACAAGAAGCTAATTTATGAAGCATTGCCATTACCCTGAGTATGAGTATGTGATTTTGTAGAGTGGACTTGGTCACTCAAAGTAGATATGAAAATGTGATTTTTCGGGGGTGTTTCAGGTGAAGTCGATAATCAAATCATACCGGTGGGCTCCATTCATACCAGTGGCAGAAGATAGTTCGATGTTGAGCGTGTTGCTACTACTTTCGAAATACAGGCTACGAAGTGTCCCCGTCATTGAATTGGGAAAGCCTGACATAAAGAACCTCATCACTCAATTTGCGGTCATTCAAGGCCTCGAGGGTTGCAGAGGAAGAGATTGGTTTGACTGCATTTCCGAAATTGCTGTTGGTGAATTAGGACTTCCTTTCATGTCACCTGATGAGGTATCCTATTCATATGATCTCCATCTGTAACTAGAAGATTTATAGATGATCTTAAGTTTGAGGAGCACTTGTTGGCTTGGACAGGTTGTTAGCGTCCGAAGCGACGAACTGATTCTGGAGGCTTTTAAGCGGATGAGAGATAATCGGATCGGTGGCGTTCCAGTTGTGGCAGGGCCAAAGAAGAAGATCGTGGGAAACATAAGCATTAGAGATATTAGTCACCTGCTGCTGAAGCCCCAGCTTTTCACCAATTTCAGGTATACTGAGGCACCAAGTGCCTCTAGTCTCTCATTTTGGTCGAGCTTCTCTGGTTCGTAAATGGATTTGTTAAGATGGCACATGTTGAGCACCAATTAAGTAAAATTTGTTATTTCCAATGCGATGTTTCTCTCGTAACATGGATAACCGGTGCATTGGAAATCGTAATATTTCCCTATTTAGTATGGTTACAGTGTGTCCCATGGCCCCATGGGCACTCATTAACTAGACCTTTCTTAAAGAGTGTTCTTTGGTAAATGCTGCGGTGTCACATTACTTTTGCATCATCCAAGTCCATCTCAGTATCAGTTTCCTCGAATATTCATGAAGGTCTTAGCTTGTTGGTAGGACAAATTACTATTAATGCAAACAAGAATACGACACTTCGTAAGCTCTTTCTGTGGAAACTGATTTATCTGGTCCATTACTTCTTACTTTCCCTTGCCTCGTGTCTAGTCAGTGGTAATTGGAGTCGTTATTAGCCTTCTCTGAGAAACTTTGCCGCAGGCACCTAACTGTGATGGATTTCATGAGCACTATCATCTCGACAACTCAAGAAGCCGGCAAAGTCATACCGCCCATCACGTGCAAGCCTGATTCAACACTCGGCAGCGTGATACACAGCCTCGCCTCGAAGTCGGTCCATAGGATGTACGTGGTGTCTGACGAGGAGGAAGTCGTGGGGGTGATCACACTTCGAGATGTAATTTCTTGCTTCATTCACGAGCCTCCTAATTATATCGATGATTACATCGGGTTCTCGGTCAAGGAGATGCTAGATCGATGAGGCTCTTGTTACTGGTGTCACTGATGTGCTTCAAGTACCATGAGGCAGGCAGAGATTGTTATGGAGGATCTTGTATGTCCTTATAAATCTGACTCTTCTGATTCGCTAGCATTTGTCAAATTCCTTCCCTTGGACTATGTTCTCACCTTACATCTTGGGAATGTAAAGTCTGATTATTTTATAACCTAGAGATTTAGTCTAGCACGACGGATCCGCGTGCACCGAAGTGACACCAGTTCTTCATCCTCGTGACGAAGCCCGTGTTGTACCATGTCTATGTGCTCACACGCGTGCCCCAATGAATGAGCGCAAACCGAGATCACTAGAATATATCAGCAGTACTTTTCGCACACTAGGGTTTATTTCTTTTAGTCTTAGTAATTACAGGGAAAAGCATTGAAAGTACATAGTGCAAGAAGAGAAGCTTTATATTCTTGTACTGAGGTTCTCACTGCTGGTCCAGCCTTCTTGAACCTGGATCGAGTACTGCAGATTCCAGAGAACATCTTCTATCGAAGGCCGCTTGCTCGGCTCTTCCGTTAGGCAATTCACCGTGACTTCGACTGCTGTCTTAAGCGATTGGTATGCGAAGGTGCCACGAATGGATGGATCTGCCGCGCTGCGTAGCTGTGAGGGGTGTTCCGTCAGGCTCTTCTCTAGCTGCAATTCCAATTAGCAGGAGAAATCAGTTCCATCGGAAACGTTCGGCTTTTGCAATGCTAAAAGTGAATGAGAATAGGCGACTGTTCTAGGAAGTGTAAGTACCAGTTGTTTCATGTCGTCCAATTCACTGGTGGACTTGACCAGCTTCCCAGTGATGACTTGCAGGAGAATCTTCCCAAGCTGATACATGTCTTCTCTTTCTGCATCTTTTGGACTGAAAAAAGGAGAGGACTTCCAAAAAGTCAATACTAATCTTACCTTACCAAAAAAAAGAAAAAGAAAAAGGAGAGGACTTCCATCTGAGAATTCCTTCATCTGAGCACTATAGTAGCGGAAAATGAAATTGAAAAGAAAGACGAGCGGCATGCACATGGACGTTAATAGAAATTGGAGATTGTAATTACCTGCTATCGTTCGATGCGGTTTCAGAACCCATCTGTAAAAATTGAGGGGGTAACCAACGTCAGCTAAAAGATGCAAGAGAGATTTTGGAGTATGATTGGGCTCATCTCACCTTGAATGGCAGTGGAATGTGGTAATTGCTGATTTTCGTGGTGAGACTCTCATCAAGCAGAACATTGTCTATCTTTAGGTCATTCCCAAATATTCCAGGAGCCATCCCGGTGTGCAAGAACTGGACTCCCCTCGCCACGCCTATGGAGATTGCCATTCTCTGAGGCCATTTGAGCATCTCTTTCCTTCTCCAATCTGCACATACATCAGCAAACATGAAACCGAGAGGTGGATGACAGGCATTTGCCGCAAGAACTGGTCCTTTCTTCTCTGAAATCTTACCTGTGATATGATTCGCTAGCGATCCATTCGATAGGTGTTCAAGGACGACAAACACTGTGCTGGCCACATTAGGGTGGTCCTGATAAGTGACAATGCAGTGTCCAAGAAGACTGACCAAATGGCGATGCCTTAGCTTGGATAGATTGTCCAGTTGCTGCACAATATTTTGTGGCAAACTTCTCTGCTTCAGTTTCAAACACTTCACTAGGACTGCCGTGCCATCTCTGAGCCAACCCTTGTATATCTGCATAATAAATCAAGGTATCCCTCTTTAGCTGTTCGTGTTACACTGAGTTTCAACTTAACATTTGAATTGTAAAAGAAAATGCTTTACCTGTCCTTGATTTGCCTCTCCCATCAAATTGCATGGATCAAAATTGTTCGTTGCGTCTTCAATTTCCTCCAGAGTGAAAACATGATAAGGTGGGAGGCCCAACGTCACCAGCCTCATCGTTTGAGGCATTCGCCCTGCCGAAGAGTTCAGCATTTTTGCATGTTATCTTAAGTCCAATCGAATAAGACTAAAATTGTCTACCATGTCAATGTTAGAAGGGATATTCCTTGTCATTTCCAATAAACTGAGCGATAATACTAAAGTGCAGATGAGAGATCTTACTCGAATCAATGCTTGACTTTGGAGAGCCACGAAACGACAGTTCGTCAGCATATGACTTGGCGGGCTTGCTATCAAATGATCTTCGTGCATCTGCTCTCCTGATCAGCACTATGATCAGTACTCCGAATGCCCCCGCAATTCCAACAGTACCTCCAATTACTCCAAGAACGAGACTCAGTTTGATGCTTGACCCTTTTTTCACAGCTTTAGCCGGAGGCTCAACTGCCAAAGCTTCTTTCTGGCAATAAGAGTAGGTGTGCTGATAATTTGAGTTCCCTCCGGACAAGCAATTCCATGAGCTGATCACTGTCCGGTTCGCCGAACTTGACCCGATGCATGATGGAATGTTCCCAACCAAAAGATTGTGTGAAATGTCGACGTAAGTGAGATGACCACTGCATGAAAGGTTCGTTGGAAGTGCTCCACCGAGCTGATTTTCCTGTAAACTAAGGGAACGGATAGAAGGCAGACTGAAAATGAAAGACGGGATATGCCCAGAAAGCTCGTTGGTCGAGACATCCAAGCGCTGAAGCTGACCCAAACCATTCAAGTCACCAGGAATTCCAGATCTGAACGAGTTGTTCCTCAACAGAACACTCACAAGGGTATCTCCGAGCAACGGGAACTCTGGTCCGAGAAAGTTGTCACTCAAATCCAGCTCTTCAAGAACAGGTAGGCCCTTAAGATCTGGGACACTCCCATTGAGCAAATTATCAGACAGAACAAGACTCCTGAGGCTCTTGAACGAAGCGATGGACTGAGGAATCTCCCCGTAGATGGAGTTCGAGCTGAGGTTGAGCACCACGAGCGAGTGGAACCGGCTGACCTTGGCGGGAAGCGGCCCCCACAGGCCTAGGGACACGAGCGAGAGCACCGTCAGGTTGGAGAGCTTGGTGAGCACAGTGAAGAGGGAGTCGATGGAGAAACCCGCGGAGAGAGTCTGCTGAGAAACGGCGAATCGAGCGGGATTGGGCCTCGCGCCGTCGCGAGAGGACGAGTTCTTGGTCCCCACAATGGTCAGCTCCGTTATGTGATTGTCGGTGCAGGCAATGGTGAGAGAAGGCGACGGCGGGAGGTAACAGAAGCTGGTCCAGTTTGTCCATCCCTGGAGAGCTTCCGGGTACTCCAGCTGCTTCTGGATTTGAAAGAGGACCCTGGTTTCGCTCGGACTGAGTTGAGCCATTGCAAGCGGAACGACACCCGCCATCAAAACGATGGCAGAGAACGAGAGACAGAGCAAAACAGGGGAATTGGCCATCTCCACAAGCTTAAAAATGAGGTTCTCTTGAATCTGAGCGGAACCCAAATCACGCAACACTCATGAGTAACCACAGCGAAGGCTCCCCGGCATTAAAAGCCATAACTAAACCTGCAACTTCGCCCATACATGGCAACCTAGGAAGTGGAGCTCTGAGGCTGAAAGTGGGAAAGGAGTTGCAGAGAGACCTTCGTGGGGTCACGGGGAGTTATGAAGACAGAGTGCTGTACTGAAGTTCTCGTACTCCAAGGAATTTCAAGAAATGATTAAAGTGTGAAGTCAGGAGCAAATCATTTAGTGCCCAAAAGTTGCAATCTTTCTGGCTAGGGGAAAAAAAGATAAAACGAATTTGCATTAGGTGAAAAGGGTGTGTCTGTGTATATAATTCTGTGTGAGAGTATAATGGATCTGGGAAAGCGACGGTTGGGAAAAGTGAGGCAGAGTGGCAAACCATTAAAATCACATCAATCACAACACGGGTGGCAAAAATTTCATTCAATATACTAAAATTGATATACGATAACTAAAAAAATTAAGATTACTATCATTAAAAACCTCAAATTGATACATTTATAATAAATTGAGGATAAAATTTCAAATTAGTACACCAATCTTGTGTTATTGAATTCAGTAATTTGATGTTAAAATTTAATGTGAACTAATGGAAGATAAATTTATCTTAAATATATCAATTTTGAGTTTTTGACAATCAAAAAATCAATTTAGGGGAAAATTGTTGCAAATATATTAGTTTGGGATTTTTTTAAGTTTGACCCTAAAAATAAAAATGGGATGAATATTTATATTGGGTATCCACCATAATCTCACTTGTTTATATGCAGTTGTATGCAACCCGTCATCACATGATTCCTCAATCTTTGTAAAGTTAAATGTTAATGCTGACAAAATTAGATTTTTTTGGCTTTTATAGTCATGTTAATTTTGGGATCTAGAGCTACGGAAAGTCCGTGGCACAAGGAGACACGAGTGGGGTCCATTCTTCTCCTGATCACACGCTGCGCCGGGGGGCCATCATCGGGTTCCCCAATTCGCGTAACGTGGGCCGTCGATTTCACGGCGACTCGTCAGTCAACGCTGCTGCGGATTCAAGCTGCCACCGCCAGCAGTTTTCACTTTTCCTTACGCCCCGGGGGTGGCAGGCGCGAGGGACATCGGCGTCACGTGCCGAGCGCAGGTGATCTGCGCCCCCCGAAAAGCTGGTGCAATCACGAGCTCCTTGTACCGACGTTGAAAAGTTCAATATTATCCTAAAAAATATTAAGTTGTCGGCAGAAGGTAAGGCCAGCGCTCATGAAGTCATAATGATCTAGTCCTTTTCGAGATTGATTAGACTAGAATGATCCCACTAATTTCATGATCATGGAAATTAATTCCAATGCGTTTGTTCATTATTTAGACATCAAACAAGATCCTCACATCCCCTTCGATAAAATGATTAATGATACCATGCTTAAAAGTGATTGATTCATGATCTAATTTAGTTCCAAAGTGAAATTTAGAATCGGACTGATTCCTAAAATTGGAAATCAGGACAGATCAATTGGTCCCAGGATCGAGAATCGATTTAGTCTAGTTTCGCTCTAGTTACTTTTATTTTTCCACTACTTGATGCTACGTGTTATGAAGAAATAAAAAAAAAGTTTAAAAAAATAATTAAAATAAGTATGTGTACTCGGTCCGATCCCTCTTTAGAATTAGAAATCGGATTGTTCGAACACCGATTTCAGTTTTAGGAATCAAGAAATGGACCTAACTAAGCTAGAGGCATCAAAATAAGTGTGACTTCCCCACCTTCTGGTGGAATTAGTTCTACCTAATCCCATATTACCCGCGAAGTATTAAATTCGTGGTGATTTGATTAGCGCTTTTTCGCCGATTCAGGGAGGATTTGGTACGTGTAATGTGGCAGCTAGCTCTTGTAGAACCAGACAATGCATAATGTCGCTTAGAGAAAGAAACAAAAGCTAGGATTTGTTTAAGTTTAGGAAGGAAGGAGGACGTGAGAAAAGATAAAATCCGCGATTAATCTGTTATTACATGTTCGTGGTTGGTAAGATGTTGGGGATATATATGTTTTGGCAGAGGTTGCACATGATATGCCTCGGAAACATCGCCTTTAGTAATTGCAAATAAAAAACAGAGAGAGAATATACACTTAATATTTGATTTCTTCGGGATATAAATAATTGCTGAAGCCCTGAGCAATCGACCTGAATATGCGGCGATCGTGTTCTGCTTCTTCCCACGCACTTGTCCATTCTTGAATTATTTTATATTTTATTTTTATCCTCTTTTCAATGTGATAGGGATCACCGCCGAAGCTGGAATTGAAATAAAATTTGAAATTTCTGATTTGTATTTAAGAAACTATACTTCAAAATATAAAGGTGAAAACCATGAAAAACCTTCAATTATGTCAATGTCCTGATTTTTTTTTTTGTGTCACCAAAAATTCTAAACTTACCCTCTATGATACAAATGCCCCTAACTTTGTTTTCTGTGTCATGACCCACATATAACCTCTATTTTAGTTTTCATTCATGGTATATTTGTTACATTTCTATAAGTTTGAAAATTTTTACGAAACAAAAAAAAAATCGGATTATTTGTATCATAATGGATAAGTTTGGAGATTTTTAATTACAGAAAAAAATCATGATATTTATGTCATAGTGGACATAATTTAGATTTTTTTTTTGTATTAACAAGCTAATTCTCTCAATTTTTTTAACATGTCACTTTCAATTAAATACCACGTAGACAAAGTAAATGTTGTATGAAACAAGCTCTCTCTCTCTCTCTCTCTCTCTCTCTCTCAACAAGCCAAACGTATACATGTAGGCTCCTTTAGTTTCAAGATAAATGAATGATTTGAAAAACATTTTACCAATAATCACCATTTATATCGTTTACAAAAATGAATGAAAATGAAATATTTTCATTGTCCGCGAAAACATTTAAATATAAATTGTTGTTGATATTGAAATAACTTTGCATTAACTGATTATTTTAAGTAATACAAGTGAAAAATGTTTTCTCAATAATTTATTTTCCGCGAAATGAAATAAAGCATAATTTTCATCCAACCACGCATTACGTGATCGGGCCCAATTAATCATAGTCGGTGATGCCGAGAAGCCCCCGCGCGAGCCCGACATATGGTCCAACGAGCACCGGCCAATACCCAACTCAGGCGACAATCTCCTAGATTGCAGCCGGCCCTTTGCCGGAAAGACAGAGAACCAAGGCCCACCGAAGTGACCCATCTTTTTTAGCGGGCCTCAATTCTGGAGACCCGAAGTGGGCCTCGAATTGCGTTGTTGGAAAAGCCCAAGCCCAATGCACAATCGCAGATGTCCGTGCAGTTGTCCGTTAGGGTTGGGGGGACAGGTGGGGTCCAGCTATTCCACTCCCCACCATCCTCCTCGTGGTCCGGTCACGAGTCACCCGCCTGCGTCCACGTGGCCACCGCACGCACAGTTAATCAAGCGGTTAATCACTCCCGATGACAGCTAATGCGCGTGCGATGGCGCCGAAACGGCGCCGTCAGAGCGATTAATGAAATACATTTATGTAAAAAAAGAAAAAAGAAAAAAAGAAAAAAAAGCTCCGATTTTGTATTATTAGGAGTGGAAGTTGCGGCGTCCCTTTCGTCTCCGCCAAAACTTGCCGTTGCGGTTTGTTCCACTGCAGGAGTGACAACCGACGAGCGGGAGCGCCAGCCAGCCAGCCAGCCAGCCAGCCAGCCAGCCGGCCGGTGGATCGCTCGGCCGGCGGAGAGCAGCAGCCGCCGCCGTCGACGCGCTCCTCGTCGTCGTCCTACTGAAGGTGCGCATTTGCCGTTCGCGGGGCTCTCCGTACGGCGCTCGAGACTTGTTGCTTTTGAGTAGATCTCCCCCCTGTTTCGAAATGGTTTTTTTTTTTTTTGGGACTCGTGAAGTCGATGCGACGGAGCGGTTTTAGGGATGGAGTTGGTGGCTTCGTTTCGTTGGAGTTTATGCTGAGCAGTGGCGGATGTATTGTTCGAGGCGGTAGATAGAGTTCGTGAGCTGGTCGGTAGTAGTAGTAGTAGTACAATGTCTGTAGAGGGAGAGAAATGTTCTGCGCTCGAGCGTGTGCGGCGACGAAAAAGAAGAAAACTTTGAGGTTATTACGTTGATTTGATTGGATTTCGCACTGTTCACGAGTGTATTATTTTTGGATTTAGGTTGTTGAATTTCAACGAGTTGCTCATATGTTTATAATGGATTAAATTTGAGAGTTTTCACAGTGGATTTCGGTTCTGCTGATTGGGGAGCATTCTGGGTCTGTCATAGTGAATTTTTGTTGCTTTTGTTCTTCTGCAGGT
Organism: Eucalyptus microcorys; assembly: GCA_014182515.1. Classification (NCBI taxonomy): domain Eukaryota; kingdom Viridiplantae; phylum Streptophyta; class Magnoliopsida; order Myrtales; family Myrtaceae; genus Eucalyptus; species Eucalyptus microcorys. The sequence goes on along the minus strand of CM024568.1, from coordinate 32,105,682 downwards.
TGTTCTATATATATATATATATATATCCGGGAGGGTTTGGTTCCTTTCTTTCCCGGTTAAATGGGTAGAACACCTGGAAAATGGTTGAAGACCTTACTCCTTGGCAAGAAATCGTCGAAGTCTCGTTTGCCGAAAAAAGGAGATGTTTCGGTATGATGTCTTTTAAATAAACAAGCTCTCTTATCTTGCCTTGGTGATGGGAATGTGATAGATTTGAATAGCCACAAAGCCGCTAGTGGCTAAAGTATCTCGTTTCTCGAATGAGTTCTACTGTAAAAGCTTCAGTGGCTTCTGATCCTGTAATGGTACTTATAGTCATAGAGTACCCCTATCATTGGTATCCAACTGAGGTTTTTGATGTGGTCAGTGTAACGATGGTGTATCATCTAACGGTTAGGTTACGGAGAACTTTTCTCTTTCTGTAACCAGCTACTGTGCATGTGCATAGGGGAAATATCCCGAACTGCTGACTGAGGCAACCTATAGTATTGACAAACTCATTAACAAAGTAGATTCTGAGTTGTGATATTTTCTCTCCTCACGTGATTCCAGTTCTTGCCCTGGAAATCTATTATATGTATGTGTCCAAATGGATGGATTTGGCTCACTCACTTTATACCTTCTAAGTTGTTTTGGGACTGGTGCCTCAAATTGTTTATTAAAATGAAAAAATGCGTAATGGTAGTCGAAATTCTTGTTGTGTTCTGTATCTTCCACTCTTTGTTCATTATCAGTTCTGTAGCTTCACTCTTTGTTTAGTATCAGTATTGTGCTTCTTTGATCTGCTATTCTTTGCAACTATGTTGACTCTGTTTGTTTGATGTTTGTTATTCTTCATTGTCTAATGGCGTCTCTTCCTTTCTGTGGAAAGAATTCTGGACATAAAGGAGAGGCCTTAATTCCGTCTAAGACACCCTCAACTGAAATTGTTGTGGAGCCTCCTTCAAATTCATTGCCAATTTCCATTACAAATATTAGGAGTGAAGAGGACTTCGGAAAAGGGACAAATGCCGTTGCACCTAATGATGCTAATATTCTTTCATCTGAAAAAGATGGTAACACGCATACAAATGTATTGGCCCTATCAGAAGATACTGAAAATGATAGGCTTCAGAAAGCAGCTACTAAGGCACAGGCTGTGTTTAGAGGATATCTGGTAATCTTCTGTAACTACACTGTCAGCTCCCCTTTTCCCGTGCAATTTATTTAGAGAATCTTTCTTGTGCTATATGTTTCCTCCTGGCAAGAATTTTCGAGGTGCTTTTGTCCTTGGGGTAAGAGTACTTCACAGTACTTCATATGTATTTTAAAGCTATCATTGTTTGTGTATAATTGCAGGAGCCGATTGGATAAGTTTGTAAAGGGTGAGACTAATAGTGTCTCTGACTGAATTGTCCATTGGAAATGTCAAAATGATAAACTTCTATGGAACTACTGATTTTTGTTTTAAACTTGCTTGTAACTTTTCTGCTTATGTAATCGGGCAACTTGGTTTAGGAATTAAATCAGTAATTTGGAGAATTTTTCTTACCTTTGAATACATCCTACTGTTGATATTTGCAATATGAGATGTTCTCGTGAGTTATTCCTCTGATATAGGACAGCCCATGTCAAGTGCATGCCAGTTACATTATGATGCCGGGAAAATCTGAGGAATGAGTCTTTCTAGAATCTTTGAATTCTTAGGTTTTTTGGTCCATTTGACTGACCTGTTTGTTAATTCAGTCAGATGGAAGAGGGTATTCATGTCACAAGTTTTTGGTGATTTGATCAATTTACGAGCTTTTGAATCACAAGCCTTATTTATCAAATGGTGATTTGATTGATTAATAAGCATTTAAATCACAAGCCATAATTATCAATAACTAAGTTTACATTCCTTCCAAATATTGCTGAATGAATTTCTGATGCATTATGTGTTGTCATATAGTTCTGCCCCATTTCAATGCTTTCTTGAATTTCATTCTTTTTCATTTGGATATACTGACCTCGTGTTCAAATGTGTACTATACCCATGCCAGGCTCGGCGTTCATTTAGAACACTCAAAGGTATTGTGAGGGTGCAAGCATTCATCCGTGGCCGCTTGGTCAGAAAACAAGCTATTGCCACATTTTTCTGTGTGCGAGGCATTGTAAAGATTCAGAAATTAGCTCGTGCTAAAAAGGTGAGAAAATTTTCCACTTTGAGACTGAAATCCATGCACTTTACTCATAACCTTTAGTTTCAGTCTTTTTGTTTTTATATGGACTGGTGACATACTGGACTCCACATACTCATATCACCTTTGTTTTAACTGATTTCAGCATATTTTTCCCCTTTTCTGCAATTGTGCTTACTTTTTTTTTTTTTTTTTTTTTTTTTTTTTTCTCTGTTAAATAGGGTTGGGAATTGTGCAATCCTTCAGCAACTCGCCAGGATAAACTGCTTGAGGATGTGTTCATTCAAAAGGTGAGATCTGTATATGTATTCTATTTGCGTGTGTTGGCACAAGCATGGGGTACTTTTCTTAATTTGGGCAAGAAGAGTTACCCCTTTAGATGAGCAATCTTCCTTTAAATTGCAAGTATTCGGATTTCATATGTAAGATTGCGTTGCTTCTGTATTCCTTCAAAAATCATGCACTGTTATAGAGGGTTCCTTTGCATGAGGAGAAAGTATGATTCCTTGGAGTTGACGTTTGTTTAATAACTTTGCTTAAAAGATTTTGTACGCTTTATCTGGGTTTTGGTGTGATGTATGAACTTCCTGCTTCAATCGATGACAAATAACTTTACTTGTTATAGGGAGAATATGTCTTCTTATAAGAAATTTTAAGCAAAGAAAGTTGACGAACTCCTTAAAGAATAGAGAAGATGGTCTCGGTCATCAAATTCTTGGAATTTGGCCTATGTAAGTAGGTTTCTTTACATGATGCCTTGATGTGATGTGCGTGTCCATCGACCTAGTTGATGCACTAAACAATTTTCCTTGGATAAGTGGTGATAAATATCCTGTCATGAATGATATTTTAAGCTGGAATAGGCACACGAAATACTCATTGCTTTGTAATCATTATTTATACTCTCAGCTTCTTGCTTCATCTTGCCCTGCAAATCCTCTTCATCTTCAATATGGTTGTGGAGATCCAAATTCTGCTTATATGTGGCTTGAACGATGGACAAGGTCTCGTTTTTGGGAAGCCTCTTCACTACCAAAGGAAAATTCTCAATCATATCCTCAGTCAAAGCATCAAAATCTGGAAGACGAACAGTGTAGCCACAAGCAAAGTGTTCGCAGACGGCCTCGTACAAATGTTAAAACTGACTCCAATGGCATATCTTTGGAATCCAATAAGCCCGATTGCTACCCAAGAAATTTTTCTGGTCACATTGCAGATTCAGTTCAAAATAAATCAGAGAATGAGATTGAGAAAGTAAAACTTAATTTTAGAAGGACTAATGATCTTTTAAAGGAGGTTTCTGATGGGGTGAAGGCTGATAAGAAGAAACCAGATGACAGTCTTGGGAATGAACCAACTTCAGTAACCTCTCTGGTTATGCAGCAAGATGTCAGTCATTCATCTGAGGTGGAGCAAGAGTCTGAAATTGAAGTACAATCAGAATTTGAACTGAAAGGAAATCTGAAATTAGCAGCCTCTGAAGAGCAAGTTGATGAATTACAAGAACATCTGGTTGTCGTTAATGCTGATCCTGCAGAAAAAAATGGTCCAATTGAACAGAATTTGGGCTTGAAGGATGCTGGCATGAATGGAAAGCATGAAAAAAACTCCCATAGAAGAGCTTCTTTGCCTGCGAAGATTGACCAAAAAGAGAATGGGAAGCATCCCACCACAAGAGTGCCCAGCTATATGGCGCCGACTGAATCTGCAAAAGCCAAGCTAAGAGGACAAAGCTCCCCTAGGTTGGCCCAAGTTGGGATTGGTATGAATGAAACAAGGCGGCATTCATTGCCGTCATCCACCAATGGGAAAGTAGGTTCATTTTCACCAAGAGCTTCGAGACTTGTCGAAGCATCTGGGAAAGGAACAATTAGAAGTGATAAATCTCTTACATCTTCCAGAGATTTTGGTGGTAAGAACTTAAATAATGTGACTTTTGTATTACTGTAATGATAGCAGGTGTGAGCACATGTTTTACATTGTAATGCGCTAGTTATCTTTTTATAATTTAAAGAAGAGAATCATTCTTTTAAAATCAAAGGGTTTCCTGAGACAATCATGATCCTTGGACTACATAACATGAATTGTTTGTGTCCAACATCTTGTAGAACAAGATATCAGTGAAGAAGCAAACTTTCTAGATCTACTGCCAGTTCCATGCTTATCATTCCACTTAACATAGTTCAGATGCAATGGGCCAACTCTGGACCAGTCTCTTGATTGAAGTTACAGTACTTGGTCAAATTCATAATGAGATAGATTCTGTTAAACTTGACATATTCTACCGAAAATATGCATGAAAAGAAAACTATTTTCCTGCAAGAATTACTTCAAAATTTCTTGTAAAACACATGATTTCACGAAAAGATAAAGGTCTCTTATAAGAAGGTTAGGAAGGTTCCACTGAAAAGGGCCCATTTTGCTGGACTGTAATAATGAAATTCTTGAAACCCACAAATCTGATAGATTCTGTTTGTGATGCCTAGCATAAAGAATTATGGAGTTGTAATGCATCAAATTACCTTTCTTTAGGTTTTGCATTTTGCACCTCATGCTGAAATTTATGTTAGACATATATCTTTTAGCTTTATATCAATTGAATCTAGTTATTGTTTGACTCGTGAGCCATTGTAGTAAATCTTTTGATAGACGACAATGAGATTACACTCCAAGAACCTTACTGCCTTCCAACTGGCCAATTATCAGTCTTGCTTGGATCCGCATTGTTTTGCTTATGTTATCTGACATCTATTTTCAAATTTCTCTGATGTTTAATATGCTTGTTTGAGCCTGAAGAGGAAAGATCCGTTGATCGATATTGTTACTGCATGGTTTTATGCGTGCTACCTTTCTTCTTCTTTATGGTTAAAAGTGCAGATTGAGCAAGAATTTTGAATTGTCCTATATCCTGTGATTAACCATTTTTATTTTATACTAATTCCAGAGAAGCCGGTTAAAGTAGAGTGGAGGAGGTGATCTTGTATGGCATGATGGTCTCTCTGGACTTTACATAGAGAAAGAAGTGAGATAACAGAAACTGCTCTTACTTTTCTGTTCAGTGCCTTTTCCCACAGACAAGTTCTCAACTCTGGCAATGTCCCACGCTCCCAGTTAATCATCATTCAAGATGCTAGAACATGTATGGGATATTACCATTTCCTGTTTAGGGGTGTTTTACCCTCTGAGCAATTGGGTGGTTAATGTGCTTAATTATCATATGGGCCTAAACATGTGCTGCTTTTTCTTTGGTAATTGTTCTGTCTATATTCCCTGTAAGCACTCTGATTTAATTTATGAATATTTTACAAGACATGATAAGATTTCATTCTACAAGTATTAGTTATAAATGGGGTCACTTTGCCTTTTCAATTTTCCCATGGAGTTGACACTAATGTGTTCTCCTTGTGTTCCCCGCTGAGATCTTGTGATGGTCTTGCCTGTGTAATGAGTTGAAATTCCGGTACATCTTATATTGTTTCTCTTTCTTATGTACCCTATGCCAGAGACATTAAGCTCGTGCTCTTTATACAAGTTGGAACTCTGGGGAGGCCTGATCCGATCTAGCATGGTTGGCATAGTATGGCTCCATTGCTGCTAAATTGACAGGTCAAAGTCACAAAAATATCTGTTTTTAGTGACCTCAGTCACGGCTACGATAGATCAATAGAAACTCGAAAGCCACCACGCCTTGCTTTTATTTCTCGACTGCTATATACATGGGCGTTTTGAGCATGGAACAAGCTAGTCCTTGCCCAAAAATGGATGGGCACCTCATCCCAGACAGAGCGCGAAGAGGGAAGTCCCTGGTGTCCAAGTTGGATGGAACCTAGCTGTACTAATGGTATACCCGTTCCCCAGGTAGATGCACCCGTAACTTGCCGACACGCCCCCATAAATTGTTGCTCCCGTGTTGAATGACCATAAGATGTTCCCCGTTGTTGCCTCCATTGCGTATAACGGACCATTGGGAGCAGGTGACCCTGCAAAAACGACGCCATTGGCTACCGAGACTGGCCCAGACGCGATCTCGTTGCTCGGGTTCGCTGTGGACCAGAGTATGTTGCCTGTGTTTGCATCAAGCGCCACCCACGCGCCTGCCGTTGTAGTTTGGGTCGAAGGTGCGAGGGTGAATCTCACTCGATAGCTGTTGGCGATGTTGGTGTAGATTCGTTGTCCATCCGTGGCTGCACCCCATGTGCCTCCTCCCTCTAGGCCACCGGGCCCTGCCAACTGCACATTTTAAAAAACGATTTCATCATTGATTATCCTCATTGAAGTGGGGCTGAGCAATGTGGAATGTCAACAAGGTGTTGAACTGCATCTTGCTGAGGAGATTGAAAATTAAGCATACTGGAGAGGTCCAGATAGGCTAGAATTTTGAGGAGTCTACGTCGCTAGATTGCATTAGAGTGATACTATAATGCCGAGCTGCCTCCAGGATTATACACAAGAATTAAGGTGGTGACTAGGCAAAGAAGATCCATTATCTATGTCAGCAGAAGAAGGAATGAAAACGCGTACGTACTTTGAACCATACTATGTCCCCGGTGTCACGGTCTAGAGCCCAAGCAAAGCCACTCTTTTGCACGGCAGCTACTATGTCTCGCCGGGTGCCATTCGCTGATATACTGAGTAACATGGGAGCCTCGCCAAAGTCCGCATCCAAGTTCGGCCCGGGAGGACAGTCGGGATTATTTGGCACCAAGCAAGCAAAGTAAAACACGTCGTATCCCCCGAGTTGCCGTGCCCATCTGATCCTCCCCGATTCGATGTCGAATGCGACGATCGAATCGAAGTTCACATCCGGCCCTATGCACTGGTCGGGTCGACTTGGCTTTGTGGTTTGGTTATTTTGCTTCTCTTGGCATTGTGCGACCTCTCGTGGAACTGTATAGAGCTGCCCAGTGCCTACGTACACAAGTCTCCTTCTCGGATCGATCGCGGGACTGCTTCCCCATATGGAGGCTCCGGAGTAGCCGCCGCGTTTACCACCGTTGTCTGGGATTGTGTAGGTCTGCCATATGATTGCTCCTGACCTAATACTAAGCTTCGCCAAGCTGCCTCGGAAAGTGCAACACTGCTCCCCAGGGAAGGTGACCTCAAGTGAAGATACTCCGGCATAGAATGCCCTGCGAAGATAAAAGAGGAGATCATAATCATCAGGTTCAAAATGAGGTTCACTGTTTCTTTCATTGTGTGGATTCTTTGTAATTTCTCTTGGTACAGGTTACTATTTTCTCATTAGTATTTGCATTCACCTCATATAAGCCGTTCCGGACATTGTTATCACTGCTAGAGGCCGTGGATCAAGCTGAGTCAACCAAATTAGCCTCCCATTTGATCGGTTCACAGCGATAACAACTGCAGGTCCATAAATCGAGACGATCAGGAGGCGTCCGGCTATTGTCGGGGTTGACCTTGAGACCGTTACGTTCACTATAATTCCTGTGCCCCTAAGCCCCGTCAGCTCGCTTAGGTTTTGCTGCCATATCAAACCGCCGGTGAATGCGTTCACAGCATACAAGTAGCCGTTCCATGAGGGAAAATACACAACGCCGTTGGCTATTGCCGGGGTGGCGGAAATATCCTTTCCGGCGAAGAACTTCCATCTCAACTGTAAACCCGGGACAGTCAATGGGCTGATCAACATCTCTTCTCGAGCGTTTCTCGTGTTTCTCAAATCGCCTCCATGGTTTAGCCACTACATCAAATACTTAAACTCATACACAGAAGCAGTGAAAAAGAAAAAGAACCCACACACATACACGACGATGGGTCGGAGCTTAATTACCACGGCAATGGCGCTGTCTAAAAGACAAACGGTGGTGGTCGCGAAGATGCAGAAGATGCAGCGAGTTTTCTGAATGTGTATGTTAGCCATCGAGATTGAAGAACCTAATTTCCTTTTCCTTTGATGTGGATTCGGCAAATCCCACACACGATTTATATAGACAAGTAAATGTGCGTTCCTCGATCTCACTCTCTCACATGTAAATTGCTCTCGTTTCGTTGAGTTTGAATCATCTCTTTGTCCAAATGCGCAGAGCATTTATGTATCATCATCAAAACTCAAATTCTCCTGAGCTGATAAACGTTTTTCCTAGAGGAAATCCGGTCGGGAAAACCCTAACCATGCAAAGCTCGCTTGCGCGCACACAGGACGTAAATGTCACACCTCTCTCTCTCTCTCTTTCTCTCTCTGTCACATTAATCGTCGTGCATCTCTCTGCATATATCTCCATGAAAGTAAGGCATGAACGAGGCAGCTTATTCAATGGCTAAACCTGGTCAAGTGGGTGATCTTGCCATTCATAACGGTTTGACTGAAAACTGGAGCAATCTGGGAAACAGAGATTTTTTTTTTTATTTCACATCCACCGTCCTAAGAAAATTGTTCTCACGCATGACCAACGCCCAATGTTGTGATGACCTACCACGTCGATATACTTGAACGTCAAGAAGCGGCACTAGCCGGTTTGCTTGCCTGGACTTCCGGCTAGTCAAACTTTAACTCCATTACTTTCCCGCTAAAACTTAAAACATTACACGGCTACCCAGTTGGGAACAGCCGTCCTATGTGACATGGCCATCAGCCGTCGCTGATTCGGCATCCTTGTAAGCATTTCTTAGCTAAAATTGGTGGAGAGGACTATATTGACAAATCATTAAAATGTCATGACTATATTGCCAAAATTGAAAGTTTATGATTGAATTATAGGGGTGTACAAAACGGATTGCCCGAATTGGGAATTGCCTAAACCAGTCGGTTGGGTCCGGTTTCCATAAGTGTCAGTCCGATTCCTTGTTCCTAAAAGTGGAACTAGTGTTTGGGCAGTTTGGTTCTTGGTTCCAAAGGCAACCAAACTGGATCGACTACATCACTTTTTTTTCTTTAAAAAAATTAGTAAAATGTGAACTAAACACTATCTCGATCAATGTGACCGTGTTAGAGATATGATTTGTGTAATTGATTTGATTGACGATACTCAAAATAATTCTGTATCTTTGTATTTTCCTTTTGTTGTTTTTTTTTTGCTCGATAATTTTCCTTTTATTGTTTACACTTGGTAGTATAAATACATGCAAAGAATGCATATCAAATTAGAGCAAATACAAAGAAATTCTTCAAGCTCCTTTTCTCTTTCACTTCATGTTAGACCAATTCCATTGGACTAGTCCAATGCTTGGTTCCCAATTTTGGAAATAGACTGGGAACTGATCACCTCTACTAAATTGGCCGATATACAAAAGCTTTATGATATATGTGAAGAGACATCATGCGTTATGGTAACTGCATTACAGAAGGTCATGTTGCATAATTACAATAAATGAGGCATGGTGAAAATGTTGAGTGCACATGTGGATGCGAATCGTGTTAATAAAAGTCCCGCATCAAAATATTATTGTGGTGTGGAATAACTAATAGTAGGGGTGAGCGGTTTTAGATTCCAGGTCTTGTGCATGTTCCATTTAGAGTCTGGAACTTACTCGTTGAACAGATTTCTTACTTTTTGAAATCTATAACATATCATGCATATCTTGGAACTTGAAACCTACCTTGGTTTACCCAGGTTCCATCTCTATTATTAATTGAACAATTGTAGTAAATTATCATATTTAATAACCACAACGTACTACTACAATTCATTGACTATAAATTATATTTAGACACGAAAAAAAAATGAAACATTAACAAACGAAAAGTTTTAGTCATAAAATGAAAGCTTGGACTAATGGTTTTAGATTAGATACTCATCTTCAAATGCCATGAAATATTGCAGGATCGCTCGAAGATATAAACCAAGAAAAATACAAACACTTATTTGAGGGATAGGTTTCAATCGGTCCGGTTCTCAGGTTTTAGGTTTTATCCTGTAACCATGCTCACGCCTAATTAATATTGCTTAAATGGACCATAACTCGAATGTTTGAGCTTTTGAATAAAGATGGATCTAGTTATATATATAATGACAAGCTTGAACTTGGGCTATCTTTTAGCGATTTCTTGAGATGAAGGTATCGAATTTCTTTTCCACACTTCCAACAAAGGTTGATTGATGAACTACTCCCAATGCCAGTTTCCATGCCGCCTACATGGTCTGATTCGAAGAAAGAGACTAGGGATAAAGCAGGAGTTGGATATTCAAATTGAGTCACGTTGATGCAAAAAGATATATGGATTAAGGGGTAGTGGACCTAATACTAAGCGGTATTAAGTTTATATGTGAATTGTGCTGAAGTCCCATTTGGCGGTGCTTTATTGTGAACAATTTTTGCACACATCTTTAGCATTTCTCACAATTTTGTTGTAGTGTTGGAGGAGATTACTCCTGTCTTGGTAGAGGTAGTAAATAATAGCTCGTTCAATATCCAAGCTTTAAAGGAATTAAATCCTAGTAAGCATACAAAGGACAGAATAGGTCTCAAAACTTTATCAATATATATACATCCCTACACCTCGGTCAATAAGGGTGCATTTGGTTATGCATTACCAAAGCCCTTTGGAGTTTTAAAGTCCCTTGGAAAAACACAAATGTCGTTTAGCAAAATTTTAGGAGAGCTTTAAGAAAATGCCATTACATTACCAAGCCATTTTCGTTTCAACTTTGCCTTTGCTCAACTTTCATAATTTCAAAAATATCCTCACTTCATGCGACCTCACCGACGGGGCCGGTCAGGCTAGATTTGGCTGCTGGCTAGCCTCGCTTGAGGTTACCTAACCTTAGGTAAGCCATGACGCTTGAGGTCATGCAATTAGGCGAGGTTAGCCGGTTGCTAATTTGGCTAGTAACTTAGTTTCGTTGGCAAATAGTTTGAAAATTAAAAAAAAAAAAAAACTTCTTTCCAATGTATTTTTAAAAAACACTTCACAAAACGCCACTTAAATTGGAAAAACTTTATAATCCAAACGCAAAGATTTTTCATCAAAATCGAACTAAGCGCATCTTAAATGGGTGGGCCCAACTACTCAATTTTAGATGCAACCCCACTCTGAGTTTGACACGGCTCCGAACCATTTTAGAGATGTAATGTCAAATTTTGAATGAAAGAATTTGTCATACGTAAGACCATGTAGGTTTTTGCCTTAAACTCTCCAGTGGAAGGCTTTGCTTGTATTGGATTGTGCAGAAAGCATCGACTTGGACATTATTACGCACGAGAGAGAGAGAGAGAGAGGCAGTGGCCAGAAGAACCTTCAAGGGTCTCCAAGAGACACCGTGATCTTCTAGCTTTCTAGGGGTTTGATCTCTATGTTTTTCCCCAGAAAATCATGTCCGCTTAGAGAGAGGACTGTCACGTGGCCTTTGCAAAGAAAATGTGGACCTCAGAGAGGGTAAAAAGCTAAGAGCAAAGCATAACGAACCTGGTCAGATTCAAGGGGAAGGTGACGGAGAAAAATATGTATCCTGGGTTGAGATGTGAACAACAATCAGCCCTTTATACTCCTCTCCTTTGGCTTCTCTCTCTCTCTCTCTTCTCTACACGACCTGTCTTCTTCAGCTCTTACTTCTTCTTTTTTTGTATCCAGGATCCGGCTTGGCACAACCTTGCGGGTGCTCACGGTCTCCGAGGGCTCGATATGCCCAACGGTGACCACCAACTATACCTGAAGAGGAGCTGGCCTAGGAACCCACCACCAGGGCTTCCCACTTAAGACGCTAGCGACCGGAGATTTAAATTCGTTCCCTCAGCAATGAGGTAGTAAAGTGCAAACCATCACAGCCACCCACCGGTGGGTTACTTTTTCTTTTTTTTGGTTGCCAAAAAGTACAAAAATCAGCATAGAGGCACTTGCGGATTGTGTTGCAGTAAGTCGTAGGCCTGTAAATATTGATTTTAACCTTGATCATTCTAACGCACTCTATAAAGCCGGCATTGCTACAGATTATAAGAAAGTGTAAAGAAGTACTTGTCAATTTCGATCTATTAACTTTAAATCAATAAAATATATTAGGTGCACTGGGGCTCATGTTGCTCATGTAGCATCTTACACACGAGCTCTTAGATTTGGTGAGCTTCGCACGTGATCAACTTGATCTAATAGCTCAAATGCATTGGGCTCGTTGATCCAGCCATGTATGTATACTTAAGTACTGCTAGTATACATATTGCCCGCATTGTTGTCCACGTTCATGTGGCGAGCATGACATCCTATAGGCAGAACAAATCAGGTATAAACCGAGAAAAAGGGTTACTAACAGAGCACCCCACTTGAAAAATTCTTTACATTAACGGTTTGTTCGTTTCGCAGAAAATATCATGTTTCCAGAAAACATTTTCCTAAAAGTCATTTTTCCAGGAAAATGACTATTTTCCGCTATTCGGCCGAAACCTAAACTTTGAGTGGAAAATATTTTCCACCATTCGTTAGCTAATTTAATTATTTGGGAAAAATTATCAAAAATTGAATTTTAATATTTTTAATTGCCCAAAAAATTATTTGTATTTTTTATATTTTTAAATGAATTTTTAATTATTTGTATATTTTAAAAATCAAAATTTTTTTTTCTTTCTTTTTCTTTTCCTTCCTCCTCCTTCTTCCTCCTCCTTCCTACGCCGCACACTTGACGATGGCCGGCTGCCCGGCGGTGACCATGACCCGGTCGCCGGATCCGGCAAGCTTGAGGCTCGGCCAATCTCGCCCGAGCTCGCCGGAGTTTCGCTGGGCTCGGCGAGCCGTGAGCTCGCCGAATCGGTGGTGGAGCTCGGGCTCTCGATCCGGGCGAGCTCGAGCTCCACCACTAGATCCGACGAGCTCGCCGCTCTCTAGAGCCCGGCGAACCTCTAGCGAGCTCGGGTGAGGCCCGAGCCCCACCCAGCTTGCCAAATCTGGCGAGGCCCGAGCTCCACCCCAGGCCAGCGAGAGCTCTGCCTCGCTTGATCTGGCGAGGTCTAAGCTCAGCGTCACCATATTGGGCTAGGTGGAGCCTCGTCGGCCTGGGGTGAGGCTCGAGTTGGCTTGTGGTCGGGGTCGGTTGCCAGCTGCCGTCGTGGCCGGCGACCAGCCAAGGCTAAGGAAGAAAGATGAAAAGAAAAGAAAGAAAAGACAAAAAGAAAAGGAAAAAAAGAAAAGAGAAAAAGAAAGCATAAAAATAAAACAAAAATATTGATGAAAAGAAGAAGTTATGGAAAATGTTAAATGTGGAAAACATTTTCCTTGAGTAGTTTATTTTCCGTGAAACGAACACCGGAAAATCTGGAAAACGTTTTCCTGGAAGTCATTTTCCGTAAAATGAACGGAGCCTAAACGTGGATTTGAAATTCCCTTGACTACCATCATAAGCAGTTTTAAAGATAGTTTCATAGATTTTACCAAAAAAAAAGGAGAAGATAGTTTCATAGACTTAACTATGCTGTACAGTATTGTGTACTAATCCATACAGCTACTTGCCACATCTTCAGTTTTCAGCAACTTAAATATAAATCAGAACCTCTAAAGAAGGAAGCTCTTGATGCAAATTGACGCAAACAAGCAGCATCACTTGCCGGCGCTCCATTACGAGTTCTAATAAAGTTCATGACGCTTTTGTTATCACAAGAAAAGCCGAAAAAGAGGGGATGAGGTCAAAAGCAAATAAGCCGACAACGCATCTCTCGTGCCCACAAGAAATATTCTCTGAGGAGTCATCTGGCCGAGAGCTGAGGCCATGTTCAAGCTTGATGCGCGGTTGACTGAGCTTTCAAGCACTTGCCGGTGATTATTCTGAAAGCTTCTAAAGCAGCAACTCCAGCTCGTATATAAATGCGGTGGAGGGTTGGTTGCTTAGCTCACCAGACCAAGCACACAAAAGGAAATCGAAGTTTTGGAGCTCGCACAAATGCTTTGAAGGCCAAACAAGGCCATGCACTCATAGAATGTCCCCAAGAGTTCTCCTGAACACTTCAATGGGGGATTTGAAATGGAAAAAAAGAAAATACAAGCGAAGTTCCTACTGAAGTGTTTGGTGGAACTGTTATAATTTTATTTAGTATGATCCCACATTTAGTTAAAATTACCTACATTAGATTTCATTAAAGATTTATTATCCAAATCAGTTGCTTTATTATCCAAATCTAGTTGCTGATAATTATGGAAATTGTCCATACCTACTATAGTCTTGATGCAAGACTATATTTATTAGGATTTGTATGGGCATATAAATAGGTCATCTAGGCCAAAACCTCTCATTATCATCATCATTATGATTATCTGATAATCGGAGAACATACCACCAATATTGAGAGGGCAATTGGCTAGAAGTGCCTATTCACGATCGCTCAAGCTCCATGTATCCGTTCTTGATATCATCAATGGTTGGAGGTTGAGCGATCGTGAATAGGCACTTCTAGCCATAGGTAGTTTTTGATGTTCTATGATTCATATTTTATAACATGTTTTACATTGATAAAACATGATTTAAGTTTATTTGCCTCAAATATATGTGATTATAATGCAGTTTAGCACCTACGATTAGTTCTGGTATAATTATTCCTGAGTTGAATAGTGATAACTATAAAGAATGGAGAGAATTAATTCTTCTCTAATTAGGGTGCATTGATATTGATTATGCCATACAGTCAGATGAACCACCTACTTCTATTGAGGCTAGCATTCAGGCTGAAGTTACTCTTTAGGCATAAGCGGAGTGGTCCAACTGCCTCAGTATGATGTACATAAGGACAAAACTTTTTACTAGCATTCGTGGTTTAGTTATTTAGCATAACAATGCCAAAGAATTACTCGAGACTATTAATGCGCAATTTGAATCTTCAGAAAAAGCGCATGTTGTAACCCTGATTATGAAGTTTTTATCGTTGAAGCTTATCAATGTAAAAGATGTGCATGGGCACATTATGAAAATGAGGGACATTGCAGTTTAGCTGAAAAATCTTGATGTTGGGATTTTAGAATTTTTTCTTATATATTATATTTTGAACGCTCTCTTACAAGAGTATGCTCCTTTTAAGATCTCTTACAACACACCGTTGCGGCCTCATTTTTCGGCACCCTTTTACGCACGAGTGCGTGCGGAGGCTAATGGCTCGTTAAGTTTATTAGGGCTTAGCCCAGGCTCTCACAAGCCCACCAATTCACGACTTATGGTCCGAGTTTTTTAACATGCAAGTTAATTTTAAATAGGAGTCACCACTAATCAATTTGAGGCGGGTCGATTAGAAACCCAAACGAAATATTGGGAGAAATATTTTACTCCTACGAAACTAGAGAAACTAGGATTGGGGATTTGATTACGCTAGTTAAACACTAATACCCTTCCGGTACCTAATCTTATTTAAATTCTAAGTCTCTTTGGATTTTAAAGGATTTTTCCATGCATTTTATAGAAAATAAAAAACATAATCTTTTATGCTTTTTCTAATTTTTTAAAAAATGTAAATCATTTTTGACTTTTTTTATTTTAAAGGACGATGTAAAATATTTTTGGATTTTTTTTTTTATTTTTGAAAAATAAATTATTATTATTATTATTTGATTTTCTGATTTTTATTATTAAAATATTTTTATATTAAAATAATAATACATTATAAAAAATGACTCAGGTCGGATTCCCGAGTTGGGACCGACTCGATTCGCTGAAGCTAGTGGCTCGGAATAGGCCTGAGGTGCGGGCTCGGCCTGAAATACTCTCTTTAAAAAAAAAATAAAAATCTAAGCCCAAGCCCAAACAAATCAAGCCCACTTTCCATTAAAAGAAGGCAAAAAACCACCAAAAACCTCAAACTTTGTCAAAGTGACAAATTTACCCCAAACTTTTTTTTGACATGAAAAATCCTGAAATTTGCTAACCGTAACACATTTATCCAAACTTTTCTTTTGTGACACAAAAACCCCGAACTTTTATTTGTGTGACACATTTACCTAAATCATAAGGGTATTTTGATCTTTTTACTTTTAAAAACTTTTTTCTTTTTCTTCTTTCTTCCCTCCGCCGACCATGGCGGAGGGAAGCCGGTGTCCGGCGAGGGCTGCCCTCGTTAGCATCGGGCGAGGTCGGCCCTCGTCGGTGTTAGGCGACGGCCTTCCTCGCTAGATCTAGCGAGGGCACCCTCGCCCGATACAGGCGAGGGCCTCCCTTGCCAGATCTAGCGAGGGTCTAGTGAGGGAGGCCCTTGCCCGACGTCGGCGAGGGCGGCCCTCGCCAGCCCGGGCGAGGGCGACCCTCACCCGATGCCGGCGAGGGTTGCCCCTCGCCCCTCGCTGGCGCTGGCTTCCCTCTGCCGACCCCGGTGGAGAGAAGAAGAAAAGAAGAAGAAGAAGAAGAAAAAACATAAAGAATAAGACGAAAATGCCCTTAATGGGGGTAAATGTGTCACAGTTTGCAAAGTTTGGGGTTTTTCGTGTCACAAAAAAAAGTTTGGGATAAATTTGTCACTTTGAGTAAAGTTTGGGGTTTTTGGTGATCTTTTCCCTTAAAAGAAATGCATGGCCCAAGAATCAGCCAGCCCATGCATGCTGGCCCAAGTCGGCTGGAACTCTACTTGGCTGAGATTCCCACGTCCGACTCAATTCACGGCCGTTTCTGCTCCCTACACTTGCACTACACCGACGAGAATGGCTGCGACGAGCGGCGTCGGTAGTCATTGGGGAGATGCCGCAGGTCGGTGGCTAGCAAAGAACTCTGGTGGTGGGCTACAGCTCGGCGGGGACGACGTCAAGGGATGCAGCACGGCGGCAGCAAGCAGCAAGCTGCTCGGCCAGTTGGGACTGTGGTGCGGGGGCAACGCCGATGGAGGTGGACAACGGCAAGGACGATGACGGAAAGACGGCAACGGGAACAACAACAACTTGCGTTGGGTTTTGGGTGGAGGAATGGCGATAGATCGCGACGTCATGGTAGGGCAGGTGGCATCGAGCAGCATGACACCGATCTCATGCGGCGTGGTCTCTCTCTCTCCCTCACGGTTGAGATCTCCTCTCGATTAGTTTGTGCACAGGAGGTCAACCTTGCCTTCAAAGCTCCTAAGTAATATAATCCTTTTATCTTAGAACTCCTAACACCAACTGTCCCGACGTTACTCTCACGGACCAGTTGTGTTCATCCCCTTTGCATCTTAACTCTTTACTCAATAACCCTGAGTACCACTTACTGAAAGTGCTAGTATGAACACCTAGAGGGGGGTGAATAGGTGTAAAAACAGATTTTGCAATATGCAGTGAAAATCTTTACTTTTAACCTGAGTCTGAATAACAACAGACTTTTGAAACTGAGTTTGAAGAATAGCAAGCTTTGAGCAAGATCAGACTTTAGCAGTTAAATAGAACTACGAACAAGATAAATAGATTTAGGGAAGAGAATAAGAACACAAGATTTATAGTGGTTCGGCTTAATCCAAGCCTACGTCCACTCTCCCATGCTAACAGCCTTCTTGGCTGGATTCCACTATGCAATCAACAAGAGATTACAACTTTGAGTGCAAATACTTAGTAGTAGATCACACTATCTCACTAAGTTACTCTTTTGGTATTTCTCTCAGGATCACAAACGTTTAAGCTCACCAAAGACAAGTGTATGATCGAAGGTCGCTTAGACTTTGGAATTATAAATTCTACGCTCCGTCTCTTACTTACTCATCGGTCCTTCATCTCCTTAAATACTCCTCCACTTCCAAACTAGTCGTTGGACAATATCTTAGAGGATCGTCTTCCAATCTACTCATTGGACAGATCTGTATCTAGAAAATTTGGTAGCCGTTGAGTGACAAAAGTAGAATCCCAAATTGATTCCGATAGCCCATACAAACAGAATTTTGATTTTCATAAGTAAAACTTCTTCGTATAGAAAGTCCTTGTCTTCAAGATTCAATTGTCAATCAATTAGATTGAGTCAATCAAATCAATCTTGATGTAGAATCCAAACCAGATCACTAGCCGTTATATGATTGGGGCTTGTGTTATGATCTGTCTCGTTCCAGATGTAAAGTTTGAGATTCTAGATGTAAAGTTTGAGAGCAATAGACTTTACAATCTGAGTCTGAGTGTGATAGACTTGACAATATGCGTTTGAACAAATTCTGCTTCTGAACAGATTCGGCTTTAAGGTCTGGACACAGTCTGAATAAGTTCAGCTTCAGCATAGAGTCCGTCTTCTGGTTCAGCTTCAGCATAGAGTCCGTCTTCTGGTTCAGCTTCAGCATAGAGTCTATCTTCTGGTTCTTCATTCACGTTCACTCTGGAATTTGTCAGAGTTGGTAGACTTCTGATGTAGAACAAACTTTGACACTAAAGTCTGACAGTCTTCAAACTTTGACATAGAAGTCTGGAAATCTTTAGAATATACTTTGGACATGTGTTACGTTCAGTCTTCTGGCCGTCTTCAGATTTTGACAATATCATTTACATGTTCTATCATCCGCATGGTCTATTACTCAACCATCAAACACGTTAGTAGCCTTTGATTTATTTTGTCATCTTCAAAACATCATAAGGGATTTCCCTAATATTATCAAAGTCTATACTTGGAAGAACCAAAAGACAGAACGTAACTCATGTCCAAAGTATATTATGAAGATTTCCAGACTTCTGTGTCAAAGTCTGAAGACCGCCAGACTTTAGTGTCAAAGTTTGTTCTACATTAGAAGTCTGCCAACTCTGACAAATTCCAGACTGAACGTGAATGAAGAATCAGAAGACAAACTCTATGCTGAAGCTGAACTAGAAGACGGACTCTATGCTGAAGCTGAATTTATTCAGACTGTGTCCAGACCTTAAAGCTAAATCTGTTTAGAAGCAGAATATGTTCAGACTCAGATTGTAAAGTCTATTGCTCTCAGACTTTACATCCAGAACTCGACAGAACGTAACACAAGCCCTAAATATATAACGGCTAGTGATCTGGTTTGGATTCTCCATCAAGATTGATTTGATTGACTCAATCTAATTGATTGACAATTGGATCTTGAAGACAAGATCTTTTTATACGAAGAAGCTTTACTTATGGAAACCAAGATTCTGTTTGTATGGGCGATCGGAATCAATTTGGGATTCTACCTCTATCACTCAACGGCTATCAAATCTTCTAGATACAGATCTGTCTAACAGGTAGATTGGAAGACGATCCTCAAGATACTGTCCAATGGCTAGTTTGGAAGTTGAGGAGTATTTAAGGAGATGAAAGACCGATGAGCAAGTAAGAGACGGAGCATAGAATTTATAATTCCAAAGTCTGAGCGATTTTCAATCATACACTTATCTCTTGTGAGCTTAAACGTTTGTGATCGTGGGAGAAATACCAAAATAGTGATTTAGTGAGATAGTGTGATCTACTAAGTGTTTGCATTCAAAGTTGTAATCTCTTGTTGATTGCATAGTGGAATCTAGCCAAGAAGGTTGTTAGCGTGGGAGAGTAGACGTAGGCTTGGTTTAAGCCGAACTACTATAAACCTTGTGTTCTTATTCTCTTCCATCAACTCCTTTATTTTGTTCGTAACTCTATTTAACTGCTAAAGTCTGATCTCGCTCAAAGTTTGCTGCTCTTTAGACTCAGTTTCAAAAGTCTGTTGTTATTCAGACTCAGGTTAAAAGTAAAGGTTTTCACTCTATTTTGCAGAATCTATTTTTACACCTATTCACCTCCCTCTAGGTGTTCATACTAGCACTTTCATTACAAGCGTCACGAGTATAAGAGGATTCATGGACCGTGACATTAGCCTATCGCCTTATGTCATTCAAGATGATGACGGTGGATTGTGGGCCACAATTTCCATTACCAAAGAAATGGGCAATTGATTGGACTTTTATTGAAATTTAAACAATACATTATTATATTTGCTAACCTTAATTAATTCAACAAGGAAGCTACATAAATAACAAAACATACAATAGAATGAAGGTCATGTTTTAAAAAAAAATTATTATTTAAGAAATAATATCACCATCTTTTCTTTATTTTTTGTCCGAAAATCAAAATCATCCTTACATCTTTTTTATTTTATTTTTATTTTATTTTAAAAAAGACATCCCTAAACTTGTTAGAAGATGTCAACATGTAGTCCTTCTATTATAATTTTGCTCTTACTAGTAGATTTTTGTTGCCATGGATTGTAGAATTAATGCTACAGACGCCGATGAATACATGTATCACCCCAAAATACACATGTCATATTATGATTTGCTGAAAATTATAATGAGGCAAAAAGGCACCACTTCAAATAATACAGAAAGAAAATTTGGGAGAGAGATGGAGGAAGCGATAGCCGTGAGCTCAAGATCTAAGCTTGCGGCAACCATGGTCACGGTGGCCACAACCATTGGAGTTTTGAGTTGTGAAGCTCGAGGTCATGGCTGCTTAATTAAGCTCGCGATTAAGGTAGCTCAATTATTGGTCGTAAGTGATTATAAAACACACATTTTGTGTCGTTATGGATGTTTTGTGGGTTTTCTTCACATTTATCATTTCTCTTATTTTGTTTCTATTATACTCACATTTAAGAATTTTACTTAGAGGGATTAAAGGAAATCCCAATAACTGAGATTTCATTCCAAAATTCCCAAAGAAACTTGGTGAACAATTTATCCAATTCCTTGGGAAAATTAAAGGCAAGGAAGGTACCATCTCTTTTCCAAGAGAATCTGTACCATTAAATAATCATTTGTTATTATGCATAACTGATATAACCAATCTTGATTAAATCACGGAAGAGTCCATGTAGAGCAACTGCATTTGAACGAAAAAAATAAGAAACCATTTGAACATTCAATGATTTAGTTATTTGTCTTAGAGTCAACATTTGGAGTGTTTTTTAAATCTTTAAATTTAATTAAGTCTTTCTGACGAAATCAACATGTATTTTTTTTAGCGATTATATTTTTCTGTTTGTGATCACTTATGTTTTGGTATTTAATTTTCTTTAGAATTATATGTTTCGTTATGTTAATTTTTCTTTATTCATATGTAAGGAATCTCACTTAGTGCAATTTGAAGAAATCCTGTCAAATGAGATTTTCCGATTTTAATTTTTCTAAGGAAACCGGTTAAACAAGTCAACAAGTTTCCTTGAGAAATTTTGAGATGGAGAAGCCACCGTTTGATTTGCAATTCTCACGGAAATTCTCACCGTTTGATTTGTACATTTCAAAAGGGGATAATTACAAAAATAATTCATAATGGATGTTAATTCAATTATAAACATTTTAATTCAATCAATTTTTAACTTTTTGATGATTTATCAATGTAGCCTTTCCAGCTAATTTTTGCTAGAATTGCTAACGTGAATGTTAATTTTTATACGTGGGTACTAAAATGAATAATTTTTTTCAATTATTCTTAACTTTTTTTTCTCTTCCTTGGCTGGTCGCAATGATTGACACTTGGCCAATGCCAAGGACCGGTGAAATGAGGCTGATCCTTGCCCTGCTTGGTCATTGGGGATGGTCAACCTTGCCAACCCTTACCTGTGGTTGGTTGCCAGCCATCGCTAAGGCCTTGCGATCGGTAAAGGAAAAAGGGGGAAAAAAAAAAAGAAAAAAAAGGAAAGGAAGAAAAATTCAGATTTTTTTTTTAAAATGTAAAAAATTATCTCCATCAATGTCTGTCGTGTTGTGTCGGATGGCCAATATCCATGTCGGTGATCGCTAGCTAAATTGATAGAAAGAACTATATTTGACAAATTGTTAAAATGTCTAATACTTAATTGGCCAATTTAAAATGTTTATGATTAAATTGATATCCGTACAATAAGTTTAGATTTTTTTTTTTTTTTTTTTTTTTTTATAATTATTCGTTTAAAAAGTGGAAATGGTATTTGATAGGTGAGGATGAACTTCGATATTCATCTCTCTCTCTTTATCCTCCGAAAGCGAGAGATATCCCTCCACATTAGACGCCGATATTCGATTTTCCGTCCTTCATAAGCATCTTTGTGGACACGAAACCATCCTATTGAATAATTCAGTAATTAAGTTACTTTCCTAAACCGGCATTAAACAGTTTTGACTGCTAAAGAATTCAAAGTTAGATATAACTGAAATATATATTTTTTTATATAGAAAAAAGTGCCCTTTGGAAGCGGCAAAAGCCAGGAACTGAATACGTGTTTTCTAGGTGACGTCCTCATTTAGTCCTAATCTTGGCCAATAAAATGAACCAGAAATTTTTAAATCTTTTTAAGCAAATCCCTTAAACCGAGTTTAAGATCTGCTCGATCAATTGACTCTGATGGAGGGAAAACTATAAAAATATGTAAACTTCTCCCACTAAAGTCAACTCAATCAAGATCTTGAAGAATCATTTCACAACTGTAAATCAGGATGCGTCTTGCGAAAATTATGCCTTTACAAAAAATATTAGCATCAAGTACTACAAAAATAAAAAAAGAAGAAAGAAAAATCGATTTCTGAAACATTATATGATGCTTACTTTGTTCATTAATTATTATTTTTTAAATATATATCATAATGACTGAGCTCGCTTGATTTTCTCCGATCAGAATAAGAAAAATGCATCTATACTCAAACTATGTATAGCTAGCATAGTTTGAATTTGGCCCCTCCCTATTCTAGATCTTCTCCAGAGAAAGAAAAATCAATAGCTACTAATGATAGGTTTGGGATATATGAGAGTGAGACAGGTACTAAGCCCTATTTGGTTCGGCTTTTCAAATGGGCTTTGGGACTCTAAAGTTTCTTGGTCAAATGCAAATACGTTTAGTTCGATTTTTTGGGCGACTTTGGCAAGATGCAATCGCATTTCCAAATGACTCTAAGGGCCCTTAGCCCAAAGCAGGTTTGGAGGTATTTTGGGAAGTTGCATCTTTAGAATGCAAGTTCCCGGTACTGTTTATCTTCTCCAAAACCATTGCACGGAAATCGATCAGAAGCCGACGATCGCCGGTCAAGGGGTCGTGCGCGCTGGTGATCGTCGCTTGAGGGTCGCCCAACCTCGGCGACCGTCGCCGGACCTCAGGCGACCTTTGGGTCACGCAACCCAGGCGACTGATGGCCTGAATCACGCGACCCATGCGACTGTTCAGGGGCCAGATTTGGCCATCCGGCCGCCAGATCCGGCGCTCCGACCGCCAAATCTGGCAGTCCAGTGGCCAAACTTAAAAAAAAAAATACAAATGTTTTTTATTTTTTTATTTTTTATTTAATAAAAGTCTTTTACAAATGCAAATTTTACCAAACGATATTTGCATTTCGGAAAACCCCCTTCACCCAAAAGTATTTGCATTTTGGCAAATGCATTCCCCAAAAGCTGAACCAAACGGGCCCTAAATGTTCACCAGCTAGATTTTATTTCACACATCCTGTTTTCAATGGTCTAGACAAGTAATTATATCAAAGAAACATTCATCAGGTCACATGAACACCATATCGCCTCATTAGATCTTTAGTAGAATAATGTAAAAAACTTTTATACTCGAGTAATCTTATATGTCTTTCGTATGAAAGATCAGATAGTTACAATCCTCCAATCAAATGTGGACATAATTACATGTATAAAATCTTTTTTTGCACCGGCAGAACATTCTTTGTCTCTTCTAAGTAAGTTTGGTGCCATTGTGTGTATTTTCTTTTTCTTTCCTTAGTATGAAATAAAGAGGCCGACTTTTGTAAATCTCTCGTGTCTGTTTTTTATGTTTGGAAAAATGAAAAGTTCTGAAAAAGATGTAAATTTTTTAAGTACATCAACAGTGAAAAAGGAACGAAAGAAAACGATGTTACGATGTTCTGTCGATGGTACCTATGTTTACTGCTGATCCAATTATCTCAATTCATTATTTGCATATATTGTTATAATATGTCTCGAGTTTGAGTCCGTAAATGAAATCAAACCCAAGATAAATTAAAGGAAAGTGGATATTTGGACTTCAAGTTGCTGATTTGTAGAGACCAAGTCATGAATTTGTAGATTATGGAAACAAAGCTACATTGGAATCCAAGTTCAAGAAGTTTGATTTTGTGTCAGAAAAGGAAATAAAATATATGATAGGGAAAAAGTCACGAAAAACCTTAAACTTTGCCCATTGTGACACATTTACCCCAATTTTTTTTTTTGTGACGTGAAAAACCCTAAACTTTTCAAACCGTGACACATTTACCCCATCAAGGGCATTTTTGTCTTTTTATTCTGTTTTTTCCTTTTTCTTTTTTTTTTTTTTTTCTTCTTCTTCCCTCCGCCGGCCATGGCGGAGCCGGCGAAGGGAAGCCGGAGTCCGGTGAGGGTCGCCCTCGCCGGCGTTAGGCGAGGGCCTCCCTCGCCAGACGCAAGCGAGGCCCGCCCGACGCCGTCGCCAGCATTGGGCAAGGGTAGGGACATCCTCGCCCGACGCAGGTGAGGGCGGCCCTCGCCGGCGTCTAGATCCGGCGAGGGCGGGGACACCCTCGCCTAACGCCGGCGAGGGCCGCCCTCGCCCGACGTTGGGCGAGCCCTAGCCCGACGTCGGCGAGGGTGACCCTCACCTGACGCCAGGGAGGGCAGCCCTCGCCGGACGCCGGCTTCCCTCCATCGGCCAGCCGGCGGAGGGAAGAGAGAAGAAAAAAGAAAATGAAAAAAATTTAAAAAAATGAAAAGACCAAAATGCCCTATAATTTTGGGATAAATGTGTCACATAACAAAAGTTCGGGGTTTTTTGTGTCACAAAAAAAAGTTTGGGATAAATGTGTCACGGTTTGAAAAGTTTGGGATTTTTCATGTCACAAAAAAAAATTTGGAGTAAATGTGTCACAATAGATAAAGTTCAGGGTTTTTCATGGCTTTTTCCCTATATGATATTATTTGATGTAGAAGTCAGCTTGAATTCTAAGTGCACACACACACACACACACACACACACACACACACACACATATATATATATATATATATATATATATATATGCACGTTCTCGTGGGATGCTGTGTGGATCACAAAAGGTCGTGAAGCGCCGTGTGAGTGCTTGGTGTTCCGCCGTTGTTGATGCGAGCGATCTTGAAGCACCAAATATCGAGTACTTGAAAGTGGGCTTGTTGTTTTTTCGTTCATGCAATTACATCCAAGAAGAAGTAGTGTTTATAGTCGATTAAATCTTGAGGTAAGATTTGCATGTAATTCTTTCGTGAGATTGATAGATTATTTCTTGAGGAATTTCGGGATTAAATACTATGTGGGTTATTGGGTGTAATTGAGGTTTAGGAAATATCAAGAGAATGTAAATGATGCGATCTTTTTATAAAGGGTGGTTACTTGTGAGCGTAACATTTGTCCTGGCTATAAATTTTTCTTTACAATAATCTTTTTAGAGGAGGGATAAAGAGGAAAATACTATCCTTTCAAATATAATTTCGCTTCCCCTAAAAAAGAATTTTTCTTTCTTTTTGAAAGGGAGCGGTTCATAAAAAAGGGATAAATTCTCAATAGATACTGAACCTGGTCTGAAATGTGGGTGTAGTGATAAATTGGGCTGAGGGTAGAATCTTTGTGGTCGCGTGGATGGAAATTCTCCTTTGCTCTTCTTCTCAAATGCCCCAAGCGGTAACCCTCCACGTCCTCTTCAATCTTTTTCGGAGGTGCTTTCTCATTCGCTTATGGAGCCCCCGTTGCAAGCGATAATATCCTAGGGTTTACCACATGAGAGTTCGATTGCGAGTTGTACTGTGATGGTCTTGTTCTTGGCATCATTGCAAGTGCTTGTTAGGCTTGCTCTACAAGGTTCCTTGATTTTTGTGCAATATGAATAGTGAAAATACTACATGGATCTACTCCGGTCAAGTTAGCAAGGCATTTTAACTTCCTTCGCGCCAGGGTTTAGGCTATTAGGCATGATTATTTGAAATGGTCTGAAATCGATGTTCTTTTGTCCGCCTATTCAATATGTGCTTGGAAGTCTAACCCTTTATTGAATAGGATTCACGTGAAATATATAGATCTTTCCCTCCATTCACGCGTCAAGTTTGCAAATTGGATAATCTAACGAATTAAAGCAAGTGAAGTCAATTTTCTCTTACAAGTCGCGCATAAGTACTAGCATTGATTAGAACCTAGCGGGAGGTTTGATTCGTACATGCAAGGAAAACATCGGAAACAAAAGGACAAAAGAAAGATATACCAAACGGGGAAAAGGTGGGATGAATGGTCACAACTCGATCACGTACCGATATCTTCTCTTCGTCAAGCCCTCCCATTTAGCCTACATTTGCGTCCATGTTCACCTGCCCTCGCACATCTTCCTGTCATTCTATAAAAGTTCTTTTTCATATAAAAGTAATATGAGATCATCTAGACCCGATCTCCACCATTCATATATGATAGACCATAAGTGGGCATTTAAAAAATGTGTTGTATGCTTCAACAATCAATACAAAATTATCGTATCGCTTGTACGTAAGTACAACATTACTATTATATTTCTAAAATAGTGTTAGATGTATGAAGGTCATTCTTTACCATTGGCACAAGATTAGCTTATAACTAAGCATTTATAAAATAAGTCATACACTTCAAAAATCAATAAAAAATTGTTGCATCACTCGTATACCAATCCATAGACTAATCATAGTAAAATTAATAATAGGTATAGCAATTAGTACGACAATTTTTTGTCGAAGAATAATCACAATTATACTGATACAAGAAGCTGACAAGGCATTCGTGCAAGGGGAGAAAACGAAAAGAAGGAAGTCCTCTATAAATACCAGGGCAAGCAACCCTAAGGTGAGCAGCAATAGATAGTCAAAAGAGCAAAAACAGTGAATGAAAACGTCAGGTTGCCTCTAGAGTTCCCCTGAACACTTCACTGGGAACTTGTCGAGAATTTTCTCTCATCAGCTTACTCATAATTTTCCTACTGAAGTGTTTGGGGGAACTCCTGATGATGCGTGACAATAAAATTCGCCTCTGTCGATGCTCACGAGTCATGGCAAAGCTAGCGCAAGGGAGTTAACCGTTGATTTACGGATTGATATTATGGTATTGCAATTTCGAGAATGTTCTTGTGTGTGAAATCTAATTGTGCGTTACTTTTACAGGGTTTATGAAGGGCTCGTGTAAGGTTGTTAAGGTGCCAATCTACAATCTGTTGCGAGAATGATTCAATTAGCTCATCTTGATTCACTGATACTTTAAAAAGCACTAGCCCTGGTTGGAGCAGGATCCATCTAATGCCTACAATGTTTACATAGTGATACAAGAATGCGCAGCATGCAGCAAAATTAACGTTTCCCAGGAGTGACAATGTGTACGTACTTTGAACCATACTATGTGTCTTGTGTCTCGGTCTAGAGCCCGAGCAAAGCCACTTTTTAGCATGGCAGCTATGGTGTCTCGCCTGTTGCCATTCGCTGATATACTGAGTAACATGGGAAGTCCGCATCCAAGTTTGGCCCAGGAGGACAGTTGGGATTATTATGCGCCAAGCAAGCAAAGTAAAACGCGTCATATCCCCCGATTTGTCGTGCCCGTCTGATATCCTCCCCAATTTGATGTCGAATGCAATGATCGGATTGAAGCCCACGCTACTCAAATTGCCTCCACGGTTAAGCCACTACATCAAATATTTTTACTCATAAACAGAAGCAGTGAGAAAATATGAAAAGTCCGTGCTTCTGCATGCCGACAGACTAAGACACACGTTGATCAGTTGGAGCTTCATTACCGCTGCGATAATCCCTTCATATGATGTACATAGATAGATAAATGTGTATTCCTTGGTCTCACTATCTCACATGTAACGAGCTTTCTGTTTCGTTAAGTTTGAATCATTCCTTTGTCGACATGCGTAGAGCAATTATGTATCTTCAACGTCAAAACTCAATCTTTCCCGAGGTAATAAACGTTTTCTTAGAGGAAATGTGGTCAAGAAAAACCCTAACCGTGCAAAGCTCGCTTGTGCGCACAGGACTTAGATATCACACCTCTCTCTTTCTGTCAGGTCATTCGACGTGCATCTCTGCATTTATCTCCATGAAAGTGAAGCATGAACATGGCAGCTTATGCAATAACTAGCTTGAGTGGGGGATCTTGCCATTCATAACGGTTTGACTGAGAACTGGAGCAATTGTACATCGACCGTCCTAAGAAGTCAAGGTTGTGATGACCTACCACGTCGATGTATCTGAATATCAAGAAGTCAAGCTTACCGTTTGTTTGCGTAGATTTTTGACATCTTAAAATCAAATCTTTTACTTCCCTGTTGAAGTTTAAAATATTAAATAGATTTGGAAAGCCATGAAAGAATTACAGGTAAATGTATGAATCAATATAAGACAATTTTTTAAAGGTTTCAAGCACTTTAAATTTGAGAAAAGTCAGAGTGCTTCTCAAAAGAAAAATGTAAAATTAACTCCATACATACCATTCTCACTTTCCAAGAATGTAAAATTAAAAAAATCATGCATCTATTTTGGCTAACAATGAGTTCATATGACTTACTTAAAGTGAGGGAGCTTAAGATTACATGGATTTTCACATCTTCCATTGCATTTTTGGGTATGCTAGCCTAGGAGTACAAAAAGTTAAAAAAAAAAAAAAAGATGGATATAATCATGACTGCATAATCATAATGAACAACGCACGGTGAAAATGGCTCTCTCTCTCTCAATTTTTAGTCTTTCTTTGAGGGAAGAAATTTAACTAGATCTCTTCCTCCTCTCCCTTTTTGGTTGCTTTTCCTTCTATTTTCCTTTGTCTCTTACTTATCTAGATCTAGGTCTAGGAGCTCTACTCTCCTAATTTTAGATCTAAGAGCTTTCTCTCCCATTGTAATTTTAGATTTAGGAGTTTTAATGAATGAGTACTTGACCTCTAGTTTTAATGATGTGCACAACAGCTCCAGTGTATTAGATCTATGCTTGTTCAACATGTTTTTGTTAAAAACTTTGGCATCTTGCACTTCCTAAAGGGTTTGCTTATCAGATTTGAAGTTGTTCGACATGTTTCTATTGTCTCCTACAGTAATGTTGGGGCCAAACCTAGGATTACATCACCGAAAGGCAAAGCCGTAATTATAGATACAGATCTTGACACATGCTAGTTACTATAATGATGCATAATTAGGTGATTAGCCACCGATCTTTTTGTTTGAATGCAATTATGGATTTGATTTTGAAGGACAGGCACGTGTGTATCTCTGTCAATCATGCTATGATGATATAGCTTATTTTTTGGATTTTGATTTACTTTACAGTTTTATGACCTTGCTTTGTGGTGAATTTTGGGATTTTCTATAGATCTTTTCATATATTGTTTTGGTAATGAATGCAAAATTTCTTTAGACAAATAAAAACCGTGAACAATTTTTGCACACATTTCCAGCATTTCTCTTAATTTTCTTATAGTGTCGGAGGAGATTACTCCTATCTTGCTAGAAAAGTAAGTGGGAGCTAGTTCATCATCCAAAGCTTCAACGACATTTTTTTTTTTTTTTTGGTAAAAGGTAAGAAATATATTGAGGAAATGTCAAATGTACAAAAGATCTCGTCACCAGAACTTACACTCCAAATGCAGGAACAAAAGGAGTGGAAGGGTGACGAGATGAAAAAGCCGCAAAACGCGGCACAAACACTATAATACCTAGACCAAAAAGAAGCACGGCATGGTCAACCGGCTACAAAAGACGCCACGGGCGAGGAAGAGGTCATCGTCGGAATGAACTACCTACGTGTCTCCCTAGTGAAAATAATCGGGTCTAGGCCCCAACTTCTCTGCAACTTTCTATTTCTGAAATTATCTTCGACATTCCTGAAGTTGATAGCTTTGTCTTGGACCACTTTGAAGAGGTGGTTCTTCATGGC